>JBAJFG010000370.1:982500-2182500 GCA_037903475.1 Ancylostoma caninum
GTCGTATACGCTTTAACCCTTTTTCTCAGGTGGAAATTCCCCAAATTCTGTGCTTAGCGGTTATTCTTTCCGCTGAACATGGTAATGGTATCCGTTTTCACATCGGACGCTTGACTCTGAACATGACGTGACAATTCCACCTTCTGGTGGCTTTACCGAGCTGGTAGTTCCAGACTCCGAGACCAATATAGAATCATCTGCATGAATCATCCGAGTTGACTGATTCTGTTATGGATTTGCCAGACCTTTTCTGGACCCTTCCCGTGCGCTGTGCCTTAGAGACTCTATGGCATATTGCTTTAATTCCCTCGCTGCGGCGACAGTAGCAATGTTAATAACATCAAATACCATTGGTGGAGGAGCAAGCCCTGTAAACTATTCGTGGCCGTGAAATTGCTTCCATCGCCAGCGTTAATCTGCTCCGTGTAGCAATCCATGCTGCACTTGAGACTGGTAAAAATGTTCTTAGCACTATGATTGACGTTCGCCACGCTCTCGAATAAAACAAGATCGTGGTGGTCACTGCTTCCTCAAATGCCACTGTTGAGCAAATCACTGATTTAATGCTAGCATTTATGGTGAAGCTAATTCAGTCGTAGACGCCAATTCTGAACGACGCTCGAACACCACCGTGGACATGCAAAAGGGGCTACTCGGCATTGCGAATGACAAGAAAACGCCGTTCACAAAGCAGGAAGCGCTGTGAAATTCTGAGCGCTGAATGTGACGTCACGATAAGAAAGGGCGCAATGATCACTCATCTACTGTTACCATAGGAGATCATGAATCATTTGTTCTACGACTTTGTCGTCAGCTTCGAATGATTGTTTTACCGAATGCCTGGAAGAAGTGCTGTCAGGCACGAGGTTTTCCAGATGCCGGAGCCTATTCGCGATAACCAACCGCCTGGTCCTTCGTCACATCTACTTCGGCGGCGTCCATGAATTAGAGCCCCATACGCTCTGCTCAAGATGCGACATGTGAGAGGGTGCGACGGATATCACCGCTGCACCGTGCCTACGAAGCTGTCGGCTCGTGCACGGATCTTGTCCGAGCTGTCCTGTAGCGCAGCCGTATGACTTGATTGATGAACAAGGGAAGTTGTGCAGTGATTATTCTGCTCCGTACATTCTGCTGGAGGGAAGTCTCACTGGCACTTTCTCACCCGATGGCTGCGAGTCCCGCCGCGAAACCCTGGAATTACTGCCTAAGTCTTTCGCTTTGATCATGGGACACTGTGTGCATCGTTCCGCAATTAAGGATTTCAATCACTCGCTGCGCAAGGATTTCGAAAATGCTCCTGGTCCCGCGAGGGTCTCGCTTCATAAATCGGTTTTTCGTTTGAAGTCTGGCGATCTGGACCCTTACCAGTGCTTAAATAGGAGAATAATAACTAAATAGGAGGAAGATATGCTCTTCATAGTTCATCTCATACAAATGATGAAGTACGAAGTTTGAAAGACTGCTACGAAAGATGACGAGTAGTGATTGCTAAGCGGATGATGTATTTAAATAGTGCTCCCCTCTAGCTTGTCTCTACAAACACACGAGTACTTACGGAGCTGGTGAATTTAACTTTACTGCTTAAAAGAATAAGTAACGTGGGTGGGTTTTTTCTGTAGTGACCCATCACCATTTTGCACTCATACCACACCAACATTTCCGCATTCCTGAATGGGTAAGGGTTACTTGGCAAAATTAGCTATAACCGTGTCGACGAGCTTCTCTAGACTGTTTATGTTAGACACTATATCTCATTCTAGAAACAACATGCTAGTCCACAGCTTAGCCTGACCTCTACAATTGTTTGAAAGCTATACGTACTGGTAATTTCGTGGCAACAATTTTAACACACACACTTTCAATGTTTCGAATAATATTACTGGGCAATTCAAATACAGCGTAACTTTCCTTGCACTTTTCATAACAATTTAGTTCTTGTTCACAGAAGCTACTCCTATACACTGATTGGGATTTCTACTGAATGCTGTTGGTGCGTCTTGTAACGGGGTCTTCAATTACATATCATTACTAGTCATTGATGTTAGCTTATGATAAGAGGTGGAAGGATCATCGATAGCCACCTGTTCGAGCTGGTGCCAGGCACACGGCACACTGCTCTGCCCAGTAGTGGTTTTTTTGCGTTTCCTGTTAATTAAAAACTTGTCGCTTTAATCCCATCCTTTCGTCAAAGCTGGGATTACGGGCTTTAGTCGACCCACATTTCCCATCCGGATGACTTCGAAAACACACAATGTATTTTTTCACTTCTATGACTGTTTATTTGGAGTAATCTTACCCAGTGAAGCTAAACTAATAAAGGAATCATCGCTGCAGTAAAATAACAACGTCTTTATTTTTCCGCAGAATCCAAAATGAAAACGCTTCTTGCGAACTACTTCATTTGCCGCATTTTCTATTCATCAACGCTCCAAATATGAGAGCCAGAGGGAATATCAATTAATTGTTAATCCCATTGCCTTCACGCCCACTTACACAAATCCTCAATTCCGGTCAGAAATCGTACATGGCTGATGGCACACTAAATTACTATTTAAGCACGGTAGTTTGCAGAGGAATTACGTTTGACAACACATCCCCAGTCCTTCATATTTCATAACTCATGACTTCTAGCTCATGAAATACATGTTCTTTGAAGTGCATATATCTATAGCTTCGTATTTCAAGGGGCATTGCCATAGCTTGGCACTGCATCTCTCTCTCCAAACAATTCCTTTTTTTACTGGACAGTTTTTGTTTTAGTTTGTTTCACTCACTAACATTTTCAATCACAAAGACGAAATGAGATGTTCTGCGCTTATCTGCGCTCTCATCACTGCAATACGACTCTAGCGCTGTGCCACAAGGTGGTGTCCTATCGCCGCTGCTATTCAATTCATATACAGCCGACATTCCTGGGATATTGGAGAAGAACGGAATTAAATGTAAACAGTTCGCAGATGACTTGAAAATTTATCGCGAAGTATCATGTGCTGAAGATGGACCTGCTATTCAGATAGCAATAGACGATTTAGTTGAATGGTCAAGAAACTGGCAGATTCCCTTGTCTGTGGGAAGACGTTGCATTTTCGAATAGGAAACTCAAATACTGTTAACACTGCCGCTATAGTCCTCGATTACTGTAGCACCTTGCGTCGCCGTCGCCGGCGACTGTGAGGCCGATACGCATCGATTGTGGGCGGAGCGGCGGCGGCCGCCGTCGCCGGCGACTGGCGATCGCCAACATCGGCGGCCGCCAATATTGGCGACTGTGACGTCGGTCCGTATCGATTGGTCGCCAACATTGACGATCGGTGGCCGCCAATTTTGGCGACTGCGGCGCCGGTGCGTCTCGACTGTGAGGAGTGCCAACATTGGCGGCCGCCGTCGCCGGCGACGGCGACGCAAGGTGCTATACTCCTCGAGGAGTATAGCGGCTACCTAAAACCTTCTACAATATTTCGTCGGCTGTCTTCAGGACACTAAAATCAGTAAGGGATTTAGGTTCCCACTGCTCTCTAAATCTCTTGATTTTTCGGCCCATTACGAGAAAAAATGTCACAAAGCAATGACTCGCAGCTTCCAAATATTTAGAGCCCTGTCAACCAAGGATACGAACCTGTTATTATTAGCGTGTAAAATGTATGTAATACCCGTATTGGAATGGGGTTCCGCGGTCGTTAATCCCTACCGAAAACAAGATGTCCTCATGTTTGAAAGAGTCCAAAATGATTATACTAGAAAATTGTTCATTAGAATGAGGGAAACTTCTTATTCTAACATTCCCAATTCCAGTACCAGAAATGGTCGTCTTGGCCTAGCAATCCTTGAATCCAGGAGAACAATGTTCGATATTTGCATGGCACACAAGTTGCTTAACTATAAAATAGATTGCCTCTTTAAATTATCACACTTACTTTTTTTCCAATATGGGCGGATCATCATTCTATATAATAATGGGCTTAGCCTGTTTACATGTGTGTCTGTATGTATGTGAGTATGTGTGTCAGACCGTTACGAAATTCTACGATTGGTCAAAGATCGTGATTGTGAGATCATATAAAAGGCTAGCAATGGGTTTGGTGTGGTGGAGTGAGGTAGAGATGAGATCGAACAGAAGGTCGGACGGGTCCGTCAATGGAGTCCATGGAGAAGGGCTGCGCCGGCGCCCAAAGTGGGGGGAGACGGGTCCATCACTGTGATAAGGCTGCGCCGGCGCCCAAAGTGGGGGGAGACGGGTCCATCACTGTGATAAGGCTGCGCCGGCGCCCAAAGTGGGGGGAGACGGGTCCACCACTGTGATAAGGGTGCGCTGGCCCCCAAAGTGGGGGGAGACGGGTCCACCACTGTGATAAGGGTGCGCCGGCTCTCATAGTGAGGGGAGACGGGTCTACCACTGTGATAAAGGTGCGCCGGCGTCCAAAAGTGGGGGGAGACGGGTCCACCACTGTGATAAGGGTGCGCCGGCGCCCAAAGTGGGGGGAGACGGGTCCATCATTGTGATAAGGCTGCGCCGGCGCCCAAAGTGGGGGGAGACGGGTCCATCACTGTGATAAGGCTGCGCTGGCGCCCAAAGTGGGGGGAGACGGGTCCACCACTGTGATAAGGGTGCGCCGGCTCTCATAGTGGGGGGAGACGGGTCCATCACTGTGATAAGGCTGCGCCGGCGCCCAAAGTGGGGGGAGACGGGTCCACCACTGTGATAAGGGTGCGCTGGCGCCCAAAGTGGGGGGAGACGGGTCCACCACTGTGATAAGGGTGCGCCGGCTCTCATAGTGGGGGGAGACGGGTCTACCACTGTGATAAAGGTGCGCCGGCGTCGAAAAGTGGAGGAAACGCCTGGAGTCGGGTCCAACGGTGTGATAAGGGTGCGCCGGCGTCCAAAAGTGGGGAAACGCCTGGAGTCGGGTCCAACGGTGTGATAAGGGTGCGCCGGCTGGCACATGTAATAGGAATTCGCTAGGCGGGTTTATTTCTGCATGAGGGGTACGCTTACGCTGCTTCGGCAGACCCTCCTACCTAAATCACCTAGCTGTACATTGTTTCTTTTCGTATCCGTGTTCTCTTCCCATTCCGTTTGCTTCCTAATGAACCACTCCTTCCTTTCCGTTTATGTACACTGGTCGACCCTTATCACTTGAATTACCACAACAACCAGTTGAGACTAAATCATTTCAAGATAACATTTGCACTGAATTGGTTACACTCAGTTCTTCAAGACCACTAACTTCGCTCATATGGAAGAGAATAACTTCGTTCATATGGGGGAAAGCTACCCCACCTACGGGATCAAGGGTTTCTTAGGAGAGCGATAGAAATGCGTGGAAGGATGCAGATTTTATCAATCCATTTACACTTTTGTGTTTGCTTTCAACGTGCAGTGTGCGAGCGAAGCGAGCATCAATAGAAGTCTGGAAGTTCGGCGTTAGCCGGATGGCCAGACTGGTTTATCAATAAAATTGTAATCAGCGTCGATGAATGGATCATATGCGACAACGGATGACGATCGTCAAGTTGATTGCACCGAGAAAGAATGCTGTAGTAGCTAGGACCACCAGAAAATCATTGCTTAATGATGTGATGCCTTTCCGAACAGCAAAAACCTTGCGGAATCCTTCGATACAATTCCACATGTGAAGTGCTTCCAACAGTTATCGAAAATCAGTCGAAAACGAACTGCAATTCCTGTCGCCTATCGCCAGCGGTTTTAAACCCCAAGTCAACCATGGTCGGGAGAGCAGGTTGTTAGATGGCGATCAAGTGTTAACGACAATCGTGAAACTAAATCGGATCTCACCGTTTGGACGTTGAGAGCAGGGATGGATGCTCACCATACTACAGTTTCAAAACATTTGACTTCAATCGACAGCCAAGAAATGTACAGAATTGAACATCCCTCGATCTGACTGGCGACTAGCATCTCACCCGCTATGAAATCTTTTCTGGGAGGTTGTGTCAGGAGTTTGGTGCTGCTGTAAGGGTGTGATTGAGTGCAGCCTTCTCCATCCCTCCATGTGGTTGGCAGTGCTGAATTAGGTTTTCCTCTGTTCCAGGCAGGGGTGAGCCTCTCCCATAAACATAACCCGGCAAAGATTGGAGCAGTTAGGCATCGAGTTTCTCATTAATTCTCATCGATTCTCAAAACTGTTTTTTTCTTGAATGTCACTTTCCCTAGCCCCAGATGCAAACCTACTGATCTAAAGCTTGCCGAAATCGACTTCAAAGGTTTGCATATTATTGCGATCTCGGTTTCCATTGTTGAGGCATATCACTTTCATTGATCTTTAGGGAAGATTTGGGAGATTTAGCTAATTAAACGGGCATTAAACTGATGAAGAATGTTGTGATAAGGCAAGTTATAACACTTGCCTCTGGAGTGTTCGTTTCGGCAATTAATTTCGCACCAACCTGATAAATACGAAAAGGATCAGAGGAGTAAAACTTGTAAGTGCTTACCCCCTACCTATAGCTGTTTTTCTGCGATGTAAGGTACCACCTCGTTGAGTAGGTGTTCCGCTACTTGTATGTAGGCCCCGCGCCTGACCCCGTAGAGCAAAACCCACATGGGTACTCTTGGTACAGAGCCAGTTCAGGTCGTTGGTCACGGCAGTGCACTCTTCCTTCCTATTGATTTTTGAATTCTTAGCGGGTTATCCAAAACGCTTCTAATGTTCTTTAAGCTACAATTTCGGGTTCCCACGATGAGGTAGTGACAGCCACCTCAAATGAACTGTTGCCATGATTATGTCTGCGATGATCACCCAGAGATGTTGCTATTCTGGATCATCTCATGTCGTCTTCCTTGATCCGAATAGACAGTGGCCACCCGCTTTCACCTATGTACTGATCTCCACATGTCTGCTAGGTAATAAGATACACTAGACCTGAAACCATACAGTCCCCAACCTTGCCGAACGGGCACATTACACAGCTTATTGTTACACACAGCCGATCGTTAAGACGAGCAAATTGAGTTTCGAACAATGAGCAGAATTGTTCTTTGGTGGCAGGGGACAGTCGTTGTTTCGATGATTGTCATACCGGAGAAATGTGAACATACTTTGGGAACAATGATATAAATAAAAAGCTATGAGAACGATTCCAATCTCGTTTCTTAAAAATTTTCCCATAACAAGTGAAGTAACTCTAGGCGCTTTGGAAGCTTTTTCTGCTCTCCGACACATCTTGCGTTATGGTAAGTGTTCCATCAACCATACGATGTCAAGTGAGGCCTGGCTCAATTTTCTAAACGTTATCGCGCTTTATACGTGCCAGATACCGGTTTGAAGCCATTTTTTGGAAAACTATAAGTAAATCGTTGCACACTTCGGAACAATGTAGAATGTGATGGCTCAATCACAAAAAAATCATATTTTTGTTTTTTAAATAGCATTCGAGCATTCGTGTATTCAAATAATCTTATTTGGAAAACTCCTTGGGAACTATGCACTGAGAAAGGGCCCCAATTAAGTCACACTTCCTATCCAGTACAGGTCCGAAACCGGATTGATGTGGAGAGCGAATAATTATCTCCCGCTTGAACATCACCGTCCTAGGCCGCTACGTTTATATGTATCGCTCTAGAACTACTGTTGTGAAATTTGGAAGCATCGAAGACGTCGACCAAATGGTGGGACTGCGCCTTCATTTTTATAAATATTTTATTTTAACCCAGCAAAAACCAAAATACAGTTGAGACAGCGCTGGCTTGAGAAGCTTATTCGAAACTAACCCACGTTCACCTGGACGATGTTAACCATGCACGAGAGAAAAGTTGACTCCCGTGTGGCGAACCATCTCCAAATCAGCAGAAAGGAGAAGTGCACGGAGGAGGGTTTTTCTGTGTTTTTGGGGGAATTCCGAGGAAATGCTGTACCGATAAGTGCTGACACCTGGGCGACCATGACTGCCTAGGTCTACTCTTCTTAATTACAGAGAATGGCAGACGCAACACGCCTGGAGAGGAGAAAAATTGACTATGTTGCTCCACTTCATAACAACGCCCGACCTCACTTGGTAAAGCTTATCCGCCAAAAAATTGCCGAACTAGGGTGAGAAATTCTACCGCACCCTGCTTATTCTCCGGACTTATTTCCATCTGAATACCACTTGCTCGGAGCTCTGAAGCTGCATCTACGAGAAGAGAAATTTGATGATCGGACCAAACCGAAAAGTGAGATTTCAAGCTTCTTGGACTCGCAGCTGCCAATGTTCTTGACCTCTGGAGCTGATGCTAGTGAAGCGTTGGAAATACCTCGTGGATCATGAAGGTAATTATTTTGTTGGTTGATATCTATTCACAGTGAACTTGGCATTCCTTGAAAAAAGTATGAAATTAGGTGCAAGGCTTTCGGACCAACCTAATAACATTAGTAAGAAGGCTGATATTTTTCGCATCTTCAAAGCCCTACTTGTATCTGACAAATCTGTTTTGACACAAGTATATAAAACGTACATAAGACAAATACTTGAGTTTGGCACAACAATTTTTTTACACATTTGAGAAGAAAGAGATATATCCAATAGAAAAAACTGAATAATTTCATTCGCAAGTTAATGATACGCATAGGAGGATCTAACTACGATAACATACCAAGAGCCAGAATTAGAAACATTCACTTCAAACTCTCTTCATTAGGAAAGCGACGCAAATTAGTCGGCGCATGTATGATTCACAAGCTTCTGTGTTCTCCTAAAACACATACCAATCCTGATCTCTTCAAAGCTGTACCTTATAGAACTAGGGGTGGTGATCAGGAATTGTTTTATCCATATGGTAAAACTACGCTCAAATCTTATTGTTTTCCTTTGAGAGCTGTAGTGACATACGAAAAACTAACCAAGGCTATCATAACTACACCATCTTTTGGCCTGTTCAAGCCTATTATGTCTACAAAACTACTCATGGTTTGAAAATGTGTTCTCCCGTAAAAATTGTCTCTGCGTTCTTTCAACTCTCGCACGTTTCCCATAAAAAACGTAACAAATGAATGAATGAATGCATGAGTGAATGAATGAATAAATGAATGAATGAACGAATGTTTGGATGACTGAATGAATGAATGGAGAAGAAAGCGCGTTTAACGCACGCATCTAGTGTTACTTGCCCTTGACGTGGCCATACTACCGAGAGCGAATTTTCTGAATCTTGTCCGCAGCTATGCCGTAACGTTGCCTTCTCTGATGGCACAATAGATGTGGTCTTGGCACGGATAAATCTTCAACATTAGTTGTTCTGGGACATTAATTCATCGAGTTCGTTACAAGGACTTATCCATTTGTGGATACAAAATTCGATGCACACTAAGACAACACAGCACAAATAAATCATGGATTGTTCATACAATATCCGACTTGAGAAAGAGGGACTCCGATTACTCTTTCTGGTTGGGGAAACCTTTGACCTGTTTCTTGAATGATGAAAACTTAATGGGAATGGTTCCTTCTTCATCATTAGATAATTTGAGCCAGCTCTGCTGACAAATTGATGACTGCGTTATGGAAGTCCCAGACGCTGTAACGTAATTTCCAGTGAAAGCTGATGAGTGATCGAGTTCAGTATGGTGTAGGTATAAACAGTTTTATGAGCATTGTAAGATCAAGTTTAATCATTCTATCCCTATTATCTGTAGAAGGGACGCTGTTGTAATCCAAACCTTTTGTCCTAAGAAGAAGCTTTTTCGTTAGTCTGTCCTGAACCTTCTCTAATTTATACCTAATATCTTTTCTCTGAGTACTAAGGGCATTTGTCTCATTTCCTAGTAAAGTTCCTACATGTGCTTAGCATGCATTTAGGAAAATTACTTCGTTCTGGCCACTAGGCCTCTAAAGGTGCTACACAAGTTTTGTGCTGCTTTGTTGGCAATAATCTCACAGTGCTCATCAAGTGACGGGTTAGTTGTTATAAGAAAATTCAAATCCTTGATCCCATTGGCTTTCACTATAAGCAAAGAACATAGTGTGGTCTGAATGCTCATTAGAACCTACACAACCTATAGAAAAAAACCTTTGTTTTTTTTTATACAAATAGGGAGATTCCGCTGATTAGGCCACTCTTTAACCAGATCGGTGGCATCTTGCAAATTCCGCAATTCCGCAATTGTCTCCTTCCTTTTGGATTCAGCCGTAGATTTGTCTAACACTTGCGAATGTTATACAACCTATTTCCGCCGTGAAAGATCGGCTTCGGTAGCTCGTAAGTGCAAATATTGAAAAGACTGCTCGAAAGAATACCACCCTGCTGTACATCGCTGCCTGCTTCATGAATTGATGAAAATTTTCGATTAATGTACATAGACTGGAAATGTTCTATTTGAAAGAAACGCTTGTATCCAGTCAATTGCTATGGTTTAGTCGTACTTGGTGGAGATTAGCTGTCAGCTTTCCATGTACTATCTATCAAATGCATAATTTATTCTGACTTTGCTGAATGACTGTTACCTAGTTTTGCAAATGCACGATTCACAAGAAGTTAAACCAAAATTTACCCAGAAACAGGCGGGATTTCAAAAAATACACGACTTACACGGAGTAAATCAGTCGGAAACCGCCAGCGTTAAATTACCAGAAGTATTACGAATGAATGGTTAACGAAATTTACACCAAGGGCGCCTTTGGGCCACTCACTTCTTCCTGGTGTAAATGTTTCCCTGTCATTAGAATGTGGGCTTTTGGCTGAAACTGATATGCAATATCCAGCCTACCAAAAAACATTTGGGAACAATCGCACATTTGATTGCAGTTTCCACTCATATTCCGGAAACTGGCGTAGGTGTGCTAATTTCAACACATTTCACGAGACGTCGACTTTGCAACGAGATAACATTTATCGCCTCCAGCTTCGATCGAACTGAATTTCTGTTTGGGCTTGACATATGTGACAAACTCAGTCTTTGTTGACGATTTATAGATCATCAACGGTATATTTCTTGTAGGTTCAAAGATCAAATGTATGAGCCTTAACCTCTACTAGTTATCAGGCTGTTGCGAAATCAATTGAAATGGACAGTTCAGTTCAAATGTTGTAACTCGGCTCAAGCACAACATCGTTCAACTGTTCAGCAACCGTTGAATTTGGTAGATCCTTCTCAACAATATAGCAGGTATAGCATGCCTCTACAACAAAAACTGAGATCACTAGGATATTTGGAAGGCGTGTTCGACATGCTTCAGATCAGCAATCTGCTGCTGTCGCAGGGTTGCATCTGCAGAATTACCTGTAAAACGTCTTTGATGGATGTCACTACAAGCAGGAGATTTTCGCGGAATCTTCTGTATTCCGTTCTGGCATTCATTTGAAGCCCTAGTGAACGCAGAGCAAGCATTTTTCTAGTCTCCGGTTAGGAGAACAACCTTTTACGTTATCTCCAGCAATTTTTTATCAAGTATTAACCAAGCGATTATATTGTATCAATATATTCCAGAGCAGCTTTAACATGAGACTTTCTTTGGTAGTACTCTGTGTTCTTATTGGCCTCTGCGCAGCTGGACAAGAGAGAAGTAGCGAGATGTGTACACAACCCGCTGAAGTAGAGGTTGAGGTATGCCGCAACCCTAAGACAAGGTATTTTTGATATTTATTTATTTATTTATTTACATGCACATAAGTGCGCTTTACAATGGTGGATCACGAGCAAAAGGAAATAGATGAGGAGCTCTCCAGATTCAGTTGAAAAAAATCCGAAGTTATTTCAAGGTCCCTGTTACGTGAGGTATCAGTGACAGTATTTTGACAGAGATATTTTCTGCTCAGAAAATCAGAGAGGCAACACTGCAGTTCGCCCATAACTGCTCCCACGAACAGAGAGGATATCGAAGAACCCGTACATCCTTAAAACCAGAGCAATTCGAATCTTTAGCGGTATTTTTGCTCAAGTGAGATGAAGACGTGGGTACCATCTCTGTCGGTGCCTCGCAGTATCCGTCTCCTTCTTGTCTCAAGATTTGCGAGCAGAAAAGGAAATGAATTTATAAAACACCAAGGAGGATGATAGGAGAGTACAAAAGGGGAACAGGGAGGAATTTCGGAGAAGAATGCATCCGGAGGACTCCTCGTACACAGAAAAAATCATAATAAAAGTTAAGGGGCAATCTCAGATGGCAGAGAAGAATAGTTCATCATGGATGTGTTGGCATATAAAGTAGTTCTGTTCTGAGACTGTAGGCAGATGATGTCGCAAATGTTTAGAAAGGAGTTTGAGATGGTTAACTCTGTCAAACGCCTTTGATAGATCAAAATATATAATTTCAATCGAATGACCAGTGTTGGGCGCACTGGACCATTCGAAGACACAGTCTACTAGTTGAGTTGTGGTAGAAGCTCCGGATACAAACCCATGCTGTTCGGGTGGTATCAGATTGAGTTTGGTGATATGGCTAGTGATCTTATTCCGGATTATTCTTTCAAGTACCATCACCGGTGTAGGGGTGATGCTTATAGGACTAAAACACGAACTGTGAGTGGCATCAGAATCTTTGGGAATGGCCGTGACAATGGCTTCCTTCCATGCAAAGGGAACTTCTAGTGAAATGAGGGAGATGTTGAATAGTATTGAAAGGGGTTCACATAGAGAATCTGCACATTTTTTGTAGATTAATTGCGGGATACCATCGAAAGGGATTGAGGTGGAAGGTTGTAGGCGGTTGAGTAAACATCGAACAGTATAAGGATGAATTGGTGAGTCAGAGATTTGAAATGATTCGTAAGATCTTGGAGAATGTGGGAAGGTTTTTAGAACAGAACTACTAGAAAATACACTAGAAAAGTACATTGCGAGAGCATCAGCTTTTTGATTGTCGCTCGCAAAGATATCTCCATTATCTCCATGAAGAACATTTAATTTATAATTGCTTTTTAGTTTATGGCGAATAAAGGAGAAGATAAGTCCTTTGTCAGTGTTTCTGATAATGCGTCGTTCAAGATTAGCATGGAATTTTTTGAGATGACGATCTAATTCACAACACACTTTTTTGTAATCTGAGCATAGCAAAGGATTTGAGCTTGTCGCGAAAATTCTGTCTCTTTGGGACATGAGATTGGTAATATGTTGGGGGTATCGTGGCGACAGTTGTTGAGGCTCAGAGAGAGGGACGTATTTGCTCATACCTTCATAAATTACACGGCAAAATTTTTTGTAGGCGTCATCAATAGAGCTATAGTTTTGGAAAACTTCCCACCAATTGAGTTGAGAAGAACGATGCTAGAGCATTGTAATCGGCTCTACAAAAATCAGGTAAGGGGAGCTTGAAGGCATGGTCAACCGCAACAGAGAGGGTAAAGGAGATGATTTTATGATCAGATGTAGCTAAAGGAGGTAGGGCTGCAACTTGATTTACGATTGGCATTGAACTAAGAATGATGTCCAGTGTGGACTTTCCTCGTGTTGGGAATACAACATACTGTGATAAGGAGCAGTTCTTGAAAAAATCATAGAATTTCATTGCTGCCGAGTTCTTAGGGGTGTTGGTCGACCAGTCGATGTCTATGCTAAAGTCACCGAGAACTAAAGTTGGTTTAGTACAAGAACATAAGTCTGATAGGGAATCAATTAGGTGTTGATCGTCTATGGAATTGGAATTTGGTGGACGATATACAAGGACAATTCGAAAATCGGGAGAGGTAGTAAGGTTGTTTGAGACGAGGCAAATTACGTCTGATTTGAGAGTAGTGTTGAGTTTTAACTTTCGAAAGGATAAGGGCATTCTAACAAAGCAGCAACAACACATCGCACTCTGAAACATACGTACGAGCGTGCTCCGAAGTTGAAAGTCAAAGTCCTCCACCGTCATCTTGTGAATATTCTGGGAAGTAAAATTATGGAGGCACTGGAAATAAGGAGGCACAGTCCAGAGATAAACAACAGAGAGGGGTTGCGTGATGTGTTGAGATTGATCTCATAACTATGAGTATTCAGGGTGCGTCAAAATTATTGACGCACCTAAAATGAGTCTGTAGAAAAGAAAAGATGCGAAAACATTCCAAATAAGCATATGCAGAATAAAGTTCAAATCTTGGCGATCCGAATAAATGCACCCTTGTTCACGGCAAGCTCCTTCCGTGCTAAAACAGTCACAGAGACGACAAGGGATCGCAATGCCTTTGCGCCGCAACTAACTCAGGTCGACTTTGTCCCAGATCTTGAATAGAAAAGCCTTTGGGAACTTGATGTTTTTGTGGATTATAGCGCAGCTCTTGCTCTCTTAGATATCCATATGGGGTCATCCGTAGTCTGGAGCTCGGTTCACAAGGAAGCCTATTCTCCGCCAAATTGAAGTGCCTCAAGTAGATTTTCGAAACTGGGCCCGTACCACTTTTGTCTCTTGCAGAACAGCCAAGCCCTGCCAAAGTACCTATGAATTCATCTTGTAATGAGAACTAAGACAAGCTAGAAAATGTGCCCTTAGAGGATTGCTTGAATGAGAAACAAGAAAACGAAAAAATTTTCTATAGTAAAACATAGATGCCTTTCTCTGGCTGGGACACGACAAGACTTGCGAACAAGGATATGCTTTCATGGGATACTTGGAGAGCAAGACCTGCCCTACTTCCGTTAAGAGTGTCGTTTTCCTAAAGCTTATCATCTTTATAATATTGAAGAATAATGGACGAACTTCAGTTGCGGCGCATCGGCGATTTTCTCTACCGATATGTTCGTGGCTGCTTTTACAAGGAGAGAGCGCTCTCCGAACAAGAGTGGATTTTTTGTATTCGCTGAGGCATGATTTTCATTTTGGGTATGCATATATAGTGGTTTTTGGGATGTTGTCCTTTTTACAGCACAACTTCAGTGCGTCAATATTTATGACTCACCCTGTAAATGCCTCTCCGATCTCTTGCCGTAACGTAGTTTCATTCTGTGACCAACATCTTAGGAGCGAGGTTCTTCTTTTCTTAACATGTTGAATTATGTCGAACACCAAGCTAATTTATCGTTGTATAGGTCAGCAATTGCCTGAGAGCAGACGAAGTCAGAAAGACTTATTAACTTCCTGCCTCTAGGTATTGTTCAAGTGTTCCTCTAGGTATTGTTCAACTTGCAAGTCTGTGATGAGATAGCAATGGATTGTTAATGTATAGGTCTGAAGAAGGCAGTAAATGAAGAAAGCTCACTAATAAAGGCATCGAGGAGCTTTCAACTGAACAACTACATCAGCAATATTTCATGAAGCTCAGAGACAGAACAGTACTGAAATATCAATCGACTTTCCTGAAGTAAAACCATGTTGTCAGCTTGGTATTACGTGGCTGATTTCAAGATGATTAACAATGTGTTTTTTGAAAATTTTTACAAAGATCCGACACAAGATAGAGGTTGTGGTAATGGGGCGGTAATTACCGGGGTCGGAAGCGGGTTGTTTCTTAAGAATTGAGGCTACAAAAGAATGTTTCCAACTTGACTAGACCATATACTTGACTGGATTGGAACCAAGGAAAGCTTTCCATGGCATCAGTATTCGGGGGATTCCAAGGAGGAAGGACACCATTGTCTTGAAGGAAATCTTTTGAGAACTCTTGCGCAAGTGCATTACCTTTTTCAAGGCTGGAAACATCTAGTCCATCGTTAGAACGTGAGCACCCTACATGATTTCTTCCATTTAGTCTACTGTTCAAAAGCTCGTATAATCCTTAATTTGTCTTGAACTGAGAATTTTCTTTTCCAGAGAACTGCTCTATTCTTTTAAGTTTAACCGCAAACATATGTGAGAATTGTTGGAACATTTTCCAGTCCCCAGTTCTTTCAGCTTCATAGAAAATATAAGCACGCTGTTGCATGATATTTCGCAAGTAGTTAAGTAAATTAAGAGCTTTGGAACATGTCACCAGTTTCCGGGCACGAACTTATCAATGGAATCATTTATTATCGTTAAAAAACCTTCATATTTTTCATTTACAGAGTACTTGGATTCAATTAGGTCGATTAAACTAATGCTAGCCAAGTTGGAAAACTGTTGTCTATGAATAGGGAAGGACTGAATTTCACAAGTTTGAATATGGAATGAAATGCTGCTGTGATCGCTCTATCCAATGAGTAGGAGAATGCTATGCGAATTGACCAGTGTTTCACTGTTACTAAACACGAGGTCTAGGATGTTACTATTACTGTTACTGTTACTGTGCCTGGTGACTGCTTTGACAAGCTGTGCAAAACCATGGCAGCGAGCCTTTTTAACGAAGGAGGACTCACACAATGAGGAGCATGTACTTGTGCTCCGCCAATCGATACCAGGAAAATTGAAATTATCTAAGATTATGATATTAAATTTACAGGAGGCTAAGTCACTGATAACTTTTTCAGGTTGTTCGTTCATTCCAGTATTGCATGAAGGTGCTCTGTAGGTTACTAGTAGTCTGAAAGATGAGCCTCCACAGAAAACGTCTGCGCAAAGAATTTTGTATGCATCTGAAGATGCGAGCGTGCGTCAATCGCGCGACTGACGCACGCTCACATCTTCTATAGATGGCCCTTTATTGGAGTGGACAAAAATGCAAGCATATTCTCTCGAATAACTTGAGCAGTGGACCAAGATTTTCACAGCTCTGATCCCCGCTAACGTTTCGGCGTCGTCGCCTCCATCAGAGCCTAGAGAGTCAACCCCAGATGTAATGTATCCTCTCAAAAGCCCACTCAGCCCACCCCACAAGTTATAATTCAACACGATAGTATCAGGTTGGTGCGAAATTAATTGCCGTTTTGGTGTATGCACAAATAAACTTTCTCTTCTGTGGAATTTGAGAAATTTCAAGCCAATTTGTATGACTTCTAAAACGGCTTTTCCTCCTCTTTCAAAAGCCGCTTCAACATTCTGACTGGCTCTTCTCAGTACATTTTTGTAGAGCCGCCCAGAGCCCATGAGTCGTCGCGGTTTTTGGGTGGTCATGTTCAATCATGGTCAGACTCGATCAATTTTTACCGGAGGTATCTGATAATCTTGTATTTGTTCTGACTCGAAATATTCTTTCCAAAAGACAGCGAGCTACTGATTTGCGAGTTTTTCTTCCAGCGGTTTTAAACCCCAAGTCAACCATGGTCGGGATAGCAGGTTGTTATATGGCGATCAAGTGTTAACGACAATCGTGAAACTAAATCGGATCTCACCGTTTGGACGTTGAGAGCAGGGATGGATGCTCACCATACTACAGTTTCAAAACATTTGACTTCAATCGACAGCCAAGAAATGTACAAAATTGAACATCCCTCGATCTGACTGGCGACTAGCATCTCACCCGCTATGACATCTTTTCTGGGAGGTTGTGTCAGGAGTTTGGTGCTGCTGTAAGGGTGTGATTGAGTGCAGCCTTCTCCATCCCTCCATGTGGTTGGCAGTGCTGAATTAGGTTTTCCTCTGTTCCAGGCAGGGGTGAGCCTCTCCCATAAACATAACCCGGCAAAGATTGGAGCAGTTAGGCATCGAGTTTCTCATTAATTCTCATCGATTCTCAAAGCTGTTTTTTTCTTGAATGTCACTTTCCCTAGCCCCAGATGCAAACCTACTGATCTAAAGCTTGCCGAAATCGACTTCAAAGGTTTGCATATTATTGCGATCTCGGTTTCCATTGTTGAGGCATATCACTTTCATTGATCTTTAGGGAAGATTTGGGAGATTTAGCTAATTAAACGGGCATTAAACTGATGAAGAATGTTGTGATAAGGCAAGTTATAACACTTGCCTCTGGAGTGTTCGTTTCGGCAGTTAATTTCGCACCAACCTGATAAATACGAAAAGGATCAGAGAAGTAAAACTTGTAAGTGCTTACCCCCTACCTATAGCTGTTTTTCTGCGATGTAAGGTACCACCTCGTTGAGTAGGTGTTCCGCTACTTGTATGTAGGCCTCGCGCCTGACCACCTAGAGCGAAACCCCATGGGCACTCTTGGTACAGAGCCAGTTCAGTTCGTTGGTCACGGCAGTGCACTCTTCCTTCCTATTGATTTTTGAATTTTTATCGGGTTATCCAAAACGCTTCTAATGTTCTTTGAGCTACAATTTCGGGTTCGCACGACAAGAAAGTGACAGCCACCTCGAACGAACTGTTGCCACGATTATGTCTGCGATGAGAACCCAGGGACGTTGTTATTCTGGATCTTGTCATGCCGTCTTCCTTGATCCGAATACACAGTGGCCGCTCGCTTTCAACTATGTACAGATCTCCACATGTCTGCCAGGTGATAAGATACATTACACCTGAGATCATGCAGTCTCCATCTCTGCCAATCGGGCACATTACGCAGCTTATTGTTACACAGTGCCGATCGTAAAGACGAGCAAGTTGAGTTTTGGACAATAGGCAGAATTGTTCTTCGGTGGCAGGGGACAGTAATTGTTTCCATGATTGTCATACCGGAGAAATCTGGACATACTACAACAATGATATACATAAAAAGCTATGAGAACGACGAGAATCTCGTCTTTTAGAGATTTTTCCAGAACAAGTGAAGAAACTGTAGGCGCCTTGGAACCTTTTTCTGCTTTTCGACACGTCTTGCGCTATGGTAAGTGTTTCATCAACAATACAATGTCATGTGAGGCGCGGCTCAATTTTCTGAACGTTATCGCGCTTTGAACGTGCCAGATTCCTGGGAATTCGGCAATGGGTCTGTCGGCGGCACGAAAGGCGGAAGAATTTGCTAGCGAGACATTCCTTAGATGTTTAGAAATCATAAAGGCTGGAAATTGCATTGGAGTGACATTTTGTTTTTGTTTGACAAGCATAGACGAGAGAATATGTTGGCGAGACATCATTTCGCAGCAAAAGGAAGCACTTTAGAGAAATCTGTTCAAAAATTGTGTACATGCGTGTGCGCCTGTACCAGCGTTGTACATACATAGTTTAAGCTGCAGCGGGAAGTCGTAAAATAAACGCTATCCGAGTACACGTACAGCAGTGGCGGGCGCAGGATCCCTGCTCCCTGCTCCGCTCTCCCCGAAAATGAGTCAACAAATTCTTGAAATTAGCCCATAAAAGAAATGAATTGCTCACACTGATTTGTTTTAAAATGTTTATTTTTATCAGTATTTCTAAAATAATTTTTACCAATTACTTGTTATTATAACTAATATTTTCAGTGATTTTATTTTCAATCAGGGTCTCCAAAGTGTGGACACCCCACCTTTTTCCCACTCCTCCTCCCCCACCCCGCTCCCTTCTGCCCACCCACTTTCTGCGTTTGCCACGGTGCTGAGCAGAAAAAAAAACAACCGTTTGTGCTTCTCTACATAAATTTACCTCAAGAATCTTCAAATTGCAATTTTCACAAACAGTCGAACTTTTCTTTAGAGATGGTACATGTTTGAATATGCTCACTGTGTCTGCTAGTCTTGCATAAGGTATTTTTTTTTTTCACCCATAACGGTCAAACTCGCAGGGCTCGTGTTAAGCAACATGTTACTTGCAGTTCTGAAATCCTCATAAAAACAGAAGTTCTCTCAGCAATTGCTAACATCTGACAAAACAGTTATCCTGACGTCTTTGGAGTTCAATAATTCAAAGATTATGGCCTAATTTTAGTCAGTAAAAATTTGCATTACCTGTATGGCAGAAGCTTGACACCGCCAATCAGACTACTCCTTTCTTTACTTGCCAGCAGCACAACAAGATCTGTGCGTTAGCAACCACTCTTGAAGCCGGTGTCGTATATAATATTCGGTCCGCATAATATTCTGCCGACTATGTGAAACTCTAGGAGACTGCATACTGTGCTTGCGAAACCTTCTTCGTCGTAGAGAAACCTCATCAACAAAGAAATGCGCATTGAAGCTCCAGCTAATGACGCAGAGCTTTAAATCACTCTCAAACCTCGAAGTTAATCGTAGTAACCAAGTCAAACAACGTTGTACATATGTTCACAAGTGTTCTGGAGTACGAATTCCACTGCGGTGGATATAGTCATCTACAATACTGTAGGGTCTTCACACTCACTCGAAACAATACTATGACCAGCTTTAGGAAGAAGAAGAAAACAAGCAAAACGGAAAAGATCACTCACATGCAAATGTTCTGATTTTCATATTTGCACCACCTGAAACAATACCAGTCATCTTCAACATTCATTTTCAAAAATGAGATGGGGCTCAGCCTTCGCGCTTGCTCTCCCGAAAAGTTGGATTTCTAGCTTACTTTTCAAGCATTGATACCTATTTTTTCATGAGCATGAAGGTTCGTTTGAAGTTGTGCCGATAATGATGTCCGTACATTGACAGATGGGTGACGCTTTGCGTAGTTTCCCAAGCGTGTTGTTCTGTCGGTGGGAGTCTCACATGGCGGGCAGAATTTTAAGCGTGTAATATTCTGTCTGGCAGTATATTATGTAGGAGGAATATTGTATACCACATCGGATTACATTACTCTCCTTTGCTTGGTCAGTGAGAGGCTATTTGCACTCACTAGAAACGTATGCCCTTCGCTCTTTCAGCATTGAATGAGAATCCAAAAAATTTGCTTAGCATGGAAGACATAGAAGAACATGGTTGATTTGGCTTCCCTCAGAATTCTACCACATCATCGAGATTCTTCCGATTCTCTTTGGTAAAAATGATGATTACTGGGTGAGTGAAAAATAGGTGAGTGCTCCATTAGTCGCTTCTCCAGCTGACATATTCAGTTGAGGGGGTTTTCTAATTACATGTTCAAGGTTATGAAAAACGCAGAATGAATGCTCTTTTTTACGCCCTAGTATGTATTGGAGGTACACATTGTCGGCCACATATTTAGCACACTGCCAATTTCGGATGACTAACTGGTTCAAACACAAAATCTGTATTTGCTTCATGGCAGAGCAAGAATTGTCAGTAGGCGTAAAAATTCGCGAAAAAAGGGGTTCACGCTAATTATAAGGATAAAGTATGCACTTCAGGCCTGATTTCTCTCCGATTTCCGCAGACGACATCAAGATGTTTTATGAATATCAATCGAAGAGGTTGATAGTGCCGCAAAAAAGCTACAAAACGCAATAATTAAGCTTGTCGTTTATACATGACAGGCACAGCTTCATCAACATTCTAGCAAAGTTTGGCAGAGTTTTCCTTCGTGACCGGTAAGCGCCGGTATGAAGTATGTATATCGTGTATGACGACACACAAAGCTAGAAAAGATGCTTTGAAATCTCGAATTTTCGCAAAAAAATTTTTCTCGAAAATTTCAGAACAAAAAACAAAACTAGCTAGCAGGAATCCGTACGACGGCTTATTAATGATGAGTCCTGAAAATTACGGAGGAATTGCTACCGCTCTCTAGACTGATTCTATCATTTGGAAAAATCTATGTAATTTGTGGGAAATGCATTTTTTTCTGACAAAAGAACTTCGGGGTTTACTGATAAATTTCATATTCGGCTACTCGTCGTCGAATCTCGAAACGAGCAATGCCATTAAAATCTGTGCTAGATGTCTCCTTACAGAGTAATGGCCAAAAATTATGAAAATTTTAGCGTTCGATCCCAACTAGTGGGCGGGGTGAAGGTAATTAACGGATTTATTGAAATGTTTGCTGACAGCTGCTAGAAATCGGAGGCTGTATGTATGCATGCATAAACAGGACATTGCATAGAACCTCGCAGTTCTTTCCGTTCTCTAAATAAATCATTCTCAAGGAAGCTATTCGAAAATCCCACAAATCCCGCAAAAAAGGGGAATCATGCGAAAATTTTCAGATCCTCTGGCGACAATTGTATGAACTCGTAGAAATCTCTGAGCAGAAGACTTGCGTACTAAATTTAGGGAAAAGAAACCCAAGAAGAGGATATTTTCTTTCGGAAAACACTCCTATTACGAATATTTAAAAAATTACGGATTCGGCAACGGAAATTGAAGAGGGTCTCCGATTTTGATAGCATTATAACAAAATAACTGCAGCTGCTAAATGCGCTATGTTCCGAGTCTTGAAAATTTCCAATGTAAAGGTGGAAATGCTCTCACTAGAATGTTCAAAGTATGTGTACGACCTATAGTAGAATATAACTTGTGAACTAAACTGTAGCGGGACAGTAACGGCGAGGAAGCAGCAGGGAATTTAGCCCACGATAGTCCCTTCACACCAGAGATTTGGTTAGGTTCGAATGGTTTCGGGCAACGCAGCTAGCCAACTCTGTCAGTGAGAATCGTTGGCGAATATGTAGCTGGATCCAATCTCCTTACAAGCTCTCGAATCTATGTATTCCCGTAACTCCTCATGACCATACACTTAACTTTATGTACCTTCTTTAGAAGGGTAGCATTGTAAATTATTACAATGTAATAAATGATTGAATGAATGGTTTGTGCTGCTAACAGGTAATCAGTTTCTCATGGGAAATTTCGAGGCTTGCTTCATTCCCGAGATTCAATAAAATGAAATTTCCAGTAAATTTGACGATTTGTTTCTGTCCCTGGGTCCAGCTGGAATGGTAAGCACTCTGCTAGCGATCACAGCAAAATGTTGAAGAGAAAAGTGCAGAATTTAATTTACCACATCACTTCCCTCCATAGGTATGAGGACAAAAAAAACTTTTATACCTTGTTTGAGAAAAGAAAACAATATTGAAATTTTTCTTTTTAATTCAGTTTCAACTGATTCTGTGCCTGTGGTGAGCAAAAGAGAGAAGCTCCTCTAGAGCGTCAACACATACTCAAACATGATTTTGAGTTCTTATACTTGGGCTACGATGTGCAAAAGATTCCGTGCTTAATATGTGGCTACAACCGTACGTACATATACATACATATGTACGTAATTTTTTGATGTGTCACATAAATGCATTCTGCGTTCGATTTGCTTCCATATCAATATCATATATATATATAATATATATCATATATATAATATATATCATAATGATATATATATATATATATGTAATATATATCATACATATAAAATATCAAAACCATCTCATTCTAAGGGCTGAAATTTATTCTTGAAAAATTAATTTTGGTTGCTCTGATTATCCTCTCTTTGCTCGTTCTATGCAGCTCTCGCGTGTGTGGACGTACATCAGAAGCGGAAAATCAGCCAACTACGGGAACCCAATAAGTCACACATGGTCTCCTTAACACTCCGTTCAAAGCCAACTCCCTTGTGGTCGTACACCCATCTTTGGTTTTTTCCCCGGATAGACCTTGTTACAAAAGATTTGCATCTCACGTATTCATCGTAATTGTTGCTCCTGATGATAGCAAGAGAGGAGCCGCAGTATTGAGCAGGTTGTACCCCTTCTCGAAGGCTGTACATGTAGATGACAGAAAATTATGGAAAGAGTTTGAAAATTTCCCTAATTTGCTGATATACTATCATTGTAAACAAATATGCTTGTACACTGGGGACAGTCCTCACAACTGTCACCATTCGCTCAACTGCTCTTCTTTATTAGTCTCGTCTATAGTTTTCGCCACTGCCTTTTGGAAGTAAATGATTCGCCCCAGGCTTTGTCCAAAGTATCGCTCTCCACAGCAAGGATCCATGTTAATCAACCAAATTCACTACGTTCCAAATGGCATGACTTTTTGGCTCTAAGCTCAACACCTCATTTCCATTGACCAGAAACATAAAGAACTACATATCAATATCTCAGTCATTTCCAGGTTAGTGTGTTAGATCGAGTAAGCTGTATGCATCTGCTTTTGCTAGATACCACAACGAATAATGAACTCTTCTTTGCGTGATGCAGCCTTGGAAAAGAAACAGAGGCACTCTGTCACAAACAGCAACACTAAGCAGAAACCGCTTTATAATGGTGCTCAACTAAAAACCGAAGCAAGCAGTTGTTCAGCTCCTTCTTCTCTTACACTTAGCAAGGAGTAGCAATACGATGAGCAACAAGGATATTCGTGACGTTAAACGGATTCCCTTCTGATGACTACCACCGGCTCCTTTAGTATGTCTTCTTTAGAAGGAGACTCTTTTTTCGGTAGGTTTTGGATGTGGCTGTGCCCAGAAGGCAAACCAAAATTGAATAATTCATTCGTCCGCCATTGAATCCGCTATGTTTTGCCGCACACCACTTTCTTGCAGCTGCATCCTTACCACAATCAAGTACGTGACGTAAAGGCTGCAGCTCCAATTAATCACAGAGAGACTAATAGGACTTTCTAGATTGTGAAGGGGTTAAATGGCTAGAAGGAGACTGAAACGAACAAAATATCCAGGTGTTGAAGTCGATGTCGGCGCCGTCGAAACATTCCTTAATGCTGTCCAGGAAACTAGAGTTTTTCCAAATCCGACATCAATTTCGCAACAGCTCATTGATTGGGAGGAGAGTGGGTCATGATAAGCCAGAACGACTGTGGTTGGTGCACTCAAAACAGGAGCCAATCATATGGGCCCGCTGCAAGACAACATCATATAATAAACGTTTGCTGAGAAACTGCAGGTTTTATTCAATTACATATGAAGATATTTTCAGCACAGTTCGGTTTTTGCCAGGAATAGCTATGGGCGGCAAGTTTGACCATCAACTGCAGGGTTATCAAAAAGTTCAAGATACATTCAATTGATTGACATATGAAGAGATTTTCAGCAAAGTTCAGTTGTTGTATATCTAGTATAGTCTGGAAACTTTCTGACACCCCTTTATAGTTGCTGGTAATCCCGCCACCTAGCGACACTGTATTAGACCAAAACACATTAACAATGTATTATCTAAAGAAAAATGTTCTCAAAGAAAGTTTACAGAACCCTCTGGACCGCGCTGATTATTTTTTTCGCTCAACTTGTTGAACGGATATGCTAGGACGTCCTTAAAAATGCATTTAAATGGGAACACTCCCAAATATTAGCACGCACCAGTACTCTGAACCTCGGCCTTGCCATCATTTATCAACCGACTCACATCCGCTTATTGAGTAATTCATGGTGGAAAGTGCCAGATAACTCGTGTAGAGGTCGATGTCCACTTTTGCGAACTCAGCTCCTGAAATGTGCAGAGCAAATGCAGGCACAAGTGTAAACAATGTACAGGTGATGTTATTTCTGCTGGTATTTGCTGGTTGTCGAGGATTAGCTCCTCATCACCGATCATTACAGAACCCGTATCCCCTCATTTGTGCTTCTCACTTCTCTCTGCAATTCTGCGATAGTGACAGCCGTATGACATCATCCCTGCATTGTGTCGGAGCAGGGCTCACACAGTTGATCTTTGAACCTGCAAGCTATTGGAAATATAGGTTAATGATCTGTAAATCGTCAACAAGCATTAAACTTGTCACACCATTGGGGACAATTGCTAGTGCCGACAAATTCATTGCGGATGCCTATAATTTTGGTGGTAAACATATCAGCAGGCTCGTGTAACCCTCTTCCACCGACCCGTAAGCGAAAAGTCAGTAATGTTATTTCAGTGTCAAATTCATGGAAAGCAGTCGCCATACTCGTACTTAGGGTTTAGCGTTTTCGATTGATCCAATGAACACATTCCAACCTGGTCCCTTTCAAAAAGCGGAGAAAGAGCAAAAGAAGTTACTGACTCAATATATCCGTGGAGAATAGTTGTCATATTCGTGTACAGCGCAATCGAAAATCCCACTAGACACGTCTTCACCGGCCCGTGGACGAAAATGGCGAAAAATCACACCAATAATTCGATATTCCGTGCAAAACGGTTATCATATTCGTGTTCAGCGCATTGAGAAACCCCAGTAGACCTGTCCCTACCGACTCTTGGGCAAAAATACCGAAAAATCAATAGAATCGATAAATCGATATTTCGTGCAAAAGGATTATCATATTCGTGTTCAGCGCATTGACAAACCCCAGCAGAACTGTGGCCGCCCCGTGAGCAAAACACACACACACACACACACACACACACACACACACACACACACACACACACACACACACACACACACACACACACACACACACACACACACATTCTACTTTATGTATACAGATACGGGTCTCCAAAGCGGCGGAGACCCCACTTTTTTCCTACCCCATCCCCCTCCTCCGCTCACTTTCTGCCAGAGATCCGAGAGGAGGTCGATACCTGCGAAAAATCGATTAAATCAATAAAATCAACAAAAAATATGGTCTAAAAATAATCAATATTACCATGCGATGTGAATATGATATTACTATTACTGAGCATCTAGCACCTCGAATTACCCCTGCATTTCAGAGAAATCCATGATTTTGAGTTTGGGATCGATAGTGTGGCCACGTTCTGCGTTTGCCATTGATGTACAGTGCTGAGCAAAAAGAAATAATAACCTGTGCTCATCTTCATAACTTCGTCTAAAGAATCTTGAAATCCCATTTCTGACAAACAGTTCAACTCCTCTTTAGAGAATGGTTGATGTTCAAATATATCCATTGAGTTTTTTGATCTTGCATAAGGTACTCTTTTTACTCAGAACCGTTAACTTCGCAGCTCTTATGTTAAGCAACGGTGTTACTACCAGTTGAGAAATCTCTACAAAAACCGAATTTCTTCCAGCAATTGTTAGGGAAGCCTCTTTAGAGCCTCAACATTTACTTGAATTTGGTCTTGAGTGATTAAACATGAGCTAAGATATGCAAAAGATTCTGTGCTCCAAAGTCGTGGGTGTGCTAAATATGAGGCCGCCACAGTATATGCACGTCATTTCCTTATTTCCGACTTGTTTTCCTGTATCACATGCTCTCTGCATACGAGAGCGAAGGAAACCTTGATTAAAAACTGAAAAACTAATTAAGAGAACAAATCTACGGGATGGACCTGCTGAACATAAATGGTTAGCAAGGCATGATTGTATTCACTTCCACAACTGTTTCGATTAAGTGCATTTCTTTAAATGTATGTTTAGAAAAATCATCATAACCGCCTCATTCCTACGGTCACCTTTTTTTAAAAGTAATATTGGTTGCTCTGCTTAACATCCCTTTGCTCGTTTTATGAAGCTCTCGTATGTGGACATACATCAGATGCACAAAATCAGACAAGTACGATAACCCAAAAGGACACTGGTTCCTTAAACACTTTATTCGTAACCAACTTCCTTGTGAAGTCGTACTTCCGTCGTGTCTTCTTCTCGGGTAGACTTCTAAAAGATTTGCCTCTCTCGTATTTATCGCAGTTGTTTCCAGAATATCAAAAGATGAGCAGCAGTAATGAGCGTACTTCGTCCTCTTTTCGAATGTTGTACATGTGCAGAATGACGGAAAATTATGGAGCGGGTTTGGAATTATTCCTTATTTTCTAGCGAAGTAATATTATTGAACACACGGAAACCGATATGCTTGTATGCTGGGGGACAGTCCTCAGAAATGTCACAATTCGCCTAACTGCCCTTCTTTATTAGTCTAGCAAATTTTCCTACAGTTTTTGCCACTGCCTTTTGGAATTGAAAGGAAATTCGCTCAAGGCTTTGCGAAGTATTGCTCACCGCAGCAAAACTCCTTGGCAATCAACCAAATTCAATACGCTTCAAACGACATGACTTTTTGGGTCCAATAAAAGAAAACAAAAACAAAGGTACCTAATCGCCGTTTCGTTCCTTCAACTAGAAGGAGAAATAGAAAAAGACCACCACCGGAACTCATCAGTAGTGAGTGGTGGTCTTGAAAAGTAGGAAAAGACCAAAAAAATTAACCAACCTGTTCTGCTGCTTGATACAGCTTCCTTTTGGGGAACTCCTTGGAGTTGCTGCGGCCCGTCAAGGTGCATCTCAAACTTGGGTAATTAAACCAAGTTCAGTCGTTGCCATGATGAACAACACCTGTTGCAAGACTGTCCAAGACTTTTCCTGATGGAGACAGAGGTGTTCTCTGCATTGCATTGCCGTGTATTTCCGGATTAGGAGGTTGAGCATTAGTGTGATCAGAGGCCTAGGGGTGTTTTCTTGTCAAAACATTCACAGCTCCCAGACAGAGCGGGTAATTAGACAAGTAATTAGACTGGGAGCTCGGTTCCGCAATTTCTTGTCAGTTGTTAGACTGATCCGTTACGCGTTCCACTCCCTGGTTCATGTATAGCAGTAATTCATACAGCAATTCCCTCTTCATTCATCACCCCTACAATCTCTTGATTGGTAACCGAAGATGAAGTTCACATCTGATTGTACGGGCAACTGAATAAAATATAGAATAACTTAGATGTAGGCTCACAGCTGGACTAAAGGTCCAATTGAGGGCAGTATCCAGCACAAATAAATGCTTATTTTTTTAGTGAAGTAATGCAATCATGAGCAATCTTGTAGAGCTGTAGACGCATATGCATGTATGAATTCTCATGCATCCGTTCATTTCATTTATTACTTTAGTGTGCCCTCGCTGATGTACTACTTTTTCGCAATATGCTTGAGTACAGGAACATGATGGTAAATAATGGCAATTCACACTAGATACGTGCGTCTTTCACACGTGCGATCACATGATGACGGGTAGGCCAAGCGTCTTGGACGTGGCCCTGACGCAGGAGAAACTCTTGCGTTTGCGACTTCACGGCCATTCGTCAAGGTCCAGGTGTATCCTCCCTCACTCATGGCGTACATCAACCGTTAACCAGTTTCCATAAAGAACCTTCTGCGTGCGCCTGATGCAAAGATCAAGAATAGACCATGACTAGTAGATATTGTACAACGAGCACAACCTCATTGGTACCTCTCTCTTTCTCTCTCCAGCTTTCACTGCATGAGAGGAAAAATGTCTCAAAAACACAGCGGCTCTAAACAAGAGCCGTGATCCTTTTTTTTTTAGTTTTCCGTCGAGAGATTTCAACGTTGCAGTATTGTGTGATTTAAAAAAATGTGTCCTGATTTTGTGAAGCAGGGGCTCCGGAATTAAATGAAAAACATACCAAGGGTTCTGGCAATGATAAAATTTTTGAACGGGGAAGGTTTTGAAACAGTTTGCATACGAACGTCATGCAACGGTCACACAAATGCACACTGGTTACGTTCTCATACCAGAATCGCAATTTTTTATGTACAGCTTGAAAAGCCATGAATAACTCTTCCCCCCTTATCTTTGTCACAAGTTCAGAGCGTATTTTGCCGTATGGTTGAGAAGAAATTAGAAAAATGACAAGGAGCTTCAAATAGGCGAATGCCTGTGCATGTACCAGCTCTTCAGGGTGTTGCCTTGTGGTCAGGGAAACGAAAATCAGGACCAAGTATAAAGCAGGTAAGACATTCTCGTTGATCTTCTCTTCACCACCAAGCTCAAGCAATTCTGGGTGAGCCGTGCCTTTTCGAAAGTGGGAGAAGCATTTCCTTAAACAGCTTACTAGGAGTGGTTTTAAAGTGGCGCCCTATATGTAGAGCCTCGTGGCATCGATATGCCATGCCAGGAGCTCCTGATAATTTAAATGAACGCCAGAGTTTGACTGTTTCATTTCGCAGTGTTGTAGTATCCCGGGCAGATGTCGTCTCGAATCTTTTGCTTACGAACCAGCGACGTAGTGCTTGTGTAACAGTACCATTTTTCGTCAGGCGTCAACAGTTTCTGAGCTGCACTAGAAGAATAAGTCGTGTACCCACGGTCCAGCGTTGGTGCGTAAACCAATGGGTGTCATTGTACAGTGCGTATCATAAATATACGGGCACCCCAAATATTACGCTATTTGCTCTCGCACACTTTCCTGACAAACGCCACTGCTACCAGTGAATTCAGTGTCCCCGAAACCTTACACTACTCCATTCCTTTTTGGAAAATGGAAAAATAAAATGCAACCGTGTAAATTAACTGTTTGGTCCCATCTCCCAATGTATCATAATTGTACGGGCACCTTCAATAAAAAATGAATAAAAACGTTCACTCATGGAGGAATTCCTGTCTCAAATATGAAATAAGTAGGGGCAAGTGTTCTTCAATTAGACTTACAATCCCACCAAGATCGGATCATTCTGAGGCGGAACAGGAGCAGGTAAGGACAATCCACCACGAGGGCTTCCACAGCAGCAGGAAAGGTTAGGTTGGTCCGGAAGTCTTGCTCCTAATTTCATACTTTTTTCAAGGAATGTTAAGTTCATTGTGAATAGATATCAGCCAACAAAATAATTACCTTTATGGGCTACGAGTTATGGCCCAACGCTTCACTAGAGCATCAGCTCCAGAAGTCAAGAACTCGAGAGTAAGCATGGTGTGGTAGAACTTCTCAACCTAGTTCAGAAATTTTTTGGCGGGTAAGCTTTGCCACGTAAGGTCCGGCGTTGTCATAAGCTGAGCAACATGGTCAATTTTCCTCCGCTCCATGCGAGTTTTGTCTGCCAATTTCTGTAGTTAAAAAGAGTAGACTTAGGCGATCCGACACCATTCCCTGGTGACAGCAGTTCTCGATACAGCCTTTCCTCGGGGTCCCATCAAAACACAGAAAAACCTTCTACAGTGCACTTCTCCCTTCGGCAGTTTTGGAGATGGTTCGCCACCAGGGATGTGCGTAACAAAAACTTGAATTTTCGTAGATCGCAAATCGTAAATTTTCCAGAACCGCCGTAAACGGTAATTCGTAAATCGTAACTGAGGATCCAGGTACCACTACAAGAGTCAGATAATTTCAACTCGTTTCACAACAAAGTCATTCTCGAAATAATCTGAGGTACAGTCTATTAGATCACAGAGGGCGCCCGATCCGACTTTGTCCGCAACTACGACTTCACCATTTTTCGGCTAACTGATCTATTTTTGCACTTTTTTGATATCCATATGGTGTGGTTCCTTCCATTCTAATGTTTCCCCACTGCCATCTGCTAAAATATCCTTCCAGACGCATTCTGCAGGCAAAGTCGTAATTGCAGACAATGTCAGATCAGGCGCCTTCTGTGAGCTAATAGACCATATATATCTACTGCAGAATTGATCACTGAACTTCGCCATCTTATCACTAGAGTGATAACGTTGTGATGAATGGACAACTTTTTTTTCTCGATATTTTAAGCGAGCTGTCCAGTTCTAGAGCATTATTTATCGCTGCGAAAACTCTCTTCATCCTGGTCGGTGTTTCTGAAGTAAACGTAAACGTGGTCGATGGTTCTATGTGTTTCAGTGCGAACCAAACCATTCACCCCGTGGGGTAGATGAATTGGTACCAAAGGAGTTTGAAAGGATAAAGCGCTGACTCGGTATTCAGTACTCCCAGCAAGTCACTGCTTAGGGCGCATGCACATTCAATACCTCTGCGATTATCAATAAAGTAGAATGCATGCTGCATCTCTGAGAAGAAGTATTTGTTGTACTCCATCAAATAGTTTATGGTCACTACTAATTGGTTCATGAGAGAACGACCAGGGAGAAAACCTTTTCGCATAAGACATCACACTGCAGTTGAAGTCAGAAGAAGAAGGCAAAACGTATTGCTGAAGGAAATTGGCTGGGCGGGCAGCTTGTCCCACCTACGGAAAAAGGAAAACAGAGCTGAAAATGCGGTGTTCTTGTCGCACTTTATTCAGACCTTTGAGCTCCGCTGTTACAACAGATCTTCTCTACGGATAATGAAGTTGCTATATGCCGCCTTCTTTGAATAATAAAAGTTACAAGCAAAACAAACATTTCACTCTTAGCTTTGCTGCAAGATGTAAACACAGAGAAATCATGTACATTCACTCCCAAGCAGAAACGCTACAACGAGATTCGTTTCTCGTAGTTATTTACGAATTTGTTACGAAATTTGGGCCTTTTTTCGTAAATAGTAAATCGTGAAAAAAAAACGTCAAAAATGGCCGTAAATCGTAAATCGTAATTACGCACATCTCTGTTCGCCACGCGAGAGTCAACTTTTCTCTCATGTATGGTTAACATACACCCACCTCTCATCTCCAGCAATGAATTGGCCGGGAAGGTTCCTCCTGTGTGGACGCAGCAGCAAAGACTGGCACACACTCTGTCCTGCAAGGCACACAGTTCGTGGGCTACCCAAACCGTCATCAGTTTTCTATAACCCAGCGCTTCGAGATGTCTGGCGATTATTGTGCGGCCACAGCCGGGTGCATCTTACAGTTCACATGTAGCGGCATTTGATTCAAAGTCTAATGAATTTTAAATCCTAAAAAATATCTTGGTGCAAAACTTCTGGACCAACCTAATACATTCATACTAAATTGGAAGACGTCACGTAAATAAATAAAAGTAAAAAAATGGTAAAATAAATAAAAGAATAGTAAAAAAAATAGTAAAATAAATAAAAACAAGTGAAAAGATTGAAAAAAGGTCACGAATAAATTTGAAAAGGTCCCGAATAAATTTTGCTGAGTTGAAGCTCGAACCAAAACTTATTTCTATCCATCGACATTATGGAAAGTGATATTGCGTTCCAAGCGTTGCGCAGTTTAAGTTTGATAAGCAACTCACTTGGTTATTTTGGCTATGAACAGTGGCCATCCTCAAAGTTTCCTTCTGCAGCAGTTCCAACTTCAGGAATAGAGATTTGGAACAGTTCAAAGTTTCCCTGAGAGCGCAATGACCTACATTTGGCTTGTGAATTTTCATATTTCTCTGTTTACTGAATTGGGACCTGGGCCAGTAGAAGCAGACCAGATAGGGTACTGTTTAGCAGAACTACGGTAGACTATTAGCAGTGATCCGGATAGCTGCACAAATCAATGAATCACTTCTTTTTGGCAAATTCATAGTGGAGAAGATGTGACCGTGAGAGGGTGGCATGTCTCATCACGTTAAAGGCAGCACCCACGGAAAATTCTGTCTCCGAGATTATAGCGGAATATTAGATTTTTTAGTATGAGGAATATGAGTAAAGCGTCCAATCCAGAGAGAAGTAATGCAGAAACGGTTTTCTGTAGCTTCTGCCTTGGTAGGTTAGAGCAGGGCGGTCGGGTATATAGGATCGAACAAAAAAGTCCACAGCGCTGCCACCACCACTGCTGAGTGAGGTAATATAAGATAAAACCGTATGACATTGAGCGCTAGCAGCGTTCGCACATTAACCTTCCTATTCAAAAAGCTGATTTTATTAGAGTGCCCTAGTTCTGCCCGTCTTGGATCGTATTGCATAATACAGGATGCTGCATTCAAGGCAACTAGCGTCGAGGTGATCAAAAAGAGCTCGAATATGTGGCCACTATGGGAATATCTGTCCTTTCCATGCTTAGAAGTTTTCATTCCCGTCGAGCTTCTGTAGGGGAGCTGCTGCTTTCTGAATACTTCCGTATTTCGAGCTGACCCGCGAAGAACTCGCTCAGCTTTTTTGGAAATACTGCTGGGAACTGTTTTATAATGGAGGTTCGATAGCTGGAGACTCTTTTTAATTTTGAAGGAAAGAGATACGTCCTATCTGCAAATCTATGAAAGTGTGACCGTGAGAGGGTGGCATGGCTCATCACGTTAAAGGCAGCACCCACGGAAAATTCTGTCTCCGAGATTATAGCGGAATATTAGATTTTTCAGTCTGAGGAATATAGGTAAAGCGTCCAATCCAGAGAGAAGGGATGCGGAAACGGTTTTCTGTAGCTTCTACCTTGGTAGGTTTGAGCAGGGCGGTCGGGTATATGGGGTCGAACAAAAAAGTCCCTAGCGCTGCCATCATTGGCAATCATTGCCACCTATTTTCTTAGCGCCATCGGATATTTGGCTGGTAAAGCAGTTTTCTTGGAACAGAAACAGTACGAAACAAAAGAAAATAGGATGTTCATAATGAAGGTAAACATAACTCGGAAAAAGAACGAAGCCACATGATAATTCTAAAGACTAAATAATTCAAACACACACACAATATTCGAGAAATTGGATGTTTCGAGTGAGGAGAAGGGTTCACAGAGAATAATAATAACTGGGAAGGAAATGAATGGAGGAAAGCTGAGGATAAAACTTACTGCTTAGTGATCCTGCTGGTCTAGGTATAACCTGTTCTAACTCGTGATCGAAAAAGTTCTAACTGGTACTCTCCACAGTCGATTGGATCACGACTGGATCAAATGTAAGAAGCTATGATTTCCTGCCTTTAAGAAAACATGTGAGGTTTCTTGTCCTCTGCTAAGATATTTTTGGTGCTTCGCCATGAAAAAAATTAGAGTGTTGCTATTGTGCATTTTTTTTCTCCTTCCTCGTTCCTCTACTCAGATTTTCCCACACTTGTTGACACTGTTACCGTAGTGGGTGGAGCTAATGGCTGAGCCTTGTGAAATGTGGTCGCTGGAACAATACTTCCAAAAGTATTTGTTACTACTGCTCGAGCTTGCCGTCGGCTTGCCAAGGAAGCAACACCTCCATAAACTCCATAAGTCTCTCTGTGAACATCATTCTTGAATGACACAAACAAATTGTCCCGCTTGTTGTTGAGGCCGCCCTCCTCTTCCATTTGTGCTCCCTGCCTCAGAAATTATGGTTTACTTCATTCATGATTGTGTAGAATGCTCGATAAAAAATGTGTGGGAACATCACGTGTTCCTCTAACCCACCTTAGGTAACCCGGTCCGTCTCACTTGGTGATCATGGACCTTAAAGGAAAGGTCGTGGTCTTTCTCTCCTATGTATTACTCTTGCACGTTGAAAATCCGTACCCATTTATCCCGCACAAACTTTTGCTCCCATGTACGCAGAGCTTCCATCGACCCACAAGCGCCAAAGGGAAAAAGGATGCGCACTTCTTTGTTGTGAGCATTCACGAATCAGAGAGCGTTCGTGTTGTTCGGGCAAAATGCACAGGTGCGAGGGCCTTTGCAAATTAGGCAAAGTTTGTGTATTTCGTTTTAACTCGTTGCTGTGTTTATAATCTTTTCTACTTTATCCCTCAGCGCGAGTTTCGACATTGTCAAGGTCGGCCGGCCACGCCACTTTGGCTGTTCATCCTTTCAACTTCTTTCCTTCGTTCCTTCCAGCTGTGGTATTTCAGTGACATCCCACCGAAATATTAAAATTTGTATAATTTGTTTCCGAGCATTTAATTTGAACATATCTGCCTGTCTTATTTTTATTTGATAAAGGTCCAGAAAGGGTCATACGTAGTTTGCAGTGCAGTTGAGCGAAGATTTTCTGGATTGTATGAGGTTCATACCTATTATTCAGGCAAATGGACGTGAAAACATTTATAACAGTTGCTTCGACGATTGTGCTTGTATCGGCAGTTATCATGAACACTGTCTTCATCTACATCGTATCCACCAAAACACGGAACGACATTGGCGCCTACAAACACATGATGATCTGTTTTGCTGTATGCAATATTTCTATTCTTCGGTTGAGTTCGCTAGCAAACCGGTATGTTGTATACAATTCATCAGACCGTAATGGTTCCTAGAGCTCCTCTTCTGGGTTGGGATTCATGAAATGATAACCATGCAAACCAGCGATGGCTAGCCTGATTGGTTATCATTCTGACTACATAGAGCTAAGAGAAGCAGACGGCAGAAGTTGGTTTGCTAGCCTGGGTTTGTTTGGCTATCCTTTCATGAATCCCAGCCCTGAACTTGGGCAACCCATGATTATCTCCATCTGGAAATGAGAACAATAGTGGGCAACTGACAAGCTGTCTCCCACACAATAGAGAAGGTCATATGTGATAGTTGTCCGCATTCAGCTGCTTTATTTTTCATTGTGTCGTTGTACGCCGTCTGTATAGAAAGCAGTCCTTTCGTCATCCACCGCTGGTTTCCGGCAGCATTGTCCTTGAAAATAGATGATATTCTTATATATTTTTAAACACTGGGGCACTGCATCTAATTCTCACACAGTGAACACTTCGCTTTGGGAGTGGTTCCCTTGAAGGCAGCACATACGATTTTTTTTTTCCTATCTGAGATTCTTGGCATGGAAGAACAGTCATAGTTTCCACAATTTCACTAAAGTTGCATCGCTGGAGAGTCAATATGTATATAGCCATTTACCAGTGGTGGACGCAGAAAGTGGGCGGGAGGGGCGGAGGGCGAGGTAGAAAAAAGTGATGTCTTCTCCGTTTTGGGGACCCAGACGTAAAATAAAACTAATAAAACATTAATTACAATAATAAATAATTAATAAAATTATATTAAAAATAATATTAAAAATAAACAAGTAAAAATAAACTAATGCAAGTTTTCCATATGTATTGTAAAGTAATTTCAAAAATTTGCCGACCCATTCTCGGAGGGAGGCCCTTGCGTCCGCCATGCAGTTTACATATCTATCTCCATATTCGTGCACAAGTTGTAGCGTGGTACGGGTCAGCTGTTTTCGCCTGCAATCGCTCGGTATTTCTTTGACAGAGTTTGTTCATCGTACTTTGACCCTTTTTTCTTGAATAATAATGAACGTAATGCTCTCCCCTCTTTCTATTCTTCATTTTCACCTACTGTTGGTCCTTGCTCTAACAGATAACATCCATGCTCCTATGTTATGCGTTTGCCATACTTCGTTTTTCAATCTTTTCTCCCCGAAGAGTTCGTTTTTTTTTGTAGGTAACCCTTTTTTCTTTAGATTTCTCCAGGGGCGATCCTTGCTTGTTGTAGTGAAAACCTGTGAAAGCCAAGTTTATGGTGAAAAGAGTATGAAAATTCTCGTGGGTGCATCCCTTAGGTGAGCAATCTACCGTGTTGAAACCTAGTCAAAATGTAATAACATGGGAAGCAGAGCATAAATGTTTATTGAGAAAAAAAGACTTGAGACGAACAAACTTGATAGAATGTCTGCAATGAGAGGTGTTGGAGTTGAGGAATTTGTGTACGTAAGCGTAGCGTAGCAGCACAATATGCACAACACATAACTTGCAGGCGATTTTCATCTATGGAAATTCCTATATGGCATACAGTAATGGATTTCTTGCCCACGCTCGACCGTGGGGTTTCCTTTCATTGTGTCTCTTCATTGCGATGTATGGCATGAATACAGCAGTTCTGACGCTACATTTTGTCTATCGTTATTTCATCATATGCAGGTAAATCCAATACTGAAACAGCAAGTCTGCTTTGTACATCTATAATGTGATTCAGTGGCAAAATTGCTATCCTCCTTCGTTTCGCCCCAATGTCAGAATTTCAGGCCGAATTACAGGATGCTATTTGATCTCCTTTGGACGATTCCAGTTACGACATGGGGATTAATTTACGGTTTCATTACATTTTATTGTTTTTGTGCGAGTGAGGAATTCTACAACTACGCACAACATCCAGTCCTGCAAAAGCTGGGACAAAATATAAGAGAACTATCTTTTTTCTGTGTTTTTACTTATGTGAGTTTTCAAAAAAACATGGAAACAGCAATATTTTTTCTAATCATCGTTTAATTGAGGAAGTCGTGAATACCTCTACAATTATCTATTGGAAACCGACCCTAGGATTATTTGCAATCGTTGTGATGATGGTTTTTACATTTACAATAATGATTGTATGTGGAGTGAAGTTGATACGACAGCTACGGAAAGTGGCTATGAGCGCAAGGACGATGTCCGTTCAAAAGCAGTTGCTCAAAGCGCTAATCACTCAGGTACCTTTTCTTGGCAACAGAAAACGTTTTATACTAACTTAGTCTGTGCGTTTTTTCAACATCTTTTTCATAATTTATAGGCTAGCACTAATTTTCCTTCATGCTCTCACGACCCATATCTTTTTTGGTTCTTTTAGGAGTTTTTGTTTAATTGATACTTTGATCATATTCTTTTGAACTTTCGAGTTCGGTATGAGCCTGATAGAGATCATCATGACAACGTGATTAAAATATCCGAACGTACGGGAGCTGGTTTCAGCGCTGCAACGAAATGATTGTTTGTCAGCAATTGCGAGATTCAAATAAGCTTAGTGTGGATTCATGTACATATATTAGCAATACTTTTTCCTTCCAAAATGATGTCACCCACAAGCAAGGACGCGAGATTTCCTTCGATTTCATCATTAATGCTGCCCATTTGATAATCCAAACCACTAGAACAAGCTGCCAACAAGCTTGTCGCTCCCCAATACAACTTATTTTTGTCCATTTTTTTGCCGACAAGTTGTTGCTGTAGATATAAATTGCATAAAATTGTCGCCAACTTGTTTTTTTCCGTTTGTCCACTGACCGTCTACCTACAAAATCGCCAGAAATTTGCTTCCGCCGCTTCTTGCTGGCAATACATAGGTCGTTACGGCTTGTCGAAGACACACTTTTACTATGCTCAAGTTGACAACATACATTTTTTCAAATTGTGGAACCAACCTCTGCCCTGGTGTCCTCTATCCTACGATGGCGAGGAGGCGTGGCTCTCTCCTGTCAACAAACTGGCTGGAAGGTTGTCGACAGCTTGCCGACTACGTTTATAAGCAAAAAGCTTGCGAGCAAGTTGTTCTGAGAGGGGGAGTCTGGTAAAAGGTTGTTGACAAGTTGTTTTTGGACGACACGATGACGTCCAACTTGTCGACAACGATTTGCTAGTTAAAAAGCTGTCCGCAAATTGTGTTGAGGTGGAGGTGGGCCAAAAAATCTCTTTGGAGATAAGACTGTGGTCCACTCTTCCAATGGAGCAGCCCAAAAAATTATTAGACATCTGAGATAGACAAAAATAAGTAGCTTTTGAACAGAGTCAGAACGTGTTCCTATACATACTAATTTTAGTTCAGAATTCTTGCAAATTTCACAGCGTTTGCATTGTGTATGAATTCGAACATTATGGAAACAGTAAAATATCAGAAATCACAACTTCGCCGAATTCCTATGCGTGTCTGTGTAACATTTTTCGAATACAAATATTCGCGAAAACTACAAAAAACATGTTTTTTTAATCTGTTCAACATCATGATTGTCTTGATAGTGACTGTGCAGCGAATACAAATATTGCAACTGCAAACATCTCATTTTTCTTATCCATTGGGGACCACATGTTCAAAGCCATGAACAATAATTAAATTTACAAATATTAGGTAGGTGCTTAATTAATGCGGCGTTTTTCACTACTTCTTCTTTTAATGAAAATTGAAGCTTTTGAGATGGTTTTTCCATAAAAACAATCTCCTCTTTCTTATTAAAGGTGCTATCGAAAGCCGCATCCACATCCGCCATAATATGCTCTATCATTTCCGGAAAAATTTTGAATGCAGCTCAGTCATTTCGCAATCTTAGCAAGCTTTCCAAAGATGGACCAATCAGCAAGGCTAGATTGAAAGAGTGTTCACATTCATAAGGTACGAGCTTCACGAAGGAAGAGGTTGGCCATCAAATTTCGAACACCAAGAATTTTGGGCAGCCGTGGAAGACGAGGAAAGCTTGTCAACGGGAATGCTGTCCGAACTCCTCAATATGGTCCATTCGACCATGGTCCTTCCTCTTGACAAGCTCAGAAAAAGCATGGAGATTGCCCAAAGGGGTTCGCACTGACTCTGAAACAGGAAGTGTGTTCGAATTTCCACCTATTTTCTGTAGCAAAACGAGCAGGCCCACTTCTGATTATTCTCCTCAATCGAATCTCCTTCCCTTCCACGGCGGCCAAAAGTTCCTGATCATCGGAATTTGATCGTAGAACTCTTTCGTCTTCATTTGCAGGATTGTACCTTCCTACTTGAACAACTTTAATATTTTTCGACTTGGCTTTGCTGATTTTTCTTCGACTAAAATTTCGTTGAGATTACGGAATGACTATACTGCATTCCAAGCTTTTCCAAAGTGATAGAGCATGATATTGTGGTTTTAAATAAAATTTTCGATAGCTCCCTTATTTGGTGAAGGAAGAGGATTATTCATAAGAAAAAACCATCTATTTTCTAGGAAATTCCACGGACACTACACAGTTATTAGTATTGGGGATATCTGGAGTTGATGCACAATGGAGGTTCTCTCTTTGCTTGCGCAATATTGCAGCATGAAGCCACCACGTGAGAAAGTTTCTGGAGGCACTCGGTACTTTATGCTGAAAGGCGGAGGGGGTGGGAGGGATTCTAAAGGATCTGGTAACAGCAGACAATGGTGTGTGCTTCGAAATAACATGTTTGGCTGCGAGTGACAGTTGCCAATCATTTTTAGTGGGTGAAGCAACACGGTTCGTCTCATAGTCGAGCTCATGATGAAAGGAAGCCACTGCTAAGCACAGCACAGGGCCTTTTTTAATGTCGCAACAGTGTTTATTAGAGAGATTGACGTAAATGGTACCGCAAGTTAAGCACTGACCGGCAATGCTTTTGTTCAAAATCCACTCTGCCCATTTTTTGTGAAGTCTAGTTGCTTAGAAGGCAGAGCGACCAATGATTTAGTTGCGCCCAACCTATCTGCTAACATTTTTATGGACTTCTTCAAAGTTCTCGTCCCGCCTCCAGAACTATGCTTTCGTATCTGAAAAGTTTCATGACCATCATCTGGTCAAAGTCAAAACTTGTATCAGTCTGGAAGTGCTTTTTTAGTCACAGCTCCTGTTTCCTTATAACGCGACTACCTGGCCAAATACAGAGTTAACACCAAATCCGACTTTCATTCTACTTAGGCAGGAAAATAGTTTAAAAATTGGGAGAGCACAAAAACCATGTTTTTCCTCATCGTACAATGTCGTCTGCGGAAACCATGAGCACTGTAATTGAGAAAGGCTTTTTAGTATATGATAGAGCAGGTCTTGCTCTTTATAATAAGTCAACGTTTGTTCATCTTTCCTCCAAAGTAATGGATTTATGAACTTCCAAAATTCATCACTAGGTTGCGGCCATTTATTGTGGGATAACCTAATATGTTCGGGTTATAGATCTTCACATTCAGTCCGTGACTGTAGCAGTCTTGTCTATATAAATTTGAAAATTTGAATCAAGAAGATGAACGAGCCGACGCATCTTTCTCTGAAAGCCAGTAACTTGTACCTGTGAAAGAAATTTATGTGATGAAATTTTATATTCTTTCTACTTCTTGTGACTAAAGAGGGTATCACATGGGTCGAAAGCTTTTTTGTTTCGCGTTCACACAACTATTACGAATAAGCTAAAAATTAGAACAAAGAGCCCATTCCTTCATCTCAACAACTTAACTATGTTCCAGTTATTTTAGGCCGTTATCCCATTCTTCATGTCATATACTCCTCGTTTTTGGATGTTTTTCTCAGTGCAAATGGGATATCCTCCTTTGGGGTAAGTTACATTACGTGAAAATCGCATTGCTTGGGACGCTTCTTCTTTCTTTTCAATGCTCTTCAATATTTCTTTGATATATATTTCATTCATTTTAGGATATACGCCTTCGTGCCTTTAATTGTTACAATGTATACAGTACTTGATCCGATGGCCATCATTTTTTTCATTCACGAATATAGGAGAGCTGTTGTGAAGATGATAAAAGGACCTATTTTAGAGAACCGCATAACAAAAGTTTCTGATTTGTCAAAACTTCAAGCACAGACTATTGAAATCCGCTCTAAAAGTTATGCTTATTGATGGCTGGTTGCGTTTTTTTTTTGTTCAATAAACGATGTGCAATTAATCGTCGAAAAAGGAAATCGAAAAGAGCAGCTGAAACAGTATCAGTATCTGCTTCCTTGCTAGAACACCTGAGTTGAAAATTCACATCAAAGTTGCGGTATGCAGCAAACGACAAATTCGAGCGAGTAACTCAGCGCCAGCTTTGGACATTTCTTGACACATTGTCCGATTCGGTGTAATGACCACCCTGCGGCAATAAATGAAAAATAAATTAGCAACCGAATGGTGGCTTTTCCAGCAAACTAACACATGTTGGTCGATAGGTTTTAATTATTGAGAAGCTATATTTATGTGGGACCTATTCAGGTGTTATTAGCATCCGAAAATTAACTTGTCAAAACTCCTCAAGTGACCGCTGGTGAAATGAAGCCTCTTTTCGTGATCCATTTTGTTTATCTCCCTTTAGTGCTTAACGTAAAGAGTGCAACACTGAAGTAAAAATGCAAAAGGGTCGCTTGAAATATGATGTGTTTTCATCGTTAGTAAGGTGTATTTGAAAACTAATGCCGCTGTGTTTTCTCAGAACAGAGGAAATAACTATTAACCATCTTCTAGGAAACTACTATCTGATCGCATCGGAAACTTGTCAGATGAAAAAGTGATGAAATAGCTATTCTGTTTTCACATAAAATTGCAATTCTGCTGTCACTTATTTGCCAAGTAGTTGCAAAATGAAAAGCTAGTAGAATAAATGTACTCCAGAGTAAACAGTCAAAACAGATTGAAATTACAACACCTTTAATAATAAAGCTCCAATGACAACATTAGTGGCATTCATAAATATATCGAAACTGGGTTCCACAAACTAGCCATAGAATCAAGAGCAACTTGTGGTAGAAGGTAGAAGTGATGCGCTATTCCATTTTCATAAATCTTTGTTGTCGTGTGACTAGGAGGAGACCCTACTCCCATGTCCGATGTTTCTCCTTCAGCGGCCGGACTGCGTAAATTGCGTCGGTTGTGCTATAGTCCTTGACGAACCACACTGGTTCCGCGTATTCTCAACGATGTCGCGGAGTTGTCTGACCAGAATTGTCTTGCAGACCTTCATTGTATGATATACATAGCAACCTAATTGGTTCATACGTTATGCATTCTGCAATTTCCCCTTTTTCCTTCCAAATCAAAATTGTGGTGCAAGACGTCCGCGAGTTGGGCAGTTTTCCCTCATTTATTTTTTCATTGAAGAGAGGAGGAAGCCAACGGGTTCCTGCACTTTCTGCTAAATAAATAAATAAATAAATCTTATGGATCTCAGATGGAAGATTGCCTGAGTGGTACCTGGGATAATAGTGTTCGTGCCAACTACTAAGAATGTCGTATAGGCAATCGAGTAGACGTCCGTTATTGTGCACAGCATGTCCGAGATCTCGTTGCAAGGTAAGCGCGTGACTGTTTTTGGTCCGCGATCAACTCCTTATCCACCACCCACTATCGTGCCACGTTGCCTCGCAGCAAATCGACTGGGTGAAAGAGGTCCGTGAGCTGCGAGAAAGTGCATTGTGGAACGAAATTTCTCTAGAGGATGGAAGCTGGCTCTGACATACCGCCAGCTTTTCTCTGTGAGTGTTTAGGCATTTTTCAAATCCCAAGTTCATTCGTCGCCGACAAATTAGACAGTTATATATCACGATCACTTCAAACTACAATCAGACGGCAGCCACCTTCCACTGCACAAACCACGGGATTTCATTTGTTTATGCACTAGATGTGAACTTTCATAAGTGTAGAAAATTTCTATCCTGATTGAGTACGACAGATGTTTTGCGAAAGCGAAAGGATAATTAGGAGAAGTTCAATTTTCCGTGCAATTTTTTCTGTGCAAAAAGCCATATGTAGGTTTATTGTATGCAGTTGCACTTTTTGAACCTTATCCACAATTCTCGTATTGTACAGCTTGGAAAGCCGTGCACAGATATTCTCCGCCCACACCACGTCGCGAATAAATGTCCCCTCCTCCTGCGCTCCCACTCGTTCAACAACTGTTTTTTTTTTTGGGGGGGGGGGGGGGGGGAGTGCTAATGTTCACAAAGGACATGGTGTTCTCCGGATGACGGAAATTCTTTGAATGCCGTTACACGGATCTGTAACACGCTCCTAAGCTTCAGCTACCTCAGAAATGTTCCGATACTCTGTGAAGATTCTGTATAAAGGATGTGGAAAACTCCTAAGCGCTCCAGATTTCGACAGATTTTACTACGAATTCTTCGCATAGCAGGTTTTTTTGACAGAGTATCGTTTCCGTTTTGATTCGGGAGCACCTTTGCTGGTATCAGGTTCCGTCCTAACACTGATCACGGATTATGCTCGTAGCTCATTACGTGAACTACCGTATCAAAAAGAAGAGAAATACATAAAAACACATTGTTTCCTCATGCACATACGTACTTGTACACTTTATTTTTTTAAATCCCATTCGAACCTGTAACAAACCGGTTCTCCTACATGACGTGCTTCTCGCGATCTTTTCACTTGACACTAAGAAAGTGCACTCATCTATATATAAGAGGAGAGAAGCTTTTTTTGCTAAGCTGAAACTGTCTGTGTGCTTTTATAATAATAGTTCATAATTACTCTGCTTTATTTGCTGGCTAAAGACAATTTCACGTCCAGCTTGGGTGGAATAGTAGACAAAACTTGTGCATTCTGCTGTGAATCAGAACTTTCTACAGAAGAGCATATTAGTTTGAGAATATTTCTAAACATCATTTTCTGTCGATTACAGTGAAGTATTTTTCATGTTGATGTTTCATCCTCCACAATAAGATTAGATGGAACTGTTATTTCATATGTTATTTACCCCTAAATCAAGGAAATGAAATGTCGGTTTGACCAAAAAAACTAACTACGAAGATAGCTATTCAACTGCTCTGTGTAAACCAAGCATAATTCTCGTCTCGAATTACAGATCTCAGTCATTTGCTACATGGTGCCGAGCTCAGTTCTTGTTTTCAGATTGTCTACTGTCACTTCACAAATTCTCGGTCGAGAACTTGCGTGCAGGATCAAGCGTAGTTATCACAAAAGGTTGACCCTAGTGAGACCCCACTCCCGTGGGAAAATAATTGCGATCCCAGAGCAATTTTTCTCTTTTTATCGAAGTCTTTTCTAAGTAGTTTCGAATGCCTTCATTCTTTAGAACATTCGAGAGTGTTTTTGGATTTGATTTAATTCGATTATTTCGAATTATTTTTTCATTTCATCCGATTCATCCATTCATTTTTTCATTTCATGGAGTGGTATTGAAGACATATTCATGTTTACATGGGTCATATTTCGATCTTCATCATAGGTCAGAGCATGGAATTACAACTAGAAAATTAGTTAGAATTAGCGGAAAGGAATTATGCACATGCGAGCAGCTGTCAAGTATGGCTGTAAATGTCAAATATGCGTCTGCCTTCCACTGTACGTTCCATGTCTGAACATTGAGAGTAGGAAACATTGCTCATCTTCAAGCGGGATGACGCTTCACCACGCACCGGACCCTAGTTTTTCGCAGAATCGAAAAATGCATTGTGGGTGCAGTAAGAATATAGTATATATAGTATATAGTAAGAATATAGAATATAGTATAATATCCGAGTGGAAGCAAGGTATTGGGAACTTGTTCTAGCAATTAAGGTGGCGCAGGAGTACCTTGTTTCGGATCAAAGTTAGAATCGTACAGGTGTAGATGTATGATAGTATTTCACGAATCATAGAAGTGCTAGATTGGGACCTAGAGCACCTCGTTCAAGTGAGAGGATTAGCATTTCCTCGTGCAATACTTTGCTTCCTATAAAACTTTCTTTTCTAGTGCTGAATCAGGATGTGAAATCTTTCACAAAAATATAAGGAATCCATTATTTTTACCAAGGGTTTACTTTCAGTTAACCAGCGGAATATAACCCGTCTCAGAATATATTTACAAGTGAAACTCTGTACATATGTAGAGCTTGGCTTCCTCCGTGAAGGAACCGTCCCACCTCAAGTTCGTTTTTTTTTGAGATTTCTATGTGGAAAGAATCTGATGATAACAGTGGTGTTCGTGATTCCACGCAAAACTGTCGGTAATCCCCGATTCCGCGCGACAACTTTTAAGGAGCAAATGGGCGTGGCTAGGTGGTTTCCCGAAAAGTTCACTCCAGCAAGCGCACGTCCTGAGGAAATTCGTATTTCTTGTGAGAGTTCCTCATCAAATCCCTAGTAGAGTAGAAACTGCGATCCATGTGCGACTGGCAAAGGAGTTCACCGCCTGAAAACCCTGCAATTCCTCCTTGGCTCCGGAGCCAGTGCGGGAGTGCGGGAATTCAGCACCACGTACTCCCTTGCTCGACACACATGCGACACAGTTTCTATTCTGTTAGGAGGTGGATGAGGAACTCTCACGAGAAATACGACATTCCTTAGGAGGTGTGCTTCCTGGAGTGGATTACTCCGAGAGCTAGCTGGCTCCGCCCACATGCTCCTTAAAAGTTTGGGCTCGGAATCGGGGTTTTTTTGGCAGTTTTGTATACGATCATGCATAGCACCATGACCACTTGCTCCTGAAGACTCTTTTCACATAGAGATCTCAAAAAAGAGGTTCAACGGTGCCTTTAAGGACCGGCTTTTAGAACTTGTCAGCAACGAGTTACCCGATTCCTTACAACCCGGTTTCGAGCCAACTATTCTAAATGTGGAGAATTCTGAATGCTCACAAGACATCAGCTATGACGAGGCGCTACGCCAACGATCGACACATCAGCTGCATAGCCTTCCGTCACATTTCTTATTCAGATGAGCATATTGAGTCCTTATAGTTAAACCACAGTGGAAAAGATTCAAAAAACATTTTTTTGCATTTTTGAAAATTTGTGTTTTTGTCTTATGAAAATCTCAGAACCGTTTCTTAGGTGAGACATTGTTTCTAAAATGATTGTACATGCCCTCAAAACAAGGCCAAAGTTGACAAGCATGAAATCGAAAATAATTGGAATTTGTATTTCACCAACCCAATGCTTCCTACTTCCTTCAACAATACGACATTAGATCTGTACTGTTACAGGAACTCACATGCACTAAAGGCATAACTCCCATATATTACATGCACACTTCTCATCCAGATATTATACCGTAAACGTCACAATTCAAAGGAAATCGTGCTGTGATTAGCAGCTGTTGCGACTATTTCACCTTTTCCTCTCGCACTTTAAGGAAGTGAATCATGCAAAGGTGAAATCATTAGACAAGATTGGATTTACTGTGACAAGAACTCATATCAGTCAGAGTTTCGCCAATACTTTCATCTTGCACAGTGCTTCCTCTTCCACAATATAAAGAACATTGTTTATTCCCCGTGAGGGGTCTTACAAGGGTGCGCGGCGGTTGATCCGATTCGGATTTTCGCACCTCTTCCTCCCTATTATAATTATCACCTGAGCATGTCGGTTAGAGGGGCGAGAAATAGGGCTAGAGATCTGCTCGGATCAACAGCGGTACAGTTAAAACTGATCGGTTGCGGCGTGTGGACGAGTTTTCCGTAGATTACCTTTACATCGTTTCATGCAGTTATGAGCTGAGACCAAAGGTGTATGTAGACAGGATGATTGCAATGCCTCAAGTACCTACTTGAAATAAAAGGATTGACAGTACTCCAAGTGTTACTAGAGCATTCACTATTGATGGGAACATTCCTATTGAAATTTGGAAAAGAAAAGACAGTAGAGCTTCGAAGTGCATGATAAAGATCTTTGGAACTCTACATGACTTTCATTTGATGTTGATGAAGCGCTGATTTTTTAACTTCTGAGAAAGCGCGATCCAGTACGAATTAACTCTTCAGAACTTTGAATGATCACTTGAGATAATCATGCTTACTATTTTTAACTTCTCCGTGTTCATTCTTCAACTTCAATTACTCCCTGCCTATCCTTACAGAGTGACAACAAAGTCTTTGGCCAAAGATTTTGTAGCAATTATTTCTTGCGTTTTGTCAGAAAACCCATAACTTTGAATATGCATTGGCTACCCAAATATCTCGAACACATATGCTAAATTTCATAATCCATGGCTCAATTTGAACCTTGTATAATCCGCAAACATGAAACGAGGTAGACATGGAAATGGCCACATGTGTGATTTCACAAAACCATCAGATTTGCTTAATAGTTATCGTTCTCCTTGAAACGGGGATTCCTAAAGCACAGAATATGAGCTAACTTTTGCTAAAATACCAGCTTCCTTGGTACAGACCTAACGAGAGAACAAGGTCATAAATTCTCGACCAACTTGCTGCCATCTTGCACTGCAGAAGCCAGCGGTTTTGTCGACTCCACGGAGAAGCCAGATGAGATATCCAAAATCCAAGAGTGGATTCTCAAAGCGCATGAGTTCCACATAGCCCAGATAAATTTTCAGACTGCTAGCCTACCTGATCCCAGTCCTACAATTTACTATATTTGGCCAAAGACTTTGTTGTCACCGTGTACTTTTTAGCCAGTGTTATTTTTACCGAACATGGCATCTTAGGAGCTCAGAGAGCAAAACCTACGGAAGCCTTTTACCGCAGTCGTATGTTCAGAATAACGAATACCCCCAAGCTATTTAAGCATACATACTGGATGTAGCATAACTCGTCCACAAATCCGCGTCTGCGACATAATTATTGGGTAGTGATAGTTCTGGCGCTGTTGATCCGATTGGATTTTTTGTCTTCCTTCTCACACATTTAATTGAATGCCCTCAGGTGGTAATTAGCAGAGGGAGGGAGAGGTGCGAAAATCCAATCGGATCAACCGCCTGTTCCCCGTCTTACAATGAACTCAGACAGTGCCGCTATACTGCTCGAGGAGTATGACGGGACCCATCCGTTATCCAGGCTAAGCACTCATACCTTCCTTTCACGATTCCTGATAGATATCCCATTTTACGAAGCAGCCCACTTCAGTCGGCTGGTTCGTTCTGCACAGTAGGCCTCACCTGAAACATAGATTTAACTGAGAACAACTAACAACTGCAGAAAATTATACAAAACCTGATCAAAAACAAAAAACTCACGTCTGTCGCCGCGACGGTCGCCGCCGTCGTCGATCAGGATCGACGACGGCGTGTCGTCGACAGCGGCGACGATCGGTCGCTGTTGTCGACAACAACGGCGACGGTCGGTCGCCAGTGTCGACGACAGCCGCGACGGTCGGTCGCCAGTGTCGACGACAGCCGCGACGGTTGGTCGCCGTTGTCGACGACAGCAGCGACCGAAACCGCTATACTCCTCGAGGAGTATAGCGGCAGCCAGAAAGAGCATCATCTTCTAACTAGAACTTTGTCCTGTGCCCTACTTACTTTCTGATGTTTTCACTGCCATTCTAAGCCTGTTAATTGCGACATTTTTCATCCTTTTTTTCACTTGAACAAAGCTAATACTGTCATTATGAGAGAACAATGGGAGTAAACGCTTAGTTACATGACGACCCTCCATTCATTGGGCCAATTCATCAAGAGTCTATTTGTCGTCCGTGTTTCCAGAAGCGTACTCTCGAACCCTTTGCGCTCACCTTCACTTGCAGTTTCTTCTGCCCATTTGCTTTCTTTTGGGCATACCTCATATACGAATAGGAAGCGTAATTCCTGTTTTACAGGAAATGTGAAATCACTCCTTTCCCACACACATTTTGTTCAAGATTTACATCACGAAATGAACTTGAAATGAGACGTTGAATCCATGAAAAACAGCACTACCGAAACCTGCATCTCCTGACAAGCTTGAAAATTTTAGGCGATTCTGGTTCTGGCACGATCACACTACAGCAGGATCAAGTTTATGAACGGCACACATTTTCCTATGTAAGAAAAGAAATCCTATGGTGTAGGCATTAAGAATGAGCGGAATATCTGTATTTATCTGTATGTGTTCTTTCTGTCCCCTTTCTGGACTGTTATCAGAGTTGAGAGGTCAGGTAAAAAAACACCGATAAAGTGAGGAGCCGTAGCTTAAAGGCAGTGTCTCACCTCATGTTGGGTGCCGAGATATTCACAGATTCAGGTCCAGCTCGGAGCGCTGATTCCAATATGTGCTTGATGTCAGGAAACACCTTCAAAAGCCCCTACTTTTAAGGCAAAATTGGATTCAGGAGCGGACGAGTTTTCTTGCTACGTAGCTAGCAAAAGCGGAGCTGAGAAGCTGAGATTGCACCCTAAAATGAACTTCTCAGCAGCAGCTATTATCAAACAAACAAACGTTTCTGTGTTGAAAAACCATGCCGCACCCTCAGCAAGCTCTTACTGCGGAATGAACTCTCTCGTCCACTGGCCGAGAATTTCGAAATTCTCGGCCAAAGAAACCCGTAACTTATGGGGTTTTCGACGTTTCTAGGAAAAACAAAGTACATCGTTGTGCTTAGCGGCTCGCATTCTTTCGACTGACGAACTTTGTCCCTGAGGTGAGACACTGCCTTTAAGTTTGGATATGTTCCCTGCGATACATTAGTCGTTTACATTTAGAGTAGCATTCGTTCTGGGTATTTTGGTGCGTTTCCAATAAAGTTCCACTGATTTTGGTTGATGTAAGAGAAGGTGATTCCTGCCGTTTACTTTTGACCAGCACGATATATTTTTCTTAAAGATTTCATGGTGGCATGGCATCAGCGAAAACCTCAGTACTGTTACGAAATTAAGAGCCTCACTACTGTTATGTAATTGTGAAGTTCCGCAATGATTCTACCATACGAGAAGTGCGATGAAGTCCACAAGGCGTGAAACGCCGCGGCTTAGGTCCAACGCTTTATAAGGTGTGCGACAGCGCTGAAAACGGGAGAAGACGCCGCACAGGGGCTCCACTAATCTGTGCACCAGTCCCAGTGACGGAGACTTTTCTATGCACATTTTTTGACATCACACCTGTTCCCTCTTCTTGCCTCTCTCGGAGGACACTACCCCCGATCCTTAGCCCCTCCATTTACGTGTCTGCCATAGTAAAAGGGCAATGTAAAGGGCGTAAGTGACACGCGTGCGTTCGATCAGGGCGATATTCACTCCCTTGTGAACGGATGGTATGGTTAAACTGCCAAGACTGATATATGTATGAACAGAGTGAACTATCTAATATCGAACTCTTTCAAATAGCCTTCTATATTATTAGGCCGTCAAGTATGAAATGTCTGATTTTATGAGCGATCTGTTTGACGGTCTCTATCTTCGAAATCTTACTAGATCACTTCTCATCTTTCTTTTCATTATGAAGGTACATCCTGCCTCTTTCAAAACTACTTCCTTCGTTTTTGATCAGTTTTCAGATTCTTGTCTGAAAGCATTTTTTGTGGCACTCCTCAAAGATAAAATTGTGTCATTTTGGAACATAGGCTCCATTTTCCAGCCACTAGAGCAGAGAAAGGAAACATAGCGACAGTGCTAAGGAACATTTGGCTAGTAAACGCACTAAACAGCGTTTGAATGGGAAGTTCCCCTAAGGTGACATGAAGCTACGAAGTGAGCCTTACGATGAACCTGGATATCGATGAGTTGAAGCCGTAGGCGAAGTGGATTTGAACTAGGTCTGCAAAAGCTGCAAGCCGTGACCCTTATAATCCAATAATATTTAGATGTTCAAGGCGATACGACTATCAAAAGTGGTTTGGTGAACGAATTTATCCCAGTTTGTCCCCCAAAAATGGGTGCCAATTTTTGGCCATCTTTCACAATTCCACGCTGCTTAAACCAAAAGAGCAGGGATGAGGCCCACTCACTGTACAAACCTTTCTCTATTAGACCACCACTGCTTTCAGGGATTAGCACACTTCTTGCTAGGAAAAATGATTAATTTACAACATAATGTTGGAAACACTCTTCCCCAGTTGATCGCCTCTAGCTTTCCACGCTTCTAAGCTGCTGGCGCAACCAAGCCATCACTAAAGAGGCAAGGCTATGCCGATAGAAAAGGAGCATATTTGGGTATCTTATACTGCATGTTGCTTTAGAAACAAAACTCAGAATTTTCTCATCCAAAATCAGACATTTCATACTCGACTACCTAATATTATTGTACCAACTAGGTTTGTTAGATGGACGTAGAGTATGCCCTCTTGGAAAGGAAGATGACTGCGCAAAGGTAGGGGTGATATATTAGATTGAATGCTTGGATTACCACACGATGTATAATGGGGAAACCGGGGGAGCGCTCAATGAACGGGATAAGGAGTATTTAGCGATTAAGAGGCGAAGAAACACAATATCACCGCTTGGCAGGCACAATAACGAAGCGCAATGTAGGAATGACTTAGAATGTAGATAACACCAAACGCGGACAATGGCATTTCCCACTTGTCCACAACGACAGGCAAGATTGGTGGGGACTGTTCCGCAATAACGGTAGTTTAGAGTGGTTTATCTTTTATCCTGGATACATTTCGTAACCCCAGTCTTGAGAGAAGGTTGAAAACTGGCAAAGTAGGAAAAGGCGTTTGGCGGTCTATGACACAGATAAGAACGATGAACCACTTTTAGGCCTCCGAAGACGACGATTAAGTCGAAAAGCCAGGCTATAAATAAATCTGTCCACCTAACAAACCTGGTTGTCACCACAATAATATAGAAGATTAGAACCCAATTCTCAGGTTTAAAGAAGAAAGAAAATGGTAATTGTGTAGATGTGGTGCCATAGATCAGTTTGTCAAAAGTGATCTACTGACCCATATAGGAAATCCATGGTGCCTGCGTCCTATATGTTACTAACCTCCTGATTCCTCTACAATTTCTATAGTCTCTAACCACTCTGGATTCTTTTCTGTTGTTGCTCCTAATCCTAGATATGTCGGATGTTATTGTTATCCTCGTCTGGCACCGCGTGGTGGTTTTCCCTCCTCTACTCGCGCTGTTGCTTCTGTGCAACTTATTTGAAGCGATAAAACCTGTTAAGAACCCTTGTGGTTTACATGGGGGCCGACTGACCTAAAAACAGGCTAGTCGCTTCCAGAAATTGCCTAGGTCATCGCGCATTTTTTTTGGAACTCTTGTGCCGGTCGATCCACAGGTTGTCTGTGGAAGGCCAATCAGGGCATAAACAAGCACGTAGAGCCGCTCGTCGCGGTGGTGCTTGAATTTCACCACTAAGGTGAACCCACCAGTAGCTCTATTGAAGCTGAGTGCTTCTTCAGCGCATTTTGGCGGACAGAGCAACCATTTTTGCAAGGCAGAACTCTGCGCAATTTTTTTGTACGGAGAGGAGTTGCTCAAACAGTAGTGAGAGTTCCTTAGTGGTAGGGACGATCACAATTCCTGGACGTCTGACGATTAGCGTGGAAATCGATAGGCAAAGAGGATCTCACTCTATCCTTGCAGGAAAGAAATGTCTGAACAATCCATTGACGAGGAGATGGAAGCCATGATGCTGATGGAGGCCGATGATGGCAAGCGCATCGCAGACCTACAGCAGCAGGTGGCCGGATTGACGCAGCAACTGCGCCAGCTAACAGAGAACCAGGCCCCTCAGGTAAGGTCGATGCTGTTCAGCATAAATGAGCAACTGGCCAAAATCAGAGATGTGCAGAACTGGTTGAAAAAGGGTGGATCGAGGATCACCTACTAAGATCAGCGGGAAATCGAGGGAATCGAACTGCCTCAAGCTAGACAACGCGTGTATTGCAATTGAGCAGGATATCTCGAAAATCCAGGAGTTGTCTAAGCAGCTAGATCGCCTCGGTGAGCGAGATCTAGACCAGTTCACAGAGTACCTGAATGAAACGCTAGAGCAGGCACGTCATGATGACTCTGTAATGGGCACACTTTCGAAGCTGCTTGAAGTAGACTCAACGCAAGTGGCAGATGCAGTGAAAACTACCCTATTTGCTGGAAACAAGTCTACCCTACTAGTGGAGATGCCAAGAGCGGACGATGAAGCGCCTAAAAACGAGAACACAGTGCTTTTTCAGGCTCAACCAGGACAGCCGAACACTAGTGGTGCCCAGCCTTCCGGTTTTCGTGAGGCGATGAGGCACATTCGGTCAAATGAAGTACCGGGGCAGCTTGAAATGGCGGACTTTGATCCTATCGCCGCTGCTGAAGGTGAGCGACCCACTCCGTTCTCACAGCGCTCGATTGGAACAAGCCAATTGAGACAAAATATACTTCCAAAGAGGCGTACCAATCCATATTTGCAGAGACCGCAGCTCGCGAACGAGCCGCCAAGGCTGCAGGAATCCCTCTGGAGGTTGCCGTTGAGGAGATGCCCAGGTGAGCACTGTTTACCTCCAGTAGAAGATGCGGTAAACAACCCTGTTAGCGCAGCGGTGAATAACCCTGTTAGCGCAGCGTTTGCGGCAATGGCTCTCCCTGATGTTCCAGTATATGAGAATGCGCAGGGTAAGGGATTTGATAAATTCCTACTGTGATTTCTCATGAAGTATGGGGGATTGAATCTAGATGATCAGATGCTCATTCATCTGCTCTGCTCAAAGCTCGGAGGTCAGCCACGAGCGATTATGAAGGCACTTCCCCTCGATGTCAAAGAGGGAACATTCGAAGAGTTTGCCACGGCGCTCACCACGAAATTCAAGGAAAACGAATCAACTAAACGTATGGAGGCCTATATGAAGCTGAAAAAGCTCAAGTGCTCCAGTAACATTACCGAGTACTGCGTGGAATTGGAGCAGCTCTCGCGTTCAGCGTACCCAGAATCGAGTGAAAGAGAACTCTCCATCCTTCGAACGGGTGAGCTGATTTACCAGCTCACTGGGTGGCCAGAGTATGTTCAACTCTTCACTCTGAACAATCTGCTACAGAAGAAGCTCATGAAAAGCTGAAAAACATGGCGCAACGAGTTGAAAGGAGTCGTCGTGTCGCCCTGACTCTCAAGCAAGATTGCGAGGACAAACCAAAGCGGTCTTCGGCGCAATGGAAGCGCATGACTCCCACTCACACTTCGTTGCAGAATAGTGGTGGTTATAACAAACTCCAGATTTGTCAACTAGAAGGAGCTCAGACCCAACATAGCAAGGATGTGGCTCCGAAAAAGCGAGATCCAATCTGTCACAACTGCAAGAAGCCTGGTCACTTTAGAAGGGATTGTAAGGAACATGTACCCGTCAAACAATTCGGAAATGCCCAAGATCGCGACAACAGCAAACGAAATCCACAGGAACCCACAGCACGGACGTTCTCAACCACCTTGAGGCACTGGTCTTGCAGTGCGACGCATGCACAAGATGAGGTCAATGAGCTCGTTGGCGAACAGACATTAGAAACAGTGGAGCTGCTAGGTCTGAAACGCAGAGCACTGTTAGACTCAGGTTCCCAAATCAGCATATTGCCGCTGGAATTGCTAATTGCAGCACAGTTTCCATCTCGACGATAATGTTGAAGAGATACCACACCTGGAAAACCCATCAGTATATGATGCATCCGGCAACACTATGAATTTTAAAGGTGCCGTTCGTTTATCGACACGACTGAAAAGCGGGCCCAAACGAAGAGTCGCATTCTTCGTGATGAAAGGAAGCGATGGAAGGCTAGTCTTGGGCACTAATATCCTTAGAACACTAGGATACAGCCTCTGCAAAGTCGGAAACGACAGACAAAAACCCAGAAACAGCTATCATAACACGAAGAAGGAAACCGCTAGTCAGAAGAAGACGTCACAAGCCCGGACAAAAGCCAAAAGGGCTAGTCTCCAGAACAGTGCAAAGGTAGTCGCACGGATCTATATTACGCCAGGGGAAACCAAAACAGTCGAAGTGACGGTTCCCAATACTGGCAAGGAAAACGTCCTGTGGTCATCGGATAAGCTGGTTCCCAATGCTATCTGCGCTACAAAGAAGACAATCGTTGAGATACCGATAACGAACTCTTCCACGGAAGCTAGGATGTATGTTTGTGGAGAAACAGTCGGTCAATGGGACACGGCCAAGTTGATTGAAGAGCCTCCGCTACATTATGCTAATATGCTCGAGCGAACAACTACATCTCCACCAGAGAGAACTGCCACACTGCTCCGCTTGCTGCGAGAGAACAAGAACGATCATGAAAACGAAACATTGTGGCAAAGCCTTGTGGAAGCTAACACCGACGTGTTTGCCGTTACAGACCAAGAGCTGACCCAGGCAACACTGATAGAGCACGACATCGACACTGGGACAGCTCAACCTACACGCCAGAAAGCAAGACCGATACCTCTTGGTACCAGGATGGCACTTCGGCAAACTCTCCTGGATCTTCAAGACAGGAACATCACCAACCTAGCAAGTCAAGTTGGGCATCACCGATAGTGCTAGTCCAAAAGAAAGACGGAAGTCTACAACTATGCGCGGACTATCGAAGGATGAATCAAGTCACTCGCATCGACAGTTATCCTCTCCCTACAATCGACGCAATGTTGCAGAATCTTAAAGGGAAAAAGTTCTTCACGACACTCGATCCTTCCTCAGGATATTGGCAAATAAAGTTGTCGCCACGTGCACAGGAAAAGAGTGCATTCACTACGACAGGACTGTATGAATTCAAGGCACTGCCTTTCGGTTCGGCATCTTCACCGCCGGTTTTTCAACGGATGATGCATGCAGTCCTTGGCCACCTTCTGGGAGACGAAGTTGCATTCTACCTCGACGACATGATGGTCGCAACTAGCACAGTGGAGCGACATCTGGACCTTCTCAACCAAGTTTTTGGGTCTTTCTGCAATGCAAATCTGAAACTAAATCCTCGGAAATGCGTACTGCTGGAACAAAAAGTGGAGTTTCTCGGTCATATGGTGGACGCTGAAGGAGTCCACATGGATCCACGGAAGGTGTCTTCGATTCTGGACTACCCACTCCCCCAAACTAGGGCGGAATTGAGAACGTTCATTGGCATGTGCTCCTATCACAGAAAATTTGTACTAGGATTCTCCAAAGTTGTCGGACCACTACATGAACTTACCTCAGAGAAGCAACCATTCATATGGACCCCAGAGCGAGTTCAAGCATTCGAGGAACTCAAGAAAATAATCACGTCAGCTCCGGTCTTGTCCCAACCAGACATCGAGGGAGCACGCAGTGGACGAAAACCGTTCAAAATACATACGGACGCCAGCTGTCTTGGATTGGGTGCGGTGCTCAGTCAAGAAGGCGATGACGGTTTACTCCACCCAGTCTATTTCGCATCCAAAGGGCTGACTAAGAGCGAAAGGAACTACCATGTTACCGACTTAGAGGCCATCGCAGTCGTCTTTGCCCTGAGGTAATTCCATATGTTTGTTTACGGACTACACGTAGAAGTTTGCACCGACCATCAGCCCCTTACTGCTCTGTTTAACCGGAATAACGTATCACCGAAGGTGCTACGGTGGGCCTTGGAGCTACAAAAATACAACTTGAAGATGGTGTATCTAAAAGGTGCTGCAAACAAAGTCGCGGACGCACTCAGTCGTGGAGCAGTGAATGCTCAACATGTCGACCATGGTGACTCCATCCCGAATGAGCTCATTGTAGCTGCCATCTCAGAAGAGCCACAGTGGACATCGCAGTTGAGGAATGATCCTGTTTATGGAAAAATTGTGACGGCACTAGAAAATGACGAAGTGCTGCAAAGAGTTGAGTTTCCAGGCCTAACTCAAACTTACAACTTGTCAGACTTTGTTCTCTTCCAAGGATACCTGCTTCGTCGACAAGGAAAACTACAGGAAAGTAGTGCCGCGAGAACACAGAAAGGAAGTGTTCCTAGATGCCCACTCAGCGTTATTAGCTGGACATTTTGGTCCGAGAAAGATATTTCGTACGCTGTGCAAGGAATTCTTCTGGGAAACCATGCACAAAGATGTCCTACAATGGGCAGATGAGTGCAAGAATTGCACTCTACATAACCAGAAAACGGAAATAACTCAACCATTGAAGCCCATTCTCACGACAAAGCCGTATGAAATGATTGGGATTGACATCCTGGAAATGGGATTGACCTCTACGGGTAATCGCTACATACTGAGTGTCATTGATCACTTCACAAAATACGGTGGAGTGTACCCAGTCAACTCAAAGTCGGCGGAAACGGTAGCAAAGGTCCTCTTCGAAAAATGGATGACAGAGGGTTGTCGGTTCCCCAAATGTATCCTCTCAGATCAAGAAGGGGAATTTGAAAGCAAACTGTTTACCCAGCTGTCTAGAATTCTGGAGATACGTCAAGTCTTCACAAAGGGGTATAACCCCAGAGAAAACGGCTTGACGGAGCGGTTCAACAAAACGATTATTCAGTTGCTGCGAAAGAAGGTGGAAGTCCCAATGGAGTGGGGTAAAATGCTCCCATACTGTGTAGTAGCCTACTATACTACACCGCATGACTCCACAGGGGAATCACCCTTTTTCCTGTTACATGGCTTCGACGCACACATCCCCCGAAATTCAATGTCGGACAACCGCGTATCCACGTACATGGTTGATATGGAAAGCTACATCAACGAAATGCTAGTTGGAATGAAGCTAGCACACGAGCACGCGCACAACGAACTTGCTAGGCAAAAGATGAAGGTAGCATATGACAAAGGTAACAGAGTCATCGAGAGACCGCTGACTTTGGGCGACCGGGTGTATATGCGCATACCTGCGGAGAAGGCGTCTTCGAAACACCCCAAACTGGTTAATGAGTGGACTGGACCGTTCAGGGTAATTGACCTCAGTGAAAGTAGTGCCCTGGTAACACTGATCAATGCCAACGAAGAGCCTAAGCGCGTGCCTTTTGACCAACTTAGAAAGCTGCCCAGAGGCGTAGACGATGAGCCCGTTCAGACTACCAGAAGTAGGGCTAGGAGGGGAAGACCTAAAAAGAACAAGAGCTCTAAGATTTCTTGTTTCAGAGTCGAGAGTGGAGACCCGAGGACGGATCCGCTCCACCTCCTGCATCCCTGCACCTGTGGCATCTTCAATGAGAGAGCTCACGTTGCCTTACCTGGACTCAGATGCAATCTAGCCCGCTCGAAGAAAGTGAGGAACTTATTCGAGCTCGCGAACGTGGCCTCTATTGCCTTGGAACCGGCATGGGGAAAGTGGAGGAAGGAGAATGAATTGACGAAGAAACAGTCAACGCATTTATCCGTGATTGGTCTGAGTTGTGCGATATCGCCCCATCGTTCATACTGCCACGACTTCGCAGTCGCAGTCCGTAAGAGGGAAGGCCAACGCCTACACCACCCGGATATTTTCCCACAAAATCCTGGCTACGATATCTCCATTTTCTATGCGCAGGCAATGGCGAGGAGGGAGCAGTTGACACAGTTCGATGAAGATGATATGCCAGCAAATTCGATAATCCTTGCCCTGCCCCAACCGTTTGCCAAGGTCGAGACTGAAGTGGAAAAGGAAGCACCAGTCAAGTTTGTGGTCTACAACCACCTCGCCGACATGGCCAGTCAATTGAACAAGATTTCGATTAGCGCAGCGATTGTATGGGTATGGGCACACAGGATGCCGAGGACTGACCAGATGCGCATGTGCATGCAGGCTATTGAGAGACACCTGCAATGTGGTGGAACCCTGGATTGCTTCCCCGCACCGTTCGAGAGATGTACTAGAGATGAGTGGGACGATCTACGACGTGTATGCATCGAGACAGTGCGCATGTTGACTGGCCTAGCAAGGGGGTTCGATGCACGTGTAGTGGACCACTACAGCCCACTTGTGTTTTCAGTACCGATGCTTCACCCCGCTTTGAGTTTGGGAGTGAGCCTGCGGAAGGGTGGAGACCGATTCCAGCCTTGGCAGATTCTTGCGTTCTTGGAGCAACTTCGTGAGGCTGCCTCCAACACTCTGAGGTTGCCTAAGTTCAAACTCAAGCCAAGAAAGAAACCGGAGAACCCAGCCACTTCACAAGAGCCGGCCAACTCGCAGGACGCACGTGAACAAAGAACCGATGAGGAACCCGAATGGAAGAAAAGAAAGATCCCCAAGCGCCCCGAACTCATGTACCTCCGCGACCCGAAGTAGAAGAAGGAAGAACAGGCGCCACACATGAAGCAGCGCGGACGTGGACCCCACTAGGAGTCCTGGGACGGACTCTTGAGAGGACCTGCGTGTAGATGTGGTGCCATAGATCAGTTTATCAAAAGTGATCTACTGACCCATATAGGAAATCCATGGTGCCTGCGTCCTATATGTTACTAACCTTCTGATTCCTCTACAATTTCTATAGTCTCTAACCACTCTGGATTCTTTTCTGTTGTTGTTCCTAATCCTAGACATGTCGGATGTTATTGTTATCCTCGTCTGGCTACCGCGTGGTGGTTTTCCCTCCTCTACTTGCGCTGCTCCTTTTGTGCAACTTATTTGAAGCGACAAAACCTGTTAAGAACCCTTGTGGTTTACACATTCCATTTCTGCATATGTCAGTAGAGAGAGCCTGAAAGGAAATCCTGCACAATCACGATCGGTCAGTTGTGATTATACATCTCTAAACTCTGAGGGTTGGCTCCGCTCGAGAGGAGTGGACACCTGACATTTTTTGTTTCATCACGCGATAGCAAATTGTGCCTGAGGAGATTGTTCGCGAATGTCCTTCTGGACGTTTTTTGCTTTATTGTAGTGCAACAATATCTATGCGCCACCCTGTTGAAAATTTGAGTGAAATGGCACTACGCACTGCTGTGCACCTCCAGCCCACTCTTATCACGCGAATTTGTTCTCCTTTCTCGGTTTGTGGCTACTATTAGGTTGTCGAGAAAGTTTCTCGCCTTTTAGTTTACTATCTTGTATCTTATCTCAAGATTGATTTGAAACTCTTCATCCTGTATGTATATAAATGTTGGTAATCTACTTTGCTACCTAATTTGCCTCCTCATTTCGTTAAGGGTATGGCTGAAAAAATTGTCCTTGACTCCAAGCACGTTCAGAAAACATAGTAACCCAAGCAATGCAACGAAGAATATATGCGATGCAATGGGCGCTTTGAATGTCTCTCACGATACTGCAAAAGTTTGCTTCGGAAAGCTCAAAAAGAGCGACTTCGACTTCAGTGACAGACGAAGGTCTGGTAGGCCGACCGAAGTGGATGACGAGCGCCTTCTGGAGCTGGTTGAGGAGGATCCGCGAAGTGACACCCGTGAGCTGGCAGAGGAACTCCAATGTCATCACGATACTATAGCTGCCCATCTGCATCGCTTCGGAAAGACATGGAAGTTTGGCGTATGGATACCTCATGATCTGCGCAAGCATCAACTTCACGTGTGGAGGGCTGCATGCACTAACTTTTTAACATTTCAACGAACTTTTGCCTGGCTCGACAACCTGGTCACCGGTGACGAGAAGTGGGTGGCCTACGTGAACGACAGGCGAAAGTGCCAGTGGTTCAAACGTAGAGATCCGGGGATTCCAACACCAAAAACAGAACTCTATCCCCAGAAGGCAATGCTTAGCGTTTGGTGGAATTGCAAGGGGATTATTCATTGCTAATCCATACCACCAAATTCCACTATTACAGCCGAACTCTACTGCAGACAAATGGGTCGCGTCGCTGCAGCTCTATGTAGAAAGCAGGACAAAATTTACTTTCTTCACGACAACGCTAAGCCACACGTTGAGAAGGGGACGCAGCAAAAGCCTCAAAGCCTGGATCGGCATGTCCTGCCCCACCCATCGTACTCGTCAGACCTGGCTCTTCCTGTCGCTGTTCAATCAAATGCAAGGAAAAAAATTCGACAATATGGACCAACTCAAAAATGACTCACAGAGTTTTATAGCTCAAAACTCTAAGATTTCTATACAAGCGGGGTCCGAAAATTACCTGATAAATGGCAATATGTTGGCGAATATGACGGTGCATATAATTGTCAATTGTTTATTGTAAAAATAAATTCGAATGAAAAACAAAAAATGGCGGGAAACTTTTCCCACAACCTAATACGTAGAAATTTCCACATCTATTGACATTATCATTGGAATAGGTGGAGCAAAGGTATCACAATCGCTTCAGCAGCATTGCAGAAGCTGGTCAACAGCACGATCGGTGTTTGGAAGAGGCATCACACTTGGTCCATGCAACATTAACCTCTCCAAGTGATTCACTCAAAAACAACACTTGTAATTTTTTTTTTCTTTCGTAACTGAAGTTGCCTTCCTCGTTCGTCTGTGCTTACTGCTTCAAAAGCCATTTCCTGAGTGCATCTCCACTATCGTTATGGAAAAGGCTCAGAAATGGGACAGTAAAGACATAATTCCTTCACTTAGATCCCCTCGTGATCCGATCGGAATGTGCCAGAATTCATCAACGTTAGAGGGTACGTTGTGTTGTTTCCGCACTATGCATAAGTCTTATTAATGAAGTATAGAACAGATGGACTTCACAAGAAATTCCGCCCATTTTTGCAGAAAGGTCCATCGGAAAGTAGCCTAGTAGATTCTTTTCCGTGTGTTCATGAATCCGGACACGTCTGAGATGAATTATCATTGCTTGAGTAGTGCTATACAAGAATTCGCTCGAATGTTATATCAGGCGGTTGGGAAATGATTGAGACAATCCACCAAGACGTTTTCTTGCATGTCTCTGAAGTGATGTGTACTCAAGGTTGTTTGAGTACATATATGATAGCCTATCCTCTAAGCATCTGCGTTACGGGTTTGTCAGGACTTGTTGTTGAGCGGCTTTTCATCTGGGACCAAAGATTTGCTAGTAACCAATTCAAGCGACATTCTTGTGCGAGTACCAGTGGGACGTCAGTGCGAGCAGGAGGGATATCAACATAAACACGATGTCCATATATTACTGCTACTGCGGGTGTGCTATACATGGAATTGTCTCAAATGTCCCGTAGTATGTTTTTGACTTGATCACAAATATCAACACTATTTTGCACGCCGTGTACAAGCTATCAATGCGCCCTCTGCACGATTTCTCCAGAATAGACGATTTAATAAGGGGCTGTGATACATACTCCAGTGCTAATCAGCAGTGCACCTGAATGCTAGGGATGCCAAATACTCGTAAGTCATCCTGAGGTACGTAAGACACTGGACACACATCTTGGACATTCGACGAATTATATCCTAGAAGCGGATAAGATTTCCGTGCTACTTTTCCTACTGTTGGGACCACTGCTAAGGTTCAAAAACGATCAAACAGACGTAAAAACTTTCGTGGGTGCTGCCTTCAAGGAACTATGAGGTAGAAGCTTCCTTGCTCCCTTTTGATTGCATTATTTTTTTCGTTTTCCGATTCATCTCACTTTCTTGACATTTCCACATTAGTTGACCATGCCACTAAGCTGCATAAAGTAAATATCCAGGATACGTAGAATGTGGCCACATTGCTGGGACAACCACCCACATAGCTACAAAAGAATCCACAAATTCTGTATACTCGACATTGCAGCTGATGTTACCAACGAGAACCGCCCTTGAAATTAAATTTTATATTGGAAGTTCTTTCACAGCAGGTTGTCGTTGTTAGTTTTCTTTCTGAGTGTGCCCTCTCCATCTTTTTGACCCCCGCATACAAATTATAACTTATGTGCTAGTGATACAGGATGGTTCAAAATCATAGGTACAGCCCGCTCGCTACAAATTTGCCCAAGTACTCGCAACCTCCGAAGTCTTTCCGATTTTCTCAAATTTTCACTATAGTCTGTCTTCTACACTGTGTTCCCGAAATTCATTCTATGGAAAATACCCCTGGCCGAATGCTAGACCTAGCGTACGACCTCTGTCACCTAGCACAGCAACAATGTTTAGTTGCACATGATATGTAATCCCTCTACAGTGTGCGAGAATGTTGCTTAAAAAGTGATCCAATGTTTCAGCGTCCTGAAACGGTAGGTTAACTCAGGGTAGACGCCAATCTTTGAAAACTCCCGCGAAGATCAAAAAGCTTTGAGTTGTCAATGTGTCTCGTTCGGCCCTTTTCAGCGTGGAAACAACATTGTGATGGCGCCAACGGGAACCACTGCTAGAAAAAAACCTAAATGAGCACTGCCCCCACAGCTCCTGTAAGAAGTTCCAGGGAATGGGGCTCGCAGAAATTTTCCGAGCCATAAATCTCAACAAAGGGTAGATCAACTACTTCTACCTCCCTTCTCTGGATCACTCTCCCTTATTGATTCCTTGTTCAAATGTGTGCCAAAAACACAAATTAGCATAGTGCGCTTGTAGCCACTTTTCATATAACCTCTGGAAAGATGGTGTCGGCTTGCGTGCTGCGAACGACACCTCGCATTGACGGACGCAAGAAGGTGGAGAGGACGCTCTCTCCGAAATGGGTCACCGAATCTTCCAAATTACCTTATCAAATAAATAAAAATCTGGCAAAAGGTTTTTCAATTGTTTATTATTATTATTTTTTCATTGTCGTTCATTACTTAATACTTGAATCAATGTTTTTATTATTTTCTTTTTCCATCGGGGCCTGCAAACTGCAGGAGATCCTGTTTTTCTTCACACCCCCGCCCTCCTCCTGCCCACTTTCTTTCTGAGAGACATTGAGAAATTGACACTGGAAATTCAGTGGAGGCTGTAGCTGCATAAGTAGAAATTAGTAGCGGTTAGAATTCTCTCGTAGAAATCTCCACAAGAGTCTAGCATTTTCGTTCATGATATTAAATTCATCTCATGCCCGTAATCTCGAGCACCCTGTATTATCACTGAACTATCTTTTCAATTCTTTTCATTATCGTTTGAAATTCTCCGAAATAGGTGGAGATTGCAATGTATACGGAAATGCTTCTAATTGTGAGATACACAGCCTGTTATTTAGTAGAATGGACGTGAAGGCGTATCTGACAGTTGCTTCTACGATAATATTTGCATTGGCAGTTATTCTGAATACTGTCTTCATCTACATCGTGTCTACCAAAACAAGAAACGACATTGGGGCCTATAAACAGATGATGATCTGCTTCGCTGCTTGCAACATTGTCTATTCGTTGGTTGAGTTCGTCAGTAAACCGGTATGGTATTTCTCATATACTTTCTACGCCGTTACGGCCAGAGTCCTCCTACGCTATCGTCAAAACATTCTGAACTCCACTGTATTGAAAGTAACTATAGGAGCTTTTAGTAAGGGTGCAGTAGTGGACAGCGAACGAGCCGCTGTTAACACGTTAGACATACAACTACTGTGAATTAAGCCAAACGATGTAACCTCATGCTGCTATGAAAAGCAGAGAAAATGGATCTATTGGAAGGAAAAGAAGTTCATTCCGTGAGACGAATGGAACTCTGGCCGTAAGAGCGTGTACATGATTTCTCTGTTGCAGGCTATTTTCATATATGGCAACTCTTACATGGCATACAGTAATGGATTTCTCGCCAACGTGCAACCGTGGGGTTTTTTGTCGTTGTGTCTTTTCATTGCAATGTATGGCATGAATACAGCTGTTCTGGCGCTACATTTTGTTTACCGTTATTTCATCGTATGCAGGTAAATATAATAATTGAACAACAAATTCGGTTCGCTTGTAGTGTGGTTCGGTGGAACCGATCAAGCAAACTATAATCACCTCTCGTTCTACCACAATCCTAGAAGTTTTAGAACAAACTATATGAAACTATTTGATCGACCATTTGTAGTTCTTTGGGTGATCCCTGTTATCACATGGGGCTTTATATACGGCTTCATTACATTTTATTGTTTTTGTGCTAGTGAGGAGTTCTACAACTATGCACAGCATTCAGTTCTGGAAAAACTGGGACGAAATATAAGGGATTTGTCCTTTTTCTGTGTATTTACTTACGTGAGTTTTCAACAGAAAAATAGATGTAGTGGTATTATTTTTATTACAGGATATTTAAGGAAGTTGTGGATGAATTGACGACAATATACTGGAAACCGACGATAGGATTATTTGCAATCGTTGTGATGATGTTTATTACATTCACAATAATGATAGTATGTGGGGTGAAGTTAATACGACAGTTGCGGAAAGTGGCTATGAGTGCCAAGACGATGTCCATCCAAAAGCAGTTGCTAAAGGCGCTCATCACTCAGGTACGTTTGCTTTGAAGAGAAGGTGATAGCCTTCAAACTTTGCTGAAAGCTCTCACGACCCATATCTTTTTTTCTTTGAAGTCATTTCTTCGCGCAACTTTGATGATATTCTACTGAACTGCCAAGTTCAGCTCAACAGACCATAGTGTGGAAAGCTGATCCAAATATCGAAGCGCGCAGAAACTTATTCTAACACTACAGCAAAACTATGGTTCGTCTCTGGTTCAGATTTGCAGAAAAGCTTGCTGCGGGTTCAACAATACTAGCATTAGTTGGTGCTAAAAAAGAGCACGGGTCTTCTAAGCATCATTAATGCAGCTAATCATTTTCAAAACCCCTTTCCTTTTAATCTCCATGTTCTTTCTTCTCTGAACCTGGGCATTCTCCGATATGATCTCTATACTGTGTCCGGCCTGACCAGGTTGTTAGTGGATATATTTATTTATTGCTTCGCCTGACGTTTCGACGTGACCGTCGTCTTCGGACGCCAAAAAGTGGCTCACAGTTTTTTATCTGTGTTCTAGACCGCCAAACGTCTCCTCCCACTCTGCTAGTTTCAACTTTCTCCCCAGCTTACTACCTCGAAAACTCAGTGGAGTGAGAGACACTTCACTGTCCACATTCAATGTTGTTACGGTCTACAGCTCCCATAACGATATGTAGGGTAGAAAGTCACTTTTTATTGATAAACACTCATTTTAACAAGTGACTTTCTGCCCTATATATCGTTATGTGAGCTGTAGACTGTACACAACATTGAATGTGGACAGTGGAGTGTCTCTCACTCGTCCGAAACGACGGCCACAACTGGTGCGGACCTTTCCGCAGAAACGGTGGATATAAGGTGGGTCTTTCATCCTGAGAGTTTTCGAGGTAGTAAGCTGGGGAGAAAGTTGAAAGTAACAGAGTGGGAGGAGACGTTTGGCGGTCTAGAACACATGAAAAACTGTGAGCCACTTTTAGGCCTCCGAAGATGACGGTCACGTCGAAACGTCAGGCGAAACAATAAATAAATATATCCACTAACAACCTGGTCAGGCTCAACACAGTATAGAGTTCACTTTCCTTTTAATGCTGCATTCCTCCACCATAGCTAAAAAACTGCACTTCTGAACTATAACCCTCGAATGGAACTTTTGAAATGACAAAATCAAAGGAAGAAGTAATATCCAATTGCATCCGGGACATAGAGTTGGTAGCGTCATCCGAGAATTCTGCCGGTCATTCTGATGAGGTTCGCTAGAAGTCGCGCATACTTACTGTGAGGGATAAATTCGAATAAAACACTTACATTTTCATCAAAGTACGCCTCAGTTAAACATTCTTGTTGTCTAAAGCTAACATCAGCGTGGTTCTTCCCTACATTGAAAGCAACCTCAGGCGATAAAAGTACAAACTGATGCGAAGCGGGCCAGAACTTAAAGCATCCTTTAGGTCAAAGTTGGCATTTCCGAAGCAGTGATATCACTTCCTTTCATAACTGTGCAGGACGAACGCAGCCCGAACGGCGTAATGGTTCGGTTAGAAACCCTAGCAGCAACGGTTGCCAGTTGCTGCCATCCTCCCCTCGATTGCTGCTCAATCTCTCGGCCCTTTAGCAGCAATTGCGAGGGACGGCAGCAATCAAGGGGAGAATGGCGGCAACTGTCAACCGTTGCTGCTAGGGTTTCTAACCGAATCATTACGCCGTTAGGGCTGCGTTCGTGCTTCACAGTTATCAGAGTCTGTCCTTTCTTTTCTGTATTAAAGTCCTCTCTATAGATATTATTGGTATTATTAGCCGCCTGTGCTGCGTATGATTTCCGACTGAAGGCAGCAGTAGGTGATTTAGGAGTTTGCCTCTGCAAACATGAAGGGTCAGATTTCACGTGATGTGCACCCTATTCCCAACCGTGTTAATTCCCCACACGATAAATTCCCCCAACCCCATTGTTACGCATTCAATATGAGTTCTCTTTCATTCTGCTTAATCTACACATTTGATTTTTTTGTTTGTTTTTTTTTTTCTCTGCGCATTCGCGCATTATTTCCATTGCGTAGGAAAACATGATATTATGAAGAACGTCAAAAGTACAACATTGATAAATGCTAGAGGAGCCTGAGTAGCAGATTGTGTAGCAGACACAAACACTTGTAGAAAACACAAAAACAAGTCCAATAAGGTGTACAATCGCGATTAATAATAGTAGCTACAAATACATCCATTTTCTATCAAGTTCCACAAACTCTACACAACTAACAGCGCTGGGAATATCTGCCGCAGAACATTACAAAGGTTTCCTTCCCATGCCTCTTCACTTTACCGCGTTACCTTTGAGGAATGAAAAAGGCTGTGACACTATCTGGAAGAGTTTCTGAAGGGCAGTTGGTTGTGGCGATCTGTGTGCGTGGCAGTCACTGTCGAAGAGGGGGTTCCTAGAGAACCTGGTAATAGTAGATGATGTTGTGTGCTACGCATTTCCGACAGTCGTGAATCAGTTGGAGTGAACGAAACAAAATGCTTTTTGGACATGGTGTAAGTAGGGCCGCTGTTGATTACCTCAACACAACACAAGACCGATACAATGATAGTAGAAAGATTCGGCAGAACCAGCTCAGTATCTCCTTCTCAACGATAGTGCCGCAGTGGCGTCAACCTCAGCCGTTACACAGTCTAACGAATTTCTTTCCAATATGTATTATTTCGCTAATCTTAGTTCAATTTTCTTCTACCAAATGTTCTCTTCAACTCCCAACAAATTTTCCTGATATCGAATCCAGATCCAGTAACTGAACCGATTATTCTTAAGCCTTCATTCATTCTGTTAAACGCAACGCTACAGTTGATATCGTTCTATATTTGCTAAGAGTCTAGGGTTTGCTAGCATCTCCATACAACCATAACGTCAACTTTGATATTAAACGCTTGGACTTTCTTCTTTCCTATGTCATCAAGCTACATCGTCGCTCTGGGTGAACGAATTTTTAGCGATAAAGAAATCATTCATCTGCAGCCTCCTCTGCGAATCCTCTCATTCGGCGTCTGCTCGAATCCTCAAAACATCATGCTTTACGTCTCTCAAAGAAGCAATGAAATCAACCTTTCATTCTGAAAATAAATTGAAGGAATAACAAAAATACGCTGGAGTTGTACGCAACCGGCTGAACAAGAGGGCACGCGACCCACGGTGGCCCAACCCGAAATGGGTTGGAGTATTTCTTCCCTAATGGTAATGTCAGTTAGAAGCGGGATAGAGATGGTTGACCGCTCACCTGGACAACAAAGTGAAGACTAACGGAACTATTCTCAAACTATTAACTATTATTCTTAATAATTGTCACAAATGTCAGTTCTTCTTCACAGAAATAGCTTCCTTAACAGAATGTCTTAAAAACTGGAGCTTGACTCAGCACAAAAATGGTGGTAACCTGTTTTTTTTTTTCCGAAGTGGCTGAGTGTTTCATTTGACCTTGAATATCAACCTTCTAAGCACTGAAATACAACAAAGAGTCCCCTCTCTCAGTGTATCTAACTGTTTCTTCTATTATTGCAGGCCGTAATCCCATTCTTTATGTCATATACTCCTCGCTTTTTAATGTTCTTCTTCGTGATAATGGGATATCCACCTCTGCGGTGAGTTGCGTTTTGAACTACATACATAGGAATTTCGCACTGCTAGGATATTCAATTTCAATACTTCAAATCAGCCATACTTTTACTGTACCCGACGAGCTAATTGCAACTGTGTAACTGTGCAAGTTGTAGTGTGGACAAGTTGTCCAATAAAAAGTGAACAGAAGGCAATGATGCGCGCCCAACCACCGTATTTTAGGGAAACCAGCTAATTATTGTGACAACAATGAACATCTTACAATAGGACTCAAACTATCTTATTTTTGAAAAAATGACATATTTTCAACACAAATTGAAGCACCCAGAAACTGGCGCAACAAAAAAAGTATCCTCACATGGAATTTCTGCGTTTTTTTTTCATTACGGCAGCAAGCGTTTCGCAAATAGTAGCTATCGGTTTCATTTTCATTCTAAATTTCTAGATTTAAAGAGAATCCATTTTACATCTACAATTCCCAAAAGGGTTTTCTGGTGATGAATGCCGGTACTCTTTGATGACCTAGTGATCATGTTGAGAAGCAATTACAACACGCAATCGCTCTTTATACTAGTATTTCTACTACAACCAATTTTTTCCTCGAAAGTCGAGTTGAAATTCGGGCCGGTATCGATTGGAAAACTTGTCAAATTTAGGATATCTGTCCAACAAATTAAAAGATGTTGATGTGAGAGTCATCCTTAGAATAGGAGAATGAAGAGAGATCGGGCTGCTAGACAGCGGAACGTGTCCTAACAGTCTTAACCAAGATTAACATATTATTACGAGGGGGAGGGGGGGGGGGTGGGCGGGCACTGGATCGGCTTTGGGTACTAATTCTGGAAATTCTTCCTCGACATCGCCTTTAATGTCTTTACTTTTAGGATATACTCTTTTGTACCTTTGATAGTTACTATGTATACGGTTCTTGATCCTATCGCTATTACGTTTTTCATCCACGAATACAGAGAAGCTGTAGTCAGAATGGTCAAAAGACTGCCTTTAATCAGTCATGGAAGAAACACCTCCGATTCATCAAGACCTCACACACAGACTGTTGATATCCGCTCTACCAGTCATTGAAGGCTATATGCAATCTGTCACCAAATAAGTTGTTCACATATTTTTTATTTTTCGAACAAGAATTATGACGTAAAGAATAGCAACTAAAGCACACATTCTATATTGCATTCTTCCTCATTCCCAAAATGAGGGGATTTGATGTGAATTCTGAGTGCTGCTTTGTTGGAATTTGCACGCTATTTGAATCTTTGTTGCTTCGTTTATAAAGTTTAAAAAAAAGTTATTTAGCGGTCAGATAGCAATCAATCCTAGCAGATTCTAGGAAATGAAGCCAAAATAACACGCTGAGGTGCTTGGTGGAAAATCCCGACGGGAGACTCAATGCTGAAGCGATGATATGGAGAAAACGAACATTTCCGATAATTCAAGAACTCTCACTTTGGATAACTTCTACAAAAGAACAGTATGTATTAGGAGTGTGCGTCAGTTGCGCTTCAGACGCAGGCATCCATTTGCGGACGACTATTCACGAAAACCGGCTCGCCGTGTCACGAGCACCATGAATGAAGACACAAACAAGTTTGTACTGATGTGAAATTGAAAGTGATTATATTCGGCACCTGTCGAAATATTTGATATTTATCTGAGTTGAAGTAACAGTATTGAAATACGCTTCCTTTATGTCAAAAATAACAGAAGAACGTTGAAAAGTGATGAATCGACCGCAAAAATCCTCGAATACCACAGGATGTGCGCACGATCATGAATCGCGCTGACGAAGCGCTAGTTGACGCATGGTTGGTGAGATGCATGAGCGGGCATAACATCCGCATCGCATACGCATGTCAAAGGAGGGGGGGGGGGGCATTGAAAGATGAGAAAGCAGCCCTCTGGTTTTATTTGTTTGATACCAATTGGATGTCTTAGCGCGCTCGCGACGTAGTCAATTCTCCTAACCATGAACTAATGCGACAATACCTGGACAATATATGTTGTCAATTACTGAATTATATCATGGAATGCACATCAGAGTGGAAACATGTACAGTCTGACCCATGTGCCATCTCTTTTAGCTCAGAGATAGCACCTGGGTCGACTTTGTCTGGAATAACGACCTCATCCCGTAATCGGCCAAGTAATCTAATTTTTACGCTTTTTTGATATGCATGTAGTGTGATTGCTTCTATTTTGATGTTTACATATTGCCATTTAGTAAAATCTCTTTCCAGACGTATCCTGTGGACAAAGTCATAACTGCAGACAAGGTCGACCCAGCTGCCACCTCTAAGATAGCAGACCATACTTACCGTGGAATCCATACAGAAAGAAATGAAAGGGGAAACAAGCGAGCCTCTGTCTAAAGGCTTAGTTCGCTTCATGTTAGATGGTAAAACCTTATGATTCTCACGATTTTGAAAACATTAGGGTTCATTCAAGAGTAGGAAGTAGTTCTACATAAGAATTCTGGAAAGTGTAGGATTCGTCGAAGCCGTTGCAAAGTGAGGATTCTTGAACATGAGTAGGTCATGTCTGCAGAAAATATGTATCAAGTATGTGAAAAAGTTTCCGCCCTTTTTTTAAAGCAAAATTGAGCTTTTACTGAAAAAGAAACAAACCAGATACATCGACCAAAGTATTGGCCATCGTTAGCCTTTCCCTATCTTTCTAAGAGAAGACAGACGCTGCAGCGGTAGAAAGCCTCATCCTCCAACTCGATCCATTCCTTCACTCATTTTCCGACATCTCCAATGGATTGGAAGCGCTGCTCGGAAAGCCTGTGGGATATCAACTGAATCAAACGGTAGTCTGACGGAACATAGTCTGGTGAATAAGTCACATGGGGGCACCTCATCCCAGCAAAGTGCTTCAAGCGCTTCCTTGACGGCTTTTGTGACATGCGCTACTCCACACTGAGGAACCAAAATTTTCAAACAAGACTTATTTCCACCGGAATTGTGTAGGGGGGGATATCTGAGGTGCTGAACACGAATATCCCATCCATATCGCACCGCAACACCGTTTTTGTAGGGTTACGGTAGGTTACTGTGAGAAAAATGCTTATTTGGCTCGAATTCGAATTTATTATTGCTGTACAACCAATGATGTTGACAACGACCTAATAGCATCTTCTGCACGATCAAACTGAAATGTACAGAACCTGCAAAATCCTTTGACCCGCGAAAACTTCATGCATATTAACGCTCATGAGGAGCAAAGTGAGAGGGCAACTCATCGGAGGAGGTTTCAACAAAAAGTTGCACAAAAATCCAACAAGAAATTCCTCTAACAGCGCCCTATTACGAGTCATTTCCATTTTTTGGCGCTGATATACACCTTCCGAGTGGCCTACAGGATGGGTTCGTAGCGCGGGGGTAAGTTTCTCATTTTTATGGAAAGAGTCCCTCTTGCTTGAATCTGTCTTTCCGACGAATAATAAAAACTGCTCGAAACTTGGGAGTTCCCTGCAGTATGGATAAAAAACGAAAAAGATCTCGTTACAATTGGTATTTCGGTTTGCAACCTCCTCTCTTCGTCCCTATACACTTGACTGCATAACCACTCCACTATTTTGACCGGAGCCAAGCGTCGACAGAGAAAATCTTTCCTTCTAGATGCCAATCTTCCAGGAAAACTAAATACAATGTTAGGTTGAGGAAATATGAATGTCCGTTTGACGTTCAAAAATTACTACAATAACAACACTACAAAAGTTTCATTCCGTGCTTTTCAAATGAAAGGTTGTGTCTTCTACTTCCTCCATATAAAGGACGAGTGCCCTCTGTAGAAAATTGCAGCACTTCGAAAGGAAGTAGCAACCCACCTGAATTTTGGCTCCACCACAGTTTCTAAAGCTATTCTCCGCCAACGAACGCTGCATCGGCTGGAACAAGCATTAACTGATAGTGCCAACACTGGACTAGGAGCTGATGAGCGCGGGCTTCCCATTCATATTTGTCATTTTTGCGGTGTGTCGTTCTGACCATGTCGTGGAAAAGTTTTGTAGCCGCCGCTTTGATACCATGACGACGGTGATCTTGGTCCTAATAGTTGTGCGGAGAGATCAGCAATGACTTTCTGACCAGAATTCATCATCCATGTTCGTTTCTTATTTCACCACAAACGCAGTGCCACTTTCCCTTGATGACCACAGGGTTCATGGGTGTGGGTCATAATGAGGCAAAGTGGGGCGGCGCCTTCCCGCCCTGTGGCGCCGACTCGTCCCCACTCACACTCAGATTTGCATGGGCAAGTATGATGAAATCGCGCGCGAATCAGTGCGAGAAGGGCGGAACGAGGGTTCCATTGAACCAATCGCAACCACATCGCCCACCCACTTTTGCCTCATCATGACCCACACCCCAGGGTTCATGTGTCGAAATAGGCTGCCGGCGCCGAGCCGATGCGAATTTTCATCTGCATGTTCAAGATACACACTTCTATTGTCTGACACTATGCGAGAAGCCGCGATTTTTCAAGTGGAGGAGAAGTGTTTAGCCGGTGGTGACTTGCGCACTCCACCTTTAGCAAGTGCACCACCAGTCAAAAATAATTTTTCAAAAGTAAAGAATTAGATAATATAAAACCGATCACATATCTCCTCTGGGGCGCCACGAAGTGCTCTTTCTCACGAATACACATGCAATGCCAAAAGTGGTGGTTTTGTGGAGAAGAAAAGGAACGCAGTAAACAATTTTAGTTCCTCAATCTAATGAAAAAACAATGAGACAACACTCTGAAGCTGTCGCAATCGGTGACGCAAAGTTATCGAAGTCCTATGTATTGCATATGAGATCTTTATGGTTTCTGGTTTGATGGTGGCATTTAATGTTTTGGAAAACATGATTGTGCGACATCACGACCACATTGTCCGAGATCTTACCACAATGAGACCAGAAGCCAGTGCCATCTTTTTGTAGCACCTGAGTCCAGTCAAAATGCTAATGTTTTCTGGAACGTTCCTTTTAATCTTCTCCCCTTCGAAGTCGTGATGATACAAGGGCCCCTGATACAAGAGCACCCAAGCACAAGCTTTACCATTTTTAAAGAACCATGTACGTGATGCGTTCAGCTATTCGGTCGAGATGGCCGATTGAGCGTGAGAACATGGCGTTTTTGTTGGCTTATGCCATCAATCCGAAAGATGTGAATTTGAGATGAGAAATGAGACGTCATTCCGCAAGCAATTTTGGTTCAATTTACAGTTCGCTCACCTGAAAGGCGTCGCACAAGAATGCATCCCCTCATCACACTACTATGTGTTGTCATTCCTTGCTGTGCCGCTGAAAAAATCTCAAATTCGGTAAAGTGTAATGCGCCAATAAATCTACCTGGTCCACGTTGTGCTGCCTCACTAACGAGGTATGTGGACCATCTTTCCAAACCATGGGATTATTTAAATTTTTTTGCACATTCAGAACGTACAGGTAACTTTTTTGATTGCTGATTTTATGAAGACATTTTTGAGGTACACATATAACAAAGAAACGAAGGATTGTGAGGAATTCATCTATGACGGATGCAACCAATCGCCGAACAACTTCAAGACAGTCGAGGAGTGCAGAGCAACATGTGTAGTCCATTGAATGAATAACGACCTTGTGGCAATACTCAGTCATACATTTCCATGGAAAACCGGAGCAGTAAAATCATGCTTTATCTTTACCTTTGTTGAGAGGCGCATAACATACTCGAAAAGAAGAGTATGATATTCTTCGACTTGTACAAGTCGCACATTCGAGGTGGCCGAAAACTACCTTCGCACAAAATTTCCAATGCAATATCTCAGCCATCTACCCCAAGGAGCTGAAATCTTATAAAATCACACTAATAGCTTACCTAGTCTTAGAGAACTCAACAGACTTTGTCATGATCTCCATCGACGAGTGAATAACCTTGTAATAGCAGGTTAGTATGAATGTCTCTTATGCTTCTCACAACGATTCTTCGTTCAGTTCACCCTATGCCTTAGAACTGCTATTAAGGAGCCAGACTTTATTTTTTATACATGAAAAATGCGTGGTACACCAATCTTGAACAAATTTTCTTCTGGAGACAGGAGTGTACTGCTTGTACAACCTGCTAATGGAGTTTCCACAACTCATTGATTTTCTCCTAAAATTTCTTCTTCACACCTTTCAGCAAGTGTTAACAATGCTGGCCAAAAAAACTTCATGCCATCAGAGCATGAGGGAGAGCTGTTCCAGAACAGCAACAATCCTGCCCATAATGTTGGATCAGATAATGAATCCGCTTGGAAAAGTGTCACTTTGGAAGTTTGCTGCTCAATTCGATGTGAAAAATCTTCGTCAGGCGAAGACAAATGTGAAGTTGCGAAACTGGAGTAACCTTTTTAGCACTGCCATGCGCAAAGTTTTCTCCCCTTTCATTGTTGGGATGCACGCTTTTCGAAGACTTTAACGGTAGAGGACCAGCTCTTCTTTCAGATTATTTCCACGAATCTATAATAAATTCTGACCTTTGATACTAGCCAAAAGAAGACTCTCTCTTTTCTTTTCGGTGCTTTACAGGGGTATCTTTCTCAGAAAACCTAGAATACTAGGTACAGTCACAGGGGAAAAAACTATGGTGTTTTACGCAATGCCCTGCTGGTGCATCAATACCAACCTCCTCCGATTATTAGCAGCTGTCAGTAGATATTTCAATAAATTGGTTATTTACACTGTTTTGCCCACATATTGAGGTCTAACGATATATTCCAAATTTCCACAGTTTTTGACTGCAACTCTAAGGAGAAGCTAGGACAGTTTTTTACGTAATCGCTAGTATCAAAATTACACGAGAGATCTATGTAATTTATGGGAAACGCACTGTTTTTCGGACCAAAGGACTTTGACGTTTTCGAATAATTTTCGCAACAAGCTACTCGTCGTGTAATCTCAAAGCTAGCAATGACAATAAATACTGTCCTAGATGTCCCCCTGAAGAGTTCTAAATTTGTGGAAATTTTAGTGTTTAACCCTACGGGGGATTGACAAATTTGTTTAAAAAATTGCCTAGTGGGCGAGGTCAAAGTAAGTAATCAATTTACTGAGATACAGGTGGCCATGAGTTGTTGTATAACGTTCGCTCATATTTCTCCGACATAGACACCTGGTTCAGAACCCAGCTGCTGGCTTTTTTTTTGAAAATCCACCAAATCGTCAAGGAGGGTCTCAGTGTTCATGCATTCCTGGAAGGATGAAAAGTGCTCTTATCAAAGGTGGCAGAAATTTGTTTATGAAATTGATTCAGAAGAAATACGGGCGGGAAGAACAGCAAGTAGTCCATTCTCCCAGTGACAACCAGTACCTACCAAATTTGGGCCCGTAGCAGCGCGTAACAGGGAGATGATCTCCTCTGTTGCCACAAGCATGCTCTAGTATGGACGTGGGTGACAATGATCTGCTATCCTATACTTCGTGGATGTGAGCTGACATGCAGTCATCGTTTAAAGGAGTGTTTATACTTCGGCGCGACGTGATCGTCGCCTCCAAGCATACTGTTCAAATGCGATGGGTCCCAAGTGGATGCATGCGCAACTGGAGGTGGCCACTGTTCCCCAATATTCAGGCTGTTTTGGCCTAAATCCTACGGAATCAGACGAATTTCGTTAGAGATGTGATCGCAAACGAACGTGGACCTGTGTGTTATAGGTAGGAGTTTTGTGGGTTTTCTATGTTTCTAAGTTGCCTGCAGTTTGTGAGCGGTTACTACATATTAGATGTTAACATAAGTCCTTGCGCTTTTTTTCGGATGCTCTTTTCCCCACCCATTTGCCAACATATCATATACGATTCGAAAGCGCTACTCTTCCTCTACAAGATGCTTTGAACAGTTTTTCTTGAAGCGATAGTTTGCTCGAGTTTTAAGCCTGCGAAGTGGAGCAGCGAGTGAGTGAAAAACAGCGCAACCGACAGCCACCTATCCTGCTAATCAGTTGAAGGTCAAAAGGCCGTCTAAACTGGATCGGTGACCTGTGCTAAGTATGAAAAAGACGTTTTGCTTGGAATGACTGGTCATCAGCGATTTCCTCAAACCAAAGAAGACTTATTTGGTCTCGATGACACCAACCACTTCGATCGAACAAATTTCATATATAAAGGGTCAGGAATTGCTGCAAAGGAATCGTATGGTCTAGATGGACATCATGCTTGTCAAATCCATGTAATAGCTGAGATAATTCTGCTAAAATAATCCAATCGCGAGGGTCTAGTCATCTTACCCATGCCGTCAGACCCCACTTTCCAAAATTCGTCAAACTGGTGTTCCAACAAATCCATTGATGATGTTCTTCCGCGTTTATATTCTAAGGAGCCTACATGCTCAAATAGTATATGATGCTTTCTGGTCCCTACTGAATACAAGAAGGAAATTGGGTTTTCCTCGAGTTGACATTTTTCTTGTTAAGTCTAGAAATTAAGTAATTCAATAGTTTTGTGAGACGCTTGATGATAGGATTGTAGAGGAAGGAAAGCGCTTTCAGAAGGTATAGTGCATGTTAGAGAGGAATGGCAATGGAGCGGAAAAAATTACAACTAAAAAAAGCGCAAGGACTTATGTTAACACCTAATACGTACGTAGCTTGCCACCCAAGCTATTGAAGAACGCACTCCAAGCATACATGTTCCATTTATCTAGAGACTTTCTTTTGTATACCGAGTATTGATTTAGCGGTAAGTGTAGGGTATTCCCTCGCACCGACACTTTGCATAATTTTTCACCCTTCCGCGTGTGATTTTGTGGTAAAACCAGAGAAAGGACCCCCCCCCAACCCAAAAAAATCACAAGATGACACATCCAACCAGTGAAAGACTGAAAAAATCATAAGCGCGGATGCGCGTCCTCTCCTCTCCTCTTCAGCTTCCGCTACAGGAAGTAGTGTGTGCACATCATGAACCAAGGCCCAAATTTATCCACCAGTCATTTCAGCTCTGAACGATGTTGACATACAGCTGTCAACCATGTACACCAAAGTGAAAAGATTTAAACAGATGACGGGGCTAGGTCATGCATGAGTTGAGCTTTGGGTTCCCCGCCCTTCTTATGAGCGAACATTGGCTCAGTCTCCAACTTCTTCTTTCATGGGTTTTCTGTTCCTAGCCAGTATTTCGAAGAGAGAACTCCACCTGTTTCTTCCTACAGTTCCACGAAAGAGAATTGATGCAGTGTATAACACATCCAATAATTTTATGGTTCATCTTGTTCTTACAGATCTCTGAGACTCAGCAACCACAAGTTCTGTTTTGCAATACAAATATCAATTTTTATGCTTGGACATAAAATATGTAGCCGTACGCAGTGGTGAACAACAAGTTTTCGCCTGAGAGGGGCTACGAAAATTACTCCCATGTAGAGTATCCGAGGCTCAGGCTCGTATACATTTCTACTACGTTGTCTGTTCCATACTAGACAGTAAATGACAACTTATTATTATCGTTCGAATTTACTAGTTTGAATTGGTTGCGTGAGGGGTTAACGGGCTTCAGTCTCATAGTGAGAATTATGCCAAAACCTTTAATTTCAATTTGGTGAATTGAAGTGAAATGCAGCGTTCTCATCAAATGCTGATGCCTGAATATCGTTGTTACCACTCATATTTCGAATTTATCCACTACCTCCTGGAGTCAAGCCGAAATTTTTGTTCAACATTTGAACTTTTCAATGAGTCAGCGCTTGTATCGCGGAACAATACATTGACTGCAAAACTTTTTACTGCACTGTTTAGATAGACTAATACATAATATTCAGAATGTACTTTTTCCCTAGTTAATTTTTCTTTCTACACCTACGCTGAGGATTCGTAACTTTTTACAGTGGGCGCTTATCCGCGGCCTCGAAAAGGACCCAGCACGACCGCGCCGCGCTCGCCGGCACCGATGTCATCTGCTGCCGAAATGCTTATTTGTAGTCGCTTTCTGCTTGACATGGTCAAAAATCCTTAAAATCGGGTGAAAAGCTGCAAGATATAGCATAACAGCAGCAGAAGTGATCGTTTACAACTCACGAGGTGCGGTTGCGCGACGTACTTCTCGAGGCCGCGGATGGTCCACCGCCTTTGACGTCCACTGTGAACGGCGAGGTGTACATAGCCCCTGTTGCCGCCACTCCTTAATGGGGAAGGATTCTGGTTGATTTTCGCCAGTTCAGTTGAACACGGGTAATCCTTCTTTTAACTGCAACATCCACATCGCCATCTGCGCAATAATGCCATTTTTATAGTGGCATTCCTTTCCTTACATGCACTCACGGACTTTCGTTTTCCTCGCCTTCGAGCTACATACACTTTTCGTCACTGCTTGGTACAAATTTTTCACACAAATATAAATTTTCGAAAAGTGCTTGCGCCGATGACACAATGACACTAGTACAAAACTACAGTTACAATTTGCGCCCTAGAATAAGCATGACTCTCCGAATTTATTTCAATGCTGTTCGAACTTTTTATCCTATTCTGTTCTGTTTTATGTTCACCAGAAAAAAATTAGTAAAAGGAAAAGCTCCAGGTTTTTCTCAGTTCTCGAAATTCACAGCCATTCTTAGTTTCATCAAGACAATTCAGAGGCACTCCTCACCTACATGGGCGTGAAGGAAATTCTGCGAGTTGCTTCTACTATCGTATTCATATTGTCAATTGCTTTGAATACTGTCCTCGTCTACATCGTGGCTACGAAAACGCGAAACAGAATCGGCATTTACAAATACATGATAATTTCTTTCGCTCTTTGCAACATCGTCTACTCTTCCACCGAATTTGGAACTAAACCGGTATGTTGCTCGTTACTTACTTCATCATGAGGGTCAACTCATGTGATTCGTCTCCTGATACGAATCTAAAAGCAGAGGCATGATGTCATCGCAAGTGCAGTGGGCATACCACAAACCTCAACTACGCTTCACAGCAAAATACAGTGCATTTCATAATTATAAGATCACCCCGAATTTGGAGTTTTCCGGAGAGGCAGCAACCAGGGGAATTTTCTGTTATATTTGGCAGATTCCCCACCTTGAGAAACCACTGTAGCCAAAATCCCGCTCCAGTACCTCTAACCCTGTAATTTTTCCGAATATTTTTTTTACTTTTCATACCGTTTCATAATTATAAGATCATTTCACGAAGTCCACAAATTTTCTGACAAAAATTGAAACACATGCGGATATTATAACCTACACTCCCTCCACGTTTGTTAGCGATTTCGAATTGTCATTAGGGCGTACTGGAAATGAAATTTCTCATCGTTATGGTGCCAATACCATCCAAAGCTCTCATGATTGCTGATTTCAAGAAATCGACAGCTCTGATCAGAGGTAAGTCCACCCGGAAACAATTCTTCAGAGGTTCTAAACTAGGTTAACACCAAAAATATATACTGGACAAGGCGGAACTTTGATGTCACGCGACCTCAACTGCTCCGTCGCTCAGTGGCTCAAGTGGGTTGCAGCGGTGTTCTGCTGGTAAACGTTGCTCTGTCGATGTCGCTCACTCAGAAATGGTGTGCTTGTGACATCGTCTGCTGTTCTGCAGAGTGCATGTGTAACGTCGTTCAAGCGTGCAGGCATGTCAGAATGCGTTGCAAGATTATTGCACTTCCACCGCCAAAGTCGAAGTTGGTAGCACCTTACGCTTGAACGACATGCGACATGCACTCTGTGGAATAGCAGACGATGCCACAAGCACCTCTAGCACCTCTGCAACCATTTCTGAGTGAGACAGAGCAACGTTTACCTGCAGAACACCGCTGCAATCCACTTGAGGCACTGAGCGACGGAGCAGTTGAGGTCGCGTGACATCAAAGTTCCGCCTTGTCCAGCATATATTTTTGGTGTTAACCTAATGTTGAACCTCTGAAGAATTGTATCCAGGTGGACTCATGCAAACAACCTCTGTTCAGCGCTGTCGATTGCTTGAAATCAGCATGCCTGAGAGCTGTGGACGATATTGGCTCCATAACGATGAGAAATTTCATTTCCAGTATGCCCTAATGACAATTCGAGATCGCTAACAAACGTGGAGGAAGTGTAGATTATAATATCCGTATTTGTTTCAATTCTCCTCGGAAAATTTGTGGACTTCCTGAAGTGATCTTATAATTATGGAACGGTTGGAAAAGAAAAAATATTTGTAAAAATTTTAGGGTAAGAGGTACTGAAGCGAGATTTCGGCTACAATGGTTTTTCAAGGTGGAGAATCTGTCAAATATAGCAGGAAATTCTCGTGATTGCTGTCTCTCCGGAAAACTTCAAGTTCGGGAGTGATCTTATAATTGTGAAACGCACTGTACTTGAGATGATCCGGAAAAGTTTAGGGGAAGTGTGAGAAGATAAGATTGTCCTTTGATGAAATATCAATTATGAATGCTTCTGCGCCTGACAGGTTGTTACATGAGCACGTTTATTGGCGTAACGTTTCGACTATACATCGACTGAAACTATACGTTGACTGAAACGAGTCGAACGCACTAGCAGAGGAGGCGTTTGATAGGTTAAGTCGTAAATTAATAACACCTTGAACCGCTTCTAGGCCTCTAAAGACGACGTATAGTCAAAACGTTAGGCCAATAAACGTGCTCATGTAACAACCTGTAAGGCGCAGAAGCATTCATAATTGATATTTCATCAACATGCCCAGGTTTTATGAAGAGAGTATATGGAAATTGTCCTTTGAAACACAAGAGAACGTATGAATGTGCAGCTCTTCCACTCCAGGCTATTCACATCCATGGAAACTCTTATATGGCCTACAACACTGGGTTCCTTGCTGATCTGCAACCGTGGGGTTTCCTCTCATTGTGCTTCTTTATTGCTATGTACGGAGTGAATACAGCAGTTCTGGCTCTACATTTTGTTTATCGTTATTTCCTTATATGCAGGTTATTCCAATTTCAGCAAATTTCGTTCACATGTTCCATAGAGGTAGTTGTTGTAAATTTCCCGGAATTTCAGGCCAACTCAAATGAAATTATTTGAACTACCGCATGTCCTTCTATGTGCGATTCCCGTGTTGGGATGGGGCTACATATACGGTTTCATTACATTTTATTGTTTCAGTGCTAACGAAGAGTTTTACAACTATGCGCAGTATTCGGTCCTAGAAAAACTGGGGAGAGATATCAGAGACCTATCGTTCTTCTGTGTTTTTACATATGTTTGTTTTCAACAGGAAGGGAAAGCAAGAACATATTCTGGCAATAGTTCATTATAGGAAGCTGTAGATGGCAAGACAACAATCTATTGGAAACCAACGCTGGGATTGCTCGCAATTGTTGTGATGATGCTCTTCACGTTTGCCATCATGGTGGTGTGTGGAGTGAAGATAGTATTACAGTTACGGAAAGTGGCAATGTGCGCTAAGACGATTTCGATTCAGAAGCAGCTTCTCCGAGCGCTAATTACTCAGGTAAAATACTCTGCTTAGAATAGGAACCAAGTGGCTATATTTGTATAGGATTAAACGCCGTTGGGAACTTTAGCAATGTTATGGTATGATCTGAATTTTGGATTCGTACAAAACAGTCTCGTGGAACTGGCATATAGTCAAAAAACTTTATCTAGACAATTTTTGCACAACAGAGACGTGAATAGAATTTAACAAAGACTATAAGGATTTAATAACTGGTGGAAGCAATTGTGGTAAACATGTTATATTCCGATGGGTGCCTAACTAAAACGTAAAATGAGAAGCGTGTTATAACAGGTTCTTTATCCAGAACTAAGAAATTTACAGGTTTATTATACAATTCAAAATTAATTATTATTTCAGGCCACAATACCATTCTTTATGTCATACATCCCTCGCTTCTTGATGTTTTTCTTCGTGATAATGGGTTATCCTCCATTGGAGTAGGCCACATTTCACATTTCGGAGACCATTGAACACCTCAGATTATTTTTTCGCTTCATATTTTTCCCTCCTTCTTGGTAACCCTCATAATTTCTGCTTTCAGGATATACGCCTTTGTTCCTCTGGTTGTTACAAGTTATACGATGCTCGATCCTGTTGCCATTATCGTTTTTATCCACGAGTATAGAGCTGCTATTGTGAAAATGGTCAAAAGACTCATGTTACTGAGTCACAGAAGGGATGTCTCCAACACTGTCACTGAACCCCGTACACACACTGGTGACGTGCACCAAACTAATGGTCATTGACAACATACTGTGGCTTTTCCAATAAATAATCTGTAGCTCTTCTATTTGTTTAACTGCGTTGCAGCACAAATCAAGAACTGACACGCCGAGCAATCGCTTTAGATCTTTGGAATTTTTCTTTGGACTCAAACTTCTCTATATTCATTTATTCACTTATTTATTATCAGTCAAGAAATCAACAAACACTATGAATACTCGCGCGAGAAAATAAAGTCTCCGATAACGCTATGAAGTGGGGTGAAGGGAGGGAGTGGAGATTTGGCGTCGAAGAGCAGTGGCCCTCCAGCACCGCAAGTCGCGAAGGATACAACGGCTTCGAATACCTGCTTAGTAGGCCCGTCAATTACGCCAAGCCCTCATGACGATCCGTTGAGGAGTAACCGGGAATAGAAGGGGTGAGGTGTGACAAATGTGCCTACTCAGAAAAGGAGGTTAGTAACAACGAACAAGGTTGAGAGAGGTTAGTAACACTGGCAAAGGAAAACACACAAGCTGTTAGGCTACCAAACTCTTCGTTCCCGACGTTTTCTGCAAAATGAACCGAGCTTTTTTCTTAATATTCGCGAGAGGAAAGGATCGTAATGAACCCCCTGTCTTTGAGTTACGTGTTCAATTTCGCAATTAAAAACAGCTGGAGACGTAAATTGGACAATTGGGGCATAGTTACTCACGTCGAGTCTGCAACCTTTTTTGAATGTAGGCCTAACATTTCCAATACGCAGATGGAACTTCTCTATGGAGGAGGAACTTGTTGAACATCATCGTGAGTGCGCTGGTGAGCTCCACGACTGCTTTTTAGAGAAAGATGTAGGAAATTCCATGTGCGGAGGACGAACTTCGACAAGGTAACAAGGGAAGTGTTCTGTATACCGCTTCACTGCTAACATCTAGAAAGTCAAGACTAGCAGTGTTAAACTGCTGACAGGAGACATCGATTTCTATTGGGTCTTCATAGAACGATCAAAGTTTGTTGCAAACGTCTTAGCCTTTTCCACCTCCGACCTGCACAACACACCGTTATAATTTATGATAGGTCCAATATTGGTAGAGGTTTTCAGACGCCTGTTAACAAATCTGAAGGCCTTGCGATTACGACTGGAGGCAATTCTGCCTTCTATCATACGAAAGTACAACCATACGAAAGTTGGTTCTACTGGTTCCCTTTCATTAGGAAGAGCTACGTTGAGGGGAAGTTAAACCTAGACTTGGAACTAGGAACTACTCACGGACATTCATAGTTCTCCACATTATCGGCGTTTGCTCCACTTTTAAGGAACCATTCCATCTGTAACTCGGATAAGCTGGATGTCGAATAGAAAAGAATTGAAATAAAAGGGTATTTAGGAGAGAAGACCGGAAGTGCCGTGAAATCCTTTGGTCACATAAATATTTGGATATGGTACAAGCCTCGCCGTGAAATGCGGCTACATGTCAAAGCATGAGGCGGCCGCAGATAAAGCAGATTTTCCTCAGAAATCGTCAGCAGTTACGTGTTTGACATAATAAAGCAAAACATTCATAGACTCGCGCTAACGGCGTCAGACAAACTTATGCAGTAGTGAAAAAATAAGAAAATCACCTGGTCTATTGTTTTTACACAACCATTTTTTGAAAACCATACTCATGGTTTTTGATGCAAAAACGTTTTTTGTAAACTGTTCGAAAAGGTTTCTCTCGCAGTACTCAACTCAATTGTTTTCGACTATTAGTGATGGAGAGGTTTTTTTCGCGCGGTGTGTCCTTGTCTACGGAATTGTCAGGGTATCACATCTGTGAAAGCTACAATCCACTGGGTTCAAACCAAAATGGTAGAGTATACTTATGCAGCGATGTAGTTGCGACTCTCATTTTTTGTTGCCATCATCCCTTCAGTGTCCTTCCACTGTGAGCTGTGTGTGAAAAGAATTCCCAAAGAACAATCGCAGCCGGCTACTAACAAGAGGTTTCATCGATGGATCTGAAGACCTCTTAAAAATAGACATTTGTGTAGTCATGAGGCGATGTTTACGAAAACAATAGAAAACTCCTCATCGCAATGCAAAAAGCAATTTTGGTCACTCACACAAACAGCTGCTCAATTATTCAATTACGCAACCATACTTTGATACCCCCACAGCAACGTTAGCACAACGTTGGCTCGCAAAGAATACCTTTAGAAGAGCCCCGCATGAGGTCAGTGATGAGCAGCCGCAACCCAAAACTTAGCCGTTTACTCGTGTTTTTGGTGATGACTTGCGAAAATGGAGATCAAAGAAGACAAAGGCTTGTGGGTTCGTTTCGACATTGTCTACCACCTCATCCTCCATTCACCCACAGGTTGCCATCTAAAGGCAGCGCCCATGGTATTTCGCTCTAGCAGAGCTAGCTATTTTCCTAGGTTAAGCACTACTTTGGTGAGAACGAATGCAGTGCTCAGTTCGTCCAAGTCTTACGAAACAGGCGGTTTTCATCGCCACCGTTTCAGCCAGTTTGCAAAGAAGTGCCGAATTGCTCGGCTTGAAATTGAAGAAAATGGGATTGGAAACAAGTACTGTCATAATGGAAATGCAATTCGTCCTACTGGAATGCTGCAACGCATCTAACCTCTTCATATCGAGTTCCGTATCGGTTCCTATGACCCCTTACGGGATGAGGGCATCAAGTCTACTCATGCGGACTGTTGCTTTATGTCGCGGGCATGTCGCTGACTCCGAAGGCTGCGGACTACCCATTAACTGATTTTACATCATTTTTAGAGCTCACAGCTCCATCTATAGAGTCCCCACAAGGTGTTTGCTGCAGCAAGTGTTTGTCGATGTTAGAGTAGATGACTTTCCTGTCTTTTTCGTAACTAGTTTCTCCACTTGTTTGGTTTTCTATCAGGCAAATGTTCGCCGCACCTCAAACTGCAGTGAAAATAAACAAATAAATGTCTTGAGAATGCTTATAGTGACGGTGGTGCAGATTTCGTGGAATTGTTAGGACAGCTGCTAAGCATCGAAAAATTCGGAAGCCTAGGACAGGAAGATTTTGGTGAGGGCTGCCTTGAATGAAATAGTGGAACAGCAAACAACAAGAATCACTTTCGCAAATACCACACATTCGTACAAAATGTTTTCCTCGGCTGGTTGAGTGTTTCGGAAGCCAGCTACACTGATCCATCAGATTGCGCCGCTCTCATGTAGCCGTCTAGTTAGTAGCCGGCTGCGACTCTTTCCTTGGAATTCTTTCACGGCTCACAGTGGAAGGACACTGAAGGGATGATGGCAACAAAAAATGAGAGTCGCAACTACATCGCTGCATAAGTATACTCTACCATTTTGGTTCCAACCCAGTGGATTGTAGCTACCGCAGATGTGATACCCTGACAATTCCGTAGACAAGGACACACCGCGCCAAAAAAAACCCCTCTATCACTAATAGTCGAGAAAAATTGAGTTGAGTACCGCGAGACAAACCTTTTCGAACAGTTTACAAAAAGCTACTTGCGCGGCAATTCGTTTTTGCATCAAAAACCATGAGCATGGTTTTCAAAAAATGGTTGTGTAAAAATGATAGACCAGATGATTTTATTATTTTTCACTACTGCATAGGTTTGTCTGACGCCGTTAGCGCGAGTCTATGAATGTTTTGCTTTATTATGTCAAACACGTAACTGCTGACGGATTCTGAGGATAATCTGCTTTATCTGCGGCCGCCTCATGCTTTGACATGTAGCCGCATTTCACGGCGAGGCTTGTACCATATCCAAATATTTATGTGAGCAAAAGATTTCACGGCACTTCTTGTCTTCTCTCCTAAATACCCTTTCATCTCACTTCTTTTCTATTTGACATCCAGCTTATCCGAGTTGCTACGCGTGCTCCTTTACCTGAGACCAGCAACTGTTTACCACTGGCCCAATGGAACCCAAGGCAAAGTCCTGACCAACGGACCCGTGTGCCCCTTTACTTGAGACCGGCGCCTGTTTACCATTACCCCAGTCGAACCCAAGGGAAGTGCTGACCAAAGACCCGTGTGCCCCTTTACCAGAGTCCAGCACCTGTTTACCACTGACGGTACAATTCTGGCCAACGACCCATGTGCCCCTTTACCAGAGACCAGCACCTGTTTACACTGGCGGGAAAATTCTGATTAACGGACCCGTGTGCCCCTTTACCTGAGACCGGCTCTTGTTTACCATTGACCCAGTCGAACCCAAGGGAAATTCCTGACCAACGGACCCGTGTGCCCCTTTACCTGAGACCGGCGCCTGTTTATCATTGGCCCAGTCGAACTCAAGGGAAAATCCTGACCAACGGATCCTTGTGCCCCTTTACCTGAGACCGGCGCCTGTTTACCATTGGCCCAGTTGAAGCCAAGGGAAAGTGCTGATCAACGGACCCGTGTGACCCTTTACCAGATTCCAGCAACTGTTTACCACTGGCCCAGTGGAACCCAAAGGAAAGTCCTGACCAACGGACCCGTGTGCCCCTTTACCAGAGTCCAGCACCTGTTTACCACTGGCGGGAAAATTCTGACCAACAGACCCATGTGTTCCTTTACCAGGGACTAGCACCTGTTTACCACTGGCGGGAAAATCCCGACCAATGGACCCGTGTGCCTCTTTACCTGAGACCGGCGCAGGTTTACCGCTGGCCCAGTCAAAATCAAGGAAAAACCCCAACCGATGCGAACAGCGCTACCACTTCGTTTCAAAACCATGTCAGGAAACAAAACTATGTGCTAGGATTTTGTTGTAACAATAATAGACATTATTAGGATTATTGGTCTCCAAATCGGATTTGCAGAGAGCCTCTCACCCCTGAGAATGGCTTGCTGGATTAAAAAAATCTTATATCTGTTTGATTCTTTCAATCCAGTTGTTTAATTTCACCATTATTTTTTGAATTTTTATTACTAGACTGTGTACTCGGCTTTGCTCGGGTCCTGGCAAAAATAGCGAAAAATCAGTAAAATTGACAAATCAATAGTGCTGTACAGAACGGTTGTCATATTCGTGTTCAGCGTACTGACATACCCCAATTGCCATGTCTTCACCGTCACTGGGGCAAAATAAGCGAAAAATCAATAAAATCGATAAATAGATAGTACCGTACGAAGCGGTTGTCATATTCGTGTTCGGCGTATTGACATACCCCAGTAACCATGTCTTCACCGTCACTGGGGCAAAACAAGCGAAAAATCAGTAAAATCGATAAATCGATAGTGCCGTACGAAACGGTTGTCATATTCGTGTTCAGCGTACTGACATACCCCAGTAGACATGTCTTCGCCACGCCTGGGGCAAAAATAGCGAAAAATCAATAAAATCCATATAATCGATAAACTATTCGATAATCCCAGGTGCAAAGTAGCCTAAAACCTACGCCGGCCCTCAGGAGGTGTCACCCTATAACAAGGGAGATAAAGATCTAGGACGAAAAAAGCGGACAATGTGGAAATTTAGGCCAGGGACCCCTTTTTTAAAGTACTCATCACAACATTGCGTATCGACAATGCTCTGAGAGTCGACGCGCAGTAACGGAAGTGTTTTCGGGGATTAGCGACCAAATCTTTTAATATAGTAGGATTTTTCACTTAAAAACGATCCTCACAATACGGGCAATAATTTGTTTTACGGAAAAGAGAACTAAAAATAACATTTCACATTTAATGTTTGAAATGTCCTCCCTTGGCTTCTTCACATGCCTTCAAGCGTTTACGAAAGTTGTTCACAATGCCCGCGACCTGTTCTTCCGTAATTTCGTCCCAGGCCTGCTTCAGTGCACGTTTCAAACCGCCAGCGGAGTCGCATCGAGAAGAGGACTACTTCGCTTTTACTATGGACGATATAGAGAAGTCCATGGGGTTCATGTCAGAAGAGTTTGAAGGCCAGACAACTTTCCCCCACGAATCGGGAAACAGCTGCCTGCACAGAGCCAAAGTGGTTCTAGCTTTGTGAGAGGGCGCCCAGTCCTGCTGAAAAGTCCATGCCTCTCTATCGAGGTGACTCGAGGTCCAAGGAGCGACGACCTAGTTCAGCATTTCGTTTTGGTGGAATTCTGCTGTGATTTTCGTTCCTTTTCCAATAAAAATCAACGGAGTCTTGCCGCTTGCACAAATTCCAGCCCAGACCATTACAGAAGTGCTAAAATGGCGATGGGCTGGTGTGTGGACGTTCTAAGTTCTTCCAGATTCCTTTCGAAGTAGAACGCGGTCGTTGTGTTGGTTATGAGGTGATTGAGCGTGAACATTTTCACGCCGGTGAAGAGGATCCGACGACGGCCAATGGCCGCCAAGCGGGGCATCTTCCTAATTTTCTGCAGCCGCTTCAACTTCATCCTTTCGTTCAGGTGATGTACCTGTACTTCATTGGTGCTTTTCGAGAAAAGGACGACGTAGTTCGCAAAGCGAAGATTTGAGAAGAACCGTCCATCAACCCGGATGTTTTCCTCCTCCCAGTCGAGTGACCTCATTGCCTTACTGCAATGCAAACAGCTTCGGCGATACAGTAACGCCCCGTCGTACCCCTTTCGCAATCGAAATGTTCAAGAAGCGCTGAAAGAGCTGTAATGTCGTGGAGCATCCGATATAGCAGTCGACTAATGTTCTCACATATAACGCGTCTACTCCCTGCTCGAGTGCTGACAATATAGCGTTAGTTTCCACGTGGTCGAACGCCATTTCGTAGTCAACAAAGGTTAGGAAGAGGGGAAGGCGGTACTCCCGATAAACCTCTATGACCCTCGAAACAGTCTGGATGTTGTCCATGCAGCTGAATCCCTTGCAGAAACCGCCCTGTTCTTGGGGTTGACCTTCGTCCAAGGTCCTCGCTATGCGTGTGATAATCTTTGTAAAAAAACTTAAAAAGCACGCTCAGCAAACATATCGGACAATAGTTTCGAAGATCCTCTCTGTCTCCTTTCTGAGAACGGTGCGTGAGATTCTCCACTGTTTGGAATTCTTTGCTTCTAAAGATAAGATGAGAAATGTGCTGCGAGAACGACGTCAAGGTGTTTGCCTCCTGCTCGCAATAGATCAGCCGAAATAAGGTCCGGTCCAGGGGCGGTGCCGGGTTTCATGCTTCTTATCGCAACACGAACCTCTGAAGGAAGAATCTGAGGTGGTCTGTCACCAGCGGAGATATTTGGGCTTGACACTATTGTTGAAGAACGGAAAAGGTTCGCATAGAATCTTCCCGTGATTGATTCCATCTCATGATGGGGGAACGTGATAATCCCATGAACATTATAATCGCGAAGTTCCTCCCGACACTTCTTCTGACTTCTTCTCCCTTCTGCTGCTTCCAGAACCTTCCTCCGCCTGAACTTCTGCAGATCCTCCCCCAATGCTCTTCTGCAGCTGGCATTGGCTATCAACTGCTCTATGTTATGCATTCGGATCAAGCCTCAAGGCCCTTCTTTTAACGAGCAGTTCCTTGATGGTCTTCAAAATGCGTTCCGAGCTTGTTGTTCGGGGATTTGAGGCGCGTTCACCACAGATTCTCCTTGCTTTTTTTTTTAAAAAAGAGCCTTCCCAAGTTCGACGTTGAGGCCCCAACAACGAATTTGTATAAGGACCTTTCGTTGTGGATGACTCCTTCCAAACTCTCATGGAAATTTTCCAACTCCGCCTCATCAGCTGCTAGCGTTGGTGAGTAATAGTTAATGATACTGACGGACTTGTGACGAGGAAGGTTAAGCCGGAAAATTGCTAGGCGGGGTGACAGGATCTCGTGTGAGTCAACCAGATGGACAACAGAAGGGTGCACGACAAAGCCAACGCCTCCAACATTTCTTGAAGGGATCTTTTCTTGGCGGACGACCAGTGTTCCGTCGCGGAGCTGTCGAACGTCACTATTCCTGTTCTGGATCTCTAGAGCGATTATATGGAATTTGATTTGCCCAGCAGCTTCGAGAAGAGCGTGAAGATCGGCGTCTGTGGAGAATGTTTTGGCGTTATAGGTGCAGAGCATGAAACAGTCTCCGTGGCGGTGCTCGTGTCATCTTGGTCCGAAATCAAAGACGTCTTGCGCAACCCGAGATTTGATCGCCTCCCACCGGTTGCCGTACCTCCGCCGTTTGAGACGGCAAAGCGCAGTGTGCGGGGTACTGAGGCAGAAAGTGTGCTGAACAGGCAAGTAGAAGTTTTCCCCATACTGAGCAGCCCTGCCGCGGCGAGCTCAGCTGTCACCACAGGTAGTCGCGGACCTAAGTGGATCAGGGAAGCCACCTTGCAACTGATACCGCCAAGACGGTGGAGGCTCCTGACAGTGGTTTACTCCTAGCTGCGCTTCCAGTTGTCTGGGAAGGTCGAACCCCTTCTCAGCTTGGGAGACCCTACCGGAGCATGTACCTCCGCTGTGTATCGAAGTCCGACTACCGGTGTCACGCCCGCGCCCCTATGGGCGTCGTGGGAGATTTCTACTAATACGCAAAATGTATTTGGGAAAATGAGGTATACTACGTAAATTCGTCGGTGGAGTACGAGCGTCAACATGTGAAGCTCTGAAATTGTTAACATGACTAGCAAAGGGATCAGAAACCTCTATCCGGGAACGTAAGCCTCTTCCTGTAGAATTCGGTACGGCATCCAAGAATAAACAACAGAAATGAGCACTTATCGATAACCAGTGACTTGATGCCGTTCGTAACATTATGAAAGCTATACGATTGCCACTGATAGCACGAGTTGAGCAATGCTCACTCATCCACTGGTGATAGTCTCGTATTGTTGTATGGATAAGCGCTCCTTGTATTGGTGAGACACTTGGGGCGTGTTGCCGAAATTTCGGTCAACGAAAAGTATATCGTAACAATCCGAACAGCACAGCAATTGAAGAAATAAAACGCGATGCCCAGATTTTACGACAGGAGAACTTGGAATTTATTAATGCTGTTATTCGTTCACATTCTAATCTTCAGTAAATGTGCTTCTTGAATTTTCACGGAAGCGTTATTGCAGTTAGGTTGTGTTTCGTCCCTGAAAACAGAATTATTTTCCATCTTGTCATGGTTCATGAATGGCTACCACCTCTTCACTTTTACGAAGATGATCCTCCGAAAGTGAAGTAGGTCTGAGCCCGACACCAAAACTGACCTAATCTCTTTGCCAGTTGCCTGACAATAGGGTCGGGGTCGGTTAAGCAAGTGTTGCATGACAGCATACAGTTCATGTGCATGTAATTGCGATTCCTTGTGCACTCGCCCACGCTTGCCCAATGCGGACAGGATGCATGAAAGTCGCAGCAGTCGCTTTTCTCACCAGTGCCGCAAACTGAAATCTGCTGAGTTTACACTATTCTTGTAGATTTCATCTGAAACATTCCTCGCATTCAATGCGACTTGTATGAAGACGCAAAAGAAAAAAATAAGGAATGAGTTTTGACCGCAACCATTTGCAACATAGCTGAGCGTATTGGTGCCTGCAACGAAGATGATGGAGGATAATTCGGTATGCAGGCGTGCCTTGTGTTCAGTTCTAGACAATAGGCACAAGTCCTATGTTGATATCTCAGAATTGTTTGCGCGCCCTTTTCTTTGCTACAGTATTTTTAGACGTCGCACTCAGGCACCTTCAGCAGACCATCGGTGTGCCAACTTCTTGGTTGCGAATCATCCGCGCGAAAATGTGGGCGGAGCAGTGCGGCGCCAGCTGCGGACCCCTTTTCAGAACGGACCAGCTGCGCACCCTAATTTTGACGCCAAGTGTGGGACAACGGCAACGACCTACTGCAGCTTTTATTTATTTGAACCCAAATAGCCGTAAATCGTTGGTGTTTGGACATTTTCACTAGTCTACCTCCATTTCTTGTTTCGAGCATTGTACTTTGCTACTAGAAATATCATGAAAATAGTAGCTTGGTTCTAAAGAATTGGTTCGGGAAGAGAGAAGGACCCCTCATTGTGACTGGGTAGTTCAAAAGTTTTTAAGAGTTATCGGAACTCACGTTCTGGATCCACGAATGGCTCATCGGGTTCGTTCTCGCAATCTTGGCATGAGAACTGGCAGTTGGGGAGCATCCATGAGGGATTGCTGTTGCACTGGCCTTCGCTTGCCCAGGACTCACAGTGTGGATGCTTATCGCAGCAGTTGCTTTGACTACCGGTGCCGCACTCTAAAAATGTTTGAGTCTACTCTCATCTCTCGGTTCCTTATAGGTAGGGATTATAAGGATATGAATCAATCAATCAAGAATACCAAAATAAGTTTTGAGTCCGATGATTTCTCTATGCGTAGTGAAGGACTATGACGATGATTCGAACTCCTAAACTCAACGCAACGCTTTAGGTGATGATTTAGTGCCGAATCACATCCATGCAGTTAGCATAGCAGAACAACCCCGTCCACTTCATTGCTGAGAGCGCGCATGTGCGAAGAGTAGAGTTCATCGCGCTGGTGTGAGCTGATCGCCTTTTCATGTTTCTCAAATAGTGGGAGGAGCGATAGATGCAAAGTGAAGTACCCGAGTATTTCACTCTTCGTTTCACTCCTACAATTTCTGCAGGTTGAGATGGCGATCTGCTCACAACAGCACGATGAACTTCTCTCTTCGCGCATGCGTGCTCTTAGCAATGAAGTGGACGGGGATGACCTGCTATGTTATGTGCGTAGATGTGAACTGGCATCAAATCATCACTCAAGGCGTGGTGGTGAGATCTGCAGTTCAATCCATCGCAGTAGCACTTTACCGTGGGCCCATGTATCGCAGGGTGATTAATATCCACAACCAACATTGGTGGAACTTAGACTACTGCAAACTCAGACGAGAATAGAAATGAGATAAGGGAGGTAAAACGAAACAACTTTAACACCCAATAAAATGTTGGCAACAGTGCAGGTGTTAAAGAATTCATAATTCTTCCGAGTTATTGGATCTCACTTAATGTATCCGATGATTCGTCTGATGTCTCATTGTTGTCGGTCTCGCAACTGTGGCACGACAGCTGACAATTAGGTAGCATATATTCCGGATTATTGCTGCATTCGCCTCTGCTTGCCCAAGAAGCACAGGATGGATGCTTGTCGCAGCAGTTGCTTTCCCTACCAGTGCCACACTCTGAAATTAGCTGAGTTGACTCAATTCTCCCCTGTTCAATATGGTTGGGTGTTACAAGGAAAATCTGAAGAGAATCGAGCTAATATATTTGGAAATATATCTCTGAAATCCATTGGTGACCTATTTGGCGAGAGAATGTGTTTGGCAAGACAATTTACGGATTAAAATCATGTTTGGCAAGACATTTTATGGGAGAATGGGGCTAGAGTCTGTTTAGCAAGACAAAATGTGAAAGAATATGTTGACGACCTATTTTCCTGGTGTTTGGCAAGACAAATGGCAAGAGAACATGTTGGAGACCCATTTTCGGGTGTTTGGCAAGACAAATGGCAAGAGAAGATGCTGACGCCCCATTTTCCTGGACAGGCACATACGACGCATTGGCTTTGCAGTCTAAGAGCCAGTTCAATTATCCAAGTCTGAGGTACGCATTTCAAAGGGGGTTGTATGTTAGGAGAGTGCCGGTGTCTTTCCGGAGTGTCTGCTAGGCAAAATCACAGCCTGATTTTTGCATTAGGATATCTCCGTGGTCCTCGTCGCAACATGCACGACAGGGCGCAGCCGGCTGAACACCAAGGCGACGTCAACGTACTTCGTGCCTCCAGGCGAATCGATGGATGTCATCGATTCAACTGCTTGAGAAAGTACTTCACCCAAACCACTTCCTGGATCTGACCATCAAATGTGAAGCTTAAACATTGTGGTGATTTTGGAAGTCTCTCCTGGCAATGGGAGAAAATAGGAGTACGTGGCGAAATATCACGTACAATGTTAGAGCGCAATTTTTGCATGGCGACCTATTTGGCAAGATTTGTATGGCAACTTATTTGGCAAGGTTTGTACGGCGACCTATTTGGCTGGACATCATGTTTGGCAAGACATTTGGCGGAGTTCGTTTGTCTGGCTCGTTTGCAAACCCGTTTCCTAGGTTGCCAAACAAACCTCGCCAAATGGGTCGCCAATCGACTTCAGAGTTGGCTTTGCAGTCGATGAGCCGGTTCATTCGGCCGGTCCACAAGACATTTGGCGGAGTTCGTTTCCCTGGCTCGTTTGCAAACCCGTTTCCTAGATTGCCAAACAAACCTCGCCAAATGGGTAGCCAATCGACTTCAGAGATGACTTATCGCTCTCTAGGTGGAATATGCAGTAGTTCAGTACTAGTGCATGGAGACTCATTGAGGGGTTCAGTTATACAACACTATTAGTTACACAACACTACACAAGTTCTTTCTTAAAAACACAACATGGAATCAAAAATGACTGTGGATGAAGGGCGGAACTGCTTTTGCTTGATATTATATGTATTCATTTATTTGTATTCATGCAAAAGGGCAAAGCTAGATTTATCAACCATTTTTGCCTAGTTTTCCCAATTTTATCTAGAATGCGGATGCAAAACCGCAATTAAACCAGATCAAGTACCACAATTATGAAACTCAACTGCCAAGATTGGCACAACAATAAACTCAGGAGATATAAATGAGAAACAGAGAGACAAGCAGATGGGTTTTCACTTTTGATGGAACTCTGGGCTAACCGGACACAACAGAATGCGAGCCGATGCGATCACTACACTAACAATAGAGAATGGTAGCGATGACGAGTGGCGGATACCATAGCTGGTTCACTGAAGTGTACACCCAGCTAATCTTTCCTTGCAACATGCCTGTATTGCTGCGAATGGAACAGTACTTACATTATACCTAAGATTACGGTGGCCCCAGTGTCAACGCTTAAGATTTATGGTTCATTTTATGTTCGAACGAGTCATCGGAACTCACGTGTTGCATCAGTGGATCGCTCATCACTGTCGGTCTCGCAACTGTGGCATGACAGCTGGCAGTTAGGTAGCATCCATTTGGGATTCTTGCTGCACTCGCCTTGGCGTGCCCATGAAGCACAGGATGGATGCTTGTCGCAGCAGTTACGTTCTCTACCAGTGCCACACTCTGAAATTGGCTAATTCGACTCTATTCTCGTCGTTTCTACTTCGCTAGGTGTTACAAGGAAAAATGGGAATAATCAAACGAATATTTGCAAATCTATGGATTATCGCTCTCCAGGTGGAATATGCAGTAGTTCAGTACTAGTGCAGAGAGCCTCATTGTGGGGTTTAGCCATACAACGCTATCGGTTAAAGTTCTTCCTCAAAATCACAACACGGAATCTGTCTGTGGATGAAGGGCAGAACTGCTTTTTACATTATACCTAAGATTACGGTAGCCCCAGTGTCGACGCTTAAGATTTATGGTTCCTTTTATGTTCGAATGAGTTTTCGAAACTCACGTGTTGCATCAGTGGATCGCTCATCACTGTCGGTCTCGCAACTGTGGCATGACAGCTGGCAGTTAGGTAGCATCCATTTGGGATTCTTGCTGCACTCGCCTCGGCGTGCCCATGAAGCACAGGATGGATGCTTATCGCAGCAGTTACGCTCCCTACCAGTGCCACACTCTGAAATTGGCTAACTTGACTCCATTCTCCTCATTATAACTTGGCTAGGTGTTACAAGGAAGAATGGAGATAATTAAGCGAATATTTGGAAATCTATGGTTAAAATTCCTTCTTAAAAACACCGCACGGCTGGGAATGGAAAATGATCATTAGTGAAGGGCAGAACTACTTTTACTCGATAGTATATGTATTCATTCATATGTATTCATGCAAAAAACCAAAGCTAGATATATTAGCCATTTTTGCCTAGTTTCCCCAATTCCATCTAAAATGCGGATGCAAAACCGCAGTCAAACCAGATCAAGAACCAAAATTATGAAGGTCAACTACCAAGATTGGCACAACAATAAACCCAGGCGAGAGTACAAATGAGATACAGAGGGACAATCAGATGGGTTTTCGCGTTTGATGGATCACTGGACTACCCAAACAAAGAGAATGCGAGCCGATACGATCTACTACACTAACAACAGAGGATGGTAGCGATGATGAGCGGCGGATACCATAGCGCGTTCACTAAAATGGACACCCCGCTTATCTTCCCTTGCACCTTGTCTGTATTGCTGCGAATAGAACAGTACCTACATCAGACCTAAGATTACGGTAACACAAGAGTTCGGCACAAGCTTAGCTCGAGCAGGAAAAATTACGAAGTCCCCTTTGACCTAGCCAAAAATCTACGAAGCCACCATTGTAAACAAGTTGAAACAAGTTTGTGCGAAGGACATGGACTTCGTGTTTTCAACACACATCGACATGTTCACACGATTTGACAAGTGTTAACAAGTACATTGGCGGTGGAGCACGTTAACATGTTCGCACCGTCATATAATTTTTGAATTTCCAGCTAAAATTTGAGAAGGGATGGGGATTTAGGAGGTTTCTGCCATTACTTTGATGGAGCATTATTTCCTGAATAGAACAGTGCGGATGAAATTGGAAATAATTGATTTTGGAAGAAGTTATTTGAAGTAATTGTGTCCAAGTAGTGTTGAAGACCGTTTTTTAGCATTTTTTTCCGCTGTAACTGAATAAACGAGGCAATTTTATCACTTGCTGGAACGAGCAGCCTCTAGCTAACCGCACCAGTACAATTGGAAATATTTGATTTCAGAGAAAGTTGTTTGACGAAAATTCTCTGGACCGGTGCTGAACCCTAAATTTTAGGGTAAATTTAGGGTTCAGAGAATTCCTGAGCAATATCTCCTCTCAAAATCAAATAATTCCAATTTTCTCTGGCAGTTGGCGGTAGAGTCCTACTCGTATTCTACGACAAAGTTTGAGCAGGATCCGTTCAGTACCAACTGTGCTGTGAGTACTGCAAGGTACTTTTTCAGGTGCAACTCCTACCAAAATCAATTAAATCAAATTATCTTTCACAGTCAGATAGTACATTGCCATTTGCAGTCATGTGCATGTTTCCAGAAATATCCGTGCAGAACCTGTCCCTTTGTGGGCGCTGGAAGCAGTGCTTTTGGCAGGATTTTCGCATGATAACCCCACAAACTCTTGTCAAAATCAATTGATTCCAATTTCTTACGACAGTAAGAGTAGGAGTAGTAATCTTACTGTGAAATTTGAGCAGGACCCTCAGCACCAACGATACTGTGGGTACTGCTGGGTACTATTTCAAGAGTGATTTCTGAAATCATATCAATTTTTTTCTAATAGAATCAACGAAATAAAAATCCCTAGGTTCAATCTCCCTTCTTTGCTCTTATTTCCAAAGATGTGGATGATTATTCAACCAAGGTCCAAGTCCCAGGTACGAAGTCCCTTTTGCTCACCTCATCGCTTACGAAGCCCCGCTTGCCTAGAGTCAAGTCTTTGCCGAAGTCTGGGTAGCATCAGTGCCAACGCTTGAGATTTATGGTTCCTTTTAAGTTCCTAAGAGTTATTAGTGCTTACGCGTTGCATCCGTGGATCGCTCATCACTGTCGGTCTCGCAATTGTGGCATGACAGCTGACAGTTAGGTAGCATCCATTTGGGATTCTTGCTGCACTCTCCTCGGCGTGCCCATGAAGCACAGGATGGATGCTTGTCGCAGCAGTTGCTTTCCCTACCAGTGCCGCACTCTGAAATTTGCTGAGTTGACTCAATTCTCTTCGGTTCAGTATGGTTGGGTGTTACAAGGAAAATTGAGCAGAATCGAGCTAATATTTAGAACTCTATGACTTATCGCTCTCTAGGTGGAATATGCACTAGCTTAGTTTTACTAGTGCAGAGAGACTCATTGTGGGGTTTTGTTACACAACACTACCACTTAAAGTTCTTTCTTAGACACCGCACGACTGGGAATCAAAAATGCCTGTGAATGAAGGACAGAACTGCTTTTGCTCGATAGTATATGTATGCAGCAGTTACGTTTCCTACCAGTGCCACACTCTGAAATTGGCCGATTTGACCCTATTCTCCTAGGTCCAACATAGCTGGATCTTACAAAAAAAAAAACTAAACAAGATCAAACTAAAAGTTGGAAGATCACGCACTTTTGCTTTTTAGTTGAAATCTGTCGTAGTTTCCTGCTTATCAAGAGGGTCTCATAATGCAGCATAGTTGCTCAACAGTATCGGTTCAAGTTGTTCACTTGCTATTCCATAGCTGGCAATCAAATATGCCCGTGAGAGAACTGCAAACCTGCTTTTGCTTGCTAGACATATATATTGTCAGCGCCCCTTCGGGAAGCTAGAAAGTGGGGTGAGGCATCCAATTTTAGTGTGTGCGAAAGTTTCACCCATGCGAAGTGTTTAGAAAATTAACAGGTAAGCAAAACTAATCATTATCTGAGCTCAAATCCTCGCAATATCCTCGCTACAAGTTGCGCATATTCTACAGGACTGGCCTCTCCACCAAGTTCGCCAGGCGCGCGATTCGAGCGAGGGTTTGTCTGAGTAATCTACATTTAAAGCTATTTTTCGATGCAATCATACTACTGACTCTATTTCCTCTTATTTCTCTCATGCCTATGAACTCGTTGTGACCTGCCACTCCCATTTCAGATGGATTTAGTACTTGTTTTAGAGTTCATCCTATGTGTTTGATTGTGTTGTTTGTTGTTTGTTTAATTGTGCTGTTCTTCTCAAAAACAATGGCGGATCCTCAGACTGCACAATTTCCGTGGAACCTCAACGAAAGGTGCGCCAGGAGCATGTACCGAGTGAGCCCCATCTCCATGGAACCTACCACGGCATCCCTCCAACCTTTTATGCTGATCACGCATCTGATACCCACTTTGCGCAGTGTGGTTCTCCATTGGGTGATTTTGTTGATTTTTCGTGAGTTTAACACGGTTCGTGGTGAAAACATGCTCGTAGAGCTTGTGAATGCTGAACGTCAATAGAGGTCTCAGCATAGCACAAAAAATTGGAATTACAACGGCGAAACCATTGAATCAGTACCTGTTCACAAAATTTTGTGTAATGACTCCAACTAAATGAGCCTCAAAGGCAGCTCGCTAATTCAACGTGGACCTTGGTAATCTTCATGACAAGATTTTGACCTTCATTCTTACATTCTAACAGGTTTCACAAACCCAGTGTTAGTGTCAAGCAACTAGTTCTTTATAAGAATTGAACCGTTCCATTGAGGAACACCTTTCCTATATATTCAATATATTGTGTTGAACCTGGTGTCGAAATGTGTGCCTCATTTAGATAATCCTTACTGTCCCTGGTTAAGGCTACTAACACCAAAAGTCATATAAAGGATACGCTCGAAATATATAATATATAATATTCCATGTCATTTTTTGGATATCACTTCTCTGATATTGTATTTCACGGGTAAAGACACATGGAAAACGTCAAATGAGAAGTGCTAAACACATATCACAGGTAAACTAGCCACTGGTTGTTAAGGAGGTGCAGTTTGCTCGAACGAATCGTGAAGCCACGAAGCAAAATAAGCTCGGTGAGTTTTGCCGTGCGCGACAAATATGATCCCGGGCATTCTTTGTCGCCGCTAGCTTTGCGTATCTGCACCACCCACACTAGTGCCACAGCAGACAATTGTCAGAACAGAAATGAGGTAAGGAAAGGACATGTAGTTAGGTGTTTCATTTGGATAGGTGGGAAGTGGTGGCTGCTACATTAAATGCACCCAAAGGATGCTAGAACGACTGACTGCACTAACTTCCGAGGATTAAAATGGTTGCAAGCAACCGCTTCCATAACTCACGCACCAGCACTAATCTGTGAATAACAACCTACATATTAGGTTGTTACATAAGTTTCCACTGCTTTTGCATAGTGACGGTTTTGATCTCCCGAACATTGTGGAATGTGAACTACAATTTTCCATCTTGCTTTGAAGATGTAATTAATTTTGGAGTGAACCCTTCAAGAATGCAAATTCGGCAACTGCACTTTCACGAATAATAATTTCACCATAACATTGCTTGAGGCTAACTAAATTTGGGTGGAGTAATCTCGAGGCCACTCTTATTCCCACTGGTACTTTCTCTCCCCATTTTATTCTCGTGCAGTCTCAAGCACAGGCAACAAACTTGGTAACCCGAAATTTTGATTATGTCGTTTTTCTCTCTGGAATTGAAGTGGATCGAAGTGGAATTTCTTTCACTGTGGCTACAAACATCAACCATTTGCGGATACTAATCGTTAGAATTTTAGGATAAGCTCCAAGCACTCTGTGGAGATCATACCATTTTGCCGTACCACGAAGGGCGCCTTAATTCTGTTGGTCGAACACTCCGGAACTGCGATGAGCTCGCAGAGGAATTTTTAACTGCGCATTATGTAGCACAAATCTAGCTCCAACCATGTGCCGATTGTCAGATCACAAAAACGTCTACTGAGCGAGAACCGATTTGCCAAAGTCAGTGACCACCAGCGGCGACCGACTCACTTCTTCGCCTCGTAGTTCATGGATTTATGGAGCAGCGGAGTCGAGCTTTTGCTGCAAAAACTGCAAAAGCACAGCGAACGTTGTTGTACGTACTTCGATAGCTACCTATTGTTATTTGGTTTTTTATAAAACTTTCTAGTCGAAAATTACAAAACGGCGCAAACTTATGTAACAACCTAATTTCTTCTCTAGCACAATGAAATATTAGGTTGAGATGGAAGTGATGGAAGAATTTTTTCTCGTTGCTGGCTATCAGGCATTGCCTGCTTTCATAGTAGAAGGTTACCCAAAGTGTTACCCTGTAGTTATTGAAGAACCAGGGAGTGCTTGTTGCAGCAGTTACGCCTTCCATGTCAAAGGATGTATTTGACCCAACCTCTCTTATGAGCTGTTTCGCAAGAGCTTCACAAGCACTGAGGTCAATAACAACAGCAGTGCAAAGGAGAGGGTGGCTAAATATTCCATAGTGCGGGACCGCCCCACTTACTCCAAATCTGGGCTTTTGTGAAGGGGCACGCCTCGGACGGTCTCACGTTAAAAAGCGAAGCAATTGTTGTGATTCGAGTTGCTCTCATAAGACAGACACGGCCACCGTAAGAGCAGGCCAGGCTTGGAAACTGAGGGGAGCTACTGGAGAAAAACGGCAAAAACGAAAATGCTCGACGCCACTTATTTTACATGCCAATTTTCTCATTTTTCCCTGTCGCAAACTATCGGGACTGTCTTGCACGCTGATAACACAGTAACTTTATTCTCCCGCCTTGTCGCTCCCTGATCACTACCTTGTCCCACCCTCAGTTTCTTTTTGAACGTGAAAGTGCCCGTTGATTTTGACCATTTCAAAGCAGGAGACTCTTTGTATGACCAGCTGTAGCCTGTTTGAGAATAGCGAATAGGTGGTCAGTTTACTGGGAAAAACCCTCTCAAAACTTAGAGCTGAAAATCTGATATGGGTGCCATCTCTTCCATTACTTTTTTCCTCACCCTAATATTACCAGCCTGACCGTTCAGGTACTGCCAGACTCATGCTTCTTTTGGCCCTTGCTTTGACATCTTCTCCATTACGCGGCGGTAACTCTTCAGCCAGCAAAAGCTCCTTTTTTCAAACTTTTCCACTACCCAGCACCAAAGCGCCTCTTTCACAGGTGTGGACTGGATGTCCTTCCTACTATGTATAGGCGTCGGTGCAGTTCTCACTCATCTGTGCACCTCTTCCCTCACATCGTTCTCAATATCGGTTGCCGTCTTCCCCTTCACGTTCAATGAATTCGTTTGACTGCGACTGTCTCATTTCAGAGTACCTGCACACCTCTCGCATACTGGGGGACCCGTTTTCAGCATATTCACCACATCACTCAAGCTGACCTATTACAACAATAAGTACTCGTCCTGTGACATCTTTCTTACTACAAAGTGTCGGCTCGATCCTACACAGCTGTGCAACCAGATCCCAGTATATTCCATAGTACCGCGCTTCGCAGCTACCTTGGAATGAAACAACTGTCAAGGTGAAAATGAAAGTTTGCACACTTTTCGTACATAACTCGGTGCGCTGAGCATCGTGACTTTCCTGATAATGGCAATTGCTTTTGTAGAAACACACACATCAAATGCAAACCAGTTTTACGAACGATTTTCTAAAGATTACGGTTCCACTCATGTCGTTAGTGAAAATTTGCAATCCATTTCAAGAATTACTGGAACTCACGCGATGAATCAGTGAATTGTTGGTCGGATTCGGTTCCGCAATTGTGACATGACAGCTGACAATTGGGTAGCATCCATTTTGGATTATTTTCACACTCGTTGTTTCTAGCCCATTCTGCGCATAATTCGTGCTTATCGCAGCAGCTGCTTTCGGCGCCGTTCCCGCAGCTCAGGAACTGTTGTGTGACCGCTGAAACATACACTGCGCTTACGCTGAAATTTCTTAAATTAGCCTCGCCCGCTCTGCTTGGTAAAGTAACGGGGAAGCGCACACGAAAATCCACCTAGAGCTTTTGAAAGCTGCTAGATTTTATCATCCAAGCTTAGTATCAAATAACTCAATCTTACATGAGCTCGTGACTGAATAAGATATTGTATAACAGAGTAACGCAAATCTGATGATGTTATCTTCTGTATACATAAAAGTGAGAGTTTGTTTGCAGGAGCGTGTGTTGGTGTGTATTTAGAACAAATCGCAGAGGATAAATCGATTGAGACCAAATTTTACAGGTAGATACCACCTGTAACATTTGGGGCCGGCGAAAGGTATAAGCTAGTTTCCAACCAGAACTATGGCCTGGCTTATCGATTATATTGATTTTATTGATTTTGCGACATTTCTGCTAAGGGGGTCGGGGAACATGTCTAACATGTTCTCCAATATGCTGAATACGAACACGGTAACCATTCAGAACGACATTATCGATTTATTGATTTTAGCAATTTTCGGCACCTTCGCTCAGGAGTTTATGCGAGAACTCGTCTACTGAGGTTCTCCAATAGTAGTAATAGTATGCTGAACACGAATATGACAACCATTTTGAACGACAGTGTCGATTTCTTGAATTCACCATTTTTTGGTCTCTTTTGCTCAGAAGCGGTGAGGACATGTCTACTGAGGGCTTCCAACACGTTGAACACGAATACAGCAAGTGTTTTGCACATAGATAAGTGCGTATCGATTTATCGGTATTTTATCGGTTCTACTAAGTTTTCGTTCTTTCTCGGTCGGTGAAGACACGACTAAAGAGTTCTTCAATGCGCTGATCCCAAATATGACAATTACTACCCTGGATCTTATCCGCTTATTAATTTTATCGAATTAGCTACTCTTGCTAATGGGGCAGTGAGGACATGCATGCTGGAGTTCTCGAATACATTTAACACAAATGCGACAAGCGTTTTGCACATAACTGCCTCTTTATTGATTCATTGATTTTATAAGATTTTCGTCATTCTCGCCAGGGCGACAGAGAGAAAACAGCTTTCTTAGGTAATTCCATATCTCAAACATGAAAGTGAGAACTGTTGTGAGCGAAGTTATCGATCTACTATTTTTTCTTGCTTTTACATAAGGACGGACTAGAACGCGTTCACTGGAGTACTCGGACACGCTGAACACAATTAAAGTAAACATATTCCATGAAACTAGTGTCCAAACATCGATTTTTACATTTTGCTAATATGTTGTTGAAAAAAGGGTCACCTCGGTTTGTTAACTTGCTGACCACTCAGTTAATAGGCATTTCGAATGATCTTATCGGGAACAGCAATTGTCATGAAATAGCCGGGAGCAGTAAAACACTCGAGCGGAGTCGGGTATGCCGACTAATAAGTACACAAGTGCAGGTCACTTTCTGTTGAATCTTATATGGTACATTAATCCGTGTTTTGAGCAATTACTGTCTCTTAGCTTTTCTCGAGAGATGGTGCATGTATCAAGATCAAAAATCATGTTTGTGTTCGTGGAACAGCACTATTCTTTTCTTTCTGACCATCGTGGGCATACCATACCATTAAAATTTTCATGTCTCTGATTAACGAGAAAACTATTGAATCCTTAGTAGCTTAATCCTGAGCAAGGCGGACGGTAGTGTTTTTCAGCTAAACGTGGCTACCCTGCACTGTGCTCTAGAATCAGCGACCTGAGTCTCGGCGGTCTAAGGTTGCGAAGGTGTTCATGAAGCTGAGAAGATGTAACTCACCCGAACTGCTTATTGCTGAGAGCACCTTAAATGTTACAAATGAGTTTCAAAAATTTTTCAGACACCGAGAACCGAGGATATCATACTCACGAAAAATCCAATTATAGTTTGCATTGAAGCTGGGTGTACTGCTCTTGATGTATTGTTCGCCGACTGACAATTTATAGCATTCTCGTTTAACCTTTCGGATTACATAGCCAAAATTTGAACAAGCCACTTCTGACCCTAAAATCGACGTTGCATTTGGACAGACTGGCAATGTCGTAAAAACTGACGAGAGATTCAAGAGGAATCGTGATGACGTTGTCAAAAACACCACATTGATGTGATCTGCTAACAATAAAATAAAAAATATGGAAAAGCGGTTGTACAGCATAAGTCTTCAAAGTGATTCTCAGAAGCACCGATTCTACTGTTCGAAGTGGTTCCACGTAAACAGCAGAGCGTGCACAATATGAATTTAATCGTCGTAATAGTTTGTGGTCTATCAGTCAATAAATGTGCTAATGTTGAATCTAGGTACACCTACCGCTCTTGCGCAGAGTTGTGTTTCTGTGCGCTTTTGAACCTGGCAGTAAAGAATCAAGTGTAGTTAGCAAGAAACATGGAACACCCTATAGTTTTAAAAGCTACCTTATTGTTACATCAACGATGTATTGTTTTCTCTTTGGAGTTGTGAAACCTGTGGTTTCTTGTGCATTATCCTACCGCGGCTTGAAATTAAGCCCCATAAATGTGTTTGGCGCACTCAAACGTCCTAATTGCGTCGACGTCGAACCGTCGAGATCAGAATTTTGCCTCAGTGCTATCCTTCAATAACAAATTTCCTTGCCCATTGTGCCGATCCACTTCATTGTCATTGTTCATACAGTGAGAGGATGTTGAATGATCGCTTGTGCTGGCATATTTTCTAACTTTTGAATTGTGCATTCTGCACCCCAGAATTCCTTCACGAATTTCTTTACGAATTTTAATTTCTTCAGAAACCATCTGAAGAAATTACTACGTGACATCGAGAAGAAAACTAAAAACGTAACAGTATTCTGCCTCATTTGTTAAACTGAGCCTGCCTGCCAACAATATCAAGCTGCCGAGATGTGGAACACTCAAGAAACGTTCATAATCTCCTATTCAAATAATCGGGAATGGAACTTCGAATGGGGCTTGCGTCGCCGAATAATTGCGAAACATTTCATTTTCGTTGTTCGATGCGGTAGTTTTTGCGATGCTATTGTATGTTCTAGTGTTTCTCACGTTTCATCATTTTATATCTGCTTTTGATTCTATTTGCCCGTGCCAAACTCTATATTTCCAGCTGTATGTGGCTGGGGCGATGACGCCGTCTCTTTTAGCCAACCATCTTGCAAAATATCTCATTTTCTTTGTTTTGCGCATTTTCTTAAGATTATCTATCAGATTGGCACAAATGTCTTGTACTAAGTTTCGCTCTTTTGTTGTTTTCATCATAATTTTACCCAACCACTTTCTCGACCAGTCGTATAACATATATACAGGGTGGCGCATGATTAATATCCCAAAAAAACATTAAAGACGGATCAGTTCAGACGATCTCTCCGACTATTTATTACTACATATTGAACAGTCGATTATCAGGGACGCTGCCGTTTATGCCAAGTTGAGTAAGATCAGGTGGGCCGGACACGTGATTCTTCTTAAGTACAAGAGCCGTCAGCGACTGGAATCCACGGAACGTTAAGCGCACAACAGGAAGACCACCGCCCCGATGGTCAGACCTTTTCACGAAGTCCTTCAAAGATAGATACGATGTTCTCCGTGTCCTTCGAACGGACAGAACCCTCTGGACAACTCTGGCTTGCGACAGAGACAAATGGAAGTATCGCTGGCGCGCATTCCCTACATCCGAAGACCAAATAGAGTCAAGGTGATCAAGGTGATCTATGTATATTGTATGTGTCATGACTGATAATAATGGGCTTAGTCTGTGTGGCACGAAATTCGTTTATCCTATTTTGAAGGAACAGCAGGGCGCTTATCCTACTTCAATCATATCTCTATGATGTTTGCAGACTCACTGTGGGTCCACCGCTATGATAAGGGTGCGCCATCACCCAGAATTAGGGAAGACGGGTCCCCGCTGAGTATATGATATTAGTATATAGTATTTCGACTATATCCTTATCCCTCGATTAGCATTCAGTAATTGTCGCCCTCGCTTAGAAATTTCCAACCATCAGTCTTTCTTTGCGGAACTAACACGGTCAAGATCAAGATGTCAAGAAACACGCAAAAAAAAAAAAGACTTCAACTTCCTCTCGGAACTACCCAAACTCGGCATCGCAGCACAACCAGAGCTAGAGTCCGTTCTCCTCAATACCTTGTCACCGCTGGAAAGTCGAGTCAGTGTCGAACATTTGCCTCGTCACTATAGATTGGTATGTGTTCGAATTTTTTCTTTTGAATATTCGAATATTCGAATAATCGAATATTTCAAGTTTTCGAATTATTCAAATATTCAAATAATCGAATATTCTAACTTTTCGAATGATTCGACTTTCCGAATTATTCGCATATTTGAATAAAAATTTCGAGTTATTTGAATAAATGAATGCTATTGGTTCAGAAGTGGTTTTGCGATGTATTAATCCACTGAAAATAGGTAAACCAGTCTTGCCATGTGCGAATATATAGAAAATATATAGAAATGATAATTAACACTTCCGGTGGGATACGCACACAGCAATATTCTAGAGACTCTGGAGAATCTTCACCATTTATGGGATCCTCGAGGTACTTCCTGCTCGAGACAGAAAAAATTCCAAGACTTATTTTCCATGATGTGCACGATTGGCTGCACTGCAACAAGCCCGAATATTTCGGAACTGCGAGAGAGCAATAAGCTGCGTTGAAACCGAATACTTGTATCCAAAATTATAGAACCATCAGGGGCATTCCTCCCTCTTAAATAGAGCCGATAGGTGGAGCCAGGGTGACAGAAACACCCATAGAGGATCATTGCTGAACCAACCTCACATGGTCTTTGTAGATGTCAAGCAGTGGTCAGCGCCTACACATTTTCAAGCACGTACGGGTTGGCTCTACTGCATGGAACTAATTCTGGTCAGATCCTAACGATAGACGTCATTTTATGAGACACTAGCTGCCGTACCCGGCTTCGCTCGGGTGTTTTATTACCTTGGCTACATCATACTGCTGAGGCCAATTACTATCATAGACAAATTCATTAAAATCTCCATAATTGTTGGTGATCAGCATGTTAGCAAAGCCCAGGTGACGTTTCCCATCGACTTGTGAGCGAAAAGTCAGCAAAGCTATTTCGGTGACATTGAATCGACGTATTTGTACAAAGTGGTTGTCATATTCATACTCAGCATATCGAGGTACCCCAGTCTTCACCGCTTCATTGGGCGGAAGAGCCAAAAATCAATAAAATCGAAAGACCGATACTTCATGCAAAATGTTTGTCATATTCCTATTCAGCGTATTGAAAAATCCAAGAAAACATGTCTTTGTCCGTTCCCGAGCGAAAATGGGGGAAAATCGATAAAATCAATATGTCAATGTTTCGTGCAAAATGGTTGTCATTCTTATTCAGCGTGTTGAGAAACCCCAGTAGACATGTTTTACCACTCCATGATCAAGAGTAGCGAAAAATCAACAAAATCAATAAATCAATATCTCGCGCAAAATGGTTGTCGTATTCGTGTTCAGCGCATTGAGGTACCCCAGTAGGTATGTTCTCGCTGGTCCCTGGTCAAGAAGAGCGAAAAATCAATAAAATCGATATAATCGATAAACCAATCGACACACACAAACTTTCACTTTTATATATACAGATTGCGGATGATGCCAATTTACAGACTTAGGCCGCTGTGAGAAAAATTTTTCTTAAAAAACGTGAAGTCAATGGAGTAAAGGGTTAATCCTTGTTTCTATTCCCCATGAGTATCTACAACTCCCGTAAGAAATCGAACTCCCACGCTTTTGCTTTGAAAGAGGTTATAGACGAAACCAAAAGTTGCAATCTTTTTGCTCGCTACTGTAAATAAGGTGAACATAAATATGATTGGAGGTACGGAAGTAAGCAGCAATTACATTTTTCACTCTGTTTCTCACGATATTATAGTAGTATTCATCGAGCTCCCTGTGAGAGGAATTATCTGTAACCAAACCAAAATGCGCACATCGTATCCCCACCCTATGTTCCTACCGTGTTTTAAAGGCAGGGTCCCACCTCATTCCGCTGTTGGAGGTATAGATATATCTTAGACCTTGTCACCTTGATGATCCTTATAATGTACATCACAAGGCTCAGAAGCGACGAAAACCTCTTTTTTGGAAGGGTCGAAGTGGCCACATTTTTGGAGCCCGAAGGCGGATCGCTCCTAGCTGTGCTGGCTGTCTACAGCGGCTGCAGCGTTGACCAACCTACCTTGGCGTGTTCAATCGATAAGATCAATGGCTTCACACGTCAACTCTGGTTAGCAAAATGTTAGAGACCCCGCCCTGGAAAACTTATTGAAAGGTTGTTCCGAAACAATTTGCCTACATCGTTGGATTCAGCGTGTCGAGGAGTTGCAGGATCTGCGATTACCTCAACCATGAATGTGAGGTGGGCTCCTGCCTTCAAGCAAGAAATCAACTTCGTTCCGGTCCCCAACCTCCGTAAAAGGCAAAACTAATAACGTATAGTTTTTTTCTTCTGCGAAGCTCGATGACCGCCTATTTCTCTCAAACTTGCCTACAGTCTGTCCGAAACGACGAGCCTGCCCACGCACGCGAGGATCGAGAGGTGGCCACGCTGGCCAGCATCCGCATCATCATCTCTAATCTGCATATCACGTTTCATCGTTATCTTCACAATGATTTGGCTGTGACGTGGACGACGTGGCAGCTAACAGCATACAATTTGTAATCTTTTCAATTCAGCCGAACTTAAAGCCGAAAGTGGAGGTAGCACGGGATTAAAAGTTTGCAGGTGATAAGAGAAACAGCCTCTGTAATGTAATTTGAATCGTCTTTTCTACGGGTCTTGTCTGTATTGTTCAATTTTTTCATTGAGCAATCAGTGAAAAATAATAAATGAATAATGAAGCATGCTTGTCGTTCGCATTCAGTCGATTGCTGAGGATAAATAATAATATGTGATCCATGATTCATGGCAATTTTATCATTAAACCGATTATTCGAATCATGGATGCTCGAATGTTCGAATAATCGAATATTTCAACTTTTTGAATAATTCGAATATCCGAATAACCAAATATTTTGGCTTTTAATTCGAATATTCGAATATTCGAATATTTCAACTTTCCGAATAATTCGAATACTCGAATAATCGAATATTTCGACTTTCGAGTTATTTGAATATTCGTTCGACAATATCCGTTCGAATACCAATATATAGTGGATACTGCAGAAAGTCCATACTGAATTTTTCGAAGATTTGCAAACCATTTTATGAATTGACAAGCACTCGCTTACCATTTAAATGGCATGAACAACACGAGAAAGCATTCGAAAATCTAAAAAATACCATCAGTAGTGCACCTGTACTAGGACAACCCGACGTACATGCCACCGAGACAGAAGAAAAATTCTATATCACATACACAGATGCGAGCAATCGAGGAGTTCGAGCAGTTCTTTGTCAAGAAGGAGAGGGCAAACTGCTACACTCACTCTATTTTGCATCAAAAAAGCCATCAAAGGCTAAAGAACGATATCATGTCACTGACTTGGAAGCACTTGCAATCATTTTTGCACTCAGGAAAAAAAAGTTACAAGAACTGTAGGAAAGGTGCAATATGCAGAATATATGGTAGATATGACAATGAAGTTTTTGCGACTCGAAATGTAGACGAGTATAAAAGAGAAGCTTTTGAATGTGAGCTCAATGTGAGTTAGAGTGTCACAATATGAACTGGTAGGCGTCAAATTATTTCACTAGCTGAATGCGATGTTCACGAGATATGAGAATACCATTATTATGTTTGAAGGAGCAGTGTTGATGTGATTGCGGCTTTTTTTCTAAGCGTTGGTAAGGTCCTGGGATGATTATGTAAAACTTGCGATCAAATGGATGGCGGCTGCGATGGTGTTGGTGTCGTGCAGTAATCATGAAATAACCACATGGAAGAAAAATAATGACCTTATACAGGCTTGATAAGTCTACAACAGGAACACTAAGGAATGCGGTCCACAAGGAGAAATACTGCTTTCTCACAGAATAAGTCTGTTGGCGGAAAGCGAGGAAACAAGAAGCATTTAGGTGCAAAACACGACGATTTCGCAGAAAAAACGAATTTATGATCTAATATAATCGTCGCGCCGGGGCGCGTTGCGTCCTTTGAATTATGGAGACAACGGCTTGCAAGTTATGCGTGAGGCTTGAGTAATTGATCGAATGAGGTGATTGAATGATTAGAGGATGTGTATCTGTTGCTTTTCATTGATTATGAATTGTGTTCGTTCAAGTATTTCTTGAAGAGCCGGATTTGCATACCCTCTTCGGTTGGGAGCGTTTTGTTTGTTTTTAGTGTTTTCTTTGCTGTAATTTTCAACATTGTCCAATTTGAGAGGATATATTCAGTTAGTTGATTGTTTTCTTTTTCCCTTTAGGCGTGCGGATAGTGGGTGACCTTACATATACATAAGCTTGTTGATGGGTGCTCGATACGGTGCACAAAGGCCATTTACCTCTAGGTATCGCTTCGTCGGCCACTGTCACCGCGTTGTTGTTTTTTAGATGAAATGGGGTAAGCACTTTTGGCATCCAAGATTCTAATCCATTACGATACTAAGCGTGAGATGTTAGTTGCGAGTAACGACCAAAAAATCGACTTTTCTTTTTGACAGAAATTTAGCAAAGTAGCATGAACAATTAGCAGGTAGCAAAGCTTCAAAATTGTTGGAATATGGAATTAAAAGGCGATTCATCTGAATCATCGTGTCAACTTGACGTCGCGTGTGCCCGTTAAGGAGAAGTAGCTATCTACGAACGGCACCCCCGATTTCTGTGCTTCTACGACTCCGGGCCTTCCCGATGCATCCTGGTCCCGGGCCTCCCCATCCGTCGGACCCCAGCCTGAGCCGGTACGCGCCCATACCTTGATCATCTACAAGCGACACCGGGTTTTTATGAAAACAAAGGTAAGAGTGTGTGCTGGTTCTCAAGGAGATGCGAACGAACCGTCTTCCCCTCGAGAACCCTGAAAGTTTATATTCTCTTGTAGGCGATACTAGAGATGAAAATGAGTGTTTGAGAGGGGGAAAAACTATTTTAGCCCTCTGTTGCACCGGTGGTTCTTCTGATACGAGGTGTCCAATAGTTTATGAACAAGAAAGCAATCATGCGTAACAGAGAGTCAAGGCCTACAGGCCGAATTGACGGAGGGCGCGAGGGGTCAGTACTACTGATACTGATACTTCCTGCACAGACAATTAGATGTTCGGACAGTTGCCCAGTTGAAAAATACCTGATATAATCGAGTAGTCGGACTGCGATTAGCCTACAGATTGCCCGAAAACTCGAACTAGCACATTTTTCGAGAAATTGATTTCTCTCCTGCGTTGCGCATCCATGCTTCTTTGACCTGCTCGGCGGCACTGAAATGGTGAATCAGCTAGTAACAGAATTTGTCCAACACTTGTAATCAAATACCAAGATCTGATTGTACCTGCATATTCATTATACGCACTTTAGCAATACCTGCTATGCCCACGGGCGGCAATCATTATTACAAACGCCACATCTTTGAAGAGATCGAGATATCTCGATATGAATTTGCAGTCCTGGAAAAGACTGAGGTCCATATGAGTGAAACCTTTTAAATTCATTTCTCAAGCTGCACCTCCGTTTCAGTAAGTACAAACATCCATATGCTGTCTTCGTAAAAGAAATCACATTCAAATAAATAAGCACAATTTGCAGCTCAATCGGACTGTTTGTAATAAGAATTCGCGTAACCTACGGACACCAAAATATATGAGGCATCGAGCAACCGCAATGATCCATGTGATAATTACGAAAATTCTAGTGTGGAGGATGCTGCAGAATAATGTTGTTACTCTTCACAAATATCATAGTACCAATAAGGTGTAAGTCAACTGATCGAGGTACTTTCTTAGCATGTCTTTTACCGGCAATGTCTCATTGTAGGACAGAAACCAAGATAATTGATTGATTTCACACACCTGAAGTAGCTGCAATATTTCATTGGAAAACGTATTGCGCACATCCTACCCAGGGAAATGAAGAAATGCGAGAAAATACAGATATCGTAACAAGTAGATAGAACCATGCTCACTCTTGCCGGAAACATTTTCACGAAGTAGACTTCACTGCGATACAAAAATGAGCTTATTTCGCTGTCGTTTAAACATCTTAGAACATAATCTCACAATAAAACCATAACCGAAACCTGTGAATAAAAGAAAGAGAATAAAGAGCGGATCACTGCTTTGCCAATCGATTGACTTGCCAGAAATAGTCCAAATAAGTTCCGCATCGAAGAGAAGCGTTGAGTGGATATGGCGACTATCCAATTCCCGAATGAACCAATGAAAGATATTTGACAGTGCTTTCTGTTTTTTTTCTTTCTTGTATGCTTAGGCATTATATCATAGTATGCTTAGGCATATATCAAGTTCGGTTGACACGCATGGTGCGACGCGTGGGACCGCGTGCTCAACCGGGTGAGCACACTCTTTTCAGAGTTATATTTCTGTAAAACAGTCATAATTAGCAAACCTCTATGTAGTGTTATACTAACAAATGTTCAAGCTTTCTATACATGCACTGGGCAGAGCAGATCTTCATTCAAACTTTTTTTAATATGTGGTTGAGTCGTTCACCAGAAGGAACGATACATATGAAAAAGAAAGTACAATTAGTATCAAGTGAATGGAGGGCAAATAGGCGGAAACACTCTCGACAATCACAAAAGAGAAAAAGATCGGGTTCAGATTTGTGCTAATTCGGGGTATTATGCGGCGGTGGAAAGTTCCTACCACGTGGGACCACGTGCTCGAGCGGTTGAGCACGGGTCCCACTTGTGCAAAAGCGCGTGTGTCCCATGTAACACACCATGCCAAAACCGTAAGGTCGCGAACGTGTTAACTTGCCACACATGCAAAGCTGCAGAACTTAATGTTTCAAAGGTTCACTTGACTGACTAATTTGTTTAATTAACTTACTGAGTAAATCAGTAATGAACATCGAAAGGCTGTGGAACGTTGAAGTGGTATTAATTTTTGAGTGTTGAGTTCAATTGAGAAAGCGCAAGATAATGGAGATTTTTAGATACACCCGTCAGTGAGAAAAAAGGAAGTCTGAATTTGGTGTTAATCCGATCAGATTAATCCCATGCAAAGCAGTTATTCAACTACTAGTGATCAGCCGTAGTGAAGCCATGGAAACTCATGCTGAATAAATGACAAACTTCATTTGCTGCTGATCTCCTGCAGAACCCACAAAAAACACAATTTATTCGAAACTCAAGCAGGCACCATGTACGGTTTCCAGGTTTCCTGAATAGGTGGATCCAAACTATCAGAAGAATCCAAAGAATCAGAATTTTGTCACTCACAAAAAACAACAAAATTGACATGACGGTGTTGACGCTTTTTGTTGCAGCCAGATTAAAGTAGCTTCTCTTTCCCTTTCCATCCAGTCCAACAGATCTATTTACCAAAAACTTAAGAAATATATCGCGCTAGTCAGCTGGACTCTGTGGACTGCAGAATGGATGAAAATACGAGTTTTTGATCGTGATCAGCTGGCAAGTGACGAGCTCACCTGCCCGCATCAAACGGCGATTAATCAGCTAGGCGGCCCATTGATTGAACTAAGGCAACATTTTCTTCCGGCTGATGTTTCCATCGCTTTTACTATTCTTCGGTAGGTTTTAGTCTAATTTTGAATGAGAATACTCATTTTTATTTCTTTTCTTTCAAATGGTTCATCCAACAAGAGCGACCTAAAAATCAAAAATGCAGCTTCTCTCGCAGTGAAAGGCAACGGTGAAGAAATGTGTGGAAAGAATGTTCTTCTGAAAAGGACTAGGACTGTGATTTTTGAATTGATGTGATTTTTTGGATGTTAATGAGCAACGTTAGAATCATCAATAACAAAAATAATGAAGTGATGTGTCCAGTTTTAGTCGAAGCAATCTGGCAAAATATAATAGTACGCATTCGTACCCCGCAAATCACAATGATGTACACATATTTCCTCGCGTATGCATGTAAAGAAAACTCGTTGTTAAACCACTCCACGGACAATTCCGAAACTACATCCCGCAATTATGCATCTCCTCGTAGCAGTGGTCCTAAGGAGGTACGAAGTTGCGGTATGTCGTCCCTGGAATTTTCCAAAAAGGAGGAGTCTAAAAAGAGGCTTCCCCGTAATTTTGCAGGGAAATATGCACACCACTGTGATCAGTGTCGCTTGTGGAATCTTGTGCTGTTAAAATTTCAGAATCGATAATGCAATGTCTCTAAGGAACAAGAACGAGATGAAGAAAAGTGACAGCATACGTACATAACTATTTCAATAAAGCTCAAGAGAGCTTTGAGCCAAGCCTAGAACTTCTTACCAAAAGCTAAAAAAAAATAAAATTTGAATACATATTCTGTACGCTTGAAAATATATTATTCCTCACAGGGCTAGATGGCTATGCAAAAGTGAGAAAAATTCTGTACTCCCAATCCATGGTGTTTTTTTGTCTCATATCAGGGCATAAAAATGAAAGAAATTCCGAGATTGCAAGAAAACAACTCGTCTCTTTTGCTTGGTTCACCATGAAAAAAAAAGCCAAAATCAGAAGTGGAAGTCTGGTTCGGGGACCACAAATATGTGTATTGTTTCCTGAATATATGTTGATCTTAACCGTTCAAGTAGTTTCTAGAAATGTTTCAGCCCACGTTCTGCCAACGCTGTCGTATGTTCGGGTGGTTGGTAATCTGGCTATCGTAGCTCGGCCAATTGGACATGTCGGTACAGACGCATCCCCGGTTCAGTCAAATGTCGGAGAGTTCTGGTGAGGATACAGTTCCACGTCTTCTAAGGCTGGTCAGATCTCGTCAAAGAATTTGATTGGTACTTCATAACAATCTCAGGAGATCTAAAAACCGTGTTTTGCATAGGTATGCATGTGTTTTGCATGACTTTGAGAAAATCGTGGGTTTTTCGCGGGTTTTGCATGGGATTTGCATCGGATTTGGAGACGCATGGGTTTTGAATGGGTATGCATGGGTTTTGCATCGATTTAAGCAATGCTGAAAATTATTGATTAAAAAAACCGGGTTTTGCACCGGATTAAACCGGGATTTACATAGATGTGTATGGGTTTTGCATCGATTTGTGAAGAAACCGGTTATTTAGATTTTTCATTCATTTTCCATTGTTTTTTCACAATCAGGAGTGCTCTATGTATGATAAAAATTTACTCATTGCGATCTCCACAATTATGCCAAAAATTTGCAGGTTTCTCTGAAATATGAAATTATTGCATTTTAACATAGGGAACATTCACCAGCTTAATGTACGATGCACCTCAGTCGGACATCCAGCAGAAGTTGGCCCGATCAAAAATGAGCTGAGAAGGGAGTTCTAAGTGCGCAATTCGGTGAAGTTGCAAGGTGTGCGACGACAGCCAGTGTTTTTGTTCTTGAGCTGCATGCAAGCCACTCCCCGTACCCACCTCCCCCACTCCAGGACGCGAACTGGTCATCGCAAACCCATGCAAAACCCACGTTACCTCATGCAAAACCAATGCAGAACCCATGCAAAACTCGGTTCTCAAACCGTGTTCTGCATGGGATTTGCATGGGATCTGCATGAGTGTGCATGACTTATTCGTGGGATTTGCATCTTTCAATCCGATGCAGAACACGGCTTTATCCCATGCAAAACACGGTTTCTAGATCTCCTGAGATCTATCAAGCATTTTATATTGTCACTGCTTAGTTCACCTTTTTTCAATTCTTTTTTTTTGTAGAAGTACCAACAACTTCTTCATACATGCTTCATATCATGTTAATATTATTTTATTATGAAAGAGAGATAATGATAACGAAATTATTTGTGTTTTCACACCTGTTTTTGTAGGTGTGGGATTGAGAAAGTCGGTGAAGAGATACCAGTCGAATATGGGGAATTCACCAGAGTTCGGGATGGAAAGGTACAGTTTTAGCATTGTTTCACAGTTTTCCTTGTTGCCTGATTGGAGTATCATTTAAAAATCCCCTTTCTGTGAAATTTCGACACGAATCTGTGTGAACACATGCAGAGAATGCCATCAGAGGAAGCAAACATAACTTACTGTCTTCACGCGACTGAATACGAAGCTAGGCGTATGAATTATACATTGGACTGAATAAGAATCGGATAATTTTGTTATTTCAATTACCAGTTCAGGAAAAGATTCAAATATCCAGATATTCGAGTATGAGAAAGCCTTAAAGCTCTTATTAGCACTGAATTGGTCTCTAATGACGAAGCGTTCAATTTTTTTCATTTATTCGAAGTCGAATATTTTTGCCTTCGAATATCGAATCTATATATAAAACATAGAACCGCTTACGACACTTTTTTTCAAAAATCTGGACAGCGCGCGTGGCGCCAAATTCAAACGATAGGAACGCATCTGTGAGGTGGAGCATCTGGTGGAGCAGGGACCTTGGAAACATGGGAGACCATCCGAATAGGGCGGAGGGCCTAGGACACTACTCATTGGATAGTATCGATACGGATATCGATTTATCGATCGATTTTATCGATTTTTCTTAGTTCAGCTCCTATCCAAATCGAAACGGGCATGCTGGGGTAATCCACCACGCTGATCACGAATCTGAGGGCCTCTTTGCACCACATGGTTACTGATTTATTGGTTTTTTGATTTTTCGCAGTTCGTGCTGCAGGTTTAGCGAAACCGTACCTACAGTGGTTTTTCACCACGCTGATCACGAATCTGAGGGCCTCTTTGCACCGCGGGATTATTGATTTGTTGATTTTATTGATTTTTCATGTGTTCTTTTTCTGCGTGGTGGAAATATGTATGTCCATAGCGGCTATCTAGCATGCTGAACATGGATAAAGGCGTGAGCATGGTAAACCCTTGGAAATCTGCTGACAAAATCAGTGAATCAATATCTTCGCATGAAATGTTCTTTAGTTACACCAATTACATGAGCCTTGAAGGCAGTTCGTGCATAACGACTACCGTGGCGTAAACTGAATTTTCATATCCAATATTAGTTTCATGCCTACACTTCAACCGGTTTGACATGCCAGTTTTAACATCAAGCAACTAGTACTTCGAATAAATGGAAAATTCAAATGTTCCAAAATTGGAGGCCAACACAGCACTGTACGGAAGAGAAGAAGGGCTTCAGAGCTTTATCAGTCTCGAATACCTGGATGTTTGCATTGTTTCCTGAATTGGTAATAAAAGTAACAAAATTATTACGACATAACGATAACGACAGATCAATAGTAGATCGAACATTCTAGATTATGTAGAACACATAGCAGTCAAGCTCACACACTAGGAGCAAATTAATTTCTCCAGCAACCAAGAAAATAACAGATGTTAATCAAATAGATGTTTGGAAGCAAAATGATTCCGTTATAGTTTTGCTTTACTGCTAGCTGCCAACAGTCAATCTTGTATTGCTCCGGGAGATACTTGTTTCACCTTTCCTATAAGCAGTGGCTAAACCTCGGTATCCCAAGAATACTATTGAATTTTCTGCTCACCTGTTACTATTACGTATTATACATCTTTACTTCGACTGACTTACAGGTAGTTCCGTAGTTATAGGCAGGGTCAAGCATGACGATAGGAGAATCCCACCCTTGATGCCTATTCCCTCATCCGACCCCCACCTCTTCACAACCTCCCTCCCCCCCCCCCCTCCCGCTTCCGCATGTCTTCTCTGTACATCGAGCATTCATAACTGATGTTTGCCATTTTACCACAAAAATTGAAGAAGTAATGAAGCCCATGTACCGTAGGATTTGCAGCCTTAGAATTCGGGAGCAATTTATTATTTTATGTATTTATACGATACAGAACAAGAGCTTCTCGGCCTTTTGGCTAAGATCAAAGTTTAGTTTAGAACAAGAGCTCTTATCCACTGAGTAATGTTTGCCTCCAAGCGTACAGCCCGTAGAGACCACTGTCTAGAGCATTACGAAGGTAAAATGGACATTTGTACTTCTGCTTTGAGATGGTTGTGTAGTTAAGAAAACTTGTTTCTGAAACAGCATATGTACGTCTCATTATGCTCATGCTAAGTATGCGGTTGAAAAAAGTGTGCTTAACATTTGCAAGTTCTGCAGTCATGTTGCCATCTTTACTGGGCAAGTTATCTACAGCATGTTGAGTGTCACCGATGAGCAGCAGCAACATCAAAGACCCAAGAACGAGTTTCATTGTGAACAACACCATGGGAAAAATGTTTTTATGGACGTTCCTGATTAGGCAATTCAGAGTTTAGCGTTAAAAGAAATGTACTGTTAAAGTGTGCACCTATCGCTCCTCCATTATTGCGCTTCTTTTTGCATGCTACACACTATCATATTCCAACATGTTAACCAGGATGGAGAAACAGACCCTGTTAGCTCAAAGATGCAATTTTTGTGGTGTGAAACGGAATTTTGTGGTGTGTGTGATTCCTTCTATTTTGATGTTTCGCTACTGCCTCCGTTGGTACCAGCTGATCGGAAGGCCAATACCACTGCGGTTGCAATTGCAGACGAAGTCCGCTCTAGTGCACTCCACGAGCTAATAGACCAAAGAATAAGATCTGGAAGATTCACTGGCGGCGCAATCACAGCCACGGGATTTCATAAAAATATTTTGTAAGCTCCCATGGCTCCCAATGATCTCATGCATTCTGTGTAATCTGCTTAAACTTGGCTGACCAGGAAGCGTATTATTCGGATATTCCTTCCTCAAAATCACGAAAAAAAACCACATCGCCCGAACCTCGCTTACGTGGATCGTTTGATGCGCTGATCATGGAAACCGTAATGTTATGATTTATTATGTACATTGGTTATGTTATGTACATTACATAATTATGTACATTGGTCGTGCTTTGCAAAGTGGCTTTATGTTAAAATGGCACCTTATAAGGGCAATTTATATTGGATGCGTGCGAGTGACGCGCGTGCGTCTATATGATGAACAATAGTTCCCAGTCGCATCACAGTCGCATCGCAGTCGCAGCTCAGACGCACGCGTTTACGGCTTCACGGCTGCCATGCGTTCTCTTTATTGAGGATGTGCATGACGCGTTGACCGGTCTTCATGAAAAACCCTTCGCAAATAGATGCGTGCATCTGACGCGCGATTGACGCTCGCATCCCTATCCATAACTGTTTGTGCCTTGAGGAAAATGGATCGGGCGCCGTTCTTGAGCATTTTCGCTTGAAGTCAAGATTTTTAAGAAAGTTTGGAAACCGTTAATCTTTCAGCATTAAAGGCAGCACTCACGGAAATTTTCACTTCTGAAATGAGTCGCTTACCATGTAGCCGGCCGCTGGACAATCGCAACAGTAAGTCGAACACCTTGAATGGCCGTCTACCTGCGAAGATACAGCCGTGGACACATCTGCCGCTCTGGACATTAGGGTTCCGTCGCGCCAACAAACGCCGTTGACAGGATGTGCGCGTGTGGTTCAGCGGGGGCGTTTATGAAATTCGTACCATTTGCAGGGTTCCGTGGCGGGACCCATCACGGAACACTCGTCCGCGCTGTGGACACACATGAAATAGCGGCATCATTTCTTATGTTTTTCGCGTGTTTCACGCTACTTCATCGTTGTCAATGAGTTTATCGCCTCTAAAAACTCCGATATACCGCGAAATCTTCAACCCAAAGATTTCCGTGAGTGCTGCCTTTAAAAGCAAAGTGGATACTTTATCTTAACGCTCACAACAACCAATTCTCCTGTTTAAGGTTTTTGAAGCAAAAATAAAAGACCGCAAAGCAAGGCTGCATTTTGGCAAGGCTCCTGCAACGGTCGCGGGAAAATACTTGTGTGAGGTCCGTGGAGAAGATGGCCAGCTACTCAGTGGAAATATGTTTGTCTACTGTAAGCCCAAATTTTGAACGATACTGTCACTTCAACAGTATCCGCAACTCACCTCAACTTTCAGCACCTCCTGTTCTTCGACTTCCAACTGGCTCCATGTTCCATGAAGTTCCTGGCGCTCGGCCTCCGAAAGTGATTGGCGGAGTGCGTACCGTTAAAAAGGGTGGCAGCCTCGAGCTCCGCTGTCCCGTCTTCGCCTATCCACAGGCTTGGGTGAGATGGGAGAGGGATGGAACTGCTATAGGTTTGTTCAAACTTTTTCAGCTTGTTTATACCCACCGTGTGATTACTAAATGAACTAATAGTCCATTCAGAACCGAACCCATCTATTTCTTATGACGGAGACAATGTGATACTGACACATGTGGATGCCAACATGGCCGGCACGTACACCTGTATTGCAGACAACTCATTTCCAATGTTTGTTGATGGACCGTCGATGCCTCATCAGTTGATTTTTGAGCAAAAAGTCTCTGTCAATCCTTAGCGATATATTTTTTTTTGCCACGACTAATTTTTTTTACCACAACGTATTTATTGTTATATCGATACCATCTCCCTTTCATAATAAAATTCTGCTGTGTTCTGTTTCTCATCTTTTTCTTCAACTGCATGTGCCCTATATTCTACTCCCCGAATGAGAACTACAATGGACATGCTCTGGGTCGTCATTCACTACTGCGAGCCGCACTGTCAAGCGAAAATCGCGAGAGATGTAAACCACCCGAATACGCAACTTTAAAGGCAGCACCCACAATAATCTCCGGTCCAAGATTTCAAGTGCTCCCGAACCCTAGACATAAATCCGACAATTCTGCGACTGTACTGCTGTAGGAAATCTTGTGTTGTCCGAGATATCACAAGTACAACTTCGTTTCAGCATTTCACGAGTTGTCGCGCTTGAGCCAGAGTTGGAATGCCGTTTCGGAGCGCGAACAGTGGCAGAAAACAGCTGTTTCACAAACCATTTGCCTATCTCCTAACTTCTTTTAGCATTTAGAGCATTCTTTTTCTTTCCTTTTTGCTTTAAATTAGCTAAATTTGTTTTCTTCTTTCCCTTTCTTTCTCTTCTATCAAAAAACATTTTCGTTAGGCATTTTCTTCTGCGAAATTCGAATTTCACTTAGTTTCGTATTTTTATGCCAGTTTGAAACTTCTTTCTTTCTCAGTAGCTTATCCCTTTGCTGTTGTTTCTTCTCTAATAATTACTCCTCTTGGTTTCTACCGAAAAAAGCAGCAAAGCAACTCGAAGAAGTGATTGCGCGGGAAACGAAGTGACGAAAAAGTGGCACCATCGATTTTTTCTCCGATCGGTCGACACCCAAGGGCTTGCACAACTCAAACCAACCTATGTCGAGGCATTGAATATGATGCCTGTAAAAAACAACATTTTAATAGTTGAGGCATATTTCAGAAATTACTCAGCCCACTAAAATACCTCAGATTGCGTCGGAATCTTGAACACGAACTTTTCCTGGGTGCTGATTTTAAAAGCTTGCGACCCCTTTCGAACAAGGCATTGTTGTTCTAATAAAAGGATGTTCGATGACAAATTGTCAACACTCACGAGAACTCAAGCACATTCCTTAAAATTTGCATTATTATGGACCAAGACGGATCCGTGCGCTACGTTACCTCTGGGCTAGGTGAACTCTGCAAAAAAAGGACGTCGTTTTTATGTGGAAAAGACCTTACTGACAATATTATGAATTAAATTTCATGAACCTCTTCCTTAATGTCTATCTATCAATTTGTACAAGGTTTGAGGCAAACGTGAGATTGAGCTGCTTTTCATTTTTCAGAAGCTGTGCACATTACATTTCTGTCTAAGGATAGTATATGGTTAAGGTCTCCGTAGAGATGTTCGAGTTTTACAAGAGGAGACCTCACTGGGCCTAAATTCATAAAATTTTAGAAATGCGAACGCGAAAAAAATAGGTGGTTGAATTGGTTCTCCCATACATTACATTAATTTCGGGGAGGCAGGGCGCAAAAGTTGGTTTGTTGAGTGCTGGGGACGTCCTATGCTTCAGCTCAGCTTCCATATAAGGGTAAAGTACGAAAAGAAAGTTGAGCCATTTTTTTCGCTTTGTTTTTTTTATTTTTCAGTAATTCATGATCTGTTTATTGATTAATTAAATAGGCAGTAAACAACCTGCTAAATGTAAGGTCAAAAGTAATGAAAAATGGAGTTTGTTAACCAATTTAGTTGTTGATCTTATTGATCTTTATTGAGGCTAACTTTTATGCGTTGCCGCCTTCGTCAGAGCCTGGAAAGTCAAAGACATCAGTGATTTATCCCTTCAAACGCCTCTTCCTTTTATAGGAAATCATGCATACATTCCATACCCTCAGAAAACAATACCAGGATCACAGGCAAGGTAAAATTCGCCTCTATGGCCGTCGCGGTGGTAAAGCAGCGGACCACTAATACCGAATCTGTGCTCCTAAGGATCTGTAGGGTGCCTCAAAAACCCGCCTACATACGTCAGAATCCCCAAAGGTTTTGGTAAAAGGCGAGCTCATTTCTAATAGTGATGTACTCATCCTTTCTGTTCATTTTTGGACTTTTGGATGTAATCCATAACGCTTCTACAGTCCTGCGCGCTATAATTTCGCGTCGTAGCGCGAAGATTGTGACTGCAATTTGAATTTCAGAGATTTCATGGCATAACCAACGATGGGTGCTCAAAGGGGTGGGAAATTTTGATTTAGAGAGTACGACGAGATGCTCTTTTATCCGAACGCACAACGTACACCTCGTTAATCTACGTATATACTCGTCCACACTCGTCTCACAAGTGATGAGATGAATTGTCCCAGAGAACATACAGTCACCATCCGTCCCATGCAGACAGGTAACGCGTCCAGAGGTTGTGCAGAGACGATCATAGCTGCCGTATGCCCACCACCCATCTATAAAAAAATGGAGTGTTCATTTACCAGCGTCCGTTCAGAATCCCCAACGTTTCTCCATGAAGAAAAGTAAAGAACAGCATTTATTTATTCTTCTGTAAAAGTCACATTGAGCATTATGGTTTCTTCTTGTTGGCCAGATTCAGCATTGAAGACGAAAATCAGGACCTAGAAAAGCAGTTGAATATCGCTTTTTAATTTTAGCAGATGATAGTAAAGAGTATAGGGCACACACCTCAAATCGAACTGGACTTCGAACCACATTATTGAAGTACAAGGTAGTGGTTGTTGAACCGAGACCGTTGATGTTCAACACTTCCTCACCGACTTCGACGATTTCGGGTCGAGAGGACGAAACTCGGAACGTGCGTGGAATGCTATATGGATTTGAGATCGGCAGCTTCTGAAAGAAAATAGTTGTGGATCTCAATTGAACGTACACTTTGAAAAGAATTGGATCTACCTTAGCAATAATGGTGTCTTCCTTAATTGGGATACGCATGTCGTAAGTTTTCGAAATGTTCGGGGGTTCAGCCTTGGCGTGTGCAATCCATATGTTCAATAGACGTTTTGAGGAAACATCGACCGCAGTGAGGATATGTGTACGATGTCCTAAAAATACAAAAACGATTTCGGAAGCCGAACTAGTGTTGGATGGTACGAGCTGACAACCTGCTCCCTACTTCCGCCTCATCTACGGATGCTCAGTTTTTTTATCGCTTATTATACTTTTTTTTGTTGGAGACACGTTTCTACTAACAAATTAAAAATCATCAAATGGGCTAGTAAGTGAGTACCTGAGTAGTCCGGCACGTATTTCAGCACCACTTGATGAATTTCATTAGTAGCTAGGAATGGTTGCTGGGGGACAGCTCGAATACACGGCGTTGACGAGAAAATTTGCACCAACTCATTTGAGGTCTCTGATCTGAAATGACGAGAAAGGTCTATAAAAAATATATGCGAGGCATCCCTATTCAAAAAGACACTGAAATAACTTGGAGCATAAACTCCAAAACATGCAGACGATGTGATGAGGGAGAGATGGGGAGAAGGGGGGGGGGAACGGGTGTCTCGGTTAAGACTTTAATCCGCAGGACAGGAGTTTCAGAATTATTTCTAAGTTCTCATGATGAAGAAAACTGAAAAACTGAAAGGGGATAACAAAGATAAGGGACGATAAAAAAGAGATAACACAGAGCTTTACCCATGATAAAGGAAAAACTCTGGAACGAAATCCCGCAAGATCACGTGCGAGCCGCGGTGGAAGCATATCCTAAGCGTCTGAAGGCTGTTGTCCGTGCCAAAGGAGGCCACATTGAATGATCTCTTGGTTTTTGTTTTCTTAGTTGTTATTAAATAGTCGATGAAGAGATCGTCTGGTTCGTTTATACGACTTTTATGCATTTTTTTTAATTTTGGGTCGATAATTATGCGCTATTCTGTGCTCGTTCCTGCTATAGATTGAAGATTTCATATTTCGTATCTTGTGGACAGATTGAAGATTTCATATTTCGTATCTTGTGGACAAAAGACACGAAATCCAATGTTTGCAGATTTTAGATTTTTCTGATCCTGAATTTCTGGCGTTTTTTAATAAAACATCCACTTTCGGTACAAAAAGATACTCTCTTCCAATTTTCTGCAAGCAGAAGCTTTCTGTTCTTTTTTCTTTGGTTGTTCTTTCCAGATTTGGGTTCAGTATTTGCTATTCTAACGTAATCTCTTCCACGCATTTCGTTTGTCTCTTGTTCACAGTTTCACATGGCACTTGTCCTGATTTATATGTTTACTAAGGTCCACTCCGTGTGCAAAAAATGAACAAGTAAATCACACAATATTCGATTGATGAAGAGTAAATTGATTGGCACTGATCAGCTTCTTTTTAAAATGAACTGCTCAGATTTCCGTTTTAACGATCTTCTAATAGATAATATGTGGCTTGTAAGATGGACAAGTGACTAGGTAGGCAAGTTACTAACTGGCCCGAACGGGAAGCAAGAGGATCGGATGAGAATGAGAACGATGGTGTCAGTTCTACTCCTACGCACACACCCCAGGTCACACATGTCCTAAGCATTTTTCCGAAGAAAAAGCTTTCCTACAAATAAATGTCTACCTTTATTTCATTTGCGTCGAACGTGTACTACATATATTTAACCACACAGTAACTACATAACCGTATATTAACTAGATGATAGGATTTCAAACTTGTAATACTAGTTGCAATATTGCGACCATGCAAACATACGAACTTATCGCAATAGTCGCCAATAAGTTGGATTGTACGACAAAGCAGACGGGAATTCTTGCACTAAGGCGGAACGCAATGCTCTAGCTTCAATGGGCACTTGAACTGATGAGGCAAAAACTGGCCATTAAGGCTTCTTAGACGAATTGCGCACAATCTGGCTCCTTGCATCTGCAACGCATTGTTCCTCGACATTTTCATAGCTCTATGTAGTAAACGTATCACTCCTATCTCGCTTGACGCTTGACACTGCTTGAATCACATCATGAGCGGTTGAAATAATAGCGGTTTCTTCATCTACTAAAGTATTCTCTCTTTCTCTATTTTTTCTCTCTTCCTCGTACTCCCCTTCTTAGGAGCATGTAATGTAAAATTATGCGAAGCTATTTGAAAAGTTCAGAAATTTCGACCATTAAACAGCTTTGGCAAAGGCATATAAAAGTCCTCACAGCAGCTTGTATCCTCTAGAAGTTGCTCCGTGTATAAAAGATTTCTTGCTTGCATTCAAATCGCTGTTCTATCAAATTACACTGCAGATATAACCACCTCACATTCGTTTATCACCCCCAGGTACAAGAATTGTGTGTTGCAAGAAGTTCAATTGCCGTGTCCGTGAACGTTTCCGGATAGGATGTGACGCGTTCGCTATTTGGGCCGAATTCTTCGAAGAAAAAAACTCTGCTCAAGCGACTTGTATCAAACAGCAATGATAATAATGATAATATGATAATGGCAACCATTAGCCAGATGTATCCATTCTTGCTGGCGAAACCCGTCCATCACAAACGTATGAGAAGCCTAGATCCTTCCTGGGAATAGTCATTCCTCCACAGATGTCGGATATCCATGGGCCCGTTCCGTCAGCATCCATCGTCACCACCAGCTATGTAGGTGGGGAAAGAGGGGAAGGGGGGGGGGGAAGAAACGAGGGTCGAAAAAGTGTGTCCTCCGCGACCCACACCGCTGGAAACCTTCCCTCTACATTTTGAAAACTAAGAAGGTCACAGAATAGTTTCAGAATGTACGATGAAGAGTGAGCGTTTGGAATTAATTATGAGAGAAATAAAGATCAAATATAAGCTAATCTGGGTAGTTTACAGAATATTTTTGGCTAATTTTTGCAAACCTACTCGAAAGAAGCATTCTCTTCCGCTGCCCCTCCTGCTGTTCCCGCTGCTCTCTCTCTCTCTCTCTCTCTCTCTCTCTCTCTCTCTCTCTCTCTCTCTCTCTCTCTCTCTCTCTCTCTCTCTCTGTTCCTTCATCTTACAACTCAAATGTGAACAAGATCAGTGATGGGCGCAGCCCCCCACCTCCGAAAATGAGTCGCCCAATTTTAGCAAATAATTTACAAAATAAATAAAAATACTGTATTAGTATATTTTCAACTGTTCAGCCTTAATATCACAACTGATATTTTTATGATTTTTATTTTACTAACCGAGGTAGCTTTGCCCCCACTTTTCCCTTGCAACCTCTTCCGCCCACTTTCTCCGTCCGCCTATGGTGTGTGCTATATAAACACCAGTAATGAGTATAATATAAGTACAGATGAAAACATGGTAACATCAGCACATTATCATATATGTCTGCTCTCGTATTACGCAGCCCCCCCCCCCTCTTATGAATAAACAATAAACAAATAAAGATGTATGGCCCATCGGAGTAGAACAGCTGAATCCAGTATTATTGGAGCACAACATGATGCTTTGCGATGCAGTATTACACCTTTAGCGAGCGAGCGACTTTGTTATGCTGTGCTCGACTCGAAATGTTGTCTCCATGCTCTGGGTATACAATTATGTAGAAAAACACAAACAGCTGACTGCATCTAAGGAATGCTCTCCCGCGCTGCTGTCAGCTGTTAATTGCGTGATGAGGAGAGAAAACTGGCGCCGCACACAAGCTTCGGTACCAACCTCGACGGGATAAAAAAAAGCCGAGGAGGACATCAAAAACTAGAGCAATTTATCATGACGGATAGATTGGAGCCAATGGCGCCCTGCAGTGAAAGACCTCTAGAAATAGGGCTAAGTCAGGAAATTTAACAGAGAAAAGTGGAATTTTACTTCGGATAATGAGAATATTCTAAACCGCAGCGACATGTGAGCATCTAGTCTCTTGTTTCTTAACGGTTTCTCTTTCGCTCTAGTCATTGATTGATTGATTTCTTGCGTCTTACTTACCACGCTATGAATACACAGTCCAGTTAAAATAGAAATTCTGGTTGAGCAGTTACCATTAAGATGAAAAAAGTATAGTTATTCATCTATGCTACACATATCTTAGACTTAACAGCTCGTTTGAACGAAGCACTGGAACACTTGGTGGAGATTCTCCTGCTTATTTTGACAAGTGCAGTTCCTGCCCTGTTAGTAAAACTAGTTTCTCTTATTAGACGGTTAGGTTTTGGAAACGCGATTTTAAATCTGCCACCTCTAGTAATTCAGGGTATTATGCTGAAAAAAATCAAGAGCATTAATATTAGCTGCAGGGTTAAGCAATTTATGTACCATGCAAATATCGAGCATTGTTTGTCTGGATTCAGGGGTTGCTAGACCAAAACGAGCATTTCTGATACTAGAATTGGGAATGTTAGAATAAGAAGTTTTCCTCATTCTGTTATCCTACCATTATGCAGTGCTAAAGTGTTCCTGTCTCTCATCTACCCAAATCTCTCCTCTTGTGGACTTTTATCCCACCCGGCCTTCAAGTTTTGCAACACTTATGCACGCTCTAGCTCTTGGATGCGTGCGTCTCACGCGCGACTGACGCAAGCACCCTAGTATAAACTGCCTTATTTGCGCCGGACGTGCGCCAAACCTATTGCAAAGCGGCAGTATTTACTAGTTTACAACCTTGACCTTTTGGCTCAGGACCATGTCCAGCACGTAAAATTTCTAGAATAGACAGCAAGTAAACTCCGAAGTGCTTTTATCGTTGATATCACTTTAATGCTGCTCATAACTTCGAAAAAAGAAAACCTTTGGACTGTAACGGCAATAAGAGCGGCAACGTTGTGGCGACCTCTGCTTTAACAAAGTTCTCAAGCCAGTAAATCAATAAGTGAGAGCTTGAACCGAGGAATGCACCAGAAATCTCCACACTTCCAACAAAACACACACACGAACCGTGAAGATTTCCGGAACTCGAAATCCCACCGTGCTGTGCACAATGTGGGTGGAGCTAAGAAAAGGTCGCCGATACTCGGTAAACCACAGCGCAAATGTATCATCTGCGAATACAAAACATAAGAATTGATTGCTCTGTTGAGGGCACATTGTGCAGCACATTTGATGGCTACTCATTCGCAGTAAATCCCAGCGTTCTTTGGCTCAAGGCGGTTGGCTCTGGTTTTAAGTGGCTGCCACTGGGTAGCGCGTTTCTTAGCCCGGTCTTCCGCTGATCACTCATCCTGACCCGTTAGCGACTCGCTGACGTCACCGGTACGGGCGAGTTCTCACGCGGAGGTGCTTTATTTTTGATATCACGTAAGTCAGCTGCTGCCGTCGTCCGTGCCGTGTGCCTGCCATCACTCGCCCGCCCACACTCTGCCTTCACAGTCGGCAGCACTCTTGGCGGACTCGACACGACGAGTACCACATGAGGTAACTCTTGCTGTTCGCTAGAGTCACAGCTAGTGTTGCTAATTACTAGAGTAGTTTTTAGTATTCATACTTGTAGACAAAAAATTTTCCCATCTCCAGCATTATTACCCGTACCAGGATCCATGATTGTTCCCAGGAAAGTTGTGCCCTCCCGAGTCCAAAATAGATGAGGTGAATGAGCTTTCTAGGCAAAAAAATGACTGAGGGAAACTCATCGACCCCGGATATGCATGTGGGCGGGTCCCCGAATTCCTGAAAGCACTCATGAACCTTGGTACTTGTAATCAGTAGCACTGCATTGCTGTCAAATAACCTAGTGCTTTGCCCTACCCCAGGATGGCGTCCACCATACAGCACCGACTCCGCTCCGTCGAGAATGACGCAAATTCCCTGTTCGCTACTTCTAAACTGGACAAAATAAACTTTGTTTCATGAGAATCATAACCATACGCTTATAAATATTTACCTAAACCAACCCATTTAGCATGACGGACTACGCACTTGTGCGCGCGAGAAGTGTTATTCTTCCCAGGTCGTCATCTCTAGACAGAAGCCCAAGTCTTCTGGTGAGTGATTTTCTCACTGGGAAATTTTCTAGTTGTTTTCTTTTTCTGAAGAAAGTTGTTCATAGCTTGGATGTTGCTAAATATCCAACAAGCATTGAGAGGTAGTGGACTTCTGTCGACCAAACCCGTTCGCACGCGCCGCATTATCTATGTCGCGGCGCTCTGATCGTCTGCGTATCCACACATTCTATTGATATCACCGTTCTCATTCTCGATCGCAGCGCGTACGAACGGGTCCAGATCATTGCAGGTTATTCTTTTAGGCTCTACGACCTTACAGTTACCATAGTGAACCAGAAAAGTAAGCTCTAAAATAGCAAAAAATGTAAAATTGTCTAAATTCAGCTTTGGCTTTGCTTTGCAAAATGGTGGCCTACCGAGAGCGGAACCTTTCTTTCATTCTAACAAACTATCTGAGATGGTAATTCGTTCCTTCAGAATATTTCAAATCAGATAAAAACCAAAGAAAAAACAGGAACAAGGATCCTTACTAGGAAAATTTTAGAAGGGATGTTCAGGTAAAGCATTTTAACTAATTTAATTCACGTTTTGTAAAGGCTCGTAGGGAATATACATGCCTTTTGAGTTCCCTTATATTACCAGCCAACGAGATGATATTTTAACGACAAAACTATGCATGTTGTACATAACTCAGGCTTAATTTTCTAGTTCAGCATACAAACTGAGGATTCCTTTATCCTTTTTTTCGCATTTTTTTCAGCAGGTGATATTGATCATAGCAGTTTGAAAAGATAAACATAAAACCTTCAATTGCAGTAGCAATGAGAGCAAAATTTGAGGTCTATGACATAAAATGTGCATTCAGAAGATGGAAATTTATGCAGCGCGTTTCAGATTTTGTTAATGGAGGCGCTACATTTAATTATTCCAGTGAATTCCCACATCTTATACCAGGAAAAAAAGATGTGTCTTCTTCCTCTAATCATTGATTAGTCTCTTGGGAAGTTCTCATTTGTTTGGCCTTGATTCATTTATGGTCGCTCATCGACATCTTTGCTCTTTTTGGATAACTGCCTGACCTTCAACGCACCGTCTACTGCACATACACAACAAATCCGTAAATAAATACCATTTCACAAAGAAATCGAGAAATATCCTAATATGCGCGGTTTCACAGATTGCATGTAGAAATACTGGTACTACTACAGCAGTTATAACTCCAAGTACTCCCATTTAACACAACAAAGAGATCGTTCCCAAATTAAGCCACATTTGGGGAAATGAAATCACTCATTAGTGATTACCCAAGTTGTGGATAGTGGAGTTGAAAAACACTGCCGAGTCATTACTAAAGCACCGATCAGCTGAGAATTATTAAGAAACTGCGAATGACTTGATATCGTTGGCCTTGGAGACGCTCTGATCAACTTTATACCAGTCCTCTACGACTCTTTTGCACTGTTTATTATTTTCATGACCGGCTGAGGCTGGATTTTAATTACGCTTCTGTTTCCTTTGGTGTGAGGGGAAGTCATACTCTTGGGATAATATTTTAGTAACAAGTGAAAATTATAGGATTATTCGTGTCAGTAGTAGAGTAGGAGAGCTGCGAATACCCATTCCTCATACAACGAGAAGAAATTACTTTAACTTCCTCGAGTTTTTACGGGTCGGTCAGCGAAAACATTGGAGCATGATCGCCTCATTTCGCTGTGCATACAGATAGCTTTCAAAATCACCGCAAAAATCCTCAAGCGATTTGGAAATAAATTGTAAGGAGTGACATCAATGCGGTGTCTGCACATCACGCAAGGTAATCAGCTCATAATTTCTCACATACTTTTCTTGCTTGTTTATTTTGTTATTCGAAAGTTTTTACTTGGTAATAAAATATCGTCCAAATTGCGACAATTTTCTTAACAGAAGGCATGTACTCATTTAAGCATCTGACAATAATGTTTATACTTCCTGTATCAATAATTTCTGCACGATATCTAGCGTAAAATCACAGTATTCAACTCTGAGCATTGGTCAAAGTAGGCTTATGAGGGTACTGAAAGTAACGTACTTCTAATGAAATGAAAATTTGATAATACGAAATAGCACAGTGGAGCTGTTTCTAACAAGCTTCAAGGAGTACTATTATGTATTTATTGATCAGCTTTCGATATGGTAACACCTTTATCTGGCCAGAACCCTTGATTTAAAGGCCATCTAGCCTTCTGGACTGGGATTCATGAAACCGTAACCTGGCAAACCAACTATGGCTAGCGTGGTAGGTTTTCGTATAGACTATGTAATACTAGGAGACGCAGGACACAAAAGTTGGTTTGCTTGCCTTGTTCCCCTTGGTTATGCGTTCATGAATCCTAGGCCTGGACTGGGATTCATGAAACATTAACCATGCAAAGCAATTGTAGCTAACGTTAAAAGCAATCCTAGCTAGCGTTAAAGGTAATCCCATAGAGTGCGTAAGGTTCAGAGACGCCAGACATGCATTTTGGATTGCCAACTTGGTTTCGCTTGGTCATGCAATTCATGAATCCAGACCCTGCTGATCTCAATGAACAATTCCGAGAAACCCACCCTATCACCTGACATTCACCTTTGGTACCACTCATTTCTCAGAACAATCGGCAGCGTTTTACGTGCTCGTCGTTGGTTTTCACCTCGCTGGGCGCTGCTTCTCCTCCTCTCACCTCGCCACCCTCCCTGCGTGGAATGATGTTACAATGCACATGTTTTCTCCACAGACACACATAGCGCCCACGCCTCCTCGAGATACTCGGGGAAGAGTTTCCTGGGATTACCTACTTGTTATCGAACACAAGAGTCCAGCACAGAGGTTTTTTTTGCTTCGTCAGCAATGGGTGGGATTGATAGGTGGCTCAAGGGTTCACTTTTTAGAAAAAAAGGAATCCGATATTGCATTGAGCACCTTTTCACTTATTCTGCTCAAGGCTACGAACACTTTCAGGATAGACTGAGGATTCAGTACAGATCTGTTACCACCACTTATTCCACAAATTCCCTGCAAGGAAGAAACCACAAGAGCAAGGAAGAACTCACACAAACTTTTGTTCTTGAGCTGAGGTGTGCTCATAGCACTGTTCGGGACAGCGAACTCCAAACAGATAATTTTCGTGGTATAATATCCAACGATGCGTCAACAGACAACATTCACGAAAACAAACATGCGATTTACGAGTGGCTCATTTGCGCTTCTGTGTATTGGCTCACGTGCGGGGCTATGCAAAGAAACATAAATCTGGCTATACTTTATTTTATTTCTCGCATATTGCAATTTGACGCGTTGTTGGGTCGAAATGCGGGAAGGGCTAAGCTACCAAACTGGGCCAGAAGGTCTGAGTCTTCCTCCGCATGATGAGTTCCCAATTAGGCACTGATTTCTTTTGATATTTTGGCAGCCCCTTCAAATAAAACATTTTATCTTGAGGAAAACTTGCAGACATATTTTTTTACATTTAGCTAATAGTACTTGTATTCATTGTTACTATTCATTCTTACCCTATAAGTGCAGTAGACCAAAGCGGCTCAAATTTGCTCAGAAGCACCACAGCACAAAATCTATCGGGAATGAAAACAGTGGTATCATTGCTATGACAATTTAAACGCCAAACAGAGATTGCGCGGCGAAAAAAAGGGAAAACACCACACAATAACCTCACACAATGAGCTCGCGTATTTTTAATGTTTCTTACTTAGTAATTCCCACATTTTGGGAGAAGATCGCACTCCTATGCAAACCTTAGTCTCCTACTAGAATAAAGAACGAGTTAAAATTTGAGAAGTAGTGATCCAACTTTATGTTGAAGTAGCCAGCCAACTTTATGTTAATTTTATTTTTTTAACTTTTTATGTTCCTGTTGATCCATTCTTCTCCAATGAGAAAACCTAAATCAGTTTTAATATTTTAACTTCCCACTTCAAAAATTGGGTAGGTAAATCGTACTGTAAGCCGACAGAAATCACGCCCTAAGCATTCCTAGGAAAATAGCTTGCATACACATGACGTGATTGCTTTTCATTGCGAGCACAGAAAAAAGAACCTCATCGCGCGCGCATGAGCACTTCGAGGCTATTGATTGGTTAACGAACCATGGATCAGAGTGGATGCACAGGGAATTAGGCACATGCGCCAGAAAAGTGAATAGAGATAAAATTTCTAGAAAATATAGTACTAAAAAGTTTATTTAATAGCCAGTCGCCACGAATATGATATGTGGACAAAGCATTAAGTGGTCAGAACATAGATTTGTGCCCATCTGCTTTATTCCATATGCAGTATCCCCAATAGAAGTCATTATTCTCAATCGAAGTCATAAGCTGCGGCTATACTCCTCGTGGATTAGGGCGCGACTCTGGTTTTGGTGCATATCGATTGTGGGCGGGGCGTCAATGGTGCTATTGTCGCGCCGCAGATCTCCAGCGATAGGAAGCGCTACATTTTTCCATGAGTATATCAGCGGCCTCGAAGGAAATTCCTGGGCGGCTTTCTTTCCTTGAACGAAGATTGAACCTGTGACCGTTCAAACGACGACCAACGAATTGTACCACTGTGCCATACTGACCTTGGAAAAAATTCCAGAGAAAACTATACTGATTTCCAGGTGACACGTAGTCGCTCTCTCAGCGACCTTTCCGGATACTATCGCTGGAGCGACAAGTACAAGCCACAATGGCATACCGTATACCAGTACACGCCATACAGATGGCGCCGCGACTGGGAATTGGTAGGCATTTTAAATAATTTCCTTCATATTTCAACAGTACAGAAATACAGAAGCAATTCTATCACCGCACAACATGAACTTGTCATTACAGTACGACGACTACTGGTATGACCGTTACTACTACTTCTCCCCTCTCTACAGCTCGTACTATCCATGGAGGAGATATTACTACAGGTAATTACTACGTCCTCACACAGGCACAACCACCTCCTTCAATGAGATCCCACTAAATCCAACTTCCTCCTACTACTAGTCAGGATACAATCTAACATAATCTTACAGTGACTATCTACCTAACCCCTATTACTGGAGTCCTTATTCGAGTTATTGGACTCGTTACAAAGGTTATTGGTAAGTTGAGAGTTGTGTGCTATTCTGTAGCAGTAGAGCACAGTAGCGTTAAATGGCCGTATTGCGAAAGCGGTAGGTGGGATTGCAGTTCGTGATCCTGGTCTAAATGTGGTATTCGTGCATGCTCAAAGAGACCATCCACTTTAGCGCCGTCCTTCAAGGTATCACGCGACAAAAGCTAACAGAGGGCATGGAATTAGCCTAAAAATTTTAGTTTTTGAAGTCTACTATGCAAAAAATGCATCAAAACAAAAAACTCAATGTCTGTGAAGAAATCAGCAGTTGAGAGTCATGTCTGCACAGGAAGTTTCAACCTAATAAATCTGCAAACCCATACTTGGTCTTGGACATCCATCACGTGTGGGTCACGCAATACCCACCTACGAGCACTGGAATACGGCCAAAGTAGTATTTGTTGTTAGGACACACTACGTTCCTTAGCGAAGCCCTCGCGACAAGTCACTGGTAACAAGTAATCCATACCTAGTACCTAGAACTATTAGAAGTATATTAGAAGTATTTCGCAGTAGGGAACATAGCTATCGTCAAATATGTAGCGACAATCTGTATGCACGACTCATAAATAGCTGTATCAACTCTTGACTCAACAAAAATTAGAAACTCGTATAGAAAGAAGGTTATCTTTGCATAGTTAGTGATTACATACGAGACTTCACTCGATCCGTACCTTCTCGTACGCGCAGCACCACAGGCGTCCTGATCAGGCATGGGCGGAAGTAAAATTTTGAATCCCGTAAAACGGAAAATAGAAGGCCAAAAATGGGCGGAAAATGGAAAGCGTAAAAGGGAAAACGGAAAATTCCGCACACCCTTGGTCCTGATGCTCTAATTGTCTGTGCATCCGCACATTTTACTGACATCACTTTCCTGTGCTACAGCGCAACGGGCAGTTTTATACATTTTATACCATTGGAGACTTCTATAGGAACACTATTGAGTTTGAAAAAAATATTGAAAAGTGATGTTGTGTGTATATCCCTGAGATGACCAATTTTTCATCATTGGCCCTCATAATTACAATAGATTTTTTGGCGCTATCCGTATTTTTTCGTGCTCATACCAAACATAGTTCTACCGCCATGGAACGTCGTATGTCCTGACAACAACGAGCTTCTTGAGCTTCATTTCATTTCTTCATTCTACTACATGGCTTCCCCTCACACCTCGGTTCACCTCCACGTCTACACCAACAAGAAACCAACACACCCTCAGGTTTTACAGGTACGACTACGACAGCCCTTACTACTACCGCCGTTACTGGGACTCCGCGTTCAACAGATACCTGAACACCACCTACTACCCGTACAGGTACCGGTCGACGATACGCCACGCGTACGTGCAGTTTCGTGTTCTTGCGCAAAAATAATCCAAACGAATGGATCCACGAATTTTGACGCATTCGTTGAGCTCTCAATTGTAACTGTATGGCGAATCGTTTTGCAACGTTTTCAGCATGGTATGCCATTTATGTAGTGGAATGGTAGTTTTGAATGTTTCATGTGAAGTGCATAGTGGGGAGTTCTATCAGTTTTGTCGTGTGGATGAACAATAGGGCCGAGCAAAATTGACTGAAGAAAAATTGAGAGAAAATTTAACGCTTCAAGCAGACTTCTTATGCGGTCCTTCCACCAGTCGGCGCTTAGGCTGCGTTTATACTTCATAGCAGGATGATGGTGTCGCGGCGTTAGTCACAGCATGCGCGACGCGACAGCTAGCGAAGTTAAGGAAATTGTAAGCGGAAACAAATGAAGGAGGAAGAAAACAAGGGCAAATCTTAACCCACAAAAGTCGACGGATTTCGTGCAGAAGAAACAGAAACGACGCGAATTCTGCCCATTCGAAGCGAGAAAGTGTAAACATCACGTAGCGGTGATCCGCGATGTTGCGTCATGAGACTAACCGCTATTTACCCCAACGGAGACGTATACTATGCGCATGGAACAAAAAGTTTTGGATGCTGTTATTTCTGCTACAATGATAGAATTTGCTCAAGACTTCAGGGAACATTCTTAGATAGTTGTCAAAGCCTAGGTTACCAAGTCAGACCTTCTAGGCTGGGATTCATGAAACGATAACCAAGTAAACCACCGATGGCTAACGTGACTGGTTTTCGTACAGACTGCATGAAACTAGGAGAGGCAGGCCGCAAAAGTTGGTTTGCTAGCCTGGTTCGGCTTGGTTATCGTTCCATGAATCCCAGCCCTGTAGGTGGGGGGAAGGTCATCAAAACTTAAAGATTTCCAGCTGTCAAAATCTTCAAGGAACAAAGTGCTTGTTTGCATGGTGTTATTTGTGTGTTGTTTATGAATCAGTGTACGTATTATGGTCCGTGCAAAAATAATGCAGGTTCTAGGCTGTTTCTTCTTTACGGAGGAAATATGGATCTAAAACTAGTCTCTCATGAGAAATGTTTTACATAGTTACAAATCTCGTTTCATGCTTTTTTTCATGGTTTTACTTGCTTGGGGAATGCCAGGAATTTTGTTCATTTTTGCCCCTTGGAATACAGGATGCCGGAATTATTTCCCAAATCTTCCAATGAGTTAACCTACTCTTATCTCTCAAACCCGGCCAGTTGGAAGCCAGAAGAGCAAATCTCATGGAAATTTTGAGCTGACATTCTTTTTATCAAAGTTTTGGAATGACCAGGAATACAAACCTGAAATGAATTGGTTATTTTATTGAACATAAAATTAACTTTCTAAAAGTTTATAAAACTGTATATGAGGTACTGAGTTTGATCCAGAAATAACTGTAGAAAAGAAGCAGCGAAAAACCTGCATCACTTTTGCAGCGACCTAATAAAAGGGTGCGTATCATTACGTGGAAAAGTAGGCGTTACCACACCGCCGTGATTGGCCACTGATTAAATGAGCCAATCACAACAGCCATTCAAAGCTTTCTCCTCCGCATGATGATACGCACCCCTAACAAAAACACTCCACTATAAACATCCAATTTAATTTCAGATCCTACCTGCTGGACTCGCTGTCGACATCCCTTGGCCGTGGGTTGAGCATGTATAAGGCAGGTATCGTAAACTTAGTAGATTATTTCAAAGATAATTAGAAAAACAAAACTGGGCGGAATATACGTACGTCGTGGCTAGAAGTGAGACTTTTGAAATAATCACACTAATGTTTTACGTGCCTGCCTTACCTATGTTAGTGTTTTGTGCTAACACTGTTAACCTTTCAGTATAAGGGCTCAGCGATGAAATTTTTCTCATTTAGGTCGATATTTATGGTACTACTAATCCGTTTTCTCCGCTTTACCTGTACACTAGATATTGATAAAAAGGTGTGTCACTCAGATTTCAAAAAAAAGTTGTGAAAATAGTGCAAAAAATGGGTAGATGCAGGCACGGATAGGTAATAGTAAATGAAATTTAAAATGGTACTTTTCCTTCTACGGTGGAAAATAGTATTTTTTCAAGCTGAAGCAAGAGCCGACAGAAAAAAAGGAAAGGAAAGCTATTTTCCTCAAAGTTGAAAAAGTTTTTTAACGGGCATCTTCTTGCAAAAATGCCACGTTTAAGTTGGAAAATTGGAAACATCCTCTTACTTTTCAAAAGCAAAAGAAAAAGAAAGTGAGAAACCCATCTCAAAGTAAAGCTAAAACGATCAATATGTATGTGTGGATGTGATGCATCATGACGAGAAAAGGGGCGGTGCTGCTGTTCCTCCACTGGCTCATCGAAATGCCTCTTATCCCTCTTAAGTCTCAGTGCATCAGGTATTCGCGCGCCAATACACTATTTAATGAAATGGAGGGATGAAAAAAGGCTATTGGATGCACCAATCGCAAAGCAGAGGCCCCGCCCGATTTCCTTCACTGTGCATCATAACCACGGCTGGGCACGACAACTGGGATGGCACAATGCAACGCGGCTCCGCAAGCGGCGCGTGCACGTCGATCAATACTCATCCTTACCATTAATCCTTTTTACATTCATGTCACATTTCCTCTTCTTTTTTGAATTTTCAAGTAAATTTACCTTTTATTTTTATTGCTTTCGATTTCGTGCACCGCTTTTGCAAACTTTACGAATCAGCTGCGCCGCATGGGGCTGCGTTGCGACGCGCTGGCTCCACAACCATACTTCAGCCTAATAACATCCAGCTTCCGGGTTTTTTTTTTTCAAGGAAATGCGGTGGGGAACCGGTTGATCCATGGATACAAAAGTAAAACATATATAGTGGAGTCGTTTTGACAGTGCGTTTTCCGCGACAGCGGCTCCCTGGCATTGGAGCACGCAGCGCGGTCGGTCAAAAAGTTGACCTATGATTCATCTAGTATCTTTGAAGAGTTTTGTAGCTTGTTTCTCCTTATATTGTTCTTTCTCAGCTCTTAGAACAAATGAAGAAGGGAACAGACGATAAAACCCGTCAAAGAAGCCGGATCCATCGTGGGTCAACTGTTTGACCAACCGCACTGCGTGCTCCAATGCCAGCGGGGCCGCTACCGCGGACAACGCACTGTCAAAACGACTCCACTATACGTTTTTGATTGTTGGAGAAATTAGAAAACTCATCCAGACAAATGGCGAAAACGCTATTTTTGTTGAGATGTAGGCTTCCAATAGTCCTGTCGCTGGTGTAAAAATTTTCCAGAGAAAAAAAAACACAAAAACAGGAGATGTTGAGTAATAGAAAAAGTTGAGAGATAGAAAAACTGTAGGAAAGACAAAGGGAAACTTCACAAACATATAAACAAAAATAAATCTTATATTCTCTTTACTCTGATGTTCTCCTTTTTCTGCATCCACATTTCAGGCCTTATACCCTACCGTACGCTTGAAACCTACTGGCTGACACCATCATACTGGGATAGACGTTTCAAAGATTGGCGAGAGCTCTACACCACCACCAAGGACCTGTACCTGCCGTCGACTTTCGACAGGAAGACTCGCTCCTATTTTGCTAGCTGGACCACTTAATTGCTGCTAGTCTTTGATTACTTCCGTTCCTCTCATGCATTTTCAATCAATAATCGATCGACGTTAGCGATTACGGCACTATATCGTATCCATAATCAAAGATCCACACAGTGACGCGTTGAATCTCCCGCTCTGCTCACTCCAAACAGTGTGCCATAATCGTTGAACTCGTGTATAGCGATGATGCGCTTCGCTTTTACGTGTGTGTGTTTGTAATTTGTACTTTTCTTTACTGCTACACTACTGCGAAAGTAATGCTGCCATTTTAAACATATGGACGGGCGGAGCAAGAGTATTACCGCTGTGACAACGATTAGTTCGTGGACTACTATGTGAATGAGTAAATATTTGTGCCCAGCTGTTGGACCCATGGACCATGCTAAGAACAACAACAACTAGGAACATTGTACGGCTAAATGGCAAGGAAAAGAGCGTAATTTGGTCGCAGGACCCAACGTTAGAAACATTCATGTGGCGGACGCAGAGGGGGGAGGGGTAGTGGATTGCCGAATTTTTGAAATTACTTCTTAAAATAGATGAAAATAATGTACAGTGGCGGCAACATACTTAGCACATCCATGATTTTAGACCGCAGAATTTTCTGCATATCTCAGCCCTGGGACCAGCAATCAAGACCAAGTTCGAGTATGTGCTGAGGCTCTACGGAGGGGGAGAGGGCTTTCAGTTGCTTACCACGGACAGAGAGCCACACTGAACTAGATAAAAAGATAGGATTTCAATTTTTGCCACTAGCGGATTTCCAATATTGCCCAACTTCCCCCCCCCCCCACCGAAAAATGGTCGCCGAATTTTTTTTTTTTTTTGAGAATAGTTCATAAAATGGCGTCGAAATTATCCATTACGTAGTTTATCATTTATTATTATCATTTTTTTTCGTGTCCGCAATAAGGCGAGAACCTCAGTTTTTCCCTACACCTTCACCCACTGACTAGGCATTTCTGCGCAAGCCACTGCAAAATACAATTTAAAAAATTATTATGAAGTAGGTAACAATAAGCAGTACATAATTAAGGCGTTAGAAACTATAAATAATGCAAGTTCTAGCGTAATCGCACAATTCAACACGATTTCCACACCTTCTTATGGATTATTTTCGGGTTTTTTTTTTGCCTAATGCCATAGGAATCTGGTGACAATGACAAAAAAATTTACAAACCTCTATGATCTGAGAAAAACTTGAATTTACAGGTAGTCTAATCATTTCGAAGCGCACTGTACATACCTTTTCAGAGTGATGGGAATTTTTACTGATTGACCCATCGTGCTGTGAAGATCGAGCCGTTGCATCGCGTGGATCATTATTCGCCATGTGGACAGTAACCTATGGACAGAATCAATCTGACAGAGTTAAGTTAGATTAACGAAATATAGGATCAGTGAACGTGACTCACCTGTATCCATACCTATCCCCGTACAACAACACCAACAACATTCGTATGCTAGTTGGCTCACCGGCGTAGGCCTAAACTCATATTCTTGTTCTTTTAACGAAAACTCACACCTTATAAGAGTTTTTTGAATGATTGTAATTAAAATTTGAGAGAATTAAAGGGCTTCGATCCAGTTATGAAATCCTGAAGAATAATAAGGTTGAAAGATAATGTTGTCGACGTTACTCAGTCCCATTCGTGTGGTGAGCCACGCATTCCAGAACGCTTTACCTCTTTGGACTTCTCGAGCAATTTACCGAAGAAAGTCTGTAGATTGAGGGAATATGTGTCCATGTGCGTACATATTTATTCACTTCTACACCGCCAGCTTTCCCGAAATATAACAGTATGTGGACTCGCTGTTCTTGTGTAGGCGCAGCCATTGATACAGTCCTATCCATTCATATCAGGTTGTTGCGAAATTAATTGCCGTTTTGGGGTATGCTCACTTGAACCCTTCTCTTCTGCCCAATTTGAGCAACTTCAACCCAATTTATGTGACCTCCTGATAGAGCCTTTCCTCCTCTTTCGAACGCTGCTTGAATATTCTGGCTGGCTCTTTCCTGAGGGTTTTTGTGAAGGCGCGAACAAATCATGAGCCGAAGTGATTTTCGGATGATTATGGTCCATGACTTCAAACTCGATCACTCTTTGTCGGATGCTAGCGGTAATCTTGCATTTGTTTTGGCTTCGAATCGCCTTCCAAATGGGCAGTGAACTATTCGGTCGCAAATTTTTCTCCCGTCGATTTTGATCCCCAAAACAACCATGGTCGTGACCACAGGTTGTTCTCTGACGACCAAGCGTTGAGAAGAGTCGTGGGACCTAATCCGGGTCCAACCATTTGGACTTTGAGGGCAGGGATGATAATCTTCTCTGACGATAATACTTCGCGTCCGCTTCACGGAATGTGCTCATTATCACGTGCGGAAATATCGTGAGAAACGGAATCCAAACCTATGGGCCAGTATATCCGAAACAGGAGTGCAGGAGGAAACGTCCATGGCTTCCTCTAATTACCGCGAGCGCCAGCTATAAGCACAAAGGACGGTTTGCTTTTTCAGTACTCAAATGATATCGGATTCGCGGACGCAGGGGGCACGTGGACAAGTTGGTTAATCGTGCATTGAAACTTAGGATCTCCCGGTTATCCATGTGTGGAATCTAAAATCACTCTACCGTGACTGCCAACTCTTGCTCAACTCCTCGATGTTGCAGCAGGACCTTTGCACTCGGATCCAAGCACCGCACGCTTCCAATTCGTCGGTCATCTAAAATTCAGTACCTCAGCCAAAGCTTCAGATGATCTCGGAATACAAAACCATTCATAAACAAACTTGCAACTCCACGAATTTTTATTATCCTCTCGCAGTTGGACGCAGCCTCGTTGAAGAGCCGATATGTCTCATTCAACGCATACGGACGACGTTCGACCCGGAGGTCCAGGATCGAGATCGCGGACGAGTTGTCCCATCTGCGGAAGATGACCTGAAAAAGGTACGTGGTTTCAGGGTTGAATTTTATTCACTGTGATTTATCTGAAATGCGCTGCCATTCCGATTTTCTAGACAACCTCTAAAACAAAGGGTTATGTTAGTAATGATTGGTTAGAGTAACGCTTCTCAAATTTACTGAAAATGTTTGATAATGAATTTTGAAAGAATTCCTGAAGACGCACATCTAGAGCAAGTTACATATAGCCTGTTAGCTCAGGGGCGATAGAGTGATTTTGTCTGCATTTACGACCTCAGCACGGTGTTGGCCAATAGATCTAATCTTTACAGGAAACTGATTTTACATAATTTTTATACTTTTTTCTGTAAGTTTCGATATGCATGTGGTGTGATGTTTCCTTCCACTTTGATGTTTTCCTACTGCCAGTTAGTGAAAGCTCCTCCAAGATGCAGCCTGCGGCGCCCTCTCACTGATGGAACCAATGCGTTCGTAATTGCAGACAAAGTCATTTCATCGGTTGTTTTTGAGATAACAGACTATGTGTGTCAGGTAAAAGCGATGCATTTTTTTTTGCGAACGAGAAAACTCGACGGAAGCTCCGGAAATTTCCTCGGCAATCCAACTCCTTGACATTTGAACTCAACCAGATGATTTTTTGACAAAATAATCTGCTTTTATCAATCGTAACACTACGTATAAACCTCGGAACATGGAAGAAATCATTTGGGGAAGAGTTGTTAAGCGTTTCGCGTTTCTCACATCTTGTTTACGACATTTTCCTTCCAGATAAACCAGACAAATATGTAAAAAAATTACCTTTGTTGAGATCATTTGGCCCTCTGGCTGCTTCGTCGCCTTCAGATCGTCGTAAAGAAACGGTACATGGACAGCCTCCATCGGTTTTAGGAAAATCTCCATATGCCCACTATTCTGCAGCACCAAATTCTTCTCCATTGGTGTTTCCAGAGAATTTGCACGTTTGTAGAACGTCCACTCATCCTGGTCCGTAACGATGCTAAACAGCTACGTGTCAAGAAGAAAATTTTCAAGTTTTGCTGACAAATTGCAGTAAATAAAGTGTTGATGATTACATACCTCAGCCCTGGCTCATCGATTTCGATGATGCAGTTAATCGGTTCTGGATACGTATTCTGCAGCAGATATTCGAAGAAGACCTTCTCGCCAAGACTCGGGAAGATGTAGTGGCGTGATGTGATGCCTGTTAGATGAATTTATGATGAAACGTTGACATAAAGTTGTTGCTGGCCAAGGTTGTACGAGTTCTTTTGTTTAGTTACCCAAACTTGAACTTTCATTTACACTAGTCCCGAATACTGGAAGAATTTTCTGCTCAAGCGTGTTCAGAAACGAGTATTATCTAGGATGCTGAGCTCCAATGTCGCACCCACTGAATATCTCAGCTTCTTTTCTCTATATACAATACAGTACCTAATTTTCTGCTCAAGCGTGTTCAGAAACGAGTATTATCTAGGATGCTGAGCTCCAATGTCGCACCCACAGAATATCTCAGCTTCTTTTCTCTATATACAATACAGTACCTACTCAGTGGTGACGATTATCCTAAGAAATCGAGGACGGAGATGGGGGAATGGGGAGTATTGATATTTCTATCAAAATTACGAAATCAAAAAATTGAAAAATTTTAAAAAATCAAAAAATTACGATACGAAATGACAAGGATATTCATATTTGACACCTTAAATAGACTATATGAAGTTTCCGGGAAAAAAAGTCGTAGCTTGTGGGGCCTAAAGTACCTAGGCAAAGCCGTTTCCTCTATCTTTTTGTTTACTTACCCACTTTAAAGTTTTGCAACAAGTCGACTACGCTTTCAACGCAATTTTCGAATGAGGGGCAATTCGAAGAGGAAGTTGAACAAGGAACTTTATTTTCCCCACATTTTATAATCTAACAATATACAGAAAAGCGAAAATTCTAAATAAACCGCGTAGTTCATCCGCACCTTGAAATACAGCTTCAAGAAGTTTTGAAGCTTTACTCTGGTTCCTCAACTTTCTGTAAGCTTCCAACTCTTCTTCGAAGAGGAATTTTTTCACTGTTGCCTAAAAAGGATTTCTCAAAATGTGGGTTGCTGAGAAAGCAATTCAGAAAAGGATAAAGGAAAAGATCAGAAAAACCTTTTGCTGCGTTGGAACGATTCCGTGTTTGAGCTTTTCCCACTGTCGTATTCGGTCATAGCTCTGCTCGTCGAAAATTTCCTCATATCTCTGCTGAATATCGAGCCTAAAAGCAATGCTAACACCACAGCTTTAGCCAGAGCAAAAAAATAGGAATTAAGAGCCGATCATGAGTCCAAATAGGCCTGAAAAGGAAGATGAATATTTGAAATAAAATTAAAGATATTGAAGCATTCATTACTACTTAGTTATTAAACCAAACCAAGTTTTAAGGTCTACCCCGAGGATGGAAAAAAACTTGTGAAGCAATGGTAGCTGTTCCCTACCAAAAGGTTAAATTACTAAATTAGCATAGACTGTAACGCAGGCGTAAGTGGAGTAATCGTCTCCACTTAGTGAATAACCTTATCTTTACTCCTTCTCAACCCTTTAGGGGACTTGGTGTAGCAGCATTCTTGAAACATGAATCGAAATAAAACAATAGAAGAAAAAGGATAAAGTTGAATAGATCTGTTTGGAGTTTGTGCTGAGAACAAGCTCGACGTACCTTTGAGCATATAAGAACTTCTGTAAATTACTATCATGCGCCGGATTCAGCGGTTTGGCACGGATTCGATAGATGTCTGGGCCTTCATCTCCAAGGCCCTTGAGGCGACGATTTACCACGCAGGTGGTTCGACTGTGGACCAGATCTGGAACAAGAAAAATTTAGTAAGAATTTCTTTGCTATAGAAAAAATACTGGTTCACATACGATTTGCATGAAATATGACTGAAAAAAAAAACGCAAGAAAACACTCCATTCCTTGAAAAGAATTTTCTAGTATATCTAGTTTCGAGGGGTTATTAGTAGTCCATATTTTGTTTACCTACACTTAGAAGTAGATGAAAAAAGAAATTGGGAACTCATGCTGTAAAAAATGCTTCAGCGCACGCCGCGGGCATGAAGTATATATTTTTATAGTACGAATCGTCTCAATTCACGATCCACGTACAGGAAATGTTCACCCATTACACCTTTCTATTTACTTACCCATTGAGTAATGAGCTTTCTTTCTGTTAATGAGCTCTTTAAAAAAATGTGACATATCAAATTTTGATCTACGAAAAGAGTCAGGAATGCTAGGTTTATCGTAACCAGCCTATAGCGAATATGAAAGTGTTGAGCATAGAAGAAGCAAGCGGTTGCACCCAAATCAAACATAACCCAATAATCGCCACCGAATCCAGGAAAACACCGGATTTCATTGGGCTATTTGCGCGCTGATTTTTGCGCACCAAACGTTTCCGGAGTTTCTGACAGCGCCGCCGGCGGCGCCGCTGGTCGAGTAGCCAGCGCTTGGATGACATGCGGCCAAACAATTCGCACCAGCAGTGGTCTGGTCTGGACCAACGCAAAAATAGCGTGTGATGACAAGAGACACAGAGTGCGACAAAAACCGTATAAATGGCTGGCGATTTTCGAGGAAGGACATCGGGAGTTTCATCCACTCGGATATTCCAATGGCTATTACAGCAAAATCACTACTTATTGGGTTTTCAGTCGCTGTGTTGTACCTCGTACAGCTGCAGGTAAGTAAGTCGTCTGGAATCTTCCAGAATTTGAAACTTATCATGTTGTCTCAATGCATTTGAACCTGTCGCTGCTGAAGAGCTTCCCTCTCGACGGCTTTTGTGTGAAAAAACTATTTTTTTGGTGTCACCAGGTAGAAAAATTCGATCGTATAAGAATTTTCGAACTACTGTTCCTTTCAGCAGCATGATTTCTAAATTTGCCAATTAGGAACATGACCATTCATCTTTCAATAACGAGAACACCCATAACCTCAGCACAATTCGAGTATTTTTAATTACCCTCAGCATTCCATGAATCTAAATGGCAGTTAATTTTGGGTGATGAGCGTTGTGCCTTGTAAGGACAGCGCTGCAGAACTTCATCACTGCTAAATTCATTCAATTGACCGATAGCAGAGCTTGCTCATGGTGCCATTTCTAGCCTCAACGCTTCTGATTTTCCATCTGGCTTGTTACCAAAACAATGAGTTCCTCCTCGAGTTTGTCATTTACACTACGGAAACTCTCAGTCACATTGTAATCTCCTTCAATTTCTCTCAGAAAAACAAAGTAAGTGAGTCATTTAGAAAAAAAATGAGGAAAGAATCAGTTCAACCTCAACAAGCACGAAATTAATCGTCAGAAGTGCCCACAAATGTTTCATTTTTACATTTCTGCAAATTTCCAGCACATTTCTGAATTTCCAGGCCTTGCCGATCCCCTCAAATGATGCCGTCCTCGACAGTTCCGCTACCGCTCTCTCAACCCTCAACACAACTGCCATCGACACCCTCTCCGATCCAGGAAATTCCACAAGAGTGAAAAGACAAGGAGGCTGCGGGTGCGGTTGTGGATGCGGTTGCTGTTGCTGTAGGCCGAAGTGAGTGGTCCCCTAGTACTAAGTTTATCCATTCAAGCTCTTTTCAAGGCAACAGTTTGCTTCTAAGAAAGCATAGAGATCTGTAGGACAGTTGCTTGGGAGATTAACTGTTCGTTCTGAGCAAAAATGGTTAGCAGGCATTGATGCGCAATGCTTTTTGTGACGAAAAACAGGCTAGACGCTCTGAAACATTGGATAAACTACTATTCTGTTCAATGTGTACACCTGAAGATGACTTATTATTGACCTCCGTTATCAAATTCAGATGCTGTTGCACGTGCTGTAGAACGTGTTGTTGTACACGATGCTGCACATGTTGCCGTCCATGCTGCTGCTGTTGTCGACCATGCTGCTGCTGCGGAGGAGGTGCGGGAAATTGAAAAGACATTCAGTATATAGATCCATGATTTCCCACGGGGGAGGAGGGGTGAGCTAGTGGGACCAAAACTAATTGGCTCACCGGGGAAAAAAGATTAAATTTCACTAAGGAATTGTCCAAGAACGGCTAACAGAAAGCGTAACTGAGAAGCCTTTTTCAGGCGGTGGTGGTTGCGGATGCTGCGGATGCGGTGGCGGTTGCGGATGCTGCGGATGCGGTGGTGGTGGCCGTAAGCGACGATCGCTCCAGAACTTGAAGATCAAGCTGGCTGACAAGATCGAGAGAGAAGCTAGGTGAGCTCAATCTCATAATTTATCCCATTATCCAAGTGCTTATCCCATATCTCGTGGGGAAAATATTAATTTCTCAGAGCCGCCCTACCTGCCCTTCCAGCAGCTGTTGAGCAGACGGAACAGCCTGAACAGCCCGAGCACCCTGAGCAGCCACAACAGCCTGAGCAGCCACAACAGCCTTCCCAACCGGGACAGCCTAGCCAACCAGAAGAAAGCATCCAGCCCTCTCAGCCAACTGTCGACGGGTCAAAGGATCTCACTGAGTTCCCGTTCATCAAGCCTGATGAGAACGAACCCACTGAATGGCCTCAACCGGTGTTTGAACTGGTCACTGAGACCTACGTGTAAATAGCATAGGATTATTTATCCTCTTATATATTTAAGATATATTGATAATAAATATATTTTTATAGCGGCATGCACATTAAGGAATTCCAATTCCAAACTTACGAGAAAAAAAATGTAAAGTAATGAATCACAACGAATAAGCTTTCTTTTATATTTTTTTTACTTTATTAAAAACTCAAAGGGGCTTCGTTCACATACGGAAAGTGGAGTGGAAGAGTAAGATTCGTACCATACATGTGACTGTATCGAATATAACCGACGAAATTTTCGAGTATTCGAAAATTCGAGTGATTCATTCATTCGATTTTTCAAAGAGTGAGCATGTTCGAACGATTCGTTTATTCGAGTTGTTCATAATTGAAGTTATTCGAATAATTCGCTTATTCGGGCACTTAAAGAAAGCTAGTATTCGAACAATTCATTCATTCGCCTGTCTGAAAAGTGGCAAACTCGAAATATCCGTTTATTCGGCTTGGGAACACTTGACATTTGAATAATGATGGTATGATGGCTTTTATAGAGAGCCATAGGTACTAACCAGGTCATGCCCCAAAGGCTCGTAGCGACCCCAGAAATTCCCGCAAATCGCCTGACGAGATCCTGATATGTCTCGAGGCCGATCTTTGCAGGATCGAGTAACAGAGGTTGATAATGGCGGCCAGGAAGGGAAACTTTGAAAGCTATTATTGGAATGGTATTGGAACGAACATTCGATTCCAATTATTCATTCTTTTGATGATTTCAAAATGTGATTTCTGGTAGCCAAAAAAGTCCTACGTTCGAATAATTCGTTCTTACGCATATTTTGAAAACACCTTATTCGAATTATTCGAATACTCCAATATTTCAAAACGCCCCATACCAGAACTATTCAGAATTCGAATATTTTGAATTTTCTATTTTTCGAATTATTCAAAATATCGAATATTTCAAAAATCGTCGAATTTTCTAATGTATAGTTCCAACGCTCGCCCCCCGCTCATTCGGAACGGGATTTTGCCCCCAAAATTGTCTGAATTGGTGCCTAATGAGTGTATCTATGGTCAAATTCACGAACCTAACAAAGTGACAATAAAATTAATCCATAACTGAACTCGATGTGAACTCGAGGTAATTAAAAAAACCCACTTCAATAGCTATATCTATAGAAATTCTTCCTCTCCTAGCAAAACCCTCTAACCGCTCTTGTTATTGAGTGGAAATATTTCACGGTATTTTCAGATCATCTGGCCTCTACTGTCAATGGCTAAATTTACTGTCAATGGCTCAACCAAAGCCAAACAGTCAGGGGTCTGCATTGAGGCTGTTTTTATGCATTGAAACCCTTTGTACAATGCGGATTCGCGCGGTTGGCAAACACCCACCTTCGCTCGCAAAACAGAACCAGACCATTTCCGTATTTAGAGCGGCAAACAGAACATTGTGTTTATTTCTAAAGTTATTTCAGTGGGAATTTCACGAATGAGTTAAGTCTTAGCCAGTTTTACTTCAAACATTGTATAATAAAATCAGTGAATTTGCGGGAGACAATTGGGTTTACTTTCACAGCCTATTTCAGGCAAATTCAGGCAATTTACTTTAATGAAACTCACAAAAATTTGTTCCTCCATCAATGGAAGCTGTACCTACAGTATGTAACATGTAACATGAGCATAGGTATTTTCCTTTTTTTGTTTCATTTTATGTGTAAGAGAAAGTTGGACCAACAATTAAAATGCTCACCCTAACGTCAATAGAACGATACAAAACTACTAAAAAATCATGAGCGAATACAATTGAAACAATACAATACAATTGAAAAAACTGAGCTATTCTTCCCTATTGTACCACCTGGGGAGAAGGGGTGGTGATATGTATTAGAATTTCTTACAGAAAGCCGCAAACTTCGTCAAGGATTAGGAGGTTTACAGTCTGGGTGCAACACATGCGTAGAATAGTAATAATTCGGCTTCTATAAGCCCTCTGTTTACTTTTAAAAGATTCGTCCTCCAGTGACTGAGCTACTCTGATAAATGAGCAGCATGAACGCATCCCGAGAAGCGTAATGCGTCAAGTGCAAAGCCCCGGCATCCTCGCCCAGCTGCTGCAATCTTCCCCTCACTTGCCTATAAGTGAGGGAAAGACTGCAGCAGATTATAAGTCCTCTCTTCTTTTCAACAGCATCTGCTGAAGGATGGCAGCAGTTGAGAGGAGGATGACAGCAACCGAGAACTATGTACCTCCAGGTTTTGTACTCGGCCCAATGTGCTCGCTGTTCTCGCTGCCTTCCTTTCGAACAGCTCCGGCGGACGCAGAAGAGTGGGCGTGAAGGAGGGGGGCCCAGACAGAAAATAAAATTAATAAAAATATTAGTTATAATAATAAATAATCGATAAAAATTATATTAAAAATAACATTAAAAAAGACGAGTAAAAATAAACTAATGAGATCTTTATAAGATCTTTATATGTATTGTGAAGTAATTTCAAAAATTTGCCGACCCATTCTCGGTGGGGGGCGCCCCTCCCCCCCCTGCGTCCGCCACCGCGCACAGTAATCAGGGTAACTAACTTGTAACAAGGTAAATGTGCGGTTTTATTGTGATTCGGAATATTGTGAATCAAACGGTAATACTGATTTTTACTGATGCCAAGAGATAACCATTTTTTCTGCATTAAACGGCTCAGTGAATGAATGAATGAATGAATGAATGAATGAATGAATGAATGAATGATGTTGAGAAGAGCAGTGCATTGAAGATCGTCCTATTAAATAGCTAGTAATGCAATTTAAGAAGTCTCAGTGATAAAGAATATAAAATGTTTGATTAAAGTAATGAAAAAAAGACAATATCAAAAATTGGTGCACCTATCTGATTGGAAGACGGATGGCCTATATTGGCAAGGCGCAAGTACAGTAACGCTGTCACTCGAACCATTCCCGGCAGAGCGCTGAACACAACCGGGCACTGTACTGTGCACTGCACGGCCTCCTTTCCATTTCGGAGCAAACTCTGAATTCTCATGATTGATTGAAACAGCTTCGATAAATGTGTTCCTAAATAAACTGGGGGCTGAGGCCTAACCTGAAGTGGAATGTAACTGGCTCCCAGAAGCATCAGCGACTCAGCATCCCAAGCTTCCACACAGAGTGAATTCGAGCAGAGATATGTGATAAACTCGTCGCGATCATTCTCGGTCTGTCTCTGGCGATCCACAAGGAATTTTATCTAAATTTCCCGTGGTGAAGTCATGGAAGAAAGGTGCGAGCTTCAAAGCCTTTACTACATGATGTATACCCATTTTCTACATGCATATACCTAGAATCAGGTATGAGCTGGAGTTTTGCGTAAGACTAGTATTCTGGAGGACGAAAATTGAGATAGATTAGAAATATGGGAAGTTAGGAGAGATAAAGACAGCATGTATGACATGACATTACTCAGCTACTGTCAACTCTTCAGAAATTTAGTACTTATAAGCTCAAATGAGGACAGACTTCAGGAATTTCAGAGGTTTTTAGACTGGAATCCCGCCCACTCCTGCCCTGTACTGATAGAAAATGTTTGCTTCCAAATAAGATCTAAAAATTCACTCATCCAAGAAAAAGAAAGCGCATTTGTTCCTCAGTTGTGCGACTCCCTTTTCGAACATTCAAAATTCGATTCCGAATTTTCACAGAGAAGGACCGCAACGGGATGTAGAATAGCAGTAAGTTATACGAAAAGACCAAAGAGCATAAATCAGTACGCACTCGGCTTCAATCCTCCAGCGAATTATCCATGATAATTCTTAGTAAAATTTCACAAAAAAATAATAATGGGAACTTTATTCATGATGCCCATTCTTTAGTGCCATTAGGTGGAGTAAGAATGCCCATCATTTAAATGTTAACCAGCTATGTTTGATTTTTACCCACATACCTATAGCGTACAGTTACTGTATACCTGTATACCTATCTGCGAGTACGCACTAACTGTTATATTGTGGTGCACCCTTTTTCTTGGTGTATTAGACAAATAAATAAAAGAATAATAAATCGCACCATGAATCCAGATCCGCTCTCGACGACCTCCTCGCCGTTTGCGTTCAGGCGTTTAAATACGTTGGGATCATTGCTGGAACTGCTGGAATCCGACAGCAAAAGTCTGAAAAACATTAAGTCAACGACAGGTGTATCAAGATGTGCAACTCATACTGTAATATCTGATTTACAATGTTTGTCTCAGGATTTTATAAACATCAGGAAATCCATAAACCGGCTTTTGCAGCTCGAGGATCTCGCCCAGAAGAAGGAAGTCCGCTACATGGGAGTCAACCAATGATCACTCACTCTTCTGTGGTAACCTGCTGGAAGCGATAAAATTGCAGCGTGAAGAATACTTTACGCACCGGCATCGCATCATGTTTGTGAAGGCTGCAACGATGTCGTTAAGAAACCAGGAAGAAGATATTTTAACATCATGAATGGAAATGTGTTGGTAAAGTCAGATGCTCAATCTTACCTTGCCCAACACGGCAAAATTCAGCCTCTGACATTTGAAAAAATACAAAAATGAGATAAAACCACCTGCGTGGCTGAATTTCAGCGTATTTTCAAGGATTTTCTTACAAATAGAATATTTGTTATAACTAGAGTTTTGCTCGACAACAAGTCACCGCGGAAAGAAATCCGATTTTTTTAACCATTTGAAAACTCATTTTTATTGGTTTCAATGCGCATAGCTGCGAGAATAATTTCTGGCCGCGCCTTACTATTCGTATCCATTGGGGTACGTATGGTCAAATGAAGGTGACAAGAAAAAACGCAAACCTAACATTGAATGAAATACCGAGCGTGGCATAACTCACCACTTGAAAGCCATGAATTGCACGATTATCTCATTCGTGCCGAGTGGATCGTTCATTTCCACGGCACGGTTTGGAAGCGTGCTAGCAGAGACATCAGTCAGCGTTGGTGGACTACCATCGCGGTCAAAGATGCCAGGGAACTAAAAAAAAAACAATATTCACTTTTTACTTTGCTGCTACGTTAGCTGAAGAATCAGCGTACCTGAATATTGGACAAGAAAGAATAGACCGAGCGTGGCACATTGGAAATCCTGAAAGGTTAATTTTTAGAGTCTTTACCACTCATTCGCTTCGAAAATGTCGGGCTTCGAATACTCGGTGAAAAAAGCGTTATTCGATCCTCTGCCATGTTGCTGTTTTTATTTTCATTTCCTTTTCAAAATCACTTAGACAATACTGATAAGCAGCATCCACAGATTCTTTTCCGGAAAAATCTCAAAAAGGCTTCTACGGTGGAACAATGCCTTTCAGGAATAATGATGAAGATAATAATTGAACCTTTATAACCAGTGCTACTTATTTCTGCATACTGGCGCCAGAGTTAGTGTCAATTGTTTATTTTAAATCATAAAATAGTTCAAGTCTAATGTTGTGCTCGCACCACGGATTACATGGCGACGTGCAGGTCCTATTAGGGATTGTTGCTGTATTGGTTGTGGGTTTTGTTGTTGTCTCAGTTTTCAAGGAGTTTTTATTATACTTATGAGCGAGTTCTATTGAGAGATGGAAGTGCATACCTGGCCTCTTTGACAGGTAGAACATAGGAAACCGGCAAATTCTGTCGCGGCGACTCTTGTTCGATAATGCTGTCAATCTTCTGGTGCAGCTTGGGAGTCGTAACAGGCGTGGGCTTCTGAAAATAACAGACGACGATCTTTTCCAGCAAGAGAACATGGGCTACATAGAGACACAGAGAAAGGGTTGAAACTACCTAACATGGTCTCCCGTACCCTTTCACCGGGAACAGTTGGCTCGAAAAATGATGCTATGGATAGTTTTTGCCAAAGATATTAAGTAAAACCATAGCCCAGGAACACGATCCACACCCTGTGTATCTGTAGGATTTCTATCATTCTTTCCCAATAAAGATAAGGTAGAAATAGCAGCCAGGCCTTACTGATTTTATCCTTTTTCCCACTGTTCAAGGGATCATGTTGAGAGACCCCCTAGCCAATGTGTTCCTAATGCTATTACGGTTCTAATGGGCACTTTAATTTAATTATAACTTTAATTTAAACGAATGCTATTAAAGTTGTGATGAATGAACCTTGGTGTAAATAGGTGGCAGCAAGTCCTCGTTGTCAGTCGTCTCAGACTCATCCCGTTTCAGCTCGGGCTTCTTTGGTGACAATGGCTTCTCCTTATCAGTATCCTCAGCGTCGATGGTTTCTCGGCGTGGAGCTGGCGTCGGAATCGTGGAGCGCGACAAGGAGTCATACGATCGCTAAAACGAACACTTTTGTACCTTCTATTCAGTGATGAAGGTCGCTCTCCTTACCGTATCTTCCAAAACAAAGTTGAATTGAATAGTGATTTTAGGCGCACTTTCTGTGAATATGCTGTCATCTCTACGGTACAAATGGAGTAGATTTTTGAAGCAGAGGCTCTCTTCAGGATTGGGACGAGGTCCACCGATGAGCGACACTGTAATATACTCCTGATGAAATGTATGAAAAAATGAATGAGATCCTATCTATTAGAGTACTATTATTATATTATTATGTACTATTATAGTACTAGTAGTAAATTTGATTCTACTATCATTACATTAAAAGAAAACGAAACTGCATATGAACCTGATGCCTGGACTCGTCCGTTCGTTTGCAACTGTGAACGGTTAGAGAAGGGCTGCCAAGCCCCCCAGCAGATGATCACGGACTGACTGTACAGGATGCTTTTCTGCAAACATTCCATTTTAGAAATTGAGATCACACATACTTTAATAATAAAATCGTATGTGCGGATCACTATTATGGGGAAAAAAGGCCAGAGATGTTTAGTTGCGGAATTTTGAAGAGCCTTAGATTGATTATAGATAACTTGGACCCATCTATGGATCTGTAATCAGAAATCCATGAAAATGTTAATTAAGGACATGGGTTTTCGAATTGCCAGAGAACATTTTAGAATGCTTGATATTTTATCGATTTTTTCATATATCGTTAAACTAGAGTTCAAACTCACATCGTTGGAACGAAGCCCCAGAAGGTAATCGAGAGCGAACACAATCACAAGGCGATCGTCATCCGCCATTTTTGGCAGTGAGACGCGAGACCTTACGAATAACGAGTTCATCTCCGACCTGAAACAAGCAGCCGCATTCAGAACCAGCCATATGATAAAGAAAAGATGAAAAAAGCTTCGCGAAAATAGTTAGACACATTTCACTACAGGTGTTTCGGAGGTGCAGAGGTGTAAAATTTGGCTTATGATTTGAATTACGCATGCATTTTTCTTGTAATTTCTTCCATGATTTTTCAACATGATAACGTGCCTTATATCACTACTGCTTCTGCTCATTGGTCGACCTTTTCGTCGAAGTGAGTGTGATCCTCGCAACTGCTCATCGAGCGAGGACAGATGAACCACCAATGGCTCGAAGAGAAACGTGAAACTGTTGTGAACGCCGATCTAAAATCTAGAATATGGGCCAAAGAAAAAATCGGGAAACAAAACGTTTTTAAAATAAGACCAACTCACCCGTAACCGTCGTTCTAACACCTGCATCGGCTCGCCTTTAGCAGAAGGAGCATGATTCTCGCGATATAAGCGGTCAGCGTTCAACTGAAAGGGACCACTTAGAGGTAGGCTATCGTCTATAATTTACAGGTAATAGAAGTCTCTGCATTTTTTCGCAGCTTCAATGTTTTACGCATGAAACGGCGCCAATCTAGTCTGATTTTCATATCTTACGAACTTTCATAGAAATACATTAATTGAGAAAGACGACACTTTCCTACTTCGTTCCAGCAGTGACGGAATTCATGAATATTCTTGGGATGAATATAAGCTTCTCGCTAATCCAAAGCGGAAGAAATTTTTGAGCGAGATGAGGTATGTATGTCCGCTGTTTTCACCAATTATCGCCATTGCCGAGTGAGATGGGTGGCAAGAGTACGTAACTTGGTGAACCCTTCCACTAGAAAAAAGAAGGAGGATGGGTCACATCCTTCCCAGAAACATTGATAAATTCCATTATAGGTAAGGTACCCGGCGAAGAGATGTTAGCTTTAAAAAAGGGTAATTTTGGAAAGACTTACGAGGAACCCGAAAAGTGAGCACGAATACTCAACTACCACAATTTCTAAAACAGACAAGCCCTATAGGAAGAGAAAATGTTTGAACCTACATCGTCCAACACCAGCTTCTCGATACGCTCAGCATGAGGTCCAAATGAGAGCGCCAGTTCGTCCAAGGATGAGAGTACATGTGGCATTTGAACCGGAGTAGCCAGTTGTGACCCTGAAGTATGTAGCTCATTTTCCCTGAACGAGAATCCAAAAATAGCAGATGTTCAATAGGTACTGACGAGCATACTTATTGGTTTTGATAACCTTCTCTAGCTAAAACGACCACGAAAGAGGGAAATTTCAAATTGTAAGATAATCACATATGATTACAGATCAGCAATGTGGCTACTTCCTCGAAGATAGACCTTGAAAATGGGAATTCTAATTTTAGCAGTAAAAAAAAGAAAATTGAAACCCACCGCTCTCATTCGGTAGCAGTCCAGGTACTTCATACCGATTCCCAATTATACAGAAGTCCGGAAAGTAGTCAACTGCATCAACAAGGAGAGAGTGCGAATACAGTGAACATTCCAGTGTTCCAGAAGCTGTTGACTCATGGTGTGATTTCGAACTGAACGTCAGAACTTTCGGTGAGCCAGGGTATAGCTTGATCCTGAAAAAGTAGCCAGATTATCACAACTAGGAGTGGAGTAGAGCTTACTAGGAAATCATAGCAAAACAATAGATGTCACTGTCTATGTACGTCTTACCAGTATGACTTTTTTTACCCAATCCAGAGCAAGATTCTCACTAAAAACTTTACACCTATGGTAAGCTGGACGATGGTAAGTTCATTGTTACCTCTGTAGATCAAAACCAGCAGGCACTCGGGAGTAATCGAGTATCGTCTCGCCATAGCCGCTAATCGACTGCAAGCCCCAAGCGACAGTAACTGAGTACTGCCCACTGCGTTGGTTGACTGGGGTTTCCACGATTTCCAGGACTAGCTGGACGGAGTCGTCGAGATGCGGGCAGTGGAAGAAGAGGTCCTATAATTGTATATAATTGTATCTTCAACTGAACTCGATTGCAACATCTTTAGTGATTTTTTTTTCAAATTGTTCCGCAAAAATGCGAAGACAGACTTTTTTCTACTAAAAAAAGTGGATTTTCAGGAGGTACATTGATTTCGATGAGGTCCCCTAATGTATCCGCAAAACCGCATATTATTTAATATAAACAGCAATTAGGTCCGCTTTTCCCATGTGTTTGACAGCTAGGAGAACAGAGAGCTCAAATCTCTCGCAAAATCCACGTAAACGGAACAGCGATAGTATGGGATGTTCACGGATATGCGCACGATTTTTTTGAAGTGTTAGAACCATGAGGTGGCGATGAATATCACAGAAATTACTCACATCATTGATATTGCACTCATTGTGCCCAGGTTCCCGTTCAGCAGACTGGTAGGGACATCCGAAAAATTGGCTGGTTTTCGAATCGAAAAAGTAGCACGATACGTGGTAGGTGGCGTTGTGTGAGAGCTGTAAAGTTGTACTTATAGGTGAATTTTTTTGTTCATGTACTTATCCCTAAATAATAAAAAGGAAGTAACGATCCACCAAATGCTGTTAACAGAAAAATTTTCTTGTCCAATAGAAAATCCGGCATGCTCTTACCTTTGTAAGCCTCAGCTTGCGTACAACCAAAGCGTACCCTTCTGTGACTGCATTAGCCGGCACTTCACGACGTAGAGGTACGACGCGCCTCGTGAGAAAATGCCCGTACCAGTCATTCACACGTGAAGTCATCCAGCAGCTGGCATTCGGTCAAGATCTGGATGTAAATCCTTCATTGGTAAAGGATAATGGGAAGCCAGGGAAGCTAATCAGTCCGTTTATCTACAGACATTCTGAGCAATAGGTAGCTGTATGACAGCAAATGTAAGTGAAAAAATAGGTTACATAAAAACCTCAGCAGAGTAGCCTATAGAAATGAAAAAAAATTTGAAGAAATGGCTCAAAAATGATCTAATAGATTGTGGTGCCATTATCTTCAATCTATCTGAAGTGAACTCTTGAAAATGGTTGACTAGAAAGGGCAAAAGTAAGGCAACTTGACAGTAGTTTTGGAGAAAAACTCTGATATTTTAGAAATTTGCAAATATACTCATTTAATAAGTAGTCTAAGACGTACAAATTTCAAAAAAAAAAAGATGAAAAATACAAGTCAGCAAATGTTTGACGCATTCAGTCTGCAGATTATGTGCGATTGCTAACCCCTTGTTCGTGCTGAAGCGTGACCTGAAGGCGTTGCTAGGCGACAACCAAGCTGGTCGCGCTAGTTGTGGCGTTGTCAAATCAGCTGTTGTACTCTAAAAGTTGACCGGAGTAATATGAAAGGTTTCCGAGAAGTGACATTGTGAATATTGATGCATTTTTTCATTAGAAAAATTCCATTACTCAGATAATGCGAAGAAAATCGACGATAGCACGAGGGGAAAAAGTATAATAAGGTGGAGGTGATGAAACAGATTATTCCGAAGAAAAAAAACTAAATCATCACCTTCACTTTTAGCTTTTCTGCGCATCCTCAGCGAAAAGGTACGTAAAATGAGATTTACAAACAATGTCGAGGAGATTGCGTTTTTTCATTTTCTCTAACAAGAGAAGATTTCATTATTTCTAATTCACAGATTAGGATATTATGGGCGAAAGCAGGGAGAAGACCAGATTTATGCGGATTTATCGTTCTATGCATTCCTTTTCAGCAACTTGTGGTCGTTCGTTTTATGTTGCACATTCTCCGGAATTTTTCCCCGGAGACGGAAAAATACGGAGATTAAAGTAAGGGAGGTCAGCCCTCATCCCTTTCAAACACCTGTAAAATCATCAGAATACGTTTAAGCCTATTGTTTTTGTTGAAATGCTTATCTGCTGTATATGCGTATGTTGAACCTGAACATTTTCCTGATTCTTCTTTCTTTCATCTTCATTTTCAATTTGTATATGAACTTGGCCAGCCGAAAGTGTGAAACTTCGCGATAATTCCCTCCATTCTTCTTTTTCTGAAAGTAGGTTCAATCATTCTACTTATCCGGATGTTTAAAGAGAAAAAAATTGGAAAGAGATATTTGTAGTCAGTAGCTTGGTGGCCACGATTTGTTGCTCTTTTGAAATGTTGGGCGCATAACAACACTTCTGTGCAGGGTATCTCTTGTGGCCGGAACGCGACTTACTTTTTATTTTTACTTTTTAATTACTATATACCACGTAACGAATCACCGTAGCTTTCTCTCAGACCAGAAAAACTACGCTCCCCATGTCACCATCCGCTGCAGTGGGGAGCCATTATTACTCTGGGCAAACGCACACACATTTGAACAAATGGGAATGAAGTTAGCCAAAGATAACTCACGCGAAATTTCAGATCCGTGCACAGTTAGAGTCGTTACCTCTCTTTCTTTTAGTAAATGCGTGACCGCTGTTAAACTTTTCCAGCAGAAACTGCACCACTCCCAGCGGTTGCAGTTCCTATTACACTATAGAATTCATTACATGATTATGAATCCGAGAGCAAAATTTCTGAGATCGGACCTTAGGTTTCGGGATTTCAACACTATACATTATAAAAGCCGAGAAAGCATCCAGAAATCGCCGAAACCTAGGGCCTAAACTCAGGAAAACTTTTCACAATATCACGTATTCGTTCCAAATTGGAAACTTTACTATTCACACAATTCGTCTCACAACTTGCTTCGAACTACATGCTTAATAGAGATCAGTTGGGTCACATGGAGGCTTGATCTGTTCAAATATAATAATTTGTGGTAACACAGTTTTGAAGGACATATCGTATATCGGTAGAAGGGGTGGTGCCACTGTCCTAAAATTACTGCTTCCGAACGTCTCTTTTCGCTCTATGGAGTCAATTTGTTCTCCCCTCGCATTAAATCTTGTCAATCCACCGTAATCTGTTCAACTGATCACTCGCAACATTCATTGGCGGAATAAAGTTTTAGTCACCAATCGTGCAACAGCGGTACCATACTTATTTCTCTCATAATGACAAAAAGCAATAAAAGCATGGATCATATAAATAACATAGTGTGACATGTAATAACTATAATATATACTTATCCTCTTAACAAAGCACCGTAAGGGCGGCACTGACGGGAAAATGGATACAGTCTCCAATGATGAAAGCGAGAGGTTTAGACAATGCTTTCAGGGTTTCGTGGCGGGACCCTACTCTAGCGATCTCGAGCCCTCCGGACGAGAGAGTGTCTACAACGACTTGACGTTGCGTAACAGCAGTGTACGGAGCAAAGTAGGCCCTCTGCTGGCGCTTTAGGTTCATCTCCACGGAATCATGGTGCACTGAAAGTGATCCTCGTCGAGTAGATAGACAAGCATCCTGAGAGGTCGCACAGCGATGAGCCGCACTTGGTCCTTGCTTTGAGGATGTACGTTTGGCGCAGTTATTCGCGAGGTCCCGCAGAGATTAGGGAGTCCAAGAGTCAGTGTTTGTTTCTGGAAGGACAGTACAATCCAATACACAAGAAGAACGAATGAAGAACAGGTCATCCTAAGGTGTTGTGACATTTCCTGAAAGCACAAGCAATTGACAAAACTCTGAATATTCCCTAACTTTCTTCCATTATTCTCGAGATTTACAAGTAGTGCGGGTGTACTGATGACGGGCAAATGTGCCGGGGCTCCATAGTTCAGAAAAAACACCAGAACACCAGGATAGGAATCCACCGATCGAGAAAGGGTCCGCCGTGCCCCAACAATGAGGGAAACGCCAACATACGGGTCCACGGATGGAGAATGGGTCTGCCATGGCCAATAGCAGGGAGAACGCCAGGATAAGGGTCTACTGATGGATAATGGGTCTGCCGTGGCCAATAGTAAGGTAAATGCCAGGATAAGGGCCCACTGATGGAGAATGGGTCTGCCGTGGCCAATAGTAAGGAAAATGCCAGGATAAGTGCCCATTGATGGAGAATGGATCTACCGTGGCCAATAGTAAGGAAAACATCAGGATAAGGGCCCATGGATGGAGGATGGGTCTGCCGTGGCCCAGTAGGGGCGGAAACGTCAGTATATGGGTCCACGATGAAGAATGGGTCTGCCGTGGCCAATAGTAAGGAAAACGCCAGGATAAGGACCCACGGATGAAGAAAGAACCCGTTGCGGCCAATAATAAGAGATACGCCAGGATAAGGGCCCACGAATGGAGGATGGGTCTGTCGTGACGCAGTAGTGGGAAAAACGCCAGCATACGGGTCCACGATGAAGAATGAGTGTGCCGTGGCCAATAGTAAGGAAAATGCCAGGATAAGGGCCCACGGATGAATAAAGAACCTGTCGTGGGTAATAGTAAGAAATACGCCAGTACAAGGGTCAATGGATGGAGGATGGGTCTGCCATGGCCAATAGTCGGGAAAACGCCGGGATAAAGGTCTGCAGTGGCCCAGTAGTGTGAAAAAGATGATAATTCGCACTACGTTGGTTATGCTGAGTTGTACACAGGTTCTTAAGCCATCTGGAAGGTGCTCCTGTGCAGAGTTGGGAGTGCCTGGCCATGACGGGTCCATAGGCGTTGAATGAATGCACTTACAAAAAAACAGTAGGTAGTACTATTGTATCGGAGAATAGTTTTACATGTAGATGTTTGATTAAGAATCTGGAAGAAGGCAAGGACCACGAGAAGTGTGGAAGCCCGACGTTGGTGAGGCGGCAGAGAAGAATAGAATAGAATATTACGCATTTCATGAAGAGGGTTCCGTATTTGAGCTCAGTTCATGATCAGTCTTGCTTTTTTGTTAATTCTCTGAGCATTTCACATGTGTGAAGCTTTTCTACCTGCCTCAAGAGGCTGCCCCACCCCACTTTCTAGCGTCCCGAAGGGGCGCTAGTATAGACATAATGTTGACATAATAATATAGACATACTGTGATTAAGCATTTAATGCATAACTATGCATTAGAACACTGTCGAATTCAATAGATGATTACGACTTTGAGTGCAAAATTATCGGGATCGGACCTTAAGGCCCGTGGTAAAGTGTCCAGTGCGACCATCGCACATCACCTTCAGGGCGATGATCGCACTTCGCGTTGGAGTATGGTGATCATCGCCACGGTGAATCGGGCGAGCCGTACATGAAAAGTGATCAAGTGTACGTGTAACCACGCACTCCCACATCACTTCGAGGCTGTTTTAGCGTGTGAGACAGTTACGAACCATTGCGACTAACAAGCTAGAGCGAGTACGGCTTGTCAGAAGCACCAGAAGCATCTCTGTGTTTCCGACAGGTTCTACACGGTCGAGCTTGTTTTGTGCTGTAGGGTGAAAATCAACATGCCTGAGTCCGTCGGCTCAGATGCATTCTGTGCAATTCGCGCACCTGATCATACGTACCCTCACACCATCACCCTACTCCGAGTGAGATGCTCCGAGTACTTCACTCGGCGTCTCTTAGCCCCGAACACTGTCTAGTCGCCAAACGATGGCGATCATCGCCCTCCAAGGCGATGAGATCAGCGCCCTGCACATACGCGCTCGCAGCACCGCCACGGATGGTGATGATCTTCCATTTCTCAGTGTTGGAAGATCGTCGCGCGTGCGACCATCGCCCTTGTGTGGCGACGAGTTGTGCAGGCAGCTGATCTCATCGCCATGACATTTTACTACGGGCCTAGGTTTCAGGAACTATACAGTAGGAGAGCCTATAAAAAACTATACAGTAGGAAAGCCTATAAAACAGCCAGAAAAAGAATACTCAAGAATATTAAGTATCTGGAAGTTGGAATTCGAGAAATCTAGTGTGCAAACAGTGCAATCTCATCACAATCAGGATGCGCTGGCTCGGTTGGCAGATTCTTTCCGAGGCAAATGTCTTGGTTCAAGATTCACTTCTTTTGGTGTTATTTAGTAGATGGAACATTTTTCGCTGGCGGTTATAAATTTGGAGTATTTTCCATCTGGCTGTGTAGCACAGTGCACGCGCTCATTTCGGGACTCACTCTCGAGCGCACGCTTGCTGACATGTTGCATTGCGAAATATGAGCAGTCCTTAAAGGCAGCAGGAGCTGAAATCCTCGACTCCAAGCTGAGCTGTGCGTGATGAAGTACAGACTCAGCACATCATAAATGTGAAACGAACACAGACAATGATGGCTTACCTGCAGAGAAAATGGAACATTCGTCGCGAACACGCCTGGCCGTGTTCGCGCGCGGACGAGTTTTCCCCGGCGCAAAAGCCATTGCGGTGCGTGGTTTGGCGCAAAGGGAAAACGAAATGCATTCAATTCACAGGGTTTCATGGCGGGACTCGGCCAAAACCACGCGCCGCAATGGCTTTCGCGCCGGGGAAAACTCGTCCGCGCACGAACACGGCCAGGCGTGTTCGCGACGAATGTTCCATTTTCTCTGCAGGTAAGCCATCATTGTCTGTGTTCGTTTCACATTTATGATGTGCTGAGTCTGTACTTCACCACCCGCAGCTCAGCTCAGAGACGAGAATTTCAGCTCCTGCTGCCTTTAAAGGCAGCGCTCACGGAAATTTTCACTTCTGAAATGTGTCGCTTACCATGTAGCCGGCAGCTGGAAATCACAACAGTAAGTTGAACACCTTGAGTGGCCGCCTACCTGCGAAGATACTGCCGTGGACACATCTGCCGCTCTGGACAATAGGGTTCCCTCGCGCTAACTAACGCCGTTGACACGGTGTGTGCATGTGGTTTAGCGGGGGCTTGTTTATGAAATTCGTACCATTTGCAGGGCTCCGTGGCGGGACCCATCACGGAACACTCTTCCGCGCTATGGACACACATGAAATACCGCCATCATTTTCTGTGTTTTTCGCGTGTTTCACGCTACTTCATCGTTGTCAATGAGTTCATCGTCCCTAAAAACCCCGAATGCTGCCTTTAAGAGAACTGAACTCTCGGTAAACGGCGTGATTTTTTGATTCCTGCAATTCCATTCCTTCAATCAATTCTGCGAACCCCAATGAATCACTTTTATTATAAACGTATATTTGCCCCCGTCTGATGATCTTTGATTGGCGACGCGATCGCGTCAGTGCTGCCCCAGTTTTCTGCGACGTGCCCAGAGCCTATCCCCGGGATATGAGCGTAGCCGGTGGAGCTGCACTGGACCTTGGAGCAACAGAGAAGCGTCCTCTTCGATCTATCCTGTCTTAATTTAATAGATCCTATCCAAGGAGTCAGTCTCCACTTTCTGAGCATTTGTGCGGGTTCGCCTCTTCCCACAACATGCTCATTCATTACTAGCTCCTTGATTAGGATTAGGAGGTGTTGCAAGTAATCTTTGCGAGAGGCCACCACTTCAGATAGCGCTGGTTCCAAAAGTGTTGACTGAAGACGATCGCCCCCTTATTGTGAGTTCGTTGTTATAATTCTCGTTTGCTGCCACAAATAAGATTTGCAGAAATAGAATACTAGAGGTTTTCCAGCACGTGAGAATGAGGGTAGGAAATTTTCCATAAAATTCTTGCAACTTTCCACTAGCCTGTTTCCAGCTGTCTTCCCGGGAAGAACGGCCTGAATTTATTCTCTTCCTGGGAAAAACGGCCTAAAACCTTTCCAACATCCAAAATCCTGGTTTTCTTTCCTTTATATTGCCAAATGTTGGCCGCCCTTTTCCCTGTCGGGCAGAGGACAAGAAGCGAGCCTTCTGCAGATCTTGCCGGAATGCGTACGTTTCTTTTTTTCCTTTATTTTTCTAATTATTTTGGTCTTATCCTACAAGGATGAAAAGCTGTAGTCAAGACGTTCGCTGATGATTTTTCGAGCATCTGTCTTATTTAGCCGGACTTCTGACTGCTGAGCTTCGACATGAGCCTGCAGGAGGACCATTGAAGCATCCTGATCAGTTTATTTGCAAATTTTTCTCCACGTTTTTTTTCGCTTTGTCGAACATCACCCGCTTTCAGCCACTGTGCCGCTTTCAGTCTTTATCCCTTCATCCCACATTCCCTGCAGTGTGGGCTGCCCACTCCTGGTCAGTTTTTTTTCTGTTAGCTTTTTACTTGATGTTTAGTTCTATAGGAGCTTGGTGCCGAAGCAAGCTTTTTGTACTGACTAGCGCCCCTTCGGGACGCTAGAAAGTGGCTTGGGGCAGCCACTTGAGGTATGTGCGAAGGCTTCACACGTGTGAAATGCTTAAAAAATCAGCAAAAAAGCAAAACTAATCATTAGTTGAGCTCAAGTACGAGATTCTCCTTATGAGTTGCGTATACTCAATGGGTCTGGCCGCCTCGCCAACGTCGGGCTTCGAGTCTTCTCGCTATTCTAGCCTTGCTTGCAAATTCTTGATCCCGCACCTAATGTAAAACTAATTTCCAATGCACTGATAATAACTACTCTTTCTTTGTCACATTTCTTACATGCCTGGACCCGTTATGAACAGCCAACGGAGAGGAAGAAGAGAAGGTCGACTGAGACACGAATGAGCGCGTAGCGTGCCCCTACACCACCGGCAGACGTGCATCTTAGCGTTTTCCCCACTATTGGACCATGGTGGATCCATTCTCCATCAGTGCACCCGTATCCTGGCGCTTATCCCGCTGTTGGGCCAGAGCAGACCCCTCCTCCATTTGTGGATCTGTATCCTGGCGTTCTCCCCACTACTGGGTCAGCACAGATCCGATCCATCGGTGGGATTCGTATCCCGGCTTCCCCCCCCCTATTCGGCCCCTTGCGGACCCAGTCTCCATCCGTGGACCCGTACCCTGCCGTTTTCCCAGTGTTGGGCGATGGCGGACCCCTTCTCGATCGATGGACACCAATCCTGATGTTTTCGTGAACTGCGGGACCCCGGCTCATCTGTTCGTCATCACTGCAGCTGCACTCTTCCCAAATCTCGAAAGTGATGGAACAAAGTTAGGAAATGTTTAGAAAGTTTGTTCAACTGCATAAGTTGCACAATTGGTTTCAGAAAATGTTACAACAGCTTATGATGACGTGTTCTTCATCTTGTGTGATTGATTGTACTTCTTAAAAACAAACGGATCCTCAAGCTGCATTATCCCAAAGGGACCTCAAAGAGAGGTGCGCAAGGAGCATATCCCAAGTGAGGACACCGAGTGAATCCTTCGATACATCCTCCATGGTGTGCACACTTCTTTTCGATGTGGTTATCGCCCACAGTTCCGAAGTTGAGTGAAGTCAGCAACAAAGCCGCAGCAGAGGGGCGACTCTGCTTCGTACATTGCTGCTGCGCATCGTCAAATCGTTGTAAACATTGTCTCGCCTGAAGGGCACGAGACCGCTAGCCGCTGGTCCCGCCGCGAAATCCCGAATGCACCCGACTTCCACTACGTCTATGCACCCATGACGAAACATCGGCCGAATCCCCTATCAGCTTCGCATCCTCGCGAGGCACAGTCTATAGGGTAATTTATACTAGCTGCGTGCGTCAGTCGCGCATCAGTCGCACGCATCCATTTGCAATGGATTTTCCATGAAGACCGGTCAACACGACATGTACATCCTCAGTGAAAAGAACGCGCGGCCGCCGCCAGACCGTGAACGCGTGCGTCTGAGCTGCGACTGCGATGCGACTGCTATGCGACTGGGGCCTATTCCTCATCATAGAGACGCACGCGCGTCAGTCGCACGCATCCAGTATAAATTGCCCTTATAACAAAGCCCCACGGCGAGCGCATGCGATCACGTGGTAGTCCCCCTACGTCTGCGCTCTAGAAAATTTTGTTGCACTACCATGATTTATATAAGAGGATTTGTCGAATATAACCATTTTTCAGGAATGATAAGTGTTCCAATCCTTCCTCCGATCATTGTTAATGCACAGTCGCAGAGCGGATTTCAGGGAAGGGAACCTGGTGAGTATATCTTCAGCGTCTTTCATATGCGTCGGGTTAATGGGTGCCAATATGAAAATCCAGTGAAAGTTCTTCAATTCCGGTGATCGCTAAGATGGCAGAGGGGAGTCCATCTTCTTATGCCGGTTTCACAGTATATCTGATTGCTATTGCATCTGGTAACCTGAAGATTCTGTCTTGTTTCCAGTAAAGAACGGGAAGGTGGAGGTGGAGGAAACAATTTCTAAGTATACATACATATGCTCCAAAACCCTTCAACTTTTCGATATCAGTGGCTTCATGTTAAAATTTTGTGTGTTTTGCCGGGGACCAGCCGGGACTATCAGGAGTTGTGCAGGAACAACATGCTGAACCTGCACCTTTACGTAAGTTTCAGTACTTATTCTTTGACTTCATTCTAAGTTATTGTTGCTTGCAAAATCAGTTTTTTTTTTCAAATTACGACCGATTTTATAAAGGGACTGAGCCGAGAACATGCCATAGCCCTGAAATGGCTTCTGGGTAAGAAGATACATGGCCAGTAAAGAAATAAAAATATATCCGATTTCTATATTAATCTATCTTAACTTTTGGTGCGCGTCTTAATTTTAGGATTTATGATTTTGATAATAATAGATAATATCAGTTCTTGAGAGCGGTTTTTGAGAGTTGGCTGAACTTTATTGGGTTGGCTTTTTAAGGAGGAGGTCACAGATCACATTTACAGCTTTGATAATTGTCTATAGTACGCCTACGCTGAAGTTGTGGGAAAGTGTAAAACACCGTTCTTTGCAAAGATCCACATCATTGCCAATGTGCATTTACGCATTTGGAGCCGGATTTAAGTTTCTTGGGAGGCGACTGCAGCACATAAATTCTATCATTCATCTATTTCGGAGATGAAAATGTTATAAACGAGATTTTGTGCATTGGAGCATACAACAGAGAGTACAACCAAATTCGCTATATACTATAATTGCACATTTTTGGGAAAATTTCGAATAATCGAATATATTCGAAAATTGACTTTTTTGAATATTCGAATTTCGAATATATTCGAAGAACGGAAATTTCGAATATTCGAATTTTCGAATATGTTCGGAAATCGGGCTTTTCGAATATTCGAATTTCGAATAATTATTCGAATAAATTATTCGAATAAATCATTCGAATGAAGGTCCTAGATTTAAATGTTAGATAGAATCAAGACTCTAGTAATCCGTAACACCCTTTGCTGCCACCTTCAAATTTATTTTCGCAAAAAACCGGCAAGAGACCATCATGTAATCCAAACAAATCAACTCAAGAACCAAAATTTCAAGTGACTTTAACTAATCCAAGCAAATGAATCCAGAAGACGAATCATAAATTAAATTATGAAAAAATTGAGTATCAAGAAAAGCAAAAGCAAAGTATTGGGTGTTGCTATAAGTCTTTGTGCTTTTTTTCAGCTGCAGTTTTCACCGCTCAGAGTGAGCGTCGATGGCGGTGCGTTTTTCGCGCACTCGGAAAGCACGCGGCCCAGTTTCCTTGATAGTTAACATCAGATGTGATTGAAAAACCACCATGAATACTCCGATTTGCCACTATAGCGGCGACTCCAGCGCGGCTGCGCGACATGCCATATCCTCGAAAAACGCACTGCCATCGACGCTCACTGTTTTTTTTTTCACCTTTTGGCTATGAGACGATTATTGAGAGAGATAACGATTCGAAAGCGCTAGTCTTGCTCTACAAGAATGTTACAACCGATTCTTCTTAAACAATTTGCTTGAGGTTCGACACTACGAGGTTGAGCGTTGAGTGCATGAAAAACAGCTTCATCGACACTGCTTCTCCTAGCATTCAGTAAGAAAGTTCAAAAGACCACCAAAACTCCTCAAACTACTTATGCGAGTTGTGTTTGAAACAGTCACTCATCGGCTGCCTCATAAGAAGAGACATATTTTTCTCTACATATTTGTCTCGGAGATGCCATCACCATCAGCCAAATTTCTACCATGAAGACGTGGGGATAATATTTTTCTCTACATACTTGTCTCGGAGATGCCATCACGATCAGCCAAATTTCTACCATGAAGACGTGGGGATAACTTGAGAGGAATTGCATGGTCTAGACGGGCACCACACTTCTCAGAGGTACTATTCAAATGGAGTATAGTCCTTCTGCGCAATCGTTAGAAAGTTTTTGAGCGAGCCGAGCCTGCGGCGCGTGCGCGGCGCGGCCCGCTGGTAACAGCGGTCCGGCATCCCCAATCAGCTGTTCGAGGACACCTTTCGTCTGGTATTGGCTTGGGTAAGCTCTTTTTGACGATTTTCTTTAATAGCTGGAGTACTTTGGACTCTTGAGGCCTGTGGCTGACCGATATTGACCGGACGGCCCCGCATGCCTCGTTCTTTGCACGTGTCATTTTTCTCTACTTTTCAATGCACTTCTCCTTTGTTTTTGGCCCCGTAGAAAGCTCTATGTCCCAGGTAGCCTCTTGTTTGTAGGAAAGAGGACCCTGGGACGTTGGTGGCTGATGACGGGACCTTTTATTTTGTTCGGAATCGTTGACGTTCTTTCTCTGTTCGCATGGTCGTCGTTTTCTTAAGTTTTTGTCGCATGTTTTTCTCTCATTAGAAGGCCCCGTTATCAGCCGCCACGTCCCAGGGTCCTCTTTCCTACAAAGAAGAGGCTACCTGAGACAAGCGGCTTTCTAAGGGCCCAAAAACAAATGAGGAATACATTGAAAAGCAAAGAAATGTGAAACGTGCAAAAAGCGAGGCAAGCGGGGCCGTCCGATCAATATCGGTCAGCCACCGGCCTCAAAAGTCCAAAGTAATCCAACTAATAAAGAAAATCGACTAAAAGCGCTTACCTAAGCTAATACCAGACGAAAGATGTCCTCGAACAGCTGATCAAGGATGCCGGACCGCTGTTACCAGCGGGCCGCGCCGCGCACGCGCCGCAGGCTCGGCGCGCTCTACAACTTTCTACCGATTGCGCAGAAGGACTGTATTTCCGCCGTGCACTCAGAAAATCCATTCGGATCGGCTCAAAAATCCTACCCGTTGGTAACCTCTGGTGCCATTTGGCCAACATCATCAAAGCTGCATTCCGAGAACTTGGCTCATAGTGTTCTTTCACGTTTAAATTCCAGCAAACCTACACGTTGGCGCAGCATCGAATGCTTTCTGTTCCCATTAAATTTAGAGAGAAAATGATGCTTTTTTTCAACTTGGCATTTTCCTTCCTAAGCGTGAAAACTTGGCAAGTTAACATTTTTCGAAGACCTCATGATGACAGAATTGCAGAAAAAGGAAAGCGCTTTCGTAAGATTGTAAGCACTTTGTGAAAGAGTGGTAATGGTACGGGAAAAAACTGCGACCGGAAGAAAGCGCAAGGACTTATGTGAACATCCAATAATCCTCTCCAAACTCTTCACTGAGAGCGTAATGGACGACTAAAATGTGTTGCAAGTTGTTTGCCGAAAGGAAATCGCCGTAGGACTACTCTGTACACTAGGACGCCTTCTTCCGATACAAAACTAAGCCAGCACAAGGCAAACGTCTCCGATCCATTTTGTGTGATTAGAATATCGAATATTCGGGTGACGCATTCGAATAATGGGGGTTTCGAATATTCGAGTAATCGAATATATTCGAAAGTTGACTTTTTCGAATATTCGAATTTCGAATATATTGAAAAAACGAAAACTTCGAATATTCGAATTTTCGAATGATTCGATTCGAATAATTTATTCAAATAACCGAATAATTATTCGATTCGGTTGCAAGTATACTATATACTCGGCACGAAAATCAAATCTAGCTCAGTGAAAGTGAAAGGTAAAATCTTATAAATAAGGTTTGACGAATTGTTATTGGACTGATGACCACTGTTTTTTTTTTTGCGAAAAATGTCTGTGAGGTAGACTAGGGTATTGACGAGCATTGTCTCCTTTAATAATGTTCTATTTTAATCAGCAGTTTTATTCCACATGTTTTCTTTCGTATTATACATATTCTGCTACTCTTTTACATTTCTACTCCCCTGTTGTAACTCGTGTGCATTTTGTTGTGTGTATTATTGAGCAGAAGCTCATCCCTTTTTGTACTTTTACTTTTTCCATGCATTATTAGACAGAAATCCATCGTTTTTTGAGCTTCTAATCTTGCATCTCGAACATTTAATCTCGTCAGTGTTTAAATTCTACTTTACCTCATTTCGTATTTATCCTCTGGTATCATATGGGGTCAAGTCTAGCATGTCTGTGGTTTTTATTCCTGTACTGGAATAAGAGGACTATCCTCATTGTGTCTCCAAAATGAAATACCCGTTCATTCGGTCATTTTAAGGAATATCTGGCCCAAATTCAAGCTATTCTTGAAAAAAGGAGATTAACTGGTTATAATAACAATTCAGTTCTGCATGTTCTCCGTTGTCAATATTTCTGGAAATCAGCTCATTATGAAGGACAAGGCATAGTCTTGAGTTTTATGCATATAAGTACATGCGTATAATCTCTATCTAATGTTTTTAGACTAGAAAGAGAAAAGTAGCTTAAAATGTTGTAGAGGAACGTTCTGATTTCGTGGGAAAACAAAGTCGATTCTCTGTCCAGACCTGTGTGCGTAAATTTTATCAACTCTGCGCAACCGTATGCGGATAGGCTTCAAGGAAAGGTAAGGTAGCCGCTATACTCCTCGAGGAGTATAGCACCTTCTCGCCGTCGCCAGCAACGCCGGCCGCTCACAATCGATTAGCACCGAAGCCGCAGTCGCCAACATTGGCGGCCGCGGAATCGCCAATGCTGGCGACATCGGCTTCGCTAGGCACCGACGTCGCAGTCACTATTATCGGCTGCCTCCGTTACCGGCGATAATAGCGACTGCGACGTCGGTGCAAATTCGGCGGATGCCGCGACACCCCGCCCACAATCGATGCGCACCGATGTCACAGTCGCCAGTAACGGCGACGCAGGGTGCTACAGCCTCGAGGACTATAGCGGCAATGTAACTACGATTAGTTTCACTGTAAACGCTCAATGAACGTTTCGATCTCTCTTTAGATAAGTTATCTACTGCGGCAGAACTTTCTAAAATATTGGATTTGGAGGCTGGGAATTTTCCGTTGAACGCATTCTTCACCGACGAAAATTCGGGAATTGATCTGTTCTTTATTTCGGTATATAAAAGGGATGCATTCCGCCTCAGGAAGAAGCGCGAAAGTGTAGAGCAATTTAATGTCACTGCATGATAGCACTGTCAGGGTCCTATCTTTCAAATTGGATTCTGGCTTTCTAAATTATTTATGTGTCATCTTTAGCATATCACATATACGTAAATCTCGGTCGGGAATTTTTCCTTCGATATTATATAATTGCTTTACAGCGCAAGCCACGTAATCAGCCGTGTTCGTGCCATCCGTTTTCTGCTGATTACGAAAAGTATCCGTTTTAACCTATTGGCATCGGTGGATCGAGAAAGCAAGAGTCGGCTTTGAAAACTACCGGTTCAGCAAAAGTCCTACAAAGTACGTTTGTATTCAATTTCTTTTGTAAGCTGAAGCATATTTTTTGGTAGCATGCATACCCGTGCTCCCGGCTATGAGAAGGGTCAAAGTGGGTTTTAAGGCATTATTCTTGTTTTCTATTATCACAGTATTCCACTTCAGGGGTCTCGGTGATCCGGGCTCTTTTAAAAAACGCCACTTCGAGGAAATTGATAAGTCTCAAAGTATTATTTTGGTTTCGAATTGTCACAGTATTTCCACATCATTCAGCTTCCTCGATTTAACTTCTCTGTCGAATTGCTGTTATTTCCGATGCCCTATTTAATTAATTAACTGAGAACTAATTAGGTGGATCATGTTGGGGCAGAGCCTGCCACACTCTCGTATGTTTCCAAAAGTGGGTAACGCTCTGGTCTCTATTGAATAGACTTATCGCTATCAGCGGCAATCGACTTCCTGCCATCATTTGAAGTTTAGGAACGCAAACATGAGAAGAAGGAAGAAGATCCTTGTCCATCTGCCACCAATGTCTAATCATACGTAGTTCTTCCAAGAACATTCTCACTTTTTGAACATCACACGCTTGCTTAGAGGTTTCATCATAGCTGACATGAACTCCAACGACGAAATTTTCTTCTTTTTGTAACAAGGACGATAAATTATTCTCATATATATTTCTTCTAATAGGAATTAATCCAGTATCTTGTTTGCTTCTTTGTGCTTACTTATACTGCTCTTGTGACCATTCCTAATTGGTGCTGAGTTTGTTTGAGTCTGCTATTGTTTCTACGGCTAATATGGCTTGCACACCATCACTAGGAAAAACAATAAATCTGCTAACAAACCTCCGTTTGATTTTGATATTTCACACAATTGTTCAGTTAGCAGATTTACGCAACATGATGACATGACGTAACATAACACTTGGAAGCACCGTCAGACGCAGGCAAGGTGAACCAAGAGCTCCATTTTTCCGGCGTTTTGATGAACAATTTGGAAAAAAGGCAAAAACTTGTTTGGGTAGGTTCCGTTCGATCCCTACAGGGTACTAGTTTTCATACATTTTTTTCATCAGAAAAAATTGCGGCATGTAGATATAGTGAAGAAAATCTACTATAGCACGAGCAGGAGAAAATAGTGTAATAAGGTGGAAATGATAAAATGGTGCACCAGAAGCAGATTATTTCCAAAAAAAAACGAAATCATTAACTTCGCTCTCAATTTTTTGCGAAACCTCAGGGAAGAATGCAAAATTGATTAATATAAAATAGCTAGACGGCATAACCGGCTTCGCTCGGGTGTTTTACTACCCCTGCAATTTCACACCAATGAGGACAATTGCTAGTGCCGACAAATTCATTGCGGATGCCTATAATTTTGGTGGTAAACATATTAGCAGGCTCATGTAACCCTCTTCCACCGACCCGTAAGCGAAAAGTCAGTAAAGTTATTTCAATGTCAAATTTATGGAAAGCAGTTGCCATATTCGTACTTAAGGTTTACCGTTTTCGATAGATCCAGTGACACATTCTTACAACGTGCCTTTCCAAAAGCGGAGAAAGAGCAAAAGAAGTTTCTGAGTCGATATATCCGTGAAGAATATGTAGTTGTCACAATCGTGTACAGTGCAATGGAAAATCCCAGTAGACACGTTCTCACCACCCTCTGGGCGAAAATAGCAAAAAATCAGAAAATCGATAAATCGATATTCTATGCAAAACGGTTATCATATTCGTGTTCAGCGCACCGACAAACCCCAGTAGACCTGTCCCTACCGACTGTCGGGCAAAAAGTCGAAAAATCAATAAAATCGATAAATCAATCGATAATGCCTGGCACGAAGTAGCCTGAAACCTCCGCCGGCCCATGAGGAATGAGCATGCAAAGTTTGGTCCCGATCGGTTCACCCTCCGCGATTTCTGTAAGGAACATACATACATACATACATACACACACATACATTCTACTTTATATATACAGATAATCAATACAAACCATGTCAAGGAGATTGCGTTTTTTTCTCTAACAAGAGAAGAATTCATTATTTCTAATTTACGGATTAGGATATCATGGGCGAAACAGGGAGAAGACCAGATTTATGCGGAAGTTTCTGTTTACCGTTCCATGCATTCCTTTTCGGCAACTGTGGTCGTTCGTTTTATGTTGCACATTCTCCGGAATTTTTCCCCGGAGACGGAAAAATACGGAGATTAAGTAAGGGAGATCAGCCCTCATCCCTTCCAAGCCGGTTCTTATCAGAAAATGTGGGACATCTTCCTGCTCCATCAAACTTGTCTGATTGGTGGAGGATGTTTCCCATCACAGAGAATATCACTAATGATTTAATCAAAAGTCCTTTGACGACCTTGAGGAGTTATTGGCTTGGTTGAAAAGTTCTGCGACCCCTGCACCATTCCTTTCTCAAATCAAATTTCTTTATAAATTCTAGTTTTAATCAACTAGATATGAATTAATACTCACCTGCAATAACACCCTTGATTCTTCACCAGAACTCCGGATATGTGGTGAAGTAGCTGGACTTCCCACTTTTTACCTGACATATTTATTTTTTAAATGGTCTTTCAAGGCCCTGCGCAGTGGTCGCCAGGATTAGGCTACGTCTGAATAATACGCCGCTTCGCCCAGGACTAAACAATCAAGGTTCTGGATCTTCTGTCAGGTTTTGCGGTTTGTATGAACATTGTTTTAGGCATATTTCCGCTTTCCAATCCTCTTAAGGCAATCTTCAGTAAAGGAGTCGTTAGCGCTGATGTGAATAAATGAGATGTTACATCTGTCCTTCATCTGCAATTACAGGAAGTGAAACTTGTCGATATTCACGGTTGTCGAATTTGCGCATCTCCTAAGGTCTCCACCTCGGTACAGATCAGAAGCAATGAATCAGAAACCCTTTTGTAGTGTTCATTCAAAGCATTGTAGAGACATACCTTGCACCGATACGCGAAATCTCACCCGTAAAGCTGATTTCATGTTCCAGATTGTGTTCGTGCTCCTGTGGATCGCTGTGATGATATCCTTCCAAGGTGGCTTATGAGGGATTACATATTACATGCGTGCGTTTGACGCGCGAATGTACGAATAGGCTTAGTCGTAGCCCTGACGTAGCTCAAACGTGTGCCAAATGGAAGAGTTTTTAACCTCGCCGTGCTCACGCTGAGTCTTCATTCAGGTTTACACGTTGCAGGTTACAGGGCAATTTATATTGAATGCGCGCGATTGACGCACGTGCGTTTATATGATGAAGAAAAGGCCCAATCAAAGGCGTCTGTATGATGACGGATAGGGCGAGTCACATCACTGCACATGCCGCGTTAACCAGTCTTCATGGAAAATCCTTTGCAAATAGATGCGTGCGTCTGACGCTTGTACTGTAGTATAAAGTGCCCTATACTAGGTCCGTTCGTCAGTCGCGCATCAGGTGCGCGCACCCATTTGCGAAGGGTTTCTCATGAAGACCGGTCAATGCAGCATACATTCTTAAATGAAGAAAATGCGCGGCCATGGCGACGGCGTAAACGCGTGCGTCTGAGCTGCGAATGCGATGCGACTGGGCCCTATTCTTCATCATTCAGACGCACGCATCTGGTATAAATTGCCCTATTTTTCATCACATGGTCTGTCGCAAGCATCCAGTACGAATTGCTTTTCGTACGCATCCACTCAGACAATTTCGGGGGCAAATCTCGTTCGGAACGAGCGTTTGGGTGTTTTCGCCCGAGAAGTAGCCGCGTTCAGGCCGCCATGAGCCCGCAAACCACCAGGCGCTACTGCTCCCTATCCAGCACACAAGGCGGTATTATCCACAACTACCTGTCAGCTGGACGCCGGCATCGTGACAACTTCTGGCAGCTTGGTCACCGCTTGGGGACAGTCTCGCACGGAGGAGGTCCGGGTTCGAAGCTATTATGGATCCAGAGTGATCCACCGGAGTTCAAAAGCAACACAAATACACATATTCATATCAGAAATACGAAAAAGGTGGTTGTTTGCAAGACATATCCATGGTTTCGTAGTGCTAGCCTTCTTCTATTACTGAGAGGATTCGAACCAACCTGACCATTCTTTGTGAATGACTGAGAGTCCGCTGCTTTATCCACTAGGCCATTCATGCCGCTGATCTCCTCCAGATCGGTGTTGCCTTTGTCCTTAATCACGTCCCTACTATCACCAGCCAACCATTCCGACCGAGCCGTTTCCTTATTGAGCCGAAATGTATAGTCGTTCAGACCGCTTTTTGGAGATATTTGCCGGCGATCAGTGGCCGCGGAAAGCGAGCCGATGCCCGACACTCTTCACATAGCGGGCCGAACCCCGATGGTGGTGCTTTAGCCCGAATGACTCTGCGTTCAGCCCGCAATTCACCCGACAGCGCGTTTGGCCTGCAACATGCTTGGTTCCGCCCGCAGTTTGTCCGCTATTGGTCCTGTTCAAACGTCGGCGATTGGCGGTTGGAACGTGATTTGCCCTCGAAATTGTCTGAGTTGTATGAGTTACCGTTATCTGTTATTCCCAACTGCTCATTCGTGAAAGGAAGAGATACAGCGGTTGATCAAGTAATGGAAATTTATAATCATTTGGTATCATTCGGAAAGTAAATGATTGTCGTATAAAAACACCTAGTGCAAGTTAGGTTGTACTTCATTTCCAACGTACGTATGTGCTTCCTCCTCAACGAGTAAGTAGCCTTCCACCTGTGCGTGGACGCCTCGCTTTTCAAGGTTTATAAGTCTTTTCAGTGATGGATGGATGTTCTTGGTGGTGCTAGCTCTAACAGCGAACAGTCAACACTTATCACCAGAGAAGTCCACAGGACGAGTAGGTGAAACCCTTCAGGACGGTGCTGATCACAGGAAAGAGCTGAAATGTATTGGCGAATATTCAATTCAGACTACATATAAAGAGGTACCCACCGTCGAAGCCCATGAAACAGGCTTAGGTGAAAAGGGAGTTGGGGGGGCACTCCTGTGAAGCCTAAGCCTAAGCCTTAGGCTTGAGCTTAAACCCAGGCTTAAGCATAGGATTAGGCTTAGGCTTAGCTTAGGCTCAGGCTTAGGCTCAGCTTAGGCTTAGGCTAATGCTTTTACCTAGGCTTACAAGGTGAAGCCTATGACCTTTTGTAGGGTGCCCCCCCCCCCAACTCCCTTTTCGCCTAGGCTTATCATGAGTTATTTGGGTGCAGTGTGAGAAGGATTCCCACGAATGTGAAGTGTGCTCTCATGCTGATCAAAGATGAGGAAGGATTCACACGAATTGGCGAATTGGTTCAGCTCTTCCAATCTTCTCGGGCAATGCTTGCGGCCTGCTCGCGCTTGTTTTGCGGCCAGTCCAATGGCATGGAAAACGTCAGGATACGGGTTCGCTTTGGTCCGATAGTGTTGAGAATGCCGGGATACGAGCCCGCCCCTGGAGAACGGATCCGGCTTGCCCTAATTGTGAGGAAGGTGCCAGAATGCGCGCGCTCAGGTGGAGGAAGGGCGCCGTGGCTCAGTGGTGTGAATAACACCAGGATACGGGTCCGCCAATATAAGATTGGTACGCTGTGACTCAGTAACGTGGAGAATACCAGGATACGGTTCAGCCGACGGTGAACGGGTTCGTTGTGGTCTAATAGTGAAGATGACGCCAGAATACGGGACCACCGGTGGAAGAAAGCCCGTTGCGGCTCAGTAATGTGGAAAACACTCGGATACGATTTCGCTTTGGTCCAATAGTGTGGGGAAAGGCTGGATACAGTTCCGCCGATGGAGAACGCGTCTGTATTGGCCCGGTAATGAGGAATACGCATGAATACGCCAGAGAACGGATTTCTCCTACTCATACTCAACTCATAAGAAGAAATTCATGTTTGGGCCCATTTAAAGATTGGTTCTGCTTCTTTATCAATTTTCTAGATTTGACAAGTGCGAAGCTTTCGCAATTGTCCCAAGTGGTTGCCCCATCCCACTTTCCAGCGTCCCGAAGGGAAGCTTTAGTTATAATTCATATTTATTATTTTTATTTTCGAACAACACCTCAATTTTTTCCACACCACCTTCCCGCCAACTTCCTGCGTCTACCCGGTCTAGACCCAATGCTCCCACGCCAAAAATCCTCGCCCTCACGCGGCTCACTAACAAGTCCCGCCCACTTGTACGGCACGCAGGAGCCCCGCAAACAAGCACCGCCCACTATATGGCACGGAGGCCCTCTCTGAGGCCACGCCCACAAATAACGCACGCGGAAGGCCCGCTAGAATTTCCTGAGCTGACTATTCCTAACCGCCATCGCCTTGACAAAAAATGTGAAGAGAAACTCTATCTGCTTTCGGACAATTTATACTAGATACGTGCGTTTGACGCGCGTGCGTCTGCATGATGACGGATAGGGCGAGTCGCATCGCTGACGCAGCTCAGACGCACGCATTTACGACCTTACTGTGGCCGCGCATTCTTTGCATTGTGGATGCGCATGCAAAGTTGACTGGTCTTTACGGAAAATCCTTCGCAGATGGATGCGTGCGATTGACGCGCGCATTCTAGTACAAATTACCTTTTTCTATAAAGTGGAGGAAAAACTTCGAAAAAGATTTTGATATGTTGATAGCGAACGCATAGTACTATACATACTCTATATTTGTTACAGAAATGCGACTCTGTACGTGCGTGTGCACTACTTCTTGAGATGGTGTGCCGTATCCTACGTGGGTGGAAAAATTATAACACAGTAACTTAGCTGCGAGACCGCTACGACCATTGATGGGGTGTGATCGTGCGTGCGCCGCCGTCCAAAATTATGGAAACCTGGAGACGGGTCCCACCGTGTTGTAAGGGTGTGCTGGTGTTCAGAATTGGAAAACACCTGGAGTGGTGGTCATAGTCTGACTCGGCGGGTGAGATAACCCACCGTGCATAGTTTCAGGAGGCTCTGATCTTAGATTCTCTGTTTTTGACGTGGGATCCACCGGGGCTTGCATTCCTATCCGCTCAAGAGTTGTTCAGGCCGCCACGAGCCCGCAAACTATCAGACGGTGGTGCTTCTATTCAGCGCAGAAACCAACATTCTCCACAATTACCTGTCAATTCGACGCTTGCACAACCGCTACTTGCGCACAGCCTCGCACGAAAGAGCCCCGGGTTCGAAGGCATTGTGGATCCAAAGTGATCTTCAGGAGTATAAAAACAACAAATGTGTAAATTCTCACCAGAAATGCGAAAACATGATTGTTTGCAAGGTCCATCTATGTTTTCTTAGTGCTAGCTTTCTTCGATCACTGAAGAGGATTCTAACCAAAATGACCATCTCAGACACTTTGTGCGGCCAGCCCCCCGATCAGTAGATGCCGACCGGCCGAGCGGCTGCTGATCACCGGCCGGCGTCCATCCCATCACCGCATACCGGCCGGGCTACAACCCATCACCGGCCGGCCGCTCTACCACGCATGCTACCGGCCGAGAGATAGCTCATGGCCTGCCGGCCAAGTCTAGCATGATACCCTCCGGGCGGGCTGGTCAACCATGATAAAGTGCCGGCAGGCCCGGACGACCATGATAGCATAGCATTCCGGCCAGCTCGATCGGAAGGGTTGTTTGGTGATAGTGGGGAAGTGATGAGAGATGAAGGCATCAGCCGAGTTCAGAAGAATGATATCAGAAGCGCGGATGGCCGAATGTATAAAGCAGTGATATTATCTGACCTTACGATATAAAACTACTTCCACCTCTCTGAAGTACTTTTCTTCCAAACGATGGGTCTCCAAAAAGCTTTCGTGTCACTAGTGCAATGAGTTTATTTCTGTATGCTTTATTCGATGTTACTCGACTAAGTCATGTCATATCATTGTCTTTTTCACGTCTACCTTGAAGGCAGTGTCTCACCTCATTTTGGGTATCGAGATATCCACAGATTCAGGGATTGCAGATCGAGGCGCTGATTCCAATAATGTGCTTGATGACGGGAAACACCATCGAAAATCCCTGCTTTTTAGGCAAAATTAAACACAGGAGCGGACGAGTTTCTTCGCTAGGAAGCTAGCAAAAGTGGAGCTGAGAAGCTGAGATTGCACTTTAAAATGAACTTCTCAGGAGCAGCATTAACAAAGGAACAAATATTTTCGTGTTGAAAAACCATGCCGCACCCTCAGCAAGCTCTTGCTGCGGAATGAACTCTCTCGTCTACCTGCCGAGAATTTCGAAATTCTCGGCCAAAGAAACCAATCTTATGGGGTTTTTGACGCTTCTACGAAATATAAAATACATCTTTATGATCAGCGGCTCGCGTATGTTCGACTGAGATGGGAATATCGAATGCTGCCCATGAGCTGAGACACTGCCTTTAAGTGGCGTAATAAATAATAATAAATAATAATGAAGCAGTGGGCTCTCAATCACTCATAAAGCATGGACAGTTTGGTTCGAATCCTATCGATGATAGAAAAAGTTATAACGCGAAAACATGTATGGCCACTTTTTCCTGTTTCTGATTGAAATCAACAGATGTCCGTTGCCTTTACACTCCGAATGATCACTATGGAGGGGCAGTGGTTGCGAATGCAGTGCACAACCTAAGGAAGAGTACCAGAAATTATCAGGCTGTCGGCGGTCAATTGATGGGTAAACGTAAATCCTAGGCTTTCAAATTCGAGCAGCAGTACCTGCACCCATTCGATCTGGAGCAGTTCCGGCTGAGCGGGAGCCTACCGACGGCCGACCCGCTCTAGCATTCCCGGCCGATCTCCGACCCGGTTGTTCTCCGGCCGGTAATAGTAGAGCGGGCCGTCCGCACTAAGTTTCTGAGATTGTTTATGAAAGACTGAGAGTCCGCTGCTTTATCCACTAGGTTATCCATGCTGCTGATCTCTTCCATCCCGGTGTTGCCTTCATCCTTTATCACGTCCCTACTGTCACCAACCAACCGTTGCGACTGGGCCAGTTTTTTATGGAGTCGAAATATGTAGTCGTTCAAGCCGCTTTTTGGAGATATTAATCGGCGGTCAGTGGACGCGAAAGGCGGGTTGATGCTGACACTTTTGATATTCGGGCCGATCGCCAATGGTCGTGCATCAGCTCGAATGATTCTGCGTTTAGTCCGTTATTCGCCCGACAGCGCGTTCGGCCCGCCACACGTGTTGTTCCGCCCGTTGCTTGCCCGCTATTGGTTCTCGTTCAAACGTTTCGTCGGGGATTTGCCGACGGATGGAACGGGATTTGCCCCGGAATTGTCTGAGAATATGGGATCCACCTGTGGGTCCCATTGTTCAAAGTTTTGTTCCCATGTTTCGAACTACTGAATCAGCAGGCCGAGCATATAAGGCTCACGAGGGAGAAACCAAGGGAAAATTGGTTACCTTTCCTTAATGTAGCGGTACATCTTCATGGAGGCACTTACAGGACTAAATGGTTCCGCAAGCCTAGCAATAAAAATATCATTGTTCACTGTAGGTCGGCTCATCCGACTTCCACGAAGACCGCTGTAGTGAGAAACATGTTTCGCACTGCACGAACCGTTTGCTCAGGCAAAAAGGAGAAAATAGAATCTGTACAACTTGCTTATGCCATAGCTGCCTCCAACGGCTACGAAAGCACAAGATTCTCCATGACCTGCAAGCGCCCCATGAAGACCTCTCACAACCAGCAGCTTGGTATTGGTCCGGAAAATAAGATCCCCTTGTGCATCCCATTCATCTTGGACGAGGTAAGCAGAGCTATACGGGTCTGCTTGAGGAAATCAGTTTTGAACGATCTTGTGAACCTAGTGGATGTGCCCTCCGATAATTTAAAGCGTCGGCTAGTAAGGAATCGACTATATGATCGTCTTTGCACCACACCAAACTGTATCGTCTGTCCTTCTGGGAAAGAAGGAGACTGCATGATATCAGGAGCCATCTATCAGATTTCATGCAAAGTGTGTGGCGACGTTTACATAGGCGAAACAGCACGACCTCTGAAACTTAGAGTTAAAGAACACCTAGAGGGAAAACGAAATTCCAGAAAATCCACTCCACTAGGTGCACATCGAGTTCAGAAGCACGATAACGTCGATTTTGAAGTACGAGTCACCATACTAGCACATGAAACTGATATAGCGGTGCGCAAAACCATAGAAGCATTTCTAATCAGAACCGAGAGCCCATCAATGAATCGTAAGGATGAATGCTTATCGATCACCAGCGAGCTTGCCTCTTATATAGATCTGTGTCAATTCTGATCAAGTCGTGGTTGAGCGGTCAGTCTCCATTGCCCGCAACCACTGACGACGAGCGAGCGGTCACCCGGCGCTACCCACCATCAGTGCCGTGTGACGAGGTGTGTACACGTTTTCAGTTGTGTAGGAGCTTTACCGGTGATTGAAAAATGAGTTTTCGAACTTTAAGCTTGATTGCTAATGCACTTGATGGGACAGCTTCAACAAGTTGTTTAACCCATTTCAGGCCCTGAAGAAGGAGATAGCTCCGAAACGTTGGCCGTTTAAATAAACTGACTACTAATCTCGCGTGCAGTTGAACATAAAACAATACGGAATTCAAGTCATGCCGAGATTTATAAACACCCGATCCTGGAAGGTCCCATTGTTGTCAACATTGATACTGATGTTGCTGATACTGATAAAAAGTTATGTGAGCTGATTGTTGGGTGTGCATTGTTGGGTGTGAAAGTCCAAATTCAGTTCCCGCTTAGACGGAGACCAGACCAGCGTTATGGGATTTGTCTGAACGGCTGAGGCCGGGTGGAAGAGCAAGCGGCAGTGTGCCATGATGTGAACGTGCAAGGACACAACTTGGCGAAAATTAAGTTGGGTTGTCACTTCGTATTAGTCGCTAATATGACCTGTCGTATACGTTCTGACTTGTTAGCTCTCCTATTGTACAGTAGTTACCTAAAATGCAAACAAGTCAGAACGTGCATGTCACGTTTATTAATACTAATAATAAGTGGACTACCCTCAACTCCACTTTACCCCACGTCTAATACGAAACAAGGCGTTGGTGGACGGACAGAGCACGTCTTGTGAAGAACTCAGCACGTGATGAGTGGGGGAAGCATGTGAGGGTGAAACAGCAGCACGTGAGGGGACGAAAACAGCAAGTGAGGGGTGGAACCAGGGTTCGACTCCAGGTGTAACTTGGTTCGAACCCGGCCGTGCTGGGATTGAACCTCACGGGTGTCTCAGATGGTGTTCAAGTCACGTTGACCAGTCTCCATGGAAGCGATTGTCTCTTTTGAATCTACCTCCGCAGCTTTCTCGTCAAACAACATTCAGAAGTCGTCTGTCTCCCGGTCACAACAGCCTGCCTGCGGTGCGTACTCCGAGATGAAATGAAGACGTTGATCTGCGGTGATGATAACTGAACTTCATGATGCGGTCATTGGAAGGCTGAATCTCGGCTGTAGTGTCCCAGAAGCGTTGTTTGACTTCCATGTCAACTACGTTTCTGGTCCTTGGACTGCGTTGTAGACTACCCTGAAGCCGTGACTTAGTCCTTTGACTTGTCACTGAACCATCTCGCTCATAACGCAGCTTAAAGGTCAATTTGACGACGCTCAGGCTGCTGCCAGTTCACATGAGTGGCCCGTCAACGTATCGCCACTAATGAGTGTACTCTGATGTTCAGAGGCGATATATTTAGCCGAATGTCCATTTTCCGGTAGAAAATTCGTTAGGCGACACAATTTCAAAGGGGAGCAGTGTTGAAATTGCAAGGGTCCACAAAAGGCTAAGAATCTAAGTTGATGGAACCTATTATGGGCGTGCAGCATTGCAAAAGGTGGTGTTTGTGAAGTTATCTCAACGAGTCGATTTGTGTACGGAGAAGTTGCGAGTTTATTTTCGCCCTAGATTGCAACTGCTCTCGTGTAGTTCCGGCCACCAAACTTGAAGGCAGCAAGAGCCGAAATTTTCGACTCCGAGCCGAGGTGCGCGTGGTGAAGTACAGGGTGACAAGAAAGTCTTTGGCCAAAGATTTTATTGCAATTATTTCTTGCGCTTTGTCTGGAAACCCATGACTTTGTATCCGCGTTTACAAAACGAATATCTCGAACACACATGCAAAATTTCATAATTCATAGCCCTATTTGAACCTTGTATGATCCGCAAACATGAAACCTGGTAGAGTTGGAAATGGCCGCAAGTAGAGTCCCGGTGAGATCTTTTCCAAAAACTTCCTCTGATTTGCTCTTCAGATCACCAATCTTCTGCCCAATATTTAAGAGTGTAGAAGCTTGCTATCCTAGGGAGATCCGTGTGTAAACTTATTATTGGCCGAAAATGATCAATAAACTGTCACCACCACTTTTTCCTACTAGAATGCTCAAAACAAAGGACAAAAGTGGGCAGAGCGAAACCCGGAGAGTTATATTATTTCCTAAGCTTCAGCACATCTGATAGAAATAAGGTGGGCTTTTGACAAAACTTTTCCACCAAAATTTCAAAAGAAAAAGCAACAAAAAGTTGGTTCAGACTCCTCAGTCCCTGATTTTACCAAACCATCATATTTGCTTAATAATTGTTGCTCCCAGAAACGGATACCTATGGATTTCTGAATTGTAGTCCCTAAAACACAGAAGTTGGGCTAACTTTCGCTCAAACACCAGCTTCCCTAGCGTAGTCCTAACAAGAAAACAGGGTCATAAATTCTCGACCAACTTGCGGCCCTCGTGCGTTGCAGTCACCAACGGTTTTGTCAACTCTACGGAGAAGCCAGAAGAGATATCCAAAATCCAAGAGTGGATTCTTAAAGCGCATGAATTCTACATAGCCCAGGTAAACTTCCAGACTGCTAGCCCATCTGATCCCAGTCTTACAAATTTTTATATTTGGCCAAAGACTCTGTTGTCACTCTGTACAGACTAAGCACATCACAATTGTGAAACGAACACAGACAATGATGGCTTACCCGCAGAAAAAATGGAAACGTCATCGCGAACACGCCTGGCCGAGTTCGCGCCGGCACGAGTTTCCCTAGACCATGAAGCCATCGCGGCGCGTGGTTTGGCGCAAAGGTAGTACGAAATGCGTTCAATTCGCAGGGTTTCGTGGCGGGACGCACACCTAACATCGGAGCACTCGTCCGCGCGCGAACACGGCCAGGCATGTTCGCGACGGCGGTTCCAGTTTCTCTGCAGGTGGTCTGTGTTCGTTTCACATTTATGATGTGCTGAGTCTTTATTTCACCACGCGCACCTCAGCTCGGAGTCGAGAATTTCGGCTCGTGTTGCCTTCAAGCTAAATTTATAGTGCATCGGAATCCAATCCGGTCGGATAAGGAATGATACTTATCGGCTTCGGATAAAGAGGATCAATACGCATCTTTTGTTATACGGCTGGATCAGACTTCGATGCATTTTAAATGTAGCTTTAGAACACAGTGAAATTCGATCGTATTTCAGTCAAAAAGAATGGAATTGTTCGCGAACATTTATAATTTTTACCATTTCCAGCACGACTACTGCGCATACATTTATAGTTTTTCTAAAGGAGAATGTGAAGTAATTGAACGCCATCAAGGAAAAGCACACGTAGGGGAATCTATGGTGAGTTTACGATCCTATGAAATGCAACCAAAGCCACTCCAGGTTGTCATGGCGGAGAAATTTATTTATTTCAACCTTACGTTCCGACGAAACCGCTCTCCTTGGAGGTCTGAAAGAGCCTCGAGAAATTTTTACCCGTGCTCTTCATACCACTTTATCAGTTCCCGACGTTGTCCAAGGGAAGGTCCGATGAGAATACTGAAGATCGAGGTCGGACCACCAGGCTTTCCACCCTTTGCGGATGTGTCTGCATGTGCTCGTGATCGGACGACTGGAAAGGTAGTCGACGTCCGGATCGTATTTGATCTACAGACGATAGCCCACATACCGATAGGAAGGGGAGAAAATCGCTTGTTAATGACAGACATTCATTCTTATTTCTAAGAATTGTCACGTGGATACCGAGACTTCAAGTTACTATCGGATTATTGGCGAGCTTTCGGCGTTGTAATGCCATATTTTTAGTATGAGTCAATAGTCTAAATATTACAGACACGAGTCTGGCCGTCCGGCTCACACCGGACTTCCAGACTTTTCTTGATGCTCGCTTCGCTCGCATGACTTTATCCCTTCTTTGTTTAAGAGGCTCACAGCCATACCATATTTCTGCTATAGTGTGTTCCACATCCTCTCCATTGCTTTTTCTGATGTAGAATTGGACTGATCAAAAAGGACTTCCCGCGTTTCTCAGCGTAATTTTATCTTCCGCTCACCTGAAGTAGCTATTTGTCACTATACTAGCGCCCCTTCGGTACGCTAGAAAGTGGGGTGGGGCAGCCACTTGAGGCATGTGCAAAAGCTCCACACGTGCAAAATGCTTAGAAAATTAGCAAATGAGCAAAATTAATCATTAACTGATCTCAAATTCAAAAACCTTCTTATAAGTTACGTATAAGAGAAGCAGAACAAATCTTCCAATGGTCCCAAACATGAAGTCCTTCTTATGAGTTGAGTATGCGAATGAGAAGTTCGTTCCCCATCGTATGGCGTATTCGTGCGTATTCCTCACTATCGGGCCAACGCGGACGCGTTCTCTATCGGCGGAACTGTATCCTGCCGTACCCCACATTATTGGACAAAGCGAAATTGTATCCGAGTGTTTTCCACACTACTGGGCCGCAGCGGACTTTCCTCCATCGTGGACCCGTATTCTGGCGCCATCTTCACACATTAGGCCTGAACCGTATCCTGGTATTCTCCACTTTACTGAGTTACAGCGGACCAATCCTATGTTGGCGGACCCGTATCCTGGTGTTATCCATACTACTGGGCCACGGCGGGGCCTTCCTCCATCAGAGCGCCCGCATTCTGGCGCCTTCCTCACAGTTAGGGCAAGCCGGATCCGTTCTCCAGGGGGCGGGTTCGCATCCTGCCATTCTCAACACTAAAGTGAACCCGTATCCTGGCGTCCCCCACACCACTGGGCCACGGTCGGCCCTTTCTCCATCGGTGGACCCGTATCCTGGTGTCCCCCGCACCATTGGGCCCTCGGGGGCCTTCTCTCCATAGCTGGACCCACGTCATGGCGTTCCCCACAGCACTGGGCCACGGCGGGCCCTTTCTCATCGCTGGACCCGTGTCATTGAGTTCCCCACAGCACTGGGCCACGGCGGGACCTTTCTTCATCGGTAGACCCGTGTCATGGAGTTTCTCGCACCACTGGGCCACAGCGGGCCTTTTCTCCATCGGTGGACCCGTATTTTGGCGTTCCCCGCACCACTGGGCCACGGCGGGCCCTTTCTCCATCGGTGGACCTGTATCTCGGTGTCCCCCGCACCAATGGGCCACGGAGGGCCTTTTCTGTCAATGTCATGCCTTCCTATTTAGAGACGATGCGGCAATAGCACCAGGGATGTGCGTAATTACGATTTACGGTTCATGATTTACGATTTACGGCCATTTTTGGCGATTTTTTTACGATTTACGATTTACGAAAAATGGCCCGAATTTCGTAACAAATTCGTAAACAACTACAAGAAACGAATCTTGTCATACCGTTTCTGCTTGGGGGTAAATGTGCATAATTTCTCTATGTTTGCAGCAAAGCTAAGAGTGAAGTGCTTGTTTTGCTTGTAGTTTCTATTATTCGAAGAAGGCGGCATATAACAATTTCATTATTGCGTCCGTAGAGAAGATCTGTAGGAACAGTTCAGCTCAAAGGTCTGAATGAAGTGGTCAAGAACACCGCATTTTCAACTCTGTTTTCCTGTTTCCGTAGGTGGGACAAGCTGTCCGCCCAGCCTGTTTCCTTCGGCAAAACGTTTTCCCTTGTTTTTTTTTTGACCTCAACTGTGTGATGTCGTATGCGAAAAGGTTTTCCTCCTGGTCGAGCTCTCATGCTCCAATTAGTGGTGCATGAGAGCTCGACCAGGAGGAAAACCATAAACAATTTGATAAAGTACAAGAAATAGTTCTTTTCAGAGATGCAGCACGCATTCTACTTTATTGATAATCGCAGAGGTAGTGAATGCGCATGCGCCCTAAGCAGTGACTTGCTGGGACCACTGGATACCGAGCAGGGGTGTGCGGAATTTTCCATTTTCCGTTTTACGCTTTCCGTTTTCCGCCCATTTTTGGCCTCCCGTTTTACGTTTTACGTTTTACGGGTTTTTAGCCCGGAAAACGGAAAATCCCGGAAAATTATGCAGGGAGACGAGGTATTTGTTTTCGGGGTATTTTCCTATCCTGAAAAGGGCTCACGTGTTTCGATGCGCAATGTGTATAAGTTCACAACAATGGCGCCAAAATTGACGTCAAAACGCCATTTATGAAATTCGAACTATTTTGTTTGACTTTTATGGCCTCCATCATAGCTCCAAATATGCCATACAAGTGCTCTCCTCAAAATTGTCAGAAAAAAAAACAATCTTCCACAGAAATGTGGGGTGAACTTATATAAAATTTCCATGAAACTGTGAAGTGCCATGTAAGAGCATCAAGCTTTCCTGCAAAGCAACGCATAATGTAGGCTCTCTTTCTACTTGACAAAAGCATAAGACTACATCGCAGTTGTTACGTTTTTAGTCAGACGATGATCCTCAGCTCCACACTGGCGCCGTTGACGCCTAATGTTTTGCGTGATATTTAGGCTGCTTGTGTTTCACGTTCCCTACACACTGTTCTTCTCCACCTTCCTCACTTGCTAACTCGCTCCAATGGTATCCTCTGTAAATAACGTGATCCTGCCCAGATTGCAGATGTATTAACTACCGTAGTTACCTTTTGTCTGGATTTTTGCAGAATAGGTCCGCTCTAAAGTAAAGCAAAGAAGTCGCACTTTTCACACTTTACAGTTTATCGTCTTAGTAAGTAAGTTCAGTGAGAAATATGCCCATTCATTATATAATTCTGATAATCTCTCGTAACTAGGTGAAGGACAGATACTCCTCGATCTCCCGATATTCTAGGCGTTTGAAGTAAGCACCATCAGGAGACTTAAAGTTACCTAATTACTTAAAAGAGTCACCACTTATGCTCATCAAGAAGATACCTAGGAAATTCAATGTTGAGGAGGACTTTTGGTCACAAACCTATGCTTGGGCAAAATTTTCCGTTTTCCGTTTTATGCTTTCCGTTTTCCGCCCATTTTTGGCCTTCCGTTTTCCGTTTTACGTTTTACGGGATTTAAAATTCTACTTCCGCACATCCCTGATACCGAGTCAGCGCTTTAACCTTTCAAACCCCTCCGGTACCAATTCACCTACCTCACGGTGTGAGTGGCTTGGGTCGCACGAAAACACATAGAGCCATCGAACCACGTTTACGTTTGCTTCAGAAACACCGACCAGGATGAAGAGAATTTCCTCCAATGCAGCGATAAATAATACTTTAGAACTGGACAGCTCGCTTAAATATCGAGAAAAAAGTTGTCCATTCATCACAACCTCAGAGATTACGAAACGGCGAACGCAGGCCGAACACGTTTCAGCAGCAGTTACACCGCGAGGTGAAAGCTTATTTTGTCGCCCCACGAGCTGCGTTCGCCCCTAGAAGGCTGTGATTCGGGGGCGATGAACTGGTTTGCATGTCTCAAACCTAGGATCGCAGCTCAATCTGGGCACAGGGCTGTGTTCGTACTGCACACTTGGGTAAGTAGATGCTTACCCAAGCTCATCCAAAAATAGTAATCATTGCACTGGGCCACGGAAGACACGACTAAATTTTGATGCTCAACCAGCGGCTTATATACACCTCCCAGGGGGCATGTCGCCACGTGGCAAGGAGCAGGTAGAACGCAGGTTGAACTGCACCACAGTTCATCGGGCAAAAAACGCAGCCGAAACGCGGGGTTTGCTGCTCTTAGCAGACGGAATGCAGCAGTTATTCCTTTTACAGCAATGTCTGCCTTCCATTTCTTGGGGGTGTGGCTTTCTAGGTTGTGCTGCGTTTGCCTCATTCAGTTATCTGAGACGATATCACTCTAGTGATAATTTGGCGAAGTTCAGTGATCAATTCTGCAGTAGATACCTCAGATCATTTTGAGAATGACTTTGTTGTGAAACGAGTTGAAATCACCTGAATCTTGTAATGGTAGTCAGACCCTCAGTTACGATTAACGATTTACGATTTACGACGGTTTTTGAGAATTTACGATTTACGATTTACGAAAATTGAAATTTTTGTTACGCACATCCCTGAATAGCACCCACCAGATGAGGCGACCGCGTAGGTCCACCCTCCCGAGCTCCCGAGACGCGGCAGCCCTCATAGCACCCGTCCATCTCTTCCTGCAAGTGCATTCAGCGTCGCATCGGTGGATGGCTGGTTTTCCTGCTGCGTATATTGTGCAGCCTGAAAGCTCGTAAACAGTCCCTCACTCCTATGCGGCGAGACCGCAGCGAAGGTGATGAAATCACCATCCCGTGCATGCGGGAGAGCCAGCAGTGACGTAATTCCGGGTCCCGAAGCGAACGTGTCTGCGTCCATGGGAATCGGCCATTTCGCCACACAGTCTGCGCCTCAAGATTGCGGTGTCTATGAGTGCCGCATCTCTAACCGCTCTAGCCCCCTTACGGCGCTTTGTTTAATAGATTCATTCCTTCTCAAAAATTCTTGCCTCATGCTTCACCGCTCATCTGCTAGGCCGCGCCGCATCACCTATGCATTATCATACGTGGTGTGACGTGGCTGAGCTGACGGGCGGTTCAGCGTGAGGCAAGAATTTTTGAGAAAGACTGTAGAACCGATTCAACCTACCGAATGACTACTCCAAATGGTTTACCTTTCTTTGTTTGTTGTAACTGGTCAAATGATAAGAGCCATATAAGAGAGGAGGGTGAGGTGGGTTCGTGAACAAATGAGAGAGGATGAGCACGGAAGGGAATGTGAGGTGGAAGGAATCACGCGGATTGCACACTACCCACTGCTTAGCTCTGACATTTAGTGTTTTGTGATCTATGTTAAGCGCCAGCGAACCGAGAGCAAAGATGGACCCAACTCATGTTAATTCCTTAGTAGTGAACACCGGTGCAAGCTTATCACACCTTAGGACCCGATCGCAGGCGTCTCGCCACTTTTAAACCCCGGCGCACCCTTATCACAGCAGTGGACCCGTCTCCCCCAATTCTGGGAGCCGGCGCACCTTTTAATCGCAGTGTACCCATCTCCCACACTTCTAGGCGCCGGCGCAGCGCACCCTTATCACAGCAGTGGACCCGTCTCCCGCACTTCTGGGCGCCGGCACCTCATTATCATAGCAGTAGACGCCCACCCCCCCCCCCATTTCTGGGCGTCACAGTACACTTATCAAAGCGTCGGACACGTGGCGGCGGCGCACCCTTATCACAGCAGTGGACACACACTCTGAAGTCCAAATCTGGCAGTTGAAATCTTGTTTGGCAAGACATTTTCCGGGAGAATGGGTCTAGAGTCTGCTTGGCAAGAAAAAATGCGAGAGAATATGTTGACGACCTATTTTCCGGGTGTTTGGCAAGACAAAAGGCAATAGAATATGTTGACGACCCTTTTTCTTGGAGAGGCACATACGAAGCATCGGCTTTCGAGTCGATGAGTCGGGGTCAATTACCCAAGTTTGAGGTACGCATTTCCAAAAGGAGTCGTACATCAGGAGGGTGGCGGTGTCAGTCCGAAGTCACCGCTAAGCAGGATCACTGCCTGATTTTTGCATGAGGATATCTCCATGGTCCTCGCCGTAATGCGCACAACAGTGCGCAGCCGGTTGAACCAATGTCCACGTATTTCTGCTACCGGGCACGGAATCGACAGATGTCATCGGTTCAACTGCTTGAGCAGGTACTTTGTCCAATCTACTTCCTCGGTCTGATCCATTAAATGTGAAAAGCTCGAACACTGTGATAGTTTTGGAGGCCTCCAAAATTATCACAATATCCGAGCTTTTCACATTACACATTTCACAATAAGAAGAAATGGGAGTACGTGGCGAAATCTCACGTACGATGTTGAAGCGCATTTTTTGCATGGCGACCTATTTGGCAAGATTTGTATGGCGACCTATTTGGCGAGGTTTGTATGGCGACGTATTTGGCAAGGTTTGCATGGCGACCCATTTGGCGGGACATCGTGTTTGGCAAGACATTTGGCCGAGTTCGTTTGCATGGCTCGTTTGCAAACCCGTTTCCTAGCTTGCCAAACAAACCTCGCCAAATGGGTCGCAAATGAACTTCAGAGCGAGGTATGATTAGAATAGGACAACCGCCTAACTCTCTCTTCAAAACAGGATAAACGAATTTCGTGACACACAGACACACAGACACACAGACACACACACACACACACACACACACACACACACACACACACACACACACACACACACACACACACACACACAGAGAGAGAGAGAGAGAGAGAGAGAGAGAATAAGCCCGTTATTATACGTCATGATTATGTGACTGTGTGCGTGCGTGTGCACCCACGCTACGATTGGTCGGTGATGATGATTGTGAGATCATACAAAATTACAGACGTTATGTGACTCTGTGCGTGCATATGCACCTACGCTACGACTGGTCGGTGATGGTGGTTGTGAGATCATACAAAAGGCTAAGAACGGCTGTGGTAGGGTGAAATGGGTTAGAGAGGTGGTCGAGCAGAAGGTCCGGTGATGTGCAACGGGTCCGTGATGTGCAACGGGAGAAGGGGTCTCACCGTGTGATAAGGGTGCGCCGGCATCCTAAAGTGGAAAAACGCCTGGAGTCGGGTCCAAAGGTGTGATAAGAGTACGCCGGCGTCCAAAAGTAACAGGAATTCGCTAGGCGGGTCTATTTCTGCATGAGGGGTACGCTTTCCCTGTTTCGGCGGACCCTCTCACCTAAATCACCTAGATGTACATTGTTTCTTTTCGTATCGGTGTTCTCTTTCTTTTCCGTTTGTGTCTGAATGAACCACTCATTCCTTTCCGTTTACATACACCAGTGGACCCTTATCACTTGAATTACCACAACAACCAGTTGAGCCCAAATCATTTCAAGATAACATTTGCACTGAATTAGTTACACTAAATTCTTCACGGACACTAACTTCGCTCATATGGGAGAGCATAACTTATCCAGAGAAAAGGAAGGAGCGGAAGAATACGACCTGCCCTACAGTATCTTTTTCCGCTTGGGACCGCCAACCTATGACAAATCCCGCACTTGTGGCGTCGCGTGCGGTGGCGTTGCGGTCCCAGTATCATTACGAAACCAGCGGGTGCGCTTATTGAACACTGCTAACATCAGCAAATACGTGAGCTGTCGCCAATTTGTTTCCGCTCTGGATCCAGAAACTGCTGCAGCAAGGCTGAGATCCATAGGACGGTACCCAAGCAAATCACTGGCCGGTGTTATTGGTTATATGTGGTAAACACTTCGTAATGCTAATGGGAAAGAACGCCACAATGAATAGGAGCGAGCGATAGTGGGTAGGAATTAGAGCGGGTAAAGTGGACTTTAGTGATATCCACGAGTACTACGCTATCGCTGCGTTTGAAACAGACTAAATGCCGAGACAGAAATGCACTAGACACTCACTCCACTTCCATCAGAAATCAAGCAGCGCCTCAATTGGCCTGTTTTCGGTGTGGAAAGGGTGAAGACGCGTCCTCTACCGCTTTAACTGTATGAATATACGAAGCATTTCACGCAAAAATATGTTCTCTTTGTCCTTTCTCCTATTTTCGCAATGGGTTCATCACGCTGAACCTGAAATCGTATTAGCAGCATGCATAACTTTAGCAGCTTCGTCTACTTTTCGAACTAGCGCGAGACAGATCGTGGAAACAACGTATCCGAGTGAGGGCAGATGTATTTTCTATTACTATCATTAACCTATTATGAGTAAGCATCCCGTTTCCCACTGCCTGTCGCGCTCCAAGGCAAAGTTGCACCACGGGCACACTAAACTGTCATAGGTTGGCGGCCCTGAAGCGAAAAGGGTACTGTGCGGTGAACCATGTTCTTCCGCTCTTTCCGTGGCTGTCGTTCATATGGGGGAAAGCTACCACCTACGCGATCAAGCGCTTCTCAGAGAGCGATCGAACTGCGTGGAAGGATACAGATTCTATCAATCCATTAACACTTTTGTGTTTGCTTTCAACGTGCAGTATGCGAGCGAAGGGAGCATCAGTTGAAGTCTGGAAGTCCGACGTTAGCCGGAAGGCCAGACCTCAACTGATGCTATAGAGATAAGCGAGAGTAATCATTATCTGAGCTTAAATACGAAATCCTTTTCATGAATTGTTCTGTTCTTTTTTATTCTGCCAGTCTGGCTGCCACGCCAACCGCGGTCTCCCCCTCTTCTCGTGATCCTACTCTTGCTTACAAACTCCTAATCACGCATCTACACTTAAATTTATTTTCTGGTGCAGTGATACCACCTATTGTTTTTCTCGCATTTCTTCCACGCCTATGGAGCCGTTATGACCAGCCTTTCCCATCTCATGGACACCCTGAGCGGGGTTCATCCAAAAATTGAAATCTTCAGACAGGATCCTCGTTGTCAAACATTTCTCCTCTTCCACGGCTGCCCAAAATTCCGGATGCTCGCAGTTTGATGATCCACCACTTTTGTGTTCATCAGTGAAGATGTCTTATGAATTTTTCAACTTTGCTTTGGTAACCATTCTTTCGTTGAAAGCCTCGCTGGAATCATAAAATGACTGCGTTGGATTCTAGTCTCTCCTGTACTGTTAGACAATATCGTGGCGAATGTGATCATAATTTTTCGATAGCAGCTTCGTTAAATGGGATAAGAGGACTCGTTTCATGAGAAAACCATCTAAAAATGTTAGTAGAAAACAAGTCGCAAAAAAAACCAGATCAATTACACATCAGCCCAATATTTATATTGACCTTTTGTTGACAAGCACATCTTTATTGTCCTTACTGGTTGACAGGCCTGTTTATACTTCTTTTATACATACGAAAGAATCCGAATTTGGATTTTTTAAAATAGAATCGATCTGGTTTTCCGTTCTTGCCCAGTGAGTTTTCAGTTCAATCGCAAATGCTGTCCACTATCAACGATGTCTCTTGTTATGATCGTGTGTTTTTGTAACGAAGACAACTGCAACAGTGAAGAATATGCTCAGGTGAGCTCCAGTTATATTTTTAAATATGTTACCAAGTAGATTTTTGGCTATGTCGCTTTCATGTTCGCTATTTTTCGAACTTGGACATTTCCTAGCTAGTGATCACGTAACGAATCTGCCTCATAGGTTGATATATGAACGCATTTATTGCGCCAAGCATCCCAACGTTTCGACACAACGTCGTTGTCAAAGGCCAGAAAGTGGTACGACGTTGGCAAGGATCTACAGAAGCAACCACCCAACTGGACTTTCAAAACTGATCTTCTGGTCTACAGAGTCAACGGAACAATGTCTTGCTGCCCACATTCACTGTAGAATGTGAACCGGCACTCTAGATTGTTGTTGAGTTTGATTAAGTTTCCTACTACCAACAAGTCACAAAGAATCCAGAATTAATGAAAAAATAAAGGTCTCTCCCCAACGAATGATTTGCTCCCTCTAATATGATTATGTAAGCCACCTGTAGATCGAATAAGATCCGAATATTGAGCAACAACCACTCGTCCATTGTAATGATTACGGGTTAGTTGTCCGCACTGGCAAAACGCAAAGATAACTTATTTCAGACCTCTTACGGGAACAGACTTGTTGGGACGCGAGGTCACTAAAGGTTCCACCATGACAACCTGGTGTGGCAGAAAACGTTATTCAGCCGGAACGAGTGTCAAGCAATTACCAATGATCTCTTGCCGTTTGTATCTTCTAACTGATCTAACTCGAAAACCATCTCGATTGTGGGGTGAAACTCGCATATCTGCAGTGAGGGTAGACAACAAGACGCGGGTATTGTTTTATTGTCTCTTTTGACCCGGAGGTTGGCTGTTGAGTAGTTTCATGTGTGTGCTTGGGCCAATCTCGACACGCTAGCCAGATGTAGATGAGACCTTCCATAGAACAAATTGTGACTAGAATTGCCAGTTGCACCACTTTCAACCTTTCGGCAGCGGCGCTGTGTCGGAATATTAGGCCGCTTGACACAATTAACACTGGGTGTGGTGCATCAGAAAATCTTGTCTTGCGAATGTGCAACATTATAGTAATAGAATTCCATGAGAATCCCATGTAACATTATGGTTTTCCTGATTGCTTCGTGTTGAGATTCTACTCAGTGGCTAACCAAGTGTAAAAAAAACTCAAGTGATTGCAGTCCGTTTAACCAGGAGTTGGGAGGATCATAGACAGACGTGCTCCCATTTTCAAACAATATCAAGCATGCTTGATAGTGCACTACCGCGCAGCTTACGTTCAGTCTGCGAATGTACCAATATTTATCTCTTTCCGATTGCTGTATGCCAGAATAAATCTCGTTCAATTATTACCAGCCTGATCGTCCGGCTAACGCCGGACTCTCAGGCTTCTTTTGGGCTCGCTTCGCTCGCCTTGCATTGTGTGTTCCACTCTACTAAGCGCTGGCATAGACTCTCGCAGGTGTGGACCCGTGCGTGACATCTTCCACACTTTCGACGCCGGCGCACCATTATCTTACTGTTGAACCCGATTCCAAGCGTTTGTACACTCTCGGACGCCAGCGCGCCCTTACCACACCGTTGGACCCGACTCCAGGCCTTTCCCCACTTTTCGACGCCGGCGCACCCTTATCACACCATTGGACCCGACTCCAGGCGTCTCCGCACTTTTCGACGCCGGTGCACCCTTATCACACCATTGGACCCGACTCCAGGCGTTTTCCCACTTTTCGACGCCGGCGCACCCTTATCACACCATTGGACCCGACTCCAGGCGTTTCCCACTTTTCGACGCCGGCGCACCCTTATCACACCATTGGACCCGACTCCAGGCGTTTCCCCACTTTTCGACGCCGGCGCACCCTTATCACACCATTGGACCCGACTCCAGGCGTTTCCCACTTTTCGACGCCGGCGCACCCTTATCACACCATTGGACCCGACTCCAGGCGTTTCCCCACTTTTCGACGCCGGCGCACCCTTATCACACCATTGGACCCGACTCCAGGCGTTTCCCACTTTTCGACGCCGGCGCACCCTTATCACACCATTGGACCCGACTCCAGGCGTTTCCCCACTTTTCGACGCCGACGCACCCTTATCACACCATTGGACCCGACTCCAGGCGTTTCCCCACTTTTCGACGCCGGCGCACCCTTATCACACCGTTGGACCCGACTCCAGGCGTTTCCCCACTTTTCGACGCCGGCGCACCCTTATCACACCGTTGGACCCGACTTCAGGCGTTTCCCCACTTTTGGACGCCGTCGCACTCCTATAACGAACACACTACAGGTGTTTCCTTATCACACCGTTGGACCCGACTCCAGGCGTTTTCCCACTTTTGGACGCCGGCGCACTCTTATCACACCGTTGGACCCGACTCCAGGCGTTTCCCCACTTTTGGACGCCGTCGCACTCCTATAACGAACACACTACAGGTGTTTCCTTATCACAACCCGACTCCAGGCGTTTCCCCACTTTTCGACGCCGGCGCACCCTTATCACACCATTGGACCCGACTCCAGGCGTTTCCCCACTTTTCGACGCCGACGCACCCTCATCACACCATTGGACCCGACTCCAGGCGTTTCCCCACTTTTCGACGCCGGCGCACCCTTATCACACCGTTTGACCCGACTCCAGGCGTTTCCCCACTTTTCGACGCCGGCGCACCCTTATCACACCGTTGGACCCGACTTCAGGCGTTTCCCCACTTTTGGACGCCGTCGCACTCCTATAACGAACACACTACAGGTGTTTCCTTATCACACCGTTGGACCCGACTCCAGGCGTTTTCCCACTTTTGGACGCCGGCGCACTCTTATCACACCGTTGGACCCGACTCCAGGCGTTTCCCCACTTTTGGACGCCGTCGCACTCCTATAACGAACACACTACAGGTGTTTCCTTATCACAACCCGACTCCAGGCGTTTCCCCACTTTTCGACGCCGGCGCACCCTTATCACACCATTGGACCCGACTCCAGGCGTTTCCCCACTTTTCGACGCCGACGCACCCTCATCACACCATTGGACCCGACTCCAGGCGTTTCCCCACTTTTCGACGCCGGCGCACCCTTATCACACCGTTTGACCCGACTCCAGGCGTTTCCCCACTTTTCGACGCCGGCGCACCCTTATCACACCGTTGGACCCGACTTCAGGCGTTTCCCCACTTTTGGACGCCGTCGCACTCCTATAACGAACACACTACAGGTGTTTCCTTATCACACCGTTGGACCCGACTCCAGGCGTTTTCCCACTTTTGGACGCCGGCGCACTCTTATCACACCGTTGGACCCGACTCCAGGCGTTTCCCCACTTTTGGACGCCGTCGCACTCCTATAACAGCGCTGGACCCGTTTCCCCGACTTATGGGCGCCGGCGCCTCACCCCGCTGTTCTCCTTTCAACGGCAGCTCTTCCCCTACCGAGCGCCGACGCGCCTCCGACATGGCCCTAGGCTCGTTTCATGTCACCTTCCCCACCATCTGTGCGGGCGCAACCCTCATCCATGTCATCCCTCGTCCGCCTGGTTCCTCCTCTTCGTTATGAAACTGTCCTGCCCGTCTCTTTCCCTTTATACAGTCATGTAATCATAGGCCTATCTCACTCATTCCGACCGTGTTGAAAACAACTGTTGGCCATTAACACGTCTGAACATGACAATGATGGCCCAAAACACCTTTAAATCAAGGTAAAAATCAAAAATTGCAACTTTTTTTGTACATAACTCGATGCGCTGAACACGATGGTGTCGGTAGTTTTTCTCGACAATGGCTGGTTCTCTTGCACACACACACACACAAACACGCACATAAAATGCCAATTAATATTAACTATGATGATCATCATCGCCATTGGATAACAAAAAAGGGATGAATGTGGGAATAAAAATAGTGGATTGCTTCAAACCGTAGAACAGTAGTGAAGTGAAGCGAATATTCACCATAGTCTTACAAAATTGACTGCGCGAAAGAAAGAAAATTAATCAATGTCCTAGCTAAGAGAATTTCCGCTGTTCTCGAACAGACATTCATTCTTCATATTTTCACATATGGTCATATGTGAAAACATAGTCATGGTCATTGTGATTCTTGGCTGGCCTATCCTGTAACGGCAGGCAATATCTGGTCTCATTCAGAACGTAGAATAGAGTTGCAATCAGGCAGCGGCGCTGTGCATCCGCTTTCCACCAGCCCGCGTTAGTGATACCTTAAAAAATAGCCAAAAAGAAAATAGCGCTGGGCGTACTTCATGCAACGCGATTCGGTCGCTGCGACTGGGTTTTGCACGAGCGATACAGTCGCGGCGACTGGATCGCGTACTAGGAAATACTACTTCATTTGATAAGCGACGCCATTGATTCACTCACTGGGCATGTCCAACTAAATTTCGATACTTAAAGGCAAGGTCCGGGCAAAATTCCATATCCCGAATTTCTATAGGATACGTAGCCCACGGCGACGTCTTGCACGAAAACTATAGAAAAATCCCTGAAAAAGTCCCACAACACACGCCTTCCATTGATCAATCAACGGCGTTTGCGGGTTTGCGGCGTCCGTGCTTTCAAATGACGTTATACGGTGCGCCCTACATACTGTCTTTTGTAGCGTCGTAGGAAAAAAATCATATCCAAAGGATCGGTGGCCCGTTTGGAGGGGTGGGTCACGCTTGTTTCCCTTACCTAGTAGTAGTATGCTGTGATGAAAAGCCTTGTACATCGGAATCGTGGCTTTTAACTGGTTTTGAAAGACTATTTTAGCACTTTAAATGTATTGATTCTGATTCTCCGTTTGACCTAGAATGGAAGGGTGATCGATTTAGGAACTAAATCAATGGAATGTGGGAGGCGTGACCCACGCTGTGGCGCTCTCGCATTTTTAAGCGTCGGCGCACCCTTCTCAAAGCGCTGAATCCGTCAAGTGTTGCTTCCGCCCATTTGGGTGTCGACGCACCCTTATCACAGCGATGAATTCGCCTCCCCCACTTTTGGACACTGGCGCACCCTTCTCCTTTGGTGGACCCGTTGCATGACGTTTTTCCTTCTGCAGGGAGACGTCTCGGCCCTTCTCCATCAGTGGACTCGTCGCGCATCACTTCACATCACACGAACGAAATAAGGCCCGTGACCAGAAAGTCCTCTTTCCCATTTAGAAAAGGCTACTGAGGCAGGCACGGGACCGAAAAAAATACAAGGAAGTGGAAAACAGACGATTTGGGGCATGCGCGGGAGAAATTTGGCAAAAACAAGGCCAGAGTTGTTGTCCTATCAACATCGATCATCCATGGGGCTCCACGATCGGTAAGGATTTCTACTCATAGGGAAAATGAAAGAGAAACACCTACAGAAAGTCCTGAAGTACGACCGCCTTGTGCAGCTGCGCACGCGCCGCGGGCTTGGAGCGCCTCGAAAACTTTCTGGTGACAGAATCGATAGACTGTAGTAATAACAGACTCAGCTTTTTTTTCACATCTATATCTTTAAGAATAGTACAAGTACGACGGCTTTGCCTTCTCCGCGAAATTTGGAAACACGTGGCGCGACTGCGGCGCTCCCAGAAGAAGCTTTGCTACGATGATGAAATGTTTTCGTGCTCTTTAATTGGTTTTCTTGATAGGTGGTATCAAATATGATAAAAAAAACTATTGAGAAAACCTCTAATTTTCCAGAGCGGCAGGGATCACATAATATAACGAATCGAAACTCGCCCGTTAAAAAATCCGCACCTTTTCGCGGCGGGACTCATTGAAGTGCGTAACTCGCAGTCCTATGAGTAAACGGGCGTATTGTGAAGCAAAAGTTTCTCTACATTCAATCTCAGCTTGGGATTGACTTCTCCCAATCGTTTGACTAATCTAAGAATCCGGGAAGAATCCGGTGCTGGTAGCTTTACTCCAGTTCTGCCTACGAATATCTGGAGGTTTCAATATCAAGCTCAGTTTTGGTTTGCATAAGGTTCTTTCTTCTTCATCAACTTAGCTGCAGTAAGCATTGGTTGTGTATAGTCTTTGTTTTACTTTGAACGTTTGCGTTGTTAATTCTTCCTCAATATTCGCTGGGATGTATGCAGCGGATCAAATGTGCAGAAACCTTTAAAATCAAGCAACAGTTTTTCAGATCAGAAATGAGCGAGTACTGGATTGTTGTTACATTAAGAACTCTGACATGCTTTTGGCAAGACACATATGTTGTAACTTGTTAGTTGCAGTGATTTCGGTCTGCATTTTGATCTGAACTGAATTGTTTTTGTTACTCTCCGATCACCTGGGAGTGAGTATGCGCTGATAGGACGCATAGGTTTGACGTTTTCCTTCATCATTTCTAGAGTTGTTTTGTCGTGCAAATCACTGTGTCTGACAAGTATGAGCTTCTACAGCGTCTCAAACGCACCTTTGATGAGTACCTATTGGAACACACCATTCTGAACCACCTGTGAAACGGTGCCAGGAATGATGCCGGAGCCAGGAAACCCAGTAACCATGTTTTGCATAGGTATCTATGTTTTCTACATGGGATTAGGGAAGTCATGCGGTTTTCGGGCTTCTGCGCAGGGTTTACACCTTATAAACCAACCAATGGATAACACCATGCATGAGTTCCGCATGAATATGGATCAGTTCTGCATCTAGGTAAACAGTTCAACAAACCTGGGAACTGTGTTCTGCATGAGACGAAATATGCGAATTCCACGATAAGCACATAAGGACAAAAACATTCCAAATAAGCATATGCAGAATAAAACCCATGTCTTGGCGATCCGAATAAATGCGCTCCTGTTCACAGCAAGCTCCTTCCTTGCTGAAGCAGTCACGGAGACGATGAGGGATCGCACAGCCTCTGCGCCGCAACTAACTCAGGTGGACTTTGTCCCAGATCTTGAACAGATAAGCCTTTAGGAGCTTGATGTTTCTGTGGATAATAGCGCAGCTCTTGCTCTCTAAGATACCCGTATGGGGTCATCCGCAAATTGGAATTCGGTTCACAAGGAAGCCTATTCTCCGCCAAATTGAAGTACCTCAAGTAGATTTTTGAAACTGGGCCTGTACCAATTTTGTCTTATGCACAACAGCCAAGCACTGCCAAAGTACCTACGAATTCATCTTGTGATGAGAACTAAGATAAGCAAGAAAATGTGGCCTCAGAAGGTTGCTTGAATGAGAAACAAGAAAGCGAAAAAATTTTCTATAATAAAACATAGATGCCTTTCTTTGGCGGGAACACGACAAGACTTACGAACAAGGACATGCTTTCATGTCAATCTTGGAGAGCAAGACCTGCCCTACTTCCTTTGACAGTATCGTTCTCTAAATCTTACCCTCATATGGAAGAATAATGGACGAATTTCAATTGCGGCGCATCGGCGATTTTCTCTACTGACATCTTCGCGGCTGCTTTAACAAGGAGAGAGCGCTTTCCGAACAGGGGTGGATTTTTTGTATTCGCTAGGATATGGCCTTCATTTCGGATATGCATATATAGCAGAAAGTGGGCGGGAGGGGGACGTGGGAAAAAAGTGGGGTCTCGGCTGCTTTGGGGACCCAGATGGAGAAAAAGATTAATAAAAATATTAATTATAATAATAAATAGTGAATGAAAATTATATTAAAAATGATAATAAAAATAAACAATTAAAATTAAACCAACAGAAGATTTTTATTTGTATCATAAAGTAATTTCGAAAATTTGGCGACCAATTCTGGGGGGGGGAATCCCCCCCTTGCGTCCGCCACAGATACATATATAGTGGTTTATGGGATGTTGTCCTTTTTACAGCATAACTTCAGTGTGTCAATATTTATGACACACCTTGTATATCAGCAATGGCTGAATCCATGCAGAACCCATCCATACCGATATAAAACACCGTTTTTAGACTCACTGCGAGAGAAAGTTTTGCTGAGAAGGATCAATCCATTCACGATCACGCGACTCACCGCTGACCCAGCCCTTCTTGCCAATTTGTTGTTTTTATTTCGTTACTATTTCGGTAATTCCAGATAGTGTCTTATCCTTGCGATTATTCCGGATAGTGTATGTCTTACCGCGTTCTGAGGCAAATATCCTTTTTACTGCCCTAATAACTTTGTTAAGGTTTTTCGAGATTGAGGTCCAAGGGCTCGCATCTCTTTAAGTAGGAAAAGCAACATTTCCTGCAAAAGCCACATTTTCTAATTTGTTTGCTGCAACTTGCATCTCTTCCTTGGTTAGGCAAGGGCACAGGAACGTTTCCGCTCTCGGCACTCTTATTTATAAAACTCAGGATACCTTCTACGATCCTAATTCAACCCGAGAGCAGGCAAGTTACGTTTCGATTAATCTGCCCTTGTCTTCGATAACGGGAGCAAATCCACAGGAAAAAAATGAGTCTGTTTTGCGGGAAGATCTTTATTTCTAGCATTTTAATGGAAGCGTGCGGTCGCTAAGGGTTAAAAAGCGCTCTGGTTCCACACGCCAGACACGCGAAGACCTCGCTTAATTGAGAAAAAAACCGTGTTTCGCATCAGATTAATCCTGCATCTGCACCGGTTTACGTACCGTACATAAATTTTGCATCGGAATGTATAGTCCGTTAACTCAGAGAAGGCCGATGGAGTGACTTTGTCTGCAACTACGACTTCATGAAGCATCGGCCAAGATGTAATTTTTACACTTTTTTATATGTACAGGGTGCGCCATACGTTCTTGCACACCATATTTAGTACAACCACAGCAGCGGAATTCAACGTAACGGCATGATCTTTAGGGCCGCACTTAATCAACTCAATTCTAACTCATATAACCTAGCAGATCGGGAATGTATCGACAACTGTTTTTGTAGCAGCTCAAATTCGAGTGGGAGGCGCACGCATCGCGGCACAGAGTAACGATGTCATCTTAGAACTGAAGCCACTCTTCAGGACGGAGCTGTTCTATTCTCATTAGAAAAATGGATTAGATGTAAAAAAGCATAAAAGAATCCTGTGGTGAGAACGGAATTCCGTTTTCTTTCTTCCCTTAAGAACTTCATCTTTTTTTTTTTTGAAGAGATGCACGGTTAGAGCAAATTTTCTTGGTTTTTGTGGTTCACAACATCAACGTCACGCTCATCTTCATTTGAACAGCATTCTGGGTGAGAAGAGACCTTGCTGCATTAAATTCATACTGGATGTTTCAAACATGGCGTTTCGGTAAGACTCAAAATCTGCTCACGGAGCAAGTGCGTCTACTGGAGCGGTATGCGGAGGAAATCCTGTGCTAATATCTAGCCCTCATGCAGCACTAATCTGAATCCGATGGACTGTTGCATGCTACCTATGTTGAAGGCAAATCAAGAGCTACATTATACAAAAGTTTGAATTCCTGAGATAAAGCTTAGGAAAAGCTTTGGAAGGATTCATACAAAAATACCACCGTGCCGCAATGAGTGTGCATCTCCCACGACTTTGAGCTGTTACAAAAAGTGATGATGTTGTTGTGTTATTATTTGTTGTAGATGTTAACAAATTCTTGACTTTATAGGTTATTTGAGTTGCTATTGAGTTGGCTTAGTCCGGTGCGAGAGGTCATGCCATTGCGTTGAATTCCGCTATTGTGCAGTTGGCGTCGATGAGGAGAGGGGTGTGCGTTTTTTGCTGGCTCGAAGTGCACGACCGCACCGCTCACTGTGGAATCGTCGCAGTAGTGGCAGATCAGGGTTTTCTTGATTTTTAACCATCATATTTGATGCTAAAGCGGTTAGTTTTTCGCGGTCTCGAAAAGCGCACTGACGCTCCTTGTGCAGGAGACTCCAAATGGACTTGGGCAAGGGGCAGGGCCGCGGCGCAGCTAACATGCACTCGCTCTGCATGCTGGCAGAGGCAGACAACTAGAGCAAGCATGCGCCTGTATCTCTGCCCAAGAGAGCCGTGCCGCGTCCATTTGGGTTCCCTGTATGTGGTGTGATTCTTTCCATATTGATGTGTCCCTATTGCCAATTAGATCTCAAAATCTCCTTCCAGACGCATCCTGTGTTTTTCCATGAATGGAACCAGCGTCGTAATTGCAGACAAAGTCCCTTCATTGGCCCCCTCTGAACTGACAGGCTATATACAGAGAACGCCAATCATGATTGCGCCTCTACGCAACCTAGAGCACCACACCACCTACTTAGCAACTGGGCACATTGGATGTCGGATGCTGCCTCGCCCGCACCACGTGAATGGTACGGCGCTCCAGGCCCGCGGGAATCGCTATCATGATTGACGCGTGTACTCTACAAACTTTTTCGCTAGAATCGCGAAATCAGCGGCGCGTCTGCGTAGTGTGGCTGGGTTGTGACGGTTGAGCTCTGGTGCCTCTCAGCAGGAGCCAAATAGCGTGAAAGCGCAAACCTTCGACTATTAGAAACCTGAAAAAAATTGGGACCTCAACGGGCCAGATCTTCTGATATTCGTGTCTGACTACAACCATGCCTCTGAACGAGTCAAAATTTAAGGCTGAAATTTTCGCACGTCCGTACTGAAAGTCCTGCCCAGTCTTCCACCCCTATAGACAGTTATTTCGTGCTTTGCGGTCGATCATCTCGAATCTACTACAAGCGCGTGTCATTTTACGCCATGCAAAAATTCTAGCCTCGGAGGGGATCGAACCCTTGACCATGTCGATGATGTGTATGGTTGTTTTTCGTGACGAATACGAAGGTATTTCGTTTAGAAACTCTGTACGGACGCTTTCAGACTGAAATTCACTCACCGCACACGCTTTAACCCTCAGCAAAAATTTTAGCCTCGGTAGGGGGTCGAACCCTTCACCATGTAGATTATGTATATAGATGTTTTTTCTTGATGTGTTCGAGCCTCATTAGTTACGTAAGCAATATTGCACAGTCAATACACGTTTTTGGTCCACCGCGTACATTTCAACGTTTTCGAAAAAACTTCCAAACAACTAGTTAGATACGAAAGAATTCCTCTAAATTCCTCTTTCTCCTTCCTATGCTCTGGCTCCACCACACCTCTCGCAGTACGAACACCTGAAATGGGATATCCAAATATCTAAATTCTGCAAGCATTGAAGGAAATTTGTGTGCAAAGGGGGGGGGTCGTATTTTTGGTGGATCAAAGGGGGGGGGGTCGTATGGGGATCGACTTTTTACCATCATCACGCTTGACCCTGCCTGCAATTATATGGTGTGCTACCTTTTAAAAACCACCGCTGTTATGACCTGGGCTGGGAGGGGGAGGGGGCAGGAGATCTCAAAAACAACCATAATTTGGTTAAAAAGAATCGTCTTGTTGTTTTGAGCGTTCAAGTTTTTGTCACATTCGAAATGCTCTTCACTCAAAGTGGAGAAGTCGCCAGGCATTTATCCTGCGGTTTTAAGCAGCTGATGAACTCCTAGACTTAAGGAGGTGTCATTAGTGGGTTTTATGTCAACTCGCTTCTTACAAGTTGGTTCTTCATCAGGACCTCTTAGGTCGTTGTATTATGCTCGGAACTCGTACAACGATTTCATGAGTGAACAGGTACCGTTAACATTGGGAGCTGTGGGGTTATCGCGTGAAAATGACCGAATTTTCCTGAAATATCAATTTCCATGTCCATCTTTGGGTACCTTGATACCACACGTACAATATTTCTGCCAAATTTCATTCATTCTCCACTTTTTTTTAATAAGCACCCATTCAAAAGTGGAGTCGGAGAGCTAGAGTCAAAGAGCTTTTTGAATGGTTACTGCTTTACTGAGAAAGAAGTCTTAGTCCAAACTGGAAAGAATGGTTGTCATTCCACTCTGCTATCGTTAACATCACACCATGTGTTCGATCTGATGCGACAAACCATTTAAACCGCAGGAATTTTGCCGTGATGGTGTTCGATCACAGTAAATCACTTTGCTTCCCCGATTATATTTGCACAGTTACAACGAAACATACGTGAAAATACGACATTCTAACACACATTGCTATAGAGGCAGTTATTCAAGAAACAATTTGTCGTTCTCATAGACATAACTCTACAACTCAAAGATGTAGCAACTTTTCAACTAAAATGATGTTTTTTTTTTTTTCAGAAATTAATCCTGAATGAGACGACCGAGTTGATGGCGGTGGATCTGACAAATTTCCCAGACTACGAATCAGATCTAAACGAAGAGAACAAGAGACTTTTTCAGTGTATGAAGGACGATGTCAGAAAAAGGGCGGCTTCTGGCCCAGAGGATGACACAAGGAACAGGTGCCCCGCGTTCACTGTATCAAAATATTTCTAACTAAAATAGGTTCTTGAAGAAAACATGCTGTTGTTTTACAGTCTGAGAGCACAACATGCAATAACTTTTAGTCTCACTTAAAATACTATAAGGTATGAAATATCCTACTTCGATTGAAGTAGCTTTGTGTGTTATATTCCGAACAGAAAGAGCTCCAATCAGTCAAAAATATCCAATACTAATAAGACTGGTTCGTAACCTCTCCAGTCGCTTGCTTCTGCCAAATGGCTGCAAATCTGCACAGGAAGTGATATGAAGTGGTGGAATCCGTTTCCGATGAATTTCAGGATCTCTGTGGCTAAATTTGGCAAATATTATAAATGACTCAAAGATTTCCGAGCTTCGCACTAGTTTTGAGCAGCATAGATTTTCCAAATATTTGGTTATTTCCTATTTTCAACTTCAATGATTTCGAAAACACGGTAGCAAGGAAAAGTACATAGAAAAAAAGAAATTCTGTGCAGACGCTCAAGCTAAGAAGGGAAGGATAACAGATGTCCGTGGCATTACAGAATGGGATATTTCTTTTAACGTGAAGTTGACAGTGGTGATCTTGAATATGTCTTCGTGTCCTGCTCAATGCCATTGTGGAAGAAATAATGACCTCGTCTGCGCTGTATATATGTCCATTTTCCGCATCTATCTAATATAACCCTACCTGTCAGTGGCGGACGCAGAAAGTGGGCGGGAGGGGGGGCGTGGGAAGAAAAGTGGGGTCTCCGCCGTTTTGGGGACCCAGACGGAAAATAAAATTAATAATAATATTAATTATAATAATAAACAATAAATAAAAAATATATTAAAAATAATAATAAAAATAAACAATTAAAAATAAACTAACACAAGATTTTTATTTGTATTGTAAAGTAATTTCGAAAATTTGGCGACCCATTCTCGGGGGGGGCGCCCCCCCCAGCCCCCCCCCCCCCTGCGTCCGCCACTGCTACCTGTATACATATATAAAAGTGAGTATCCCCTCTATATAATAAACGGTGAAGCTATTGCGAAACTGTCTATCGCCGGCTGGCTCCGCTGCGCAAGCGCTAGGAAACTATTGCTAAAGTGTCTGTCTGTAGCCGGGTGTTTGTCTGTAGCCGGCTGACAAGCAGAGTTCAAGAATTAAGGCTGAAATTACACAAATCTTCTTGATTTCCGTACCAATCACCTTTTCGGGAACATCGTTTATCATCATTTTATGGCATCATTCGCGCAGAATCTAGACTGAAGACCGATGTAGAGCTTATAAGATAAAGCCAAATTTTTCCAAGCACAAAAGAGAAAGAGATCTGAGACATGTTCACATGAGAAATTTGAGTTGCTTAGATTACTCCAGGATTTTGGAGGGAATAATGATTCACCTAAGAGGAAGGGAAGGGCCGTGAAGTAAAAATTTAAATTAGCAAAAAGAGTCACGTGAGATGATAATTTACTCGAGCAAAGCCGACAAAAAATTCTCATTCCAAATCTTCAGGCTTGGGATGGGTTTTTTTTTTCAGGTTGGGGTAGCCCTAAGGTAACGCGGCGCACGGGTAGCCAGAGCCAGACTTTTTTCGGAGTTTACCTAGCCCGGGGGTTCTTTTCTTGGAGTTTACTAACGTGGCCCGCAGATAAGAGACAGAGGTCTGTCTCTGATTTGCGGCGCTTTGGCTCGTCCCCTCTATATCTTACTCTATATAAAGCGCAGACCCCCCCCCCATCGCCGCGCGAGGGATGACAGGTCACGCTGTCATTGATCCACTCGCCTCGCCCCACCTCTTTTGCCCGCCGCCACGGGCTCAATTGCGAAAATTGACACGCCCAATGACACGCCCATGTATATGTATGTGTACAACATGGAAATCTTCAATTAGGACACCTAATTTGCAACGAAAACGGAATATCTTGGATCTTTAAAGCAGAATGGGAGAACCACTGATGAAGCGAGTGTGATTTCGCAATCAGAGCCGTGAATCATCCAAATACATCAGAGTTGTACGGAAATTTTCGCTGCACTCCTTCTAAAGCATTAAGTAGTAATGGCAAATAGAAAATAACGGTCAGGGGAACAAATGGTGCACTCCATGAGCTTAATATTGTGCTTACAAAATAGGAATAGAACCTTTACGCAGTTTATTCCTGTTAAAAGCCAATTGTGCCCGAACCATAACAATTTCGACTTTCAGCGCTATCCCAAATGAAAACGACTTGACCACGTGAGGACCTGCTACTCATACAAGGGACCATGTAAAAGCTCTTTATATTGGAAATAATAAGAGTTAACCTCCAAACCATTTAGGAGCTACGCAGCTTCGCAGAAAATCACTGTCATCCGCGAAGCGCGGCGAAGCTGCGCTTCGTGTGGATGACAGTGATTTTCTAGAGTTTACCTAGCCCGGACCCGGAGGTAACGTGGCACACGGGTTCGAGTCAGAGCGCCGCGAAGCGTCGCTCTGGCTCGGTGTATAATAAACTGTGAAGCTATTGCGAAACTGTCTGTCTGTCGCCGGTTGGCTCCCCTGCGCAAACGCTACGCACCTATTGCGAAAGTTTCTGCCTATAGCAGAGCGAGTGTCTGTCTGTAGCTGGCTGGAAGTCAGAATTTGACAACTTAGGCTGAAACCACTCAAATTCCCTTGATTTCCTTACCAATCATCTTTTCGGGAACACCTTTCTCATGTGGCATCCTTCACGCTGGATCTAGGCTGAAGACCGATGTAGAGCTCATCATAGGTCTCAAATTCTTTCAAGCACAAAAGAGGAGATGATTCAATAACTGTCCGCACGAGCATTTCCTGTTTCCTCCTCAGACCGCTTGGGGGTTTTAGGGGGGGGGGGAAGAATGAGCAAAGATGATTGACATAACAAGAGCAAAGATGAGCCAAGGTGATGACATTTAAAAGCAGTGTATCACCTCATGATGGGTATCGAGATATCCACAGAATCTGGTCCTACTAGACGCGCTGATTCCAATGATGTGCTTGAAATCTGAAAAGACCTCCAAAAAACCCTATTTCGAAGCCAACGTTAATATTGAAACGGACGAGTCATCTTGCTAGGAAGCTAGAAGAAGAGAAGCTGAGATGTTGAGAATATGTTGAGAACATCTCAGCAGTAGTTATTATCGAATGAACAAGTACTACCGTGTTCGAAAACTATGCCGCACTCTCACCAAGCTTTAGCTCTGGAATGAAGCCTCTCGTCCGCTGGCCGAGAATTCCGAAATTATGAACCCGCAACTTATGGGGTTTTCGGCGTTCCCTGGAACAAAGTACATCGTGGTGCTCAGCGGATCGCATGCGCTCGAATGACGTGGGAATCTCAGATGCGATCGCTGAGGTGAGGCACTGCCTTTAAGAGGGAAGAAGGGTCTGCGAAGTAGAACTTCCATTATCAGAAAGAGTCACTTGAGGAGTCAACACATTCGACCAAAGCCTGCAAAAAAAGTCCTATTCCAAATCTTCGCAAGGACGCCGAGATGCGGGTCCACCGATGGAGGAAGGACCCGTCGTAGCATAATTCTGTGGAGAACGTCAAGATACGGGTTTACTTCAGTCCGATAGTGTTGAGAATGCCAGAATGCGAACCCGCCCCTGGAGAACGAACCCGGCTTGCCCTAACTGTGAGGAAGGCGCCAGAATGCGGGCGCTCTGATGGAGGAAGGGCCGTCGTGGCCCAGTAGTATGGATAACACCAGGATACGGGTCCGCTTATATAGGATTGGTCCGCTGTGACTCAGTAAAGTGGAGGATACCAGGATACGGTTCAGGCCTAATAGTGAAGATGGCGCCAGAATACGGGTCTACCGATGGAGGAAAGTACGCTGCGGCCCAGTAGTGTGAAAAACACTCGGATACGATTTTGCTTTGTCCAATAGTGTGGGGCACGGCAGGATACAGTTCCGCCGAACGCGTTTGCGTTGGCCCGAAGAACGCGTTTGCGTTGGCGTTACAGAACGCGTTTGCGTTGGCCCGGTAGTGAGGAATACGCACGAATACGCCATACGATGGAGAACGAACTTCTCATTCTCATACTCAATTCATAAGGAGGACTTCATGTTTGGGCCCATTGGAAGATTGATTCTGCTTTTCTATCAATTTTCTAGAGATTTGGCAAGTGTGAAGCGTTTGCACATGTCCCAAGTGGCTGCCCACCCCACTTTCTAGCGTCCCGAAGGGGCGCTAGTACAATAGAAAACTTCGGCAACCTATGCGAATCTCAACCATGTGGCAAATGTCAAGCATGCGCACTTCTTGACTCTAAGGTGTATGTGATCTCACGACGGGACTCCGACTACACACTTATACCACAAATTCAAGGTCATGCAGCAGCACTAATGCAGTTTACTGCATTACATGCTTGGAATGCGGATATCAATATGTAGGCATAACAACACGAAAACTGAAACAACGCATTGGTGAACACTTACTGAATACTAGAAAACACAATACCAGCAATTATTTATACACTAACTTTACAACAAATTGCCCTGACATGAATATTTCGGTATTCATTCTTGACAATCTACCAGCAAATGACGACAAAAGAGTACTGATAACTAAGGAGCTATTTCGCATTAAACTGTTGGTCACAGCTTACCCTTTTGGAAACAACGATAACATACACAGTTATGGTAACGTTTCCAATATAGAAAACCCACTCACATTTCGTCCGAATCACCCCTATTTCTCTCTTAAAATTATTAACCCATTGACTGACGACCGCGCCTATTTTTGTGTGTCTGTCGCGTGGAACCAACGCCCCTTTCAAGAGTGCGGCACCCGCGGAGATCCACACCGTTACGATGAGATAATTAGGACTAAAACAGATCTTGTTGCAGAAATAATTTGAAATCTAGCTCCAAAAGATCACCAGTATCATCGGACCAAAAAAAGAGAGAATCTAAACGCTTCTAGATTCCATTAAGGCCGAAGGAAGTTTGTGGAGGGTGTTTTTAGTGTTATAAGGGAGTGTTCAGAAAGTATACACGTTCGTACGGCTCTAACCTGACGAATAAGAAAGTGCAGGATGTAATGAACGTGTTTCTATGTAGGAAACGTGGCTTTTGTTTAGAATATTTCCATCCACTACACAAAAAATGTAAAGTAATCTTCCTCGATTTCAAAATCTCATCCTTTTCATGATATTTGTCGCAATAAAAGAGAACTCTTTCTCGAACCACAGTTATTTCAGGCCTTTTTAGGAAGTATTGTACACATTTTATATGGAAATACTACAGAATAGTTCAAAATAGGGTCCAGTACTTGATAATAGGAGCGCGGCTCACCGGTGAGCCACGCGGTCGCCAAACAACGAAAAAGAGACGGACCTAAACGTCTTAAAAAACGCTCACAACAAAATACTTCTGGAAGAACAGATTTTAAGCAACACTTCCTGGACTACATTAGGCATAACACCGACTTTCACACTCCCAAAGCAAGTTGCCTTCCTAGCTTTGCTCAAAAACAATTTGCAAACAAGCTCTTGACTAGAATATCGTTGTCGAAGCTTGACTTCATAACACCACCTAAAACCAGGTTGTCCACAAGCTTTCCTCGAAAACAACTTGTCGAGAAAGTAGAAAAAAGTGTGTGTGTGTGTGTGTGTGTGTGTGTGTGTGTGTGTGTGTGTGTGTGCGCGCACTATCGCACTGCGACAAGGTTAACATCCAGTGCTCAGGAACGCAGCGAGTCGGTAAACACGGCACACGAAATTGCTAAATCCAATGGTTACCCGGGAATGCTCCCCCCGTTTCGCCCATCATAGATCCCGCCTAACGGATAATTCCGAAAAGATTCCCTGCTGCCTACCCTTCATCTCGGATAAAGTGAATAACGCGGTACGGAGGAGCCTACGTCAGGCGGGCCTGCAAGATGATGTGAGAGTGGTGGACATACCGCCACTTAACCTCAAGCGGCACTTAGTTCGCAATCGAGCGTATCATCGCTTCCCCTGGATGCGTTATTTGTCCGCATAGTAAAATCCCACGGACCTCCCTCACACGAGGGATCCCAGCCGGTTAGTCGCGAGGCTACGTGGCGCGTCCCCAGGTGGCGGATAGGGGGCTAATGCGTGCGTGGGTGTGTTTGCGTGTCTGCAGATTGTATCCTGCACATCTATCCGACCAAAAGCCCTGCATTCAAGTGACTGGGAGGTACAACTCTGAAGTTTCTGCCCGCGGTGGACCCGCGGTACGAGGTCGATCCGCGGTGGATCCGCGGTTGCCCGCGATAAATCCACACATGCCCACAGTGGACAACCGGGAGTAACGTCACTCCCACGCTGTGCCCGCACGTGCCCGCGGTGTATCCGCACATGCCCGCGGTGGACCCGCAGTAACATTGCTATCCGCGGTGGACCCGCACATATCCGTGGTGGACCCGCAGTAGAGCTGATTGCGCCATCAATGCCAACAAAACCTCCACGCACGATGCACGCATGGCCGAGTGGATATGAGAGCGGACTTGGAAACATGAGTTCCAAAAGGTACGTGGGTTCGAATCCAGTGGTGTAAAAACGCTTTCAGGATGAAATATCAGTGCCGTCGTGGATTTGCCTCCTCCTCCTCACGACAGGGTCTTCGATACAGGACCATTTTTAGAAGAAAATAACCAGTCCCTTGAAAATGCATGTTCCCGCAGTGGAGCCGCACATGCCCGCGGTGGAGCAGCACATGCCCGCGGTGGAGCCGCAGTACATCCGCGGTGGAGCCGCACATGCCCGCGGTGGCGAACCGCGGATCCACCTCGGGCGTACCGCGGATACACCGCGGGCGGAAAGTTCAGAGAAGGGCGGCGGTTCGGAGTCGCCTCCAACAAATAAGCTCCACTGTCCACTCCCGGAAAGCCCGGCTAACTTCCCGGTGAAATCACACTCCAGCCTCTCACGGGGAATAGAGCCCAGCAAGCTATCTCCTGTAAGCTTAAAATACTTCAAGCTCGACACAGCAATAATAGAGAGTGTTTCCCTGATCCCGGAAGAATCACTGGTACGGCAGCGCCAGTGAGGACGAGGTCCGAGGGGATATCTAGGCTGCCTAAAACCAGAAGGGCTATGATGACGTTCTGTACCTTCAACGCACGCACGCTTGCATCGGAGGCTTCCACCGAGGATTTGATGATGCAGGCCAGGAAGATCAGATAAGACGTCGTCGGACTGACCGAGACGAGGAGACACCGGCCGCTAAACGCCAGCTTCGACACTCGAAAAGAACTGTTTCTTGGAACCTGCGACAGTAGAGGAGTTGGTGGAGTCGGTGCACTCATCAACGCGAACTTGGTCATGAACATCGATTCATTCGAACAGCTAACAACCCGAATCGGACGTTTGCGGTTGAGATGAAGTGGATCAATACCGGCCTTGACAATCTTCTTCGTCTACGCACCATCCAGCTACGACGAAGAGGAGATTGAGGCCTTCTATGTGGACTTGGAGAAGTTCCACAAGGAAGACCACACATTCTACAAGATCATCGTCGGCGACTTCAACGCCAAGATTGGTCTTAGGAGAACGCCTGAGGAACTTCACATCGGTATCCACGGCCTGCAGTGGAACGAACGGGAGAGAGGCTGTCTGAGTTCATCATGACGACGGAGACCATCCATGGTAACTCAAAATTTCAGAAGCCAACCTCCCTTCGCTGGTCGTGAGAGTCACCCGCTGGAGAGTACCACAATGAAACTGACCACATCATTCAATCGAAGGTTCTGCCTGACCGACGTCGGTGTTTTACCGAAGTTGTACGCCGGATCAGACCATAGCCTCCTTCGTGCAAGATTCTTCTTCTCACGCAAAGGAGGGAAAGCTGCGAAGATTAAGAGGAGGAGTCCCAAACCCGCCATCAACTGGGACTTTTTCACTTTGTTAGCCGACTTTTGGGAAGATGCGGTTGTTGTTGAAGCGATAAAAGAAGATCTCAAGGAGAGGCGAGCAGCAGTGTTGGCCGAAGCCGCAGAGGCAGAGAAAAGCATTCGCAGCGCCCGCCTAAACTTCGCCAATCACAAAACCAAGATGACCGCCCTCCGGCGCCCAGACGGAACAATTTCTTCATCAAGACGGGTAATGGAGAAGGTCATCTACGACTTCTACTCGGATCTCTTCGATAGCCACGTCCATCTCCCTCAATGTCATCTTAGGGAGGATGCGGTATCTGCCCGAATGCAAGGTATCCAACCAATGGAAGACCAGCAGGACCGTGTTGCTGTAAAAGGAGGAAGACCCGCAGGACATTGGCAATTATCGCCCCATCTGCCTGCTGTCCGTCGTCTACAAGCTCTTCACGCGAGTGATCCTCAACAGGATCGAAAGGACACTAGACGAGGGACAGCCGTGCGAGCAAGCAGCAGTACGATCGACCACATGCACACCGTAGACTCATCGAGGTATCGCGAGAGTATAAGATGCTCCTCCGTCTCACGTTCATCGATTTGAAGAAAGCCTTCGACTCTGTTGAGACGGACGCGGTCGGGGAGCCCTGGGCAACCAGGGCATACCTACTCAATACATCAAGGTATTTCGTGAGCTCTACAGCAACTTCACTACTAGGATTTCTTCATTCTACGACGACATCACCATCGACAAGAGAGGGGTTTGGCAAGGCAACATCGTGTCTCCAAAACTACCCAGCACCGCTCTTGAGAACGTTATGCGAAGACTAGAATGGGATTGCACGGGAGTGCAAGTTGATGGCCGGCGACTTGGCCATCTTCGCTTTGTTGACGACATCGTCGTTATAACGCCAAACATCAGCGAAGTGGAACAGATGCTGGCCGACTTGGACGACGCATGTGGAAAGATCGATCTCCAACTAAATCTGACGAAGACGATGTTCATGAGAAACGAATGGGTCCCGTATGCCCCATTCTTGCTCAACGGAACGACCGTGTCCAAATGCTCCAGGTACGTATACCTAGGTCGGGAAGTCAACATGATGAACTACCTCGCTCCAGAGCTGGGCAGGAGGAAACGAGCGGCTTGCGGAGCCTACAAGAGCATCGAGGACGTAGTGAAGAAGACGAAGAACACCAGGCCTCCGTGCCCACCCCTTCAACACATCCGTTCTCCCTGCTTTGACCTACGCCTCAGAAACCTGGGCGTTACGCAAGCAGGATGAGAATGCGGTAAGCGTCGTCAAACGCTCCATCGAGAGGGTGATCCTAGGAATAACCCGCCTCACGCAAGTGAGGGCTGGAATACGGAGTTCCACCCTTCGTCAACAATCGAAGATCAGGGACGCTGCCACTTACGCCAAGTTGAGTAAGATTAGGATGCGTTTTAACGACAACCGTTACACAAGAGCCGTCAGCGACTGGACTCCACGGGGCGTTAAGCGCACGACAGGAAGACCACCGACCCGATGGTCAGACATCTTCACGAAGTCCTTCAAGGATAGATACGATGTTCTCCGTGTCCTTCGAACGGACAGAATCCACGGGACAACTCTGACTCGCGAGAGGGACAAATGGAAAGATCGCTGGGCGCCCGCTCGGTATACCCGAAGATCAATGGGAGTCAAGGTGATCAAGGTGATCAAGTGGGGATCGTGACTGTATGATCTCTGGGACAAATTATCTCATCACTTGCCAGGCGTGCGGGGACGAATACATAGGAGAAACGGGGCGACCGCTTTGCATTAGGATGAAGGAACATCTGGATGGACTTTGCAAATCAAAATCGTCCACTCCTTTGGGTATTCATCGCAGGCTGTGTCATGAAGACGCTGAAATCCAGATTGGAGTCACGATCTTGTCACGTGAGCCCGAAATGATAGCACGCAGGACTTTAGAAGCGTTTTGGATCACGGCCAAGAGCCTAAAAATGAATCAAAATCGCCCACTCCTTTGGGTATTCATCGCAGGCTGTGTCATGAAGACGCTGAAAAGATGAGTGCATCGCCATCACCAACGAGCTCGCTCTGGATCAAAACCTTTGCTGGTTTTGATCTACGTGGGTGGGTTGTTAAGGCTCCTTATAAGTTCCTAGCAGCACGGGTTTGGTACTATTGGTCCGCTATTCTACCACCGTGTTCGCAACTAAGGTGAGCTCTACCTTATCTATGTTCATTGTACTCTTTTTGAGTGTAAGGCTGGATGAAGGATGTCCTGTAGAAGGATGAGGCGTTTGAGAGGGTAAATCACTTATGTCTTTGACTTTCCAGGCTCTGACGAAGGCGACATCGCCGAAACGTTAGCCTCAATAAAGATCGATAACCATCTTGGCTGACAGTTCAAAAGAATCCTACTGTATTCCGAAAGCACCATTCCGTGATTGCTCAGTAATTGCGATTGCAAGGTCAACAAGATGATAGAGACGGGTATTGTGAGGTTCAAAGAATGAAGAGAAGCTCTAAGAGATGGGAAGAGCGACGGGTCTACCGCAGTTTGGGGGGCGCACCGGCCCCATACGCCGTGGGGAGGATTCAACGGTGTGATAAGAGCGCGCCGGCGTCCGAAAATGGGGAAACCACTGGAGACGTGTCCATTGGTGTGATGAGGGTGCGTCGGCGTTCAAAAGTGGAGAAACGCCTGAAAATGTGACGAGCAGTGGAGGAGGGATGCGCCTGTGTTCACTACTGAGAAAAAGCCATGATTTGGGTTCATCTTTGCTCGATCGCTTCGCTGGCGCTTAACATCGTTCGTAAAACACTAAATGTCAGAGGTCAGCACCGAGAAGTATATATTCTGTGTGATTCCCTCCACTTCATATCCCCTTCCGCGTTTTCTCCTCTCATTTGTTTATGAGCACACCGCGCCATCCTCTTTTATGTGTTGAAGCTGGCTCTTATCATTTGATCAGTTAATCTATTAAACAAAGCGCCGTAAGGGGGCTAGAGCGGTTAAAGATACGGGGCGGCACTCATAGACACCGCAATCTTGAGGCGCCGACTGTGTGGCGAAATGGCCGATTTCCATGGACGCAGACACGTTCGCTTCGGGACCAGAAATTACGTCACTGCTGGCTCTCCCGCATGCACGGGATGGTGATTTCATCACCTTCGCTGGCGGTCTCACCGCATAGGAGTGAGGGAGTGTTTACGAGCTTTCAGGCTGCACAATGTACGCAGCAGGAAAACCAGCCTTCCACTGTTGCGACGCTTTGGGCACTTGCAGGAAGAAATGGACGCGTGCTAGGAGAGCTGCCGCGTCTCGTAAGCTTCGGGGAGGCTGGACCTACGCGGTCGCCTCAGCCACTGTTGAATTTTCGCGGCGATTGTGTAGTCACAACATTCGTTCGTTTCGAGAAAGCTTCTGCACTAACAAAGAGTAGAAGCCTCTAACTAGGAAGGCATGACATTGTATATCCAATTAACTATATATGGATGCGGGTCCACCAATGGAGAAAGGACCTGCCGTGGCCCAATGGTGCGGTGGACGCCAGGATACGGGTCCACCGATGGAGAAAGGGCCCGCCGTGGCCCAATGGTGCGGGGAACGCCAGGATACGGGTCCAGCGATGGAGAAAAAGCCCGCCGTGGTCAAATGGTGCGGCGGACGCCGAGATACGGGTCCACCAATGGAGAAAGGGCCCACTGTGGCCCAATGGTGTGGGGGATGCAGGGATACGGGTCCACCGATGAAGAAAGGGCCCGCCGTGACCCAGTTGTGTGAAGAACGTCAGGATACGGGTCCAGCGATGGAGAAAAAGCCCGCCGTGGTCAAATGGTGCGGCGGACGCCGAGATACGGGTCCACCAATGGAGAAAGGGCCCACTGTGGCCCAATGGTGTGGGGGATGCAGGGATACGGGTCCACCGATGAAGAAAGGGCCCGCCGTGACCCAGTTGTGTGAAGGACGTCAGGATACGGGTCCAGCGATGGAGAAAAAGCCCGCCGTAGCCAAATGGTATGGGGGACACCAAGATACAGGTCCACCAATGGAGAAAGGGCCCACTGTGGCCCAATGGTGCGGAGAACGCCAGGATACGGGTCCACCGATGGAGAAAGGGCCGCCGTGGCCCAGTGCTGTGCGGAACGCCAGGATATGGGTCCACCGATGGAGAAAAGGCCCGCCATGGTCCAGTGGTGCGATGGACACCGAGATACAGGTCCACCGATGGAGAAAGGGCCCACTGTGGCCCAGTGGTGTGGGCGGATGCCAGGATACAGGTCCACCGATGGAGAAAGGGCCCGCCGTGACCCAGTGGTGTGGGGGACACCGAGATACAGGTCCACCAATGGAGAAAGGGCCCACTGTGGCCCAGTGGTGTGGAGGATGACAGGATACGGGTCCACCGATGGAGAAAGGACCCGTCGTAGCATAATGGTGTGGGGAACGTCAGGATACGGGTTCACTTTAGTCCGATAGTGTTGAGAATGCCAGGATGCGAACCCGCGCTTGGAGAACGGATCCGGCTTACCCCAACTGTGAAGAGCCCGCCAGAACACGGGCGCTCTGATGGAGGAAGGGCCCGCCGTGGCCCAGTAGTATGGATAACACCAGAATACGGGTCCGCCAATATAGGATTGGTCCGCTGTGACTCATTAAAGTGGAGAATACCAGGATATGGTTAAGGCCAAACAGTGAAAATGGCGCCAGAATACGCGTTCACCGATGGAGAAAAGCCCGCTGCGGCCAAGTAGTCTGGAAAACACTCGGATACGATTTCGCCTTGTCCAATAGTGTGGGGAACGGCAGGATACAGTTCCGCCGATGGAGAACGCGTCTGCGTTAGCCGGGTAGTGAGGAATACGCGCGAATACGCCATACGATGACGTATACGGAGAACGAACTTCTCATACTCATACTCAACTCATAAGAAGGACTTCATGTTTGGGCTCATTGGAAGATTGGTTCTGCTTCTTTATAAATTTTCTAGAGATTTGGCAAGTGTGAAGCGTTTGCACATGTCCCAAGTGGCTGCCCCACCCCACTTTCTAGCGTCCCGAAGGGGCGCTAGTGCAAACAAAGAATGGTAAACCATTTCCTATAGTCACTCTAGATTTGATCGGTTTCATATAGTTATAAATAGCTGCTTCAGTTGAGCGAAAGATAAAATTGTACTGAGAAACGCGGTAAATCTTTTTTTCTTTTATACAGTCGCGGTCAAAAGTATTGCAACAACTGGTTTTTCGAGTATAACTTTTTGGGGGATACTTCAATTCGTGCAATTCCAAATATATACTATGGCTTATTACCATCGCTTCCAAATAAATTGAACTTGCTTTCATCGGTGAATAAGACCTTACTTCAATCTTGGGGTGTCCAGTTCAAATGGCGGCGAGCAAATTGGACTCTTGCTCTTCTATTCTTAGCATTTATCAGGGGTTTCTTGGCTGGACGACGACCATTGAGATGTGCAGCACGTAAACGACGACTGACAGTACTGCGGCTGATGTTGAGTTCGTCGCTGGCATTGAATTCAACCGCAATATCAACAGACGTGAGACTGGGATCGGATTTGGAGAGCCGGACGATGCGCACATCTTGACGATTAGAAGTCAGTCGCGGTCTGCCTGGTCTCACAGCATTGGAAACTGACATCCTAGCTTCGAATCTCGAAGAAATACGAGATACAGTACACTTCGGGATCTTTAGCATCTTTGAAATGGCCGTTACCGTCATTCCAGAGTTTTTCATGTCCACCACAGCTCTTCTGACAGGAATGGGAACCTCAGATTTTTTCGGCATCTTTGAGAATTGACACCTTAACCAAAACCACTGTGGGACAAGCGGAGGATAGGCATGAGAAAAATTTACGAACTGAAAAACGCAAAGTGCCACTACCTCGCGGAAACGAACCTCCAACAAAATTCTCTCTTGCAGGGCTGCAACTGAGCGCACGATGACCGCTCTTGTTTTGCAAATTAGTTCCGTCATATGCTTCAACATAATCGGCTATCATGATATGTATTGAGAAAGAAGTCGAGTTACACTCGAAAAACAAGTTGTTGCAATACTTTTGCTCCATGAGAGAGTGCGACGGAAAGAATGTGAGACGCATTATAGCAAAATGTGCATGAGTCTATTAGAAAAAGTGATAAAGTCATGCGAGCGAAGCGAGCATTAGGAAAAGTCTGAAAGTCCGGCGCCAGCCCGACGACCAGACTGGCATATAATAACACGTTGCTATGTAAAATGGATAAAGAATTCGTGATTGTCTGTTCAGATAACAATGTATGCAAAACTTCAGCGGAAAGATTCGTCAATTCTTCTAAAAATTTGCACACTGATCATTGACTATTACTACCACTTACAAGGGAACGACTTCAATCATTCATCATAGATATTCTGTTGCGCGGTGTACACTGCCTTGTGCCTTTCGAAACTCTAATTTCAAAACTATTTTGATTCTGCTTCAGTCTCGCCTTCATAAAGGCTTATGAATTCCCGTTTTTTCGAATGCACGTGATAAGGAAGTACTCACACAATAAGGATCTTGGGTAGATTAAGGAAGGGCGCGGCTCAGTGATAAACGCTCGGATTCTCATGGATCCTCCCATTTTCAGTTACCTTCACGGTTGGAACTTTTGCATTTTTCTTCCACTTACTCTTTCCCTCTAAAAATCTATTCTACGCGGTTTTATAAGGGTTTCTACGTAAAAGTAGATATTTTGAAAGCTTGGAAGCATTTTGAATGATCCTCACTACCTCGACATCGTTAACAGTGGTACTGTTGATGGTGTTACGTGAGCCCAAATTTTCAAAGGATTCTCATTTGCTGAAAATTTTCATAATATGGTAATTTGAAGTGCTTAACACAAATATGGTATCCATTTTGTTGCGTAACCACATTATTATTGGTTTACGGTCGAATTAACTGCGATTACTGCAGAAAACCAAGGATATTGTTGATTTAATCTAAAATGGTGGTGTCACGAAAGATGATGTTGATAACCGCGATCAGCGCTCGAAGTTACCCTTCCGAAGCTTTCGATCTGCATGGTCCATGGGGTGCAGATCGAAAGATGTGTGACCCTCTGTGCAAATTTATGATGATTCTGCGAGGTCCCTAAACAGCCCTATGTCTAATGATTGTTGAACATAGGGTAGTGTAGGGATCTCGCAGAATTCTTCCAAATTTAGTTTAGGGAACTTCGTGAGTAGTGGTGGTAGTAGTAAATGATCAAGGCGTAATTCTGCACCCATAGTTGCTTTTTGTGTAACTTCCGGACCACTAACTACTTCTTGTTTTTGTTCTCAGCTATTGTTGTCTCATTGTTGCTTGGCTATATGACCACCTTAGTTTCAACCTCTCGGACTAGTCCTATAAATCGTAACCAAATCCACGAGGTTGGGCATTTATCCTCTGGAATGCTACTGCGTCGTCTATATTTACTTCCGTAATACCTATGTGAAAATGAAGCTACACTGCGGTGGGTTATGAGGCGTGGATAGGGCAAGGAGCCGGCGAGCATCCACCTAAGGTTACGCCTGAGGTTCGTACCAGATCAAAGAGGCGCCTCAGCGCCCGCCCCAGAATGGATCTTCCAGTTGCGTTCTTAGGGCGTGATTATCTCAAATTCATCCAGCCACTATGCCCTATGCATGTGGAGCAGCAAGAGTTTAGTAAATTTCGACCTAGTAGCAGTCTGTTTCCTAGACAGACTTTTCACTGACTAGTCCTCATAACCACCTTGGAATTGAGTTCGAAATAAGGGTACAGTCCACTTTGGCCAAGTAACATGATGCTAGTTAAATAGTTTGACATTTGAAGTTCTGACTTGAAATTACGGCCTTTGGTTAGTTTTTCTTGTCTTGCATACTTATACGATATTAGATGGCACACCCGTGAGGGTGTAATAAATAAATAAATAAATAAATAAATAAATAAATAAATAAATAAATAAATAAATAAATAAATAAATAAATAAATAAATAAATAATTCTGTACTTTTTCGCTGAAATTTTGTATACGGGTATACTTGGACTGCTGGTCGCGAAATCTGATAGCAGTTTGCGCAGCAAGGGCTATTTTGAGGGATAGGTGAATACAGAAACTGCACGTAAAGCCCTTGCGCGCAATCGGCGGAAAGTTTTCGAGCGCGCCTAGCATGCGTGCGCGGCACGGCCCTCTTGTGGCGGCGGTCCCCCTTGCTCGCTTAGTTGTTCGAGGGCGTTGTACGGCACGTTTTCGGCCCAGGTGAGTGTTTTTCTTCCATTGTTTTCTTTTTGAATTGAAGTTTATTTGAAGGTGTGAGGCCTGTGGCTGACCGGTGTCGACCAGACGGCCCCGCATGCTTCATGTTTTGCACGCTTTCCCCTTGCATGCCCCAAATGCTTGTTTTTCGTTCTTTTTATGTATTTGTTTGTTTTTGGCCCATTGGAAGGCCGCCTCTCCCCAATAGCCACTTTCGTAGGAAAAAAGGGGATGACGAACGAACATCAAGGATTCCGAAAAGATAACAAAAGGCCCTGTCATCAGCCACCACGTCCCCGGGTCCTCTTTCCTAGAAGGAAGAGGCCACCCGGCTCAAGCAGCCTTCCACGGGGCCAAAAACAAACAAAACATACGTAAAAACAACAAAAAAAAACAAAGCATTTGGGTTATGCAAAGGGAAAACGTGCAAAATATCAGCATGTGAGGCCGTCCGGTCGATACCGGTCAGCCACAGGCCTCACACCTTCAAATAAATTTCAATTCAGAAAAAAAATGAACGGAAAACACTCACCTAGGCAGAAAACCTGACGGACGGCGCCCTCGAACAGCTGAGCGAAGAAGCTGGACCGCTGCCACAAGAGGGCCGCGCCGCGTACGCCCCTCGTGCCGAGCGCGCTCGAAAACTTTCCGCCGATTGCGCGCAAGGACTTTAGGTATATACTGCACGAACAGGGTCATAACTTTTTTGCAGTGGGATCAAGCGAAGTAGAGAACACGCTCGAGGTCAGCGTTATCAACTTCATACTATGAGGCACATTTCATTTCGATGTGCCACGGATATATGGTATACTTCCTTGTAAGATAGTCGAGTATCTACAGTAGGCGTCACGTACGCGCGTGAAATGCACGGTAGTTTAAATTGCCCCGTAGTTAATTAGTTTTTTTTTTGATAACCGATGTCAAATACGTTGAAAAAAACTATCGCGAAAACCTTGACTCGCCGCTACAGCCGCCAATTAGATCGTAAGCGAAGCAGCCGCGCTGCGTGCTTCTCCAATCCGCGGAAATCGCACCGCCATTGATGCTGTCTTTAGTATATTTCCTCTGTCTTTTTTATTACCGCATTTTCACCATGCTGATCTCAGAAATTTCGTATACGACACAGTCAAATTTTTCCAAAAGTTATGTTGCTGAAACCACACATGAAAACCAACAGTATTTGCCAAGTCTACACGAGATGACTACCAGCGTGTATGGGCTTCAGACTATTTTTAGCTACAAATATACTTACGATAAATCTCAGTGATCTACACAAAGTAGCTTGCGCCACTCCACGCCATATTCCGTGCAGGTTTCTGACCCACTGACACATAAAAGCGACTGCTGGTCATAAGAGATGCTTTTTTTGAGGTTTTCCTGAACCAAAACAAGCAAAACAAGTAACTTCGGAAGAAAACGCGAATTATTGCCGTGTTTTTAGCCCATTCTGTAATTTCGAAAGAAGTTAGTTTTGGCCCACCTCATTCATCGTAATCGAATAGCACCGTAGTGCTGGATTTTGAAGCTTGAATATTGCTGATTTCTTCTCGCTCTCGTTATAGCTTTCAGCTCACCGTTATCCACGACATTGGCTTTGAATGTTGATATAGCATCATCAAAACGAAACCTCTTGAACCAGACGACTAGTTTTACTTATTACAGTGGAACACGCATTTGTTCATAAGCAGTGGAATTGAGAATTGGAAGGAATATCAGCAATTTTCTCCAAGTGTTAACTGTAAAGTGGGGAGTAAGGCAGTTTAGAACACTCTGCATTTCAGCATTTGAGACACCCATGGGTATCATTGTCAGATTTGTTTTGAAATTATCAGAACGGAACCCAAAGGAAATGTTTGTTCCAATATTTTTGCCAAACTAGATCTTTTAACGATTTCCTTTCAGTCTGATATTGCTTGCTATCATTATTGGAGCTGCTGGTCTTATAATTCTTATAGCAATTCTCATACCGGTTATAATGAAAATCCGGCGATACCGTCATAAGGTACCAATTAGTCATTTAATTCGAAATCAATACACTCTTAGCTTTATCAACGAATTCTTTCAGAAATGGTTGGAAGAAACATGGGAGGAGCGCGTCAGGAAAGCCGCAGCCGATCTTAATATCCAAGAAGGGGGACCACCAAACAAAAATTCACGTGCGGGACGTAAAGCCTTGAAACAGTCTATGATCAAATCCAAGGAAGGCTCCAAAGAAGTCGGTTCCAAAGAAATAGGATCGAAAGAAGGCTCAAAAGATTTTGGCTCCAAAGAAGGAGACGAATTGTTCCCAGCAGCATTTGGTCCAGGTGATCGAAGAGGCGGAGCTGGTTATGGTGGATACTCGAATGAAGGTGCCAATAGAGGCGGAGCTGGTTATGGTGGATACTCAAATGAAGACGCCAATAGAGGAGGAGCTGGTTATGGTGGATATTCTAATGAAGGCGCCAATAGAGGAGGAGCTGGTTACGCCGGTGGAGCTGCTGGATACCCTAATAACCCGAATATGAATGCTCCCAATATTAATGCCCCAAATAGGTGGTGAAATCTTTCTCATGATTTTTAAAACTATAACCAGTAATCGCAACAATTTCTTATGAAATAAATAAACGGTTCCTCTTTGTACTCGAGTCCAATAAATCAAAGTTGAGCCTAATATTGCTGGCTTTTGTTGTTTTGACATCCTATCAATATGTCTCATTAACCAGTAGCTTTGAACGAAGTTGAAAAAACTCTAACTCTATGAGCTCGCCATTGCAAGAATTCTCGCCTAGTCTTACAGTTTCTCTGACAGTATTAGGATCCAAAAAAGTCAGCCGGTGAGTGATAGAGATGACAGAGAATCTGAGGCTATTGAATTCAGTTAGTAAGAGAAAAAAACAAATAGGAGTATAAAAAAGAACAAAAATTAAGCAAACGTAAATGAGTAAGAAGAATAAAGACACACATTAGGCACATTTGGGCGTCAAGAGCAAGAGAAGAAGTGTTCTTTGAGCATAGAGAGAAAAGAGAAATGAAGAGAAAATATTGGTAAGGATACTGCATTGATGATTGATGTTGTCAACATGGACGCATTGAAGGTTGCTACAACACTGAAGGGGACTAAATCCATGATTCCGTGAGAAGGGCTACCTGTACTACATAGATGAGGGCGTTTGGAACCGACTGTCGGCAAAATCCCCCATGCCAAGTGGTCCTCACCAATTTATGGCCAGCACTACAGAGTTAGCGCTGCACATGATCTGGGTCCATGATATTCTTGTTTTCCAGCGTTCCCTCCATTGAACCTCCAACGGAAAATCCAGTGTGTTCAAGTCTCGAGTGCAGGAAGAGCCATAAATCTTGTTAAGGGATTCGGGGGACTCCTCTCCTAGGTAGGCAATGATGTTTTGGCCTTGTGAGCTGGAGATTCCCCTTTTTTGAGAATTGCGTTGGCATTTTTCCATACCCATTGGACGAACACGATCAACACACCAAGAATCCCGTCTTCGTACAAAGTGGCGTCCTTTCCGTCGATTTTGTTCATGTAAACCAGAGATATCCTTGCATTTGTGGTCACTCTTCCTCAAACCATTACAGCGCCACAACAACCTTGTGACGAATCTCTTTTCTGAAGAGTGTTTCTCACTTCGCTTGATAAATTGGCTGTCCATTTAGGGGCCGTGAACAACCCATATAGGGAAAACTTCTTCACCATTCCATAGAACACCTTAGGTGCAGCGCACCTGTCAGACGCTCAACAACCTCCCCAAGCCGGTCCACTGTGGCAACAAGGGTTAGATGTTAGGCCTTCGGCATGCATTAGCGTCAATTACTTAGACGGAGAAACGTGCAACATCCGGACTTTTGGCTAACTTGTTCGCGCTCGCTCTTCCTTTTCAGGTAATTCTCTTTGAAATGATCGCAGGAACTCTCTTTCTCTTTGTGTTCTTTCTCTTTGTGTTTACCGGCCTGGTTTTCTTTTCAGTTTAATATTCCCTTCAACCTACTAATCTTCTGCGTTATTCGCAGAAGAGTTCCCAAGTTCTCTCTCTATTTCTGCAGTGGAATCTCCAGACCTCCAGGGTTACAATGGACTTGCGATGCTGCACATTTACATGGCTTAGTAAACCCGACTGAGCGATAAATCAAAGAAAGAAAATTTCATAGCGTTTCTGAAATATGCAAGACAAGATAAAGGTCCAAAATGAAAGAATAAGAGCGCCAAATGACGAGCCCATACTTTTGGGCCATCCTGTATAACGGTTGATCAAGAAATGGAAATTTATAATCACCAGCCTGATCGTCCGGCTAACGCCGGACTCTCAGGCTTCTTTTAGGCTCGCTTCGCTCGCCTCGCATACGTGTGTGTTCCACATTACTGAGCGCTAGCATACAGTCTCCCAGGTGTGGACCCGTGCGTGACATCTTCCACACTTTCGACGCCGGCGCACCATTATCTTACTGTTTAACCTGATTCCAAGCGTTTGTCCACTCTCGGACGCAAGCGCGCCCTTACCACACCGTGGGACCCGACTCCAGGCGTTTTCCCACTTTTGGACGCCGGCGCACCCTTATCACACCGTTGGACCCGACTCCACCCGTTTCCCCGCTTTTGGATGCCGGCGCACCCTTATCACACCGTTGGCGTTTTCCCACTCTCGGACGTAAGCGCGCCCTTACCACACCGTGGCACCCGACTCCAGGCGTTTTCCCACTTTTGGACGCCGGCGCACCCTTATCACACCGTTGGACCCGACTCCAGGCGTTTTCCCACTCTCGGACGCAAGCGCGCCCTTACCACACCGTGGGACCCGACTCCAGGCGTTTTCCCACTTTTGGACGCCGGCGCACCCTTATCACACCGTTGGACCCGACTCCACCCGTTTCCCCGCTTTTGGATGCCGGCGCACCCTTATCACACCGTTGGCGTTTTCCCACTCTCGGACGTAAGCGCGCCCTTACCACACCGTGGCACCCGACTCCAGGCGTTTTCCCACTTTTGGACGCCGGCGCACCCTTATCACACCGTTGGACCCGACTCCAGGCGTTTTCCCACTCTCGGACGCAAGCGCGCCCTTACCACGCCGTGGGACCCGACTCCAGGCGTTTTCCCACTCTCGGACGCAAGCGCGCCCTTACCACACCGTGGGACCCGACTCCAGGCGTTTCTGCACTTTTCGACGCTGGTGCACCCTTATCACTCCGTTGGACCCGACTCCTGGCGTTTTCCCACTTTTGGACGCCGGCGCACCGTTATCACAGCGCTGCACGCGTTTCCTCCACCTATGAGCGCTGGCGCATCACTCTCACTGCTGTTCTCCCTTCAACGGCAACTCTTCCCCTACCGAGCGCCGACGCACCTCTGACATAGCCCTAGGCTCGTTTCATGTCATCTTCCCCACCATCTGTGTGGGCGCAACCCTCATCCATGTCATCTCTCGTCCGCCTGATTCCTACTCTTCGTTATGAAACTGTCCTGCCCGTCTCTTTCCTTTTATACGGTCATATAATCATAAGCCTATCTCACTCATTCCGACCGTGTTGAAAACAACTGTCGGCCATTAACATGTTTGAACATGACAAAGATGGCCCAAAACACCTTTAAATCAAGGTAAAAATCAAAAATTGCAACTTTTTTGTACATAACTCGATGCGCTGAACACGATGGTGTCGGTAGTTTTTCTCGACAGTGGCTGGTTCTCTTGCACACACACACACGCACATAAAATGCCAATTAATATTAACTATGATTTGGTATCATTTGGGAGGTAAATAATTATCGTATAAGAACACCGAGTCCAAGTTAGGTTGTACTCCATTTCCAACGTACGTATGTGCTTCCTCCTCAACGAGTAAGTGGCTTTCCACCTGTGAGTGGACGCCTCGCTTTTCAAGATTTATCAGACTTTTCAGTGAGAGATGGATGTTCTTGGTGGTGCTAGTCCTTAGGCTAGTTCTAACAGTGAACAGTCAACACTTGTCACCAGAGCGGTCCACAGGAGGAATGGTTGAAACCCTTGAGGACGGTGCTGATCAGAAAGAGCTGAAATGTATTGGCGAATATCCAGTTCAGACTACAGATGAAAAGGTAACCACCGTCGAAGTCCATGAAACAGGCTTATCATGAGTTGTTTGGGTGCAGTGTGAGAAGAGACAACGGATTCCCACGAATGTGAAGTGTGCTCAACGTTAATCAAAGATGGAGAATAGGATTCACACGAATTGGAGCAATTTATGCAGCGCTTTCAATCCTGACTATTCCAGTAGGTGCCGACAAGCTGAGCGGCTGCTGATCACCGGCCGGGGTCCAGCCCATCACCGCATACCGGCCGGGCTACAATCCATCACCGCTTGGTCGCTCTACCACACATGCTACCGGCCGAGAGAGAGAGAGAGCTACAGAGACAGCTGGCCAAGTCTAGCATGATAACCTTCCGGCCGGCCCGGTCGACTATGGTAGCATAGCATTATGGCCAACTCGGTCGGAAGGGTTGGTTGGTGAGCCGGGCACCGGTGGTTCCCCGGCCGGTAGGGGTGCGGGCCGTCCGCACTAAGTTTCTGAGATTGTTCATGAATGATTGAGAGTCCACTGCTTTGTCCACTAAGGCCATCCATGCCGCTGATCTCTTCCATCCCGGTGTTGATTTCTTCCTTTGTCACGTCCCTACTGTTACCAACCCGCCATCAAGACCGGGCCAGTTCCTTATGGAGCCAAAATGTGTAGTCGTTCAAGCCGCTTTCTGGAGATATTAGTCGGCGGTCAGTGGACGCGGAAGGCGGGTCGATGCTCGACACTTCATACTGTGGGCCGATCGCCGACGATCTTGCATCAGCTCGGATGATTCTGCGTTTGGCCCGCTATTTTCCGACAGCACGTTCTGCCCGCAACATGTGCGGTTCCGCCCGCTGTTCGCCCGCTATTGCTCTCGTTCAAACGTTTCGTCGGGGAGTAATATGTAATTTGAAACGTAATTGCAGGATTTATATTTGCTAGGTCACATCGAAGATAAGGCAGCCCTTCACCTCGGGATATCCCCTTTCAGTTCTGATAGAAGCCCCAACGTGCTGAATGGAATCGTTGAACGTCGCGCGCAACTGGTAGTTGGTCAGTTCAGCCAACATTTTTTAGAGTGCTTGCTCATCTAATCCATATTCTGAAGAAGTTATGAATGAGCCCTGGTCTCACATATCACCGAAGGCTATTAACCCTACTAACTGAGACCCAAGTAAAGGGGGGTCAATCGATGAAACCAATAGTACCTAAAATGTATTTCTGACTGAGTCCTGAATCAAACATGACACGTGAGCAGCAGCAGCGCTCCGGTGAAGCGTTACACGTTACGAAAGGCATCCCAACTGAGTTTTAGTTGGAGGCAAAACAATTTTCTCCGGAGGAGAATCGAGTGTTGTTACCGTATTTATAGCCCACGCTGCAGTTATCTAGAATGAAAACAAGTCAGAACGTGTATGTCAGGTCATATTATTAACCAATCTGGCCGTCAGGCTGACACCGGACTTCCAGACTTCTCCTAATGCTCGCTTCGCTTGCATGACTCTCTCCCTTTTTCATACTAATGAACTCAGCCACTTATAATGTGTTAATATCCTTTCCATTGCTTTTCTTCATATGAAACTGGACCAATCAAAAGGGATGAACCGAGTCTCTAGCGGCAATTTTATCTTTTGCTCAACTGAAGGAGCTACTCAACTGTATAAAAAATCATAGTCATAGTTAATATTAATTGGCATTTTATGTCAGTGTGTGTGTGTGTGTGTGTGTGTGTGTGTGTGTGTGTGTGTGTGTGTGTGTGTGTGTGTGTGTGTGTGTGTGTGTGTGTGTACAAGAGAACCAGCCCCTACCGGAAAAATCTGATTGCATCGCGACGTTCAGCGTGTCAAGTTATGCAGGAAAAGTGTGCAAATTTTCATTTTTACCTTAAACGACAGGTGTTTTGGTTCACTTTTCGTCGGTTGGAAGACCCACAGTTGTTTACATCACAATGAAAATGAATGAACCTCGGTATTTATTTGCCCATGTTTATCAAATCATGTGTAGGATAACATGTGGACGAGTATGGTTTAGAGAGAAGGGGTTGACCCAAATAGACGTGAAACAGCAAGGACACTGGGGAAATTAGCGGAAACGGGCTACTACTATGAAAAGCTGCGCCGGCTTCCTGTAGTGGAAAAGATGCCAATGTGCGGGTCCATGAATGCGAGTTTGATGTACCGGGGTCCAGCAGTGGGTATGATGCCACTGGACGGGTCCACATCTGCGAGAGTGGTGCGCGGGCGTCGAGAAGTGGGAGAGATGCTGCTGGAAGGGTCCACGCATGCGAGAGTGGTGCGCCGGCCAGTAATGGAGAACGCTCGAAAGCGTGGCGAGCGAAGCGAGCCTAAAAGAAGCCTGAGAGTCCGGCGTTAGCCGGACGATCAGGCTGGTTAATATTATGTGGCATTTTATGTGCGTGTGTGTGTGTGTGTGCAAGAGAACCAGCCACTGTCGAGAAAAACTACCGACACCATCGTGTTCAGCGCATCGAGTTATGTACAAAAAAGTTGCAATTTTTGATTTTTACCTTGATTTAAAGGTGTTTTGGGCCATCTTTGTCATGTTCAAACATGTTAATGGCCGACAGGTGTTTTCAACACGGTCGGAATGAGTGAGATAGGCCTATTATTACGTGACTGTATAAAAGGAAAGAGACGGGCAGGACAGTTTCGTAACGAAGAGGAGGAACCAGGCGGACGAGGGAAGGCATGGATGAGGGTTGCACCCGCAGAGATGGTGGAAAAGGTGACATGAAACGAGCCTAGGGCTATGTCAGAGATGCGTCGGCCCTCGGTAGGAGAAGAGTTGAAGGGAGAGCAGCAGTGAGAGTGATGCGCCGGCGCCCCTAGGTGGGGGAAACGGATTCAGCGGTGTGATAAGGGTGTGCCGGCATTCAAAAGTGTGGAAACGCCCGGAGTCGGGTCCAAAGGTGTGATAAGGTTGTGAGGGCGTCCAAAGTGGGGAACGAAATAGGGGAAACGCCTGGGGACGGATCCAACGATGTGATAAGGTTGCGCCGGCGTCCAATAGTGGGGAAATGCCTGGGAACGGGTCCAGCTCTCATAGACAATGTGGAAAGACGCCACTTGAGTGTTGAACAGATGTGGAAAGGGTGCGTCGTAGCCAGAAAGCACGAGAGTATAAAAAACGGGAGTTCTGATCAAGGTGGAGTGACCGGCATGGTGTGAGCAAGACCTCACTTGGGAGTAACGCGAGCGAAGCGAGCATGAAAAGACGCCTGAGAGTTCAGCGTCAGGTTGGTATATACTTAACTGAAATAATGTTTGACCGGTTACCTGAAATGATCATAGGAAATGGTTTATCATTTTTTGTTTGTTATAACTGTTCGAGTGATAAGAGCCAGTTTGAACAAAGGGTGCGGTGTGTTCATAAACAAATGAGAGGAGAAAAACGCGAGAGGGGATGTAAGGAGGAGATATTCACACGGATTGCATACTAATCACTGCTGAGGTCTGACTTCAGCGGCGCATCCTTCCTCCGTCGATCTCCACATTTTCGGATGCTCCGCCAATTTTAGGCACCGGCGCACCCTTGTCACACTGCTAGACCCGTCTCCAGGCGTTTCCCCACTTTCAGACGCCGCCGCACTCTTATCAGACCATTGGACCCAATTCCAGTCGTTTCTCTACTTTCGGACGCTGGCGCACCCTTATCACACCATTGGACCCAACTCCATTCGTTTCCCCACTTTCGGACGCGGGCGCACCCTTAACACTCCATTGGAACCAACTCCATTCGTTTTACCACTTTCGGACGCTGGCGCACCCTCATAACACCGTTGAACCCGTCTCCAGGCGTTCTCCCACTTATGGGGGCCGGCGCACCCTTATCACACCTTGGGCCGAACTCCAGCCGTTCCGCCACTTACAGACGCCGGCGTACTCATATCACATCGTTGGATCCGTCTCCTGGTTTACTTTACCGGACGCCGGCGCACCCTTTAGAGGTCACTGGACTCTATATGGTTCAACACTGTAAGCTCAGGCCACCCCCCTGAATTTCGTTTCACACACACACACACACACACACACACACACACACACACACACACACACACACACACACACACACACACACACACACACACACACACACACACACACACACACACACACACACACACACACACACACACACACACACACACACACACACACACACACACACACACACACACACACACACACACACGCATCCGCACACGTGGCAGACTAAGCCCTTTATCATAAGTCATGATAACAATAAACGGGCAGAGCATGTCTTGTGAAAAACTCAGCACCTGATGAGTGGGGGAAGCACGTGAAGCGAGAAACTCAGCACGTGAGCAGTGAAATAGCAGCACGTGAGGGGGCCAATACAGCAAGTGACTTCGACTCCAGGTGTAACTTGGTCCGAACCCCCTTGTGCTGGGGTTAAACCACACGGGTGTCTCAAATGGTGTACAAGTCGCGTTGACCAGTCTCCATGAAAGCGATTGTCTCTTTTGAATCTACTTCCGCAGCTTCCTCGTCAAACAACATTCAGAAGCCGTCTTTCACCCGTTAACAACAGCCTTCCTGTGGTGCGTACTAGAGATGAAATGAAGATGTTGATCTGCGTTAATGACGACGCCCTTCATGATGCGGTTATTGGAAGGCCGAATCTCGGCTATGGTGTCCCAGAAGCGTTGGCTGACCTCCCCGCCAACCCCGTTTCTGGTGCTTCGACTGCCGTTGTAGACAACCTTTAAGCCGTGACCTATGTCCTTTGACTTGTTACTGGAAAATCTCGTCTATAACACAGCTCAAAGGCCATTTTGACGACGCTGAAAGGCTCCTGCCAGTGGTCCGGGAGAAAATTTGTTAGGCGACACAATTTCAAGGTGTTGAAATTTCAAGGGTCCACAAAAGGCTAAGAATCTAAGTTGGTGGGACCTATAATGGGCTTGCAGCATTGCAAAAGGTGGTGTACGTCAAGTTATTTCAACGAGTCTAGTTGTGTGCGAAAATGTTGCAAGTTCATTTTCACCCCTAATTGCATATGCTCTCATACAATTCCAGCCTTGAAGGCAGGGTCTCACCACATGAAAGGTAACGAGATATCAACGAAATCTAATCCTATTGGACGCGCTGATTCCAGTTTTGTGCTTGTTGTTTGAAAAAACGTTCAAAAACTCCCAATTTGAAGGCCAAACTTGACATTGGAGCGGGCGAGTTCCCTTGCTAGAAAGCTAGAAAAAGCGGGGCTGCAAATTTGAGATTGCCCATTGAAATGAACTCCTCAGCAGTAGGTATTATCGAATGAACAAATATTGCCGTGTTGAAAACGTGCCGCACCCTCCGCAAGCTTCAGCTACGGAAGGAATCCTCTCGTCCACTGGCCGAGAATTTCGAAATTCTCGGCCAAAGAAAGAAATAACTTATGGGGTTAAAACCCATAAGTTTAAACTTAAAGCACATTTTTGTGCTCAGCGGCTCGCATACGTTCGACTGTCGTGGGAATCTTGTAGGCGGCCCATGAGGTGAGACACTGCCTTTAAGCTTAAGCTCCGTTGGGATAACGAATGCTATCTTATCGGGGTCCGATCCGGTGGGATAGCCTTCGTTCCCCCCCCCCCAGATCGGACTCCGATGCACTATAAATTCGGCTTTAGACTGCTCAATGAAATTTGATCGTATTTCAGTCAAGAAAAAATGAAATTGTTTGCGAAATTATAATTTCTTCCATTTCCAGCACGACTACTGCACATACATTTATAGTTTTCCCACAGGGTCATGTGATAAAATTGAACGGCATCAAGGAAAAGCACACGTAGGGGAATCTATGGTGAGTTGATTATCCTATGAAATGCGGCCAAATGCCACTCCACATTGTTATGGTGGAGAAATTCATTCATTTCAACCTTACGTTTTGACGAAACCGTCTTCTTCAGAGGTCTGGAAGAGCCTCGAGTGATTTTTATACGGGCTCTTACGACCAAACGCTTCATCCCACTTTGTTAGTTCTCGACGTTGTCTAAGGGAAGGTGCGGTGAACTGAAGATCGACGTCGGACCACCAGGGAGTCCACCCCTTGCGGAAGTGTCCGCCCGTGCTCGTGATCGTTGCAGCGGACGACTCGTTGGTACTCGACATTCGGATCGTATTTGATCTATAGACGATAGCCCACATAACGATAGGAAGGGAAAAATATCGCTCTTTGATGATAGACATTCATTCCTATTTCTAAGAATTGTCACGTGGATATTGAGTCTTCAAATTTTAACCGGCTTTCTTATCAAGCTTTTGGCGTTGTAACATTTTTAAGTCTACATAGAACATACAATAAATCAGAGTGGGAGGAGAGGATAGTTGTAGAACAAGAGCACCTCATCCAGCAGTGGTTGAAAAGCAATGAGAGGGTTGTTGGTGCAGTAACTAGGAAACCAGCCTCTGTGCTTCAAGCCACGGATGAGAAATGGCTTGTTCCGGCCCAGTGGTTGGGAAAACACCACGATACGGGGGCCTGTGTAAAGAATGGGTCTGCGGTGGCCCAATAGTGGGGAAAACGCCACCATACTGGTCCCAGCTGGAGAAAGGGTCTTCCATAGCCCAGTAGTGGCGAAAACACCAGGGTATCAGTCCATGTGTGGAGAATGGGGTCTGCCCTAGCCTAATGATGGGAGAAGCCCAAGGATACGGGTCCACAGGTAAAGAATGGATCTGTTCTGGCCCAGTGGTAGGAAAACACTAGGATACGGATTCATCGATGGAGACTGGATCCGCAAGGGGCTTTTTAGTGGAGAAAACGTCGGGATACTTGTCCTACTCAGACATTCATGCCTGAGTTCCGCCTAACAAAACGGCCTCTTATCATTTTCGGGACAAAGTCTTGATCTCCGGTGGGAGACATTGGTTTCGTTGCGGGATTAGCCGGAGAATGATACGGGCTTGTGATTACCACGTAGTAATCCTAATCAAGTGAGTGGTATACGAGGCCCTCAGTTTTCAGGTAGACCTCAGTCTACTCTCCGCTCTGGCGGAGAGTGGAGCCCTACGTGACTCGACTGGCCCATTGAGGCCCGTTTAAAACCGTGGCCCAGTGCGAAGACCGAGCGAGATGCGTGGGACGCTGTCCCGCGCCGTCGCAGCGCGAATGCAGAAACGCGCCCGGGTCCGCTAGTAGCTGCCGGCGTCGACGCACAGGGTCCATGTCGCCCCGGAACTCGAGGCGCATTTTTTTCTCATGTTTTTCAGCTTCATTACAAAATCGGATCTTCCGCACCATGATAATGTTATCAATTTCGGGACTCCCGCGGAGCATGCGAGACAAAATCGTGATACTGCGAGACGAGAACTTTCATTTTGGATGACTCCCGCTCACCTCCGAGCGGGATTCGTCTAAAGATTGAAGTCTTCGGACAAGACTTTCGTTGTCAAGCATTTATCCTCTTCCACGGCTGTCCAAAGTTTCGGATGCTCGCAGTTTGATGATCGACCTCTTCTTTCTTCATCAATGAAGATGTCTTATGAATATGAACCATTTTTCAACTCTGCTTTAGTGGTTGTTTTTCTCGTTGAAAGCCTAGCTGGAATCATAAAATGACTGTGTTGCATTCTAGTCTTTTCTGTTTTGCTGTTAGACAATATCGTGGCGAATGTGATTATAATTTTTGGTAGCAACTTTGTTAAATGAGACAAGAGGACTAGTTTCATGGGAAAACCGTCAGAAAAGTGTTAGTTGAAAACAAGTCGCAAAAAAACCGGATCAATAACACAAAAGCCTAATATTTATATTGACATTGGGTTGACAAGCATATCTTCATTGTCCTTAGTGGCTGACAGGCTTATTTATCTTCCTCCAATGCATACGAGTGATTCGAAGAGAAGTGGAAAAGTGGAAATTTTTTTGAAATAATATCGATCTAGTTTTCTTGGTTTGTCTTTGCCCAATTCGTTTTCAGTTCAATCGCCAATGTTGTCCATTATCATCGTGGCCTCTTATTATGATCGTGTGCTTTTGTAACGAAGACAACTGCAACAGTGAAAAAGATGCTCAGGTGGGCTCCAGTTATATTTCTGAATATGTTGCCAAGTAGGTTTTCGCCTTTGTTGCTTCCATGTTAGATAGATTTGTTACGACTATTTGAGACAGTCGTGAGATAAGGTTTGAGATAAGGTTACGTCACAATACAGTACAAACTATTCAAGAAAATTATAGCTGATTATGAGAAAATACGCTACAAAGTATACATTGAAGCACACAATCTGAAACGTTGGAAGGGCACGTGCAGCTATTCGTTTGAACAATGCAAAATGTTCCCAGCAGGATGTCAAACCTGTCCTTGATTGCAAAAATGTGAACCCGAACCCTGCAAGAGCAGTAAATGATTGCTGCCTTATTGATCTCTTTCGTTTCGGATATGAAATCTTGAAGGGAAGTCCTCTTGTCTTGGATGGCAAAAGTTTGTAAAAATTTGTTAATCGAATTTTGTACATATTGGAAAGTATTTTGAACACAGAACATGCATCAAACAATTTTCTCCGAGAACTTAAGGTACGAAGACCATACAACTTATTTCGCTGCGCAGACTCTGGAATATCAAAGTATTGAAATCCCCCATGTCGTATCATTAACTTTCTTGTGTAACTATTTCGTATGCTTTCAATTTTCATCAAGTCTTTCTTCCTATGTGGAGCAAAAACAGTTGTACCACATTCGAAAATTTCTCTCACATATGATCTATATGCTTGTATAAGAACGTTCTCGTTTCTGGTCTATAAGCCTTTGAAGATCTGATATGTGCGTGAGAAGGCCTTTCTGCTTTCATAAGTGTAATGATCAGAAACGTTAAGAGAGTTGCTGTAGTGATATCCTAAATCAGTGATTTTTTTCCACTTGAGCAATTTCCAAACCTCGCATATTGAAAGAATGCTTGAGTGTAGATTGTCCGATTCGCATATATTTTGTTTTTTTTTTTCGGCGATAACACTCTTAACTTGCCTTATAGTTGAGTATTCATTTCTAACCTTAACTTGGAACATTCTATCTGTTACATATTGTCCAATCCACCTACACAATTTGGAATGAATTCCCAATCTTTCAATCTTATGAATAAGCTTCTTGTGACTTACTCTATCAAACGCCTTCAAAAAATCAGAATATATCACATCACAGCTCTCCCTCCCATCTAATAGATTGGTCCAATCGTTGATTCAAGCTAGCATATTGGTTTCTACTGATCTACCCTGGACAAAACCATACTGCTGTTCTGAGATTATACTGTTCTTATCGAGACGATCAACATGTGCTTTCTAACATTTTTCTCAAAAATCCTACAAAACAGTGAAGTGATGCTTACGAGCCTGTAATTGGATGGTTCTTTTTTGAGAATTGGAGTTACTAGGGAATGTTTCCATTATGCTGGGACTTGGGAATACATCATAGACTGATTAAACATGTACGTGAGAGGGTTCACAATATCATGTGCAATCTGTCTTACGAAAGAAGCTGGTATGAAGTCAGTTGAGGACGAGTAGGAAGCTGGTCATTTAATGATCAAATCACAGACATCCTTCTCATAAAACCACGGAATGTTTTCCATTGGGAATCTAACCATTGGTTCAGATAAAGGAAGAGTACCTTCATCTTCTGTGAATACATCACAGAATTCATCAGCTAACAGATTGGCCTTTTCAATATTCGTGCTTCCTCTTAGGCCTTCTTTCCGTACAACTCCTTAGTTTTCAAACATCTGTTCAAGAGCTTATAGATGCTTCGTTTCTGACCCGATAAATTTATTTTGTTCTCTATTGACGATCTGAATTTATTGAGTTCCTTAGTGAATTTTGTTGAGAACTTTTTGTATTCATCCCAATCAGCAAGCTGAGATGAAACTCGGGCTACATCGAATAGGCATTCTCTATGATGTAACATATTCGCAAGATGTGGGGGTAGTTTTGAGTACCTGGATTGAACTGGTTCCCAAGGAACGAATATTTCTATCACATGTAGTATGAATATGAACACCTCGTACTTTTTCGATACTGTTGTGAGGGTTTCGAATGAATCAGTCCACGAGATTGATGCGAGATACTCACAAATTGTCTCAAAATCACATTTCGAATATGCATGTCTGAACGACAATGAATTTTCACTGTAGCGACATTATATCACGAAGGAAATGCTTTGGTGGTCACTACTGCCCATGGGTTCTTCGATTGATACATTCTGTACAAGAGTTTCTAGAGTATTTTGTCCCCGCATAGGCTCCTTTAGGCCTTGGGCATACTACACAACGACGCTGTCGCTTCACCATCGCAAGTTTACTCATAGTGGCTCCTATGCCAGCAGGCTACTCCATGCAAACTGTGTGATAAGATAATGAGAACTCGTGACATTTTGTTCTCATCATTTCCGTTCATTTTCTTCATCGAAACGGTGTTGCTGTGAAGTATGCCATGGGCCTTACAAAAATCTTCGACATTATGTTTTCGGGGATCGGGTGAAAATAACCGAATATTCCTAAAATATTAATTTCCATGTCCATCTTTGGGTAACTTGAATACCACACGTACAATATTTCTGCCAAAATTCATTCATTCTCCACATTTTTTAGTAAGCACCCATTCAAAAGTGGAGTCAGAAAGAGGTATTTGAATGGTTACTGCTTCACTGAAAAAGTAGTCTCAGTCCAAACTGGAAAGAATGGTTGTCATACCATTCTCCTTTCGTTAACTTCACACCATGTGTTCGACCTTATGCGCAGACCATTTAAAGCGCACAAATTTTGTCGCGATGCTGTTCGATCACAGTAAATCACTTTTCCCTATCCCGATTATGCTTGCGCATATACAACGAAACACACCGTGACAATACGACATTGTAACACAAATAGTTGTAGAGGCAGTTTTTCCAGACGGAGATGGCTTGTGATTCTCATAGACAGAACTCTACAACTCACATATGTAGCAAGTCTTCAAATAAGATTTTTTTCAGAAATTAATCCTGAATGAGACGACCGGGTTGATACGGTTGGATCCGAAAAATTTCCCAGGCTACACAACAGAACCAAACGAAGAGAACAAACGACTTTTTCAATGTATGAAGGACGATGCCAGAAAAAGAGCGGCTTCTCGCCCAGAAGATGACACGAGAAACAGGTGCCCCGTGTTCCCTGCATCAAAAGATTAGGTGTTAACATAAGTCCTTGCGCTTTTTTTCGGATGCACTTTTCTCCACCAATTTGCCATCTTTTAGGAACAGGTCATATATGATTCGAAAGCGCTATTCTTCCTCTACAAGATGTTGTAAACAGATTTTTCTTAAGCGATAGTTTACTTACGTTTTAAGCCTGCGAAGTGGAGCAACGAGTCATTGAAAAATAGCGCAACCAACAGCCACTTATCCTGTCAATCATTTGAAGCTCGAAAGGCCATCAAAATGGCCAGGTGACCTGTGCTAAGTATGAACGTGATATTTTGCCTAAAATGAGTGGTCATCAGCGCTTTTCTAAGATCAAAGAAGACATATTTGGTCTCGATGACACCAACCACTTCGACCAAAGAAATTTCCAACACGAAGACCCGAGAATTGCTCCGAAGGAGTCGTATGGTCTAGCTGGGCATCATACTCCTCAGAGCCACCGAATAACTGGAGTAATTCAGACCCCACTTTCCAACTGCCGCTACAACAGTTCCACTGTCGATGTTCTATAGCTTTTATACTCTACTGAGCTTACACGTCCAACCGGTATGGGAAGCTTCCTGCTACCTACTGGATACAAAGAGGAGATTGGGTTTTCCCCGAATTGGTGTTTTTCTTCTTAAGCCTGAAAATTAGGGAATTCAATAGCTCTGCAAAAGCACTTGATGACAGAATGTAGAGGAAGAAAGGCGCTCTCGAAAGGTATGGTGCATGTTACTGAAAATTTGAAATTGGGCGGAGAAAATCGCGACTAAAAAAAGCGCAAGGACTTATGTCAACACCTAATATTTCTAATTAAAATAAGTGTCTTGAAGAAACATGCTGTTGTTTCACAGTCTGAGAGCACAACATGCAATAACTTTTAGTCTCATTTAAAATACTATAAGGTATGAAATATCCTACTTTGATTGAAGTAGCTTTGTGTGTTATATTCCGAACAGAAAGAGCTCCAATCAGTCAACATAACCACTACTAATGAGAGAGATTCGTCACCTCTCCAGTCGCTTGGTTCTGCCAAATGGCTACAAATCTGCACAGGAGGTGATATGATTTGGTGGAATAGGTTTCCGATGAATCTCTGAGGTTTCAGGATCTCTGTGGCCAAATTTGGCAAAAACTATAAACTCACAGATTTCCGAGCTTCGCACCAGTTTTGAGCAGCACAGATTTTCCAAAAATTTGGTTATTTCCTATTTTCAGTTTCAATGATTTCAATGTGTGCGGAAAATACAGTAACAAGGAAAGGTACATGGAAAAAAAATTCTGTGCAGTTTGAAATAGACACACAAGCTAAGGAGAGAAGGATAACAGATGCCAGTATGGGATATTTCTTTCATAGTGATGTTGACAATGGTGATCTCCGCGCCCTGCTCAATAGCACTGCGGTAAAAATAATGAGCTTGTCTGTGCTGTATATACATATGTCCAGATCCCGCATCTGCCTAATATAACCCTACCTCTATATATAAGAGTGAGTATCCCTTTTATCTCCTCTATATAATAAACGGTGAGCCTATTGCGAAATTGTCTGTCTGTCGCCGGCTGGCTCCCCTGCACAAGCGCTACCTACCTATTGCGAAAGTGTCTGTCTGTAGCCGAGTGAGTGTCTGTCTGTAGCCGGCTGACAGTCAGAATTTAAGAACTTGGGCCGAAGCCACTCAAATTCTCTTGATTTCCTTACCAGTCATCTTTTCGGGAACATGTGGCATCCCTCGCGCTGGATCTAAGCTGAAGGCCGATGTAGATCTTATCAAGATAGTTCCAAGCACAAAAGAGGAGAGGATTCGAGAACTGTCCGCGCGAGCAATTTGTGTTTTCTCCTCAGATTGCTTGAGGGCTTCAGAGGGAAGAATGAGCAAAGATGATTGACATAACAAGAGCAAAGATGAGCCAAGATGATGACATTTAAAACAGTGTATCACATCATGATGGGTATCGAGATATCCACAGAATCTGGTCCTACTAGACGCGACCTGCTGCAAAAATTGCTCACTGCATCTCATTCATTCTTCCTAATCTGGTAAGTACTTTTAAGATGTATATAAAATAAATTAGAAAGTTCACTGTGTGACCCTAGCGTTGCTCAATAAAATGGATTCTTCACTCCTACACGGCACCTTCCAGGCACACCCTGCATGACAGATTCTTCACAGGTTGGAGCAACTGAGCTAGGAAGCTCGGACTCCTACATCATAATCAGCAAACTCCTCCCTCACCGACTACCACTTCTCCGAGATCCTGGACGATTTCTTCCTGGAGAATTTTCTCGAAGACTAAGGTGATACCAAAACTGCCCTCCGGAAGTTAGTCGATTCTAGAAGGTCCTATGAGAAATGCACGGTAGTCGGAGAACATCTACCTTATTGCTAAAGATTTGCGGATTACAATAGTTCTAAGCCTTTTGAAAAAAATCAATTTTGAAAGGAGTTATGAGGTTCGGAATCAAAGGCATGAAAACGCGCATTATTTTTGCACCAACCTAATAGAAGATGCGGAGCTAAGGAGTTGAGACTGCACATTAAAACCAACCTCTCTGCAGTAGTTATTATCGAATGAACAAGTGCTGCCGTGTTCGAAAACTATGCCGCACCCTCATCAACAGGGATGAGCGGATACGAGATTTTCCACGACCCGGATAACGGTGCGGATAACGGACAGGCCAAAAATGACCGGATAACGGATAACGGATAAGTGACCCAGATGCTATAAAACACGCTGAAGGGGGCTGAAGCTTTGTTTCATATACCTTTTGTGGAGTTCTGGTAAAATTTCTGGTTCTGACCGACTATTATGAATGTTATGAACACTATTATAATATTATTACTATTATGAATATACTATTATGACTTTCAATCAATAGATTCAAAAATTGATGGGAACAGCAGGGTTCAATGAATATACGAAACAAACCTTGCAGAGAAAAGGCAGCGCTCATCGGTGAGCTGTGGGGTCACTAATTCCAACGTTCTTAATGGCCTGGCCAAACATTAGCCAACGTCGATAATTTCACAAGTAAATGATGGTTTCGAGGTTATTTCCTCGTTTTGTGGGACGATCCAGTAAATGTGAGCAAAAACATTTCCTTTTGGGCAGCTGTAAGTCTGTATTATCTTCTCCTACCTTTCTATAAGATTCTAATCGTCTCATGACGTAAAATAAGGTAGATCGAGTAATACCTCTACAAATGGAGACTTTCCTCTGCTGTGAACGTGCAAAATGAAGCTTCTATTTTCGGCCTTATCCACACCGTTATCCGGTGCCAAAAGCCCGGATAACGGTGCGGATAACGGATATGTGACAACCTACGGATAACGGGAAAACGGATAACCGGATACGGATAATCCGCTCATCCCTGCTCATCAAGCTTTAGAACTGACTCCGATAACTGTGCGGCACGAACGCAGCCCGAACGGCGTAATGGTTCGGTTAGAAACCCTAGCAGCCACGGTTCTCAGTTGCTGCCATCCTCCCCTCGATTGCTGCTCAAGCTTTCGCCCCTTTAGCAGCAATTGCTGACGGATGGCAGCAATCGAGGGGAGGATGACAGCAACTGGGAACCGTTGCTGCTAGGGCTTCTAACCAAATCATTACGCCGTTCGAGCTGCGTCCGTGCACAGTTATCACAGGAAGTGGAGCCTCATCTGCTGGCCGGGAACTTTGAAATTATGAACCCGCAACTTATGGGGTTTTGGGTTTTCGACGTTCCCCTGAAACTTAGAGTTCATCGTGATGCTCAGCGGCTCGCATGCGTTTGAATGACGTGTGAATCTCAGACGCGATCCCTGAAGTGAGACACTGCTTTTATGAAGAAAGAAAGGTCTGTGAAGTAAAGACCCCCATTATAAAGGAGTCAGTTAAGGAGAGTTAACACATTTGACCAAAGCCTACAAAAAACACCTAATCCAAATCTTCCAGAAAAATAAAGAAGTGAGTTTGCAGGAAATCGCTGGCATCTGCGAGGAGCGGCGAAGCTGTGCTCCGTCTGGATAAGTGATTTTCTTTGAGTTGGGGTAGCTCTGGTTGGACGTGGCGAAAACCTTCGAGATAGAGCGCTACGAAGCAGCGCTCTGGCTCGGGTTGCTTTTTTTCTGAGTTGGGGTAGCTCTAGTGTAACGAGGGATTTTTTTTTCATTTTCGAATAGGATCCTCGGTAATTAAGGCAGAAATTCGCAAAAAAAGATAGGAAAAGATAGAAGAGAGTATCCCACACCTACTGGGGAGAGTATATTGCAATCCAACGAGAAAGAGAAGTCAAGCGTGTTATGATTGCATGCACGCGTTTAAGATGCTTGAAATGCGAGCACGTTTGGAGTCCAGGTGAACAGAATCTAGACAAATTAGGCACAGATAACCCTCATCTCCTTGATCTCTTTACTTCTAAGAAGGTTTTCGGAAGTACCTTTCTCCATGCAACATCATATGCAATACATTTCACACACCACCATTCTTGGAACACAGAATCATTACACTACATTTCGCCCACCCATATTCTTGGAACAGAGAATTTTCAAAGCTGACAAAATAGGCACGCTCCATTCAAAACAAAATACGCTCATATAGGACAAGATGAGTACTCATTCTTTTGATAAACTTTTCAGAACGTAGTACTTGCACTTGCCTGAGTTCGTGAAAACTGTATATTTGCAAGGCCTGAAAGGCCACTACGACGTGAAGAATATCGTTACAGTTAGAGGGGTGTTGCGGCAAGACCGAGCGGTGCTGTTAGCAGCTGTAGTGGAACCCTTCGTACAGCCTGACAAGATAGGTTTATCTTTCACAGTTTTTGACACCGCGATCCCCCCCCCCCCCCCTTCAGCAGAGTTTCTCCTCTGGATACAAATAGAGACCAGAAGAGAACGAGTCCTAAAAGTGTTTCGAGCTATCACTGAGGTTTCTCAAAAACCCTTTAAGCAGCGAATCGAGTAGCTACTTCGCAGTTCTAAACAGAAGGATTACAAGAAGAATTAGTCAAGAATATCTATTAAAGGAGAAAATCTGAAAAGTTGTGTCATCAACAGAAAGGGTCACCTTCATTTCATTCCATCTCAATCAGCCGGGAAAGAAAATTCCATCCCCAGCAATTTCACGAAAAAAAGTAGATAGAGCAGACTCGCAGAAAATCACTGTCATCAGCGAAGCGCGGCGAAGCTGCACTTCGTGTGGATGACAGTGAATGTGTAGCTACTCCAGAGGTATCATGGCGCTCTGGCTCGGAGTTTTTTCAGAGTGTAGCTGTTTCAAAGTAACGTGGCGCACGGGTACAAGCTATCTGGCTCGGTCTACATATGAAAGTGAAAGTTCGTATGTGTGTGTGTGTATGTATGTATGTATGTATGTATGTATGTATGTACGCTTCCAAAACATTTCTAGCCTTTCGTAAAATAGCATATAGGCATAGCAAGATGTGTATCATGTCTTTGAGAACTTTGTTTGCGGAATAAGTGACTACATTCCCAATAATCAAATGAAATATTTACATACACTTCTTCCTCCACTTCAAATTTTAAGTAACTCCTAAGAGTATCCCCAGACTTCGCAGTTCAAAATGAATAGAAATGAACAGGCGATATAAGATATAAGGATCGTGGAAATGATACGTATCGATTGCACGTTACATCGCCATGGATTGCTGCCAAGCGGAGCTCATCGCTCGTACTCTCGAAGATGTTCCCAAAATGAACTGGCGATGTGGGTGATAGCAATAGTATGAAGGATACCTGTCGATCGCAACGCCCTTTTTATTATCATCGCTCTTACGTCTAGGATCTCCTCACTCTCTTTATCCATGTGGCGATCGCCGCCCGTCGTGGCGATCGCGTCGACAGCCAGCTGTCGTGGCGATCGCCGCGATTGCTGGCGAACTCTTTGCTGGCGAACTCTGGGGATACTCTAAGAAGTCTATACTTCGCAGGAGTTCTTTCAATCCCTCCCCAGTACTTTAAAATTCTAATTCGAAGTCCGTGCCAAAAAGCAATTCAAGCAGGAATGAACAGGCCCCACACGTCAGCTGAATGTGAAGCTTTCGATCTGCATGGTCCATGGCATGCGGATCGAAAGATGTGTGACCCTCTGTGCAAATTGTATGAGGATTCTGCGAGCTCCCTAAACCAACCTATGTCAGTGATTGTTGAGCGTATGGTAGTTCAGGGATCTCGCAGAATCCTTCCATAGTTTGTTTAGGGAACTTCGTGAGTGGTGGTAGTAGTAAATGATCAAAGCATTATTCTGTACTCATAATTTTGAACTTTTTCTCTGAAATTTTGCATACGGGTATACTTGGAATGACGATCGCTAATTCTGATAGCAGTTTGCGCAGCAACCCCTTTTTTTTGAGGAGATAGGTGGATGCAAAAACTGCACGTAGATATATACAGCACGAACAGGGTCATAACTTTTTTCGCAGTGGCATTAAGCGGTAGTGGAGAACATACTCGAAGTCAGCATTATCAACTTCATATTATGAGGCACATTCCATTCTTAAATGCTACGGATATATGGTATACTTCCCTTGTAAGATAGTCGGGTATGTACAGTAGGCCTCATATAGACGCACGTGCATCAAATGCACGGTAGTATAAATTGCCCAATAGTTAATTAGTTTTTTTGATAACCGATATCAAATACGTTGAGAAAAACTATCGTGAAAACCTTGACCAGCCGCTACAGCCGCCAATTCCCTCGTAAGCGAGCAGCCGCGCCGCGCGCTTCCCGTATCCGCGGTATCGCATCGCCATCGATGCTGTCTTACGTATAGGAAACTCCAAACGTACGTAGGCAAGAGTCGAGACCGCGGCGCGGCTTTCTTGGGCAGAGACGCAGGCGTACATTATGCTGAGCTCCCGCGACTCTGCCCAAGGACCCGCGCCGTGGTCCTGACCCTTGTCAGCGTCCGTTTGGAGTTCTCTGTATATTTCCTCTGTTTTTTTACCGCCTCATCTTCATCATGCGAATCTCTGAACCTAAGTATACGACACAGTAAAATTTTTCCAAAAGTTATGTTGCTGAAACCACATATGAAAACCAACAGTATTTGCCAAGTCTACACGAGATGACTACCAGTGTGTATGGGCTTCAGACTATTTTTAGCTACAGATACACTTACGATAAATCTAAGCGATCTACACAAAGTAGTTTGTGCCACTCCGCACCATATTCCGTGCAGGTTTCTGACCCATTGACACATAAAAGCGACTGCTGGGGTGGGAAAACTGTCTCTCCGAAGTGAACAAACCGCAACACTTCATTTAAGCATATCCTCCATCACAATCGACGCATAAAACGTGTGGTCCTTGGTTGTGGCGGTGGGGGTTCAATGATGCTACTTTTTTTTGGAGTGTTCTCCCAACCTGAATTCAGATACGGGGAACAGGCTACACCAAGACCTACGAACCCTAGTGAGCCAGATCTAAGTGATTGGATGGCTGGCCACTCAGTGAAACCATTAGGTCGTAAGAGAAGTTTTTGAGGTTTTCCTGAACCAAAACAAGCAAAACAAGTACATTCGAAGGAAAACGCGAATTGTTGCCGTATTTTTAGCCTATTCTGTAATTTCCAAAGGAGTTAGTTTCGGTCCACTTTATTCATTGTAATCGAATAGCACCGTAGTGCTGGATTTGGAAGCTTGAATATTGCTGATTTCTTCTCGCTCCCGTTATAGCTTTCAGCTCACCGTTATCCACGATGTTGGCTTTGAATGTTGATATAGCATCATCAAAACGAAACTTCTTGAACCAGACGACTAGTCTTACTTATTACAGTGGAACACGCATTAGTTCATAAGCAGTGGAATTGAGAAGTGAAAGAAATATCAGCCATTTTTCCATGTCACTCTAAGTGTTAACTGTAGAATGGAGAGTAAGACAATTTAGAACACTCTTTTTTCAGCATTTGAGATACCCATGGGTATCATTGCCAGCTTTGATTTGTAATTATCAGAAAGGAACCCAAACGAAATGTTCGTTCCAACATTCTTGCCAAACTAGATCTTTGAACGATGTTCTTTCAGTCTGGTATTGCTTGCTATCATTGTTGGAGCTGCTGGTCTTATAATTCTTATAGCAATTCTCATACCGGTTATAATGAAAATCCGGCGATACCGTCATAAGGTACCAATTAGTCATTTAATTCGAAATCAATACACTCTTAGCTTTATCAACGAATTCTTTCAGAAATGGTTGGAAGAAACATGGGAGGAGCGCGTCAGGAAAGCCGCAGCCGATCTTAATATCCAAGAAGGGGGACCACCAAACAAAAATTCACGTGCGGGACGTAAAGCCTTGAAACAGTCTATGATCAAATCCAAGGAAGGCTCCAAAGAAGTCGGTTCCAAAGAAATAGGATCGAAAGAAGGCTCAAAAGATTTTGGCTCCAAAGAAGGGGACGAATTGTTCCCAGCAGCATTTGGTCCAGGTGATCGAAGAGGCGGAGCTGGTTATGGTGTATACTCGAATGAAGGCGCCAATAGAGGCGGAGCTGGTTATGGTGGATACTCCAATGAAGACGCCAATAGAGGGGGAGCTGGTTATGGTAGTGGAGCTGGTTATGGCGATGGAGCTGGTGGATACTCTAATAACCCTAACATGAATGCTCCCAATATGAATGCCCCAAATAGGTGGTGAAATCTCTCTCCTGATTTTTAAAACTATAACTAGTAATCGCAACAATTTCTTATGAAATAAATAAACGGTTCCTCTTTGTACTCGAGTCCAATAAATCAAAGCTAAGCCTAATATTGCTGGCTTTTGTTGTTTTGACATCCTATCAATATGTCTCATTAACCAGTAGCTTTGAACGAAGTTGAAAAAACTCTAACTCTATCTCGCCATTGCAAGAATTCTCGCCTAGTCTTACAGTTTCTCTGACAGTATTAGGATCCAGCGGTTATCAAAAAAGTCAGCCGGTGAGTGATAGAGATGACAGAGAATCTACGACTATTGAATTCAGTTAGTAAAAAAACAAGTAGGAGTAGAAAAAAGAAAAAATAAGCAAATGAAAATGAGTAAGAAGAATAAAGTCACACATTCTCAGAGATTACGGCGAACGCAGGCCGAACGCAGGCAAACACGTTTCAACAGCAGTTACACCGCGAGGTGAAAGCTTATTTCATCGCCCCACGAGCTGCGTTCGCCCCAGAAAGGCCGTGTTTCGGGGGCGATGAACTGGTTTGCGCTCAATCTGGGCACAGGGCTGTTGTGTTCGTACTGCAGACTTGGGTAAGTGGATGCTTACCCAAGCTCATCCAAAAATAACTCCGATAACTGAGCAAGAGAAACGCAGCATGACCTGCTAGGCCTCGCCCACAGGAAGACGAACGCAGGCATTGCTGCGACGGCAGCAATTGCTCCGATCCACACGCGAGGAGCAGCAAATCCTTCGATTGAGGCCTATAATGAGCATTTCTCGGCTGTCTTTTCGAATGGGACACAATTTCTCGCTTTTCCATTCTCTCTTGTTTCTCTAATAGCTTGTTCTTGTTGTTGTTCTTGGCTCTCGCGGTGGCAAAACGCCGAACATTCGCAGACCTTGGGGATTTTTTTTTCGCCGTTTGTTTTCGTGCGACAAAGAACGCCAAGCTGCAATCGCGTGCACTTCCCATCAGTTAATTGGACAAATTGTATATGATCTACAGAGTTGTACGTGTGTAGTGGTTACGAAATACGTGGAGATGGACTTGGAGATCATCGGAAACAGACACGCCCAGAGGTAACCTTTTTTCCAGATGTCCTGGATAAAGATCTTGAATGGTGCAAGGAATGGTGTTAGAAGACCCAGAGGGTCAAAGGTAGAAGAACATGCACTGAGAGCTGTGTGCTTCGAGTACACGTTCTGAGATGCTGTCTTAAATGGTATTAGAATGGTATCTGCTTGTGGATTCCAGGGAATCCCAAGCAGCTCGACAGATGATGGGTTTTTGACTCGATCTGATGGTTCGATGGAATGGTTAACGGTATCAGAGTTGCACAAGAACTCTCGAAGGTTCATGTGCATCGAGTCAAATAGGGTTTTAGAAGAATGGTATTTCTTGATGGCCTGCCGTTCCGACGAGGCACCAAGAAGGACATTGTCCACATAGGTATTTTTCTCAATCTCCTTGTTAAGTGGCTTAGATGGATCTTGATGAAGGTAGTAGAGGATAGATGCTGCTAGAAGAAATGGTGATGCGGTTATGCCAAATGGTACACGGGTAAAGCGGAAAATGCGTATGTTATCTGGTGATGGTGGTAGGTAAGGATTGCGGAGCCATAAGAATCGAGTGGCATCTCTCTGATTCTGCTGAAGACGAATCTGGAGAAATGCTTTCTCGACGTCCGCAACAAGGAGGTAGCGGGAGAGACGTGAACGAAGGAGAATGCCTACAAGATCCGGCAGAATCGCTGGACCCGAATGTAGGCAATCGTTCAAGCTCGGAGCGCCTTTGTAATGCGAGGATGCATCAAAGACGACCCGAAGCTTAGTGGTAGCGGATGATTCCTTGATGACAGCTTGGTGTGGGATATAATAGACTCGGTGATCGTCGAATTGATGTTCATCGACCTCCTCTATTATTCCCTTGTTATGGTAGTCGCTAATGGTATTAGCGTATTCCTTCCAGAGATGTTGTTTAGACTGGAAGGAACGAAACTGGCTTTGAAGGCGTTTCAAAGCTAGCATCTTATTGTCGGCGAGACGTGGGTGCGAGGTCTTCCAGGGAAACTGGACGTGTAGGTAACCGTCAATGATTTGAGCGGTATCCTGGAAACGTTTCAGAATCCGTTGGTCCTCGTCCTTGTCTACCGATGGATCAGGATCTTCGGTGATACCGAGACGATCAAGATCCCAGAGCTGCGTGATGGTATCTTCTTGGTAGGGTAATGGTGGACTTATGGTAGATGGTGAATTCGTGGTAGATGGTGGATTAATGATAGATGGGGGCTGAGTCGCATGTCTCAGCAAATCGACGAAAAAATGTGGAACCGGAGACAACTGGACCGAAGCGCGTCTGGACGAGCATCAATCCTGAGGGTAATTGCTTCGGGGTGTCCTTCTTGAGAACCTCCCAGAAGTAATCTATGTCCAACAGGATGTCTGGGGTCACAAGACGTCTTGCGGACAGTGAATCCGGATCGATACGGTAAGAGCGAAGAATGTGACGATCTTCTTTGCTGAGATGGTAGGGCTTGAAGGATTTGGTTAAGACTTCGCGTGTGCGAATGGTTTGTTAGTTTTATCAATGAGGTTGGTGGTGACGATGCCGGACTCTTCACTGGACCTATGTCCTCCAAACCCGACTACGGTAAGAGGTTTGGTATCTTGAGGTTCGAGTGAAAGGCGTGAGGCAGCGTCTTTGGTGATGAAACTGGTTTGAGCACCAGAATCTAGCATGATGTTAACTGGCTGTAAAGTGCCCGTTTCCTCATTACGGATATGGCCCTTTACAGTCATGAGGAGTGATCGATGGTGTTCTGGAAACGATGTCAGGGTGAAGGAATCATCGCTCAAATAAGCGTCTTCATCCGTGTCATTGAGGGTATTATGGTGTTGCGGTATGGTGTTGCGGTTAGAGTGGTACCTCCGACGAATCGGAGAGAGGCTATCGCGCGGCGTGTTGCGGAATCTAACCGAGCGAGAAGGTGAGTTAGATGGTGTGCGATAGCGACCGCCGTGATCGTAGGTGCGGTCAACGGCACGTCGGTAACCGCGGTATGGTGAGTATTCTCGACGTGGAGATTGATGATAATATCTGTCACGTGAGATACGTCTGAATGGTGATGGTGAGTAACTGCGACGAGGAGAAAGGTGTGGGTAATTCCTGTCGCTGCGGTATGGTGATCTAAATGGTAATGGTGAATGATTGCCACGAAGAGAATGGTATGGGTAGTTTCTGTCGTGGCGATATGGTGAATAAGGTCTAGATGATGTGACGCTGTCACGCGACGAGTCCCTTGACGGGAAGCGTTCGCGTGGCTGGCGACAGGTATTGCGGCCGTCGTGACGACGAAGTTCGCCACGATGGCGTGGTGGTAGGTTGGTAGGACGAGAGTCCATATAATGGTTACAGAGGACTTCATGGTGTTTGCCGCCGCATAGTGGGCAGGTAGGGTACTGACATGTGTTGGCTGTGTGCCCTGGATGGAGGCACATCCAACACAAGTTAAAGTTTCTGACTACCATGCGGCGAACGTAAGGCCGCATAGATGTTGCACAGCGGGTCGGTCGATGATTACGCGAACCGCAGAAACAGCACCTATGCGGATCAAATGATTCAGGAGATGGTGACCGCGTACGGTTATATGGTGAGATGGTATTAAGAGCAGGTTCATTAGGTTCAGAAGGAAACTGACTATCATCAAGCTTTTCAAGTTCTTGGATAAACTCATCAAGACCAACAAGAAACTCAGACATTTTCCAAATTCTACCTGACCGATGTTCCATCCTGTTCACTTCCAACTGCGTTTCTCGAGGGAACTTGTTCCTGATAAGCTTCTTCAATGCCAACGACGTAGACGTGTCCTCGAACCGATTGAGCTGTAGGATGCACGCTTGGACTTGACATAGGGTGTCCCGCTGAGCGGAGGCTGACGCAGACGAAACGGGCAAATTCTCTAATTTCTGCAAAAAGAAATGATGAGTAAATTGCGGACGGTCATAACGCCTACGAAGTGCCTCAACGGCAAGATGGTAGTTAGCAGGATCAGTGATGTCGTATCCCTGTACGACCAAGGCGGCACTACCCTTAAGGCTGTTTGCCAGATGGATGAACTTAGCAGCCGTAGTAAGATTGGGATTATCATGTACCGCAGCCTTGAACTTAGCCCAAAAGACGTAGTACATGGCGAAATCCCCATCAAAGGTAGGTAGCTCCACCTTGCGGAGCTGTACAGATGCGAGATCTACAGACGATGGTGGTGATGGTGAATGGTTTGAATGGTATGCGAGATGCTCCAAGGGGCTAGAATAGATCTGGTCCTGTGGAGAGATCCCACGGCGATGGTGGTTGGTATTTTCAATGTTATTAATGGTATTGAAGTGGGTGGAAGTGCGTTCTTGCTCCAGGCGGATGCTATCCGCGAGTTCCCTCTCTTTGATGAGAAGGTCTTCGAGGTTAGCCACCATGGTGTTAGCCTGGGCTTCCACATCGTCGCCATTGTGGTCTTGCCAGTATTGCTCGAACTGAGTGGTGAGTTCGTCCGAGTTGACTTGATCCTTGATAAAGTCAAGGGTATAATCATAACGGTCCTGGAAGGTGTCACGAGCGGTTTCGATGTTAAACTTCATGTTCGTGATATCCGCATTGCGACGCTGAAGCTCGCGTAGCTGGACCTCCGGAGCTGCAGTCGAATGGTAGATGGTACCATAGTTGTTCCCCGCAGCGTTGACCAAGCGCATCAGGTTGTTGATCGCATTGGTGAGTCGTGATCGACATCCACGGAAAGTTGACATCGTCAGTTCGCTGTATCGCTTCGATACTATCTGAAAATACGCATATTGACATTGTGTGATTTCACCGCGCAGTAACACTGGCCAAATGCACTGCAACGGTGCAGGGCGCTAATGGTGTTGCGAGTAGCCCGATGTAAGCAACACGACAAAACTGAGCAACAAGTTACGCTTACGGATGGCAGGGTTGGAGGGAGATTGTAGTGGCCGCGCAAGGTAAGACTGGATGGTAGAATGGTAGCCATGGTATTGATACCGGAGCGCTCTAACCTGGTAAGAACTGCGATGGTAAACATACACCCCCGGAGACTAAGGCCAGGCACACAAGAACTAAGGAAAGGTTGTTGCGCGTGTAAGAGCCATAGGTAGATCAATAGTCTGGGCGCGTGCGAATGTGCAGCCTGTATGAGCCAGTTGACGTGCTCGCGAGCGCCTGTATACCGTCAGCAACGCTGCGCCAGCAGTAAAACCTACCTCCTGCTGACCAGCTCCGTGCGGCCGCCTTCCCATCCACAGACCGCAACAAACGCAAGGCGCTTAAGGAGCCTACATCCCCGAATGCGTGCCGGCAGGAGCGCCGGTGCAACTCCGCTTTGGAGATTGTACCACCAGAACTGCTGCCACCAGTCCCAATGGTAGCGCCGGTTCGGTCCTCTACATGGAGGATGCAATAGCCCCAGTCGTGACCCTCGCACATGAACTCTTACCCGCGCAAGCCTAACCCTAGCGCGAGCGTGCCTGAACCAAAGTCTAAGATGGTATACGTACAAGGGCCCACAGAAGGCAAGGAAGTCTGATGCAACCTCCCCCTGGAAGCGCAGCAACGGGTTCGGTGCCGGGATGAACCCAGCTGGCCGATGCACCATTGTCGTGCCCCAGGGTCCTCGGTGGTTCAGTGTGTCAGGATGAACCCCGAGCACGACTGGCCGCGTCGGTGAAGGATGCGCTTCCTGGACCTAATGGCGGCCTACCCCCACAGACGTACCCGGCCGTATCCCATGGTTAGCTCCCACTTCCCGTCTCCCCTCGCCAGGTCCCTACGCTGAGCCCCCAACCCTAGCCCCGCCCCCTCGGTATACTTGCTGATGAGCTTGACGGTGATGCAATACATGGATACATATGTAATAACACGAGCGCTATAGATGGTGTTTATTATGCAAGAAATCACACAATATCAATACACGACAATCAATCAATGGTACAGCGATAGATAGGATTAGGGGCAACTCAAACATGGTGGATGGTAGATGGTGTGCACGACGGCCAAGGTGTTGGTCAACCTTCGGGAGGACCTGCTACTCCAGATGGTATGAGGTGTTCAACGGACGCGAGTGGTACACGGCAAGAATACACGACACGAGAGACAACGAAAACACGACCGTCCGGCGTGACCGCAGAGGCGCGACTGATTTCGAAAATCAGCCGCACCGCGCGGTCCGCACGCGGCACGGCGTGGGAAGTACCGTACGCCAGTGCGCGCGGCGGGACCCGGCCACAGGGCAGAGTCGCGCACGGCGCGACAGCTCCTATGGAAAATTATTTTTGAAAAAAGTTATTTTTGAGGCATATTTTTATTCTTGAATTTCCTTTCAAGTTTTACTATTGCATATTGCTTTTTCAGCTATTGCTTCTGCATCTGTCATCCGCGAAGGTTCAGGTTCGTAATTAAACAGCTCAAAGAAATCTGCTAAGAATGTAAAACATTTCCCGATAGGTAGCCATATAAACTCAAGTCTCTCTGAGGTAGTGTCCTGATGTCCGTGGAAGCAGACTCAGTGAAAACTTTCAGAGCAGTGAAGTAGCTAAAATGATCTTGAAACCTCCTGAATAGCACTCACACCAGTCTGAAAATCTTACATTTTTAGGGTGCCCGGCGAAGGAAGCGAAGAGTGCTCTGGAATACCAGGTGGGTTATCCGCATTACCAACATCAAAAGATGATTTCAACGAAGATTTACAGTCAAATGTGGGCTCCATTCAACTGTAAGTATTTGCAGGAAGCGGTGACGGTTCTGGAGAAGTATCTGAAGACTCTGGTGAGTGGATCTTCTATGAATTTTAGGGAAAAGTGCAAAGTGGGGAGGCAGTGGTTCAACGCAAATTTCAACTCTGCATTTTCTATTCAATTGCATTGTTATTTCTATTAAAAGAACTGATTTTCGGAAACATGAATGCGAGCCCGCCAAACCTCGAAAGCACCCTCTATTATTGCTGTGGACAATAAAAGATAACTGCAGGTCTTCTCTTTCTCAGATAGAAGAAAAAATGAAAATCTTTTAGGTACTACATAGTAGTGGAAGAACTCACTAGACTGCAAGGAAGTGGAAACTTATGATATCAATTATTAGAGCCTTATTCACATCTCCCAGTACATCTATGGCCTAGCTGCCTTTGCATATTTTCCCGAATACTGGCGTTCACCATAAAGTTCGGTTTTTCAACGTACGAAAGCTACGCTAGCTCTAAAACTATGATAGGGCCCATTCCTTCATGTTACGCTACGAAACATAGCTGTCATTTGAAGTTTTCATGAGAAGCAATTGTGCTCGCCGATTTCATTCGTACAGGGTGCGTCATAAATATTGACGCACTGAAATTACGCTGTAAAAAAGACAACATCCCGAAAATCATTACATATGCATATCCAAAATGAAGGTCATGTCTTAGCGAATACAAAACATCCACCTCTGTTCGGAGAGCGCTCTCTCCTTGTAAAAGCAGCCACGAAGATATCAGTAGAGAATGTCGCCGATGCGCCGCAACTGAAGTTTGTCCGTAATTCTTCCATATTATAAAGAGGGTAAGCTTTAGGAAAACGATACTCCTACGGGAGGTGAGGCAGGTCTTCCTCTCCAAGTATCACATGAAAGCATATCCTTGTTCGCAAATCTTGTCGTGTTCCCGCCAAAGAAACGCATCTATGTCTTACTATAGAAAATTTTTTCCTTTCCTTGTTTCTCATTCAAGCCATCTTCTAAGGGCACATTTTCTTGCTTATATCAGTTCTCATCACAAGTTGAATTCATGGGTACTCTGGCAGGGCTTGGCTGTTGTGCAAGAGACAAAAGTGGTACGGGCCCAGTTTCAAAAATCTTCTTGAGGGACTTCAATTTGGCAGAGAATAGACTTCCTTCTGTACTGAATTCCAGTCTGTCGATGACCCCAAACAAAGGCTTATCTGTTGAAGATCTGCGACAAAGTCGACCTGAGTTAGTTGCGGCGCAGAGGCTATGCAAAACAGATAAGCCCTCGTCGTCTCTGTGACTGCTTCAGCAGGAGAGAAGCCTGCTGCGAACAAGAGTGCATTTATTCGGATCGCCACGACACTGGCTTTGTTTTGCATATGCTTATTTGGAATGTTTTTGCATCTTGTCTTTTCCACAGACTCATTTTACGTGCGTCAATAATTCTGACACGCTTTGTAATTTCAAGAAATCCTGGATGACCGGCGAATACGCAGAAGAAAAATTGGAAATCGCACTTAAACATTACCAATGACAGAGTAAGTTCATTCTGATGAAATAACAATAGTTTTAAAAAATTATGGAAAGAAATTACACTTCTAGGTGAATGCCCTTCCAATATGATCCTCGGAACGTGCAAACCAGTCTGCGAGCAGGACTGCAAACTGGTAATCACTGCTGTTCGAACTTTATAATCTCAGTAACTCTCTCACTTCTCCATTTATTTGAAGGGACCAAAATGTGACAAGATCGGGTGCGGAGAAGTGGAGACGTGCTCGTGCATAGCTGGATACGTGCTCGTATCGGTCAGCAATCGTGGTCTCGGTTGTGTGATGGTCGAGGAATGCAGCGATTTCAACTGAGAACATGCACGCGTCCCTTCATTCATCGGAATGAACTTGTGGAAGCGAATGGCTCTCATAATCTCTTACGTTCTATAGCATCATAACCCTAGTTACACTCTCACTCACATATTGCTAATCAGCATGCAAAACCACAGGTTTTAAAAGAAATCTGAGCTCCACACAAGCCCGAATTTGATTCTACGAGGTGCTCTGTTAGGAGTATCCCCAGGTTTCGACAGTCAAAACTGAGACATTCTATTTCTCAAAGCCATCAATGCGTTATGACTAGAACAGTAGTAGAAATCGCTCGAAAAGTAGCCTCAAACTCATTAACCTGTGGAGGTCTTAAAACGAATATCTCACCTCAAAACCGATTTTGAGATTTTTACATCAGGAATATTGCTAGGCGACTCTTACCACGACAATGTAGGTGATTTCTTTTGTAACTGCCTGGAACCTCTTTTTTCAGCCCCGCTTCTTGTGGAGAATTCTTTATGTCGATTGAGACATCTGCTACTGGGAGCTGCCAAGGACCGATATCGCCAGATGCACTGCGTTATGGTAGCTGTCCTTGTGATGACAGTGTTCCTTTGTGGAAAATGCTAAAACCGACACCACGAACATAGCACAAAAGATGGGTTACAAAAGCGAGTTTTTTCGGCATTCTAGTAAAGAATTACGCATCTCATTTGATCAGCTCTGTCAGCCGATTCTTCTCCTGAGAAAAATCTCAAAATTGCTCCTGATGTTGGAAATTCCAATTGACAATGTCGCTTAATATTGAACATTGCGTACACCGAGCATATTTTTTTTTTCATGGATAGGCAATCAGTGTTCGAGATCCGGTCGACCAATCTGGTTCGTCGCTTTCTGTACTTAATAATGTAGCCCTGAAAAAGCGCCGGAAAAAATGCAACTTTCAACACAAAAGCACGTCATGATGTACCACGATCATCATATGCACATGAGAACTGAAGGATGTGGTGCATCATGTGTATCACATGGTCCGCAATGGGTTGAGGTGTGGCCTTGCAGGCTTCGAGGACATAAGTGGACTCCAAAGTGCGGTCAAATTCGCTGCTGCATGAAATCCTCAAATCCTCCACCACGTCTTGTCCCAGCTCATCTCCCCCCTCCCCCCCCCCACTCTTCCCTCTGAGCATTTTTAACGTCTGTATTATCCACATGGGAAACGGCAAGTATTGGTCTCCATGATGCGAGAAAATGAGGGAACAAGATCCTCTATGCCTATAATAGTTAGCTAGCTACCATAATAGCTTCATGATTTGCCAGTTATACATAATACATCGAATACTGCTCGAGAGCACTACTCACTGAGCAGCCTTCCTTCGTGGTGCTACTATTTTACAGGCATGTTTAAAAAAGAATATTTTGCCAAGAAAGCTACAGCGACGTAATGAAAAGTCTCCTAAATTCATCCCACAGGTTTTGTGCGGCACCAATGTGTCATGCTCAATCAAGACACTTTGTAAGGAACTGTGAACACCGATAACTCTGAGAGTTTTATTGTTTCAACAAAACTCGTATATGTATTAGTTTTTGAAAGCAACAATAGCTTTAAGTTATACAGTTATTTCCCTTTCGAGTTCTTCTTTTTCGTCAATGTGCCAAGGTCAGGAGACTAGAATGCAGAGTCTTATCCATCTCTTCGCTTTGTGCTGAAGAAAGTGTCAAGAAAGCGTATAAATCTCACATCTTTTCCGTAGTAGAAGTATCCTGAGGCGCCAATTAAAATAGCTATCACCAGGAAAAATATAAGGTTCCGCCCAATTGCCCAGTGAAGATATCTGAAAACTAAATGCTATGACCTTTGCTAAAAAAAATTTTTTTACAGAGTATAGCTATAACGTTCCTTGAATAAGCAAGGAAGTCCCTCTACTCGATTGCCTTTTCTCAGACTTCTTTAATGATGGAAACTCACTTTTTCGCTTCAGCACTTAGGTATGGTTTCGATGGTGGTTTCATACGTGCATGTGCAACATCCTGGAACCAAACTTGTTGTTGTTGACACTGAATTTCGCTATATGGCAAACGGACCGAAGGCATCGACCGCATTTCATGTACTTGAAATAGCTCCTAAATTTTTCTCTAATCTTATTCACGGCATACTCGATTATTCAGGATTCCGCTTTATGGGTATGTGGGTCGGTCAGTGCCTCCAGTCCATGTGTCATATACTGGAGTTCGGTGACGCGGAACGTTTTGATCACTGCAAGATTTGTGTTTAGAAATTTACATGGAGTATTGAAGACATACATCGGCTTCAGTAATTTGTTCCTCTGCCGTTGGTGTCGGTTGATTTGCCCTTGAACGTACAATATGAAAATGATTCAACAAGAGTTACCACCAAGAGCTCAACATAAAACGGTTCTACAGTTTCTGTTCGTTGTTCTGACAAGGAAATTATAACTGCCTGTAGTGAAAATTCGTAAGGAGTGATATCATAAGGGCAATTTATACCAGTTGCGTGCGTCAGTCCTTGTTAGTCGCACGCATCCATTTTCAAGGGAATTTACATGATGACCGGTCAACACGGTATGCACATACTCAATGAAAAGATCGCGCGGATGCCGCGAAGTCGTAAACGCGTGCGTCTGAGCTGCGACCGCGATGCGACTGGGCCCTATTCCTCATCATAGAGCCGCACCCCTCCAGCATAAGTTGCCCTAGCGACCTGCATTGATCCAGAATCTTTCTATGTAATGCAACACTAAAGCTACTACCGCTTTCTCCCATTCTACCGTTATTAGAATACTGTAGTAATGCAGGGAGTGAAAATCTGTATCGATGGCAGACTAGTGAGGCTCTCATCCTGTAGTCAAGTACTTACTAGTTGGAAGGGACCGACACGGCTTACAAATACATATATCTTGGAGTGAGTTTGCACGTAAATATTTTATCGTAAATCTGCATGAAAAAATAGGTTTAACTTGCTGTGCAAAGCTATTGAGAGCAGTGTTCTGAAATGCATATGATAGTAGACGTCCCGTTGCAAATAGCTACTTCAACCAAGTATACTTTTCCTGCGCGCAACACGAACAACTTGAGAGTTCATGCATCGGTGCGATTCCACCGCAGCGATTATCATTGCACAACTTCTATAATTTTGTTGTAGGTACAAATATATCACTTCAGAGAAGAATGCATTGAAAAAAATCCTTACAGAGGGTTAGGAGATGACAAAGCGGATTTTGAAGTTTGTAAAAATAACAATTCATGCGGGAGAGCCTCAAATATTGACTATAAGTACCTTTCGATCCATGGATACACACTGTAACAATACATGTGTGGTTTACATGTATTCGTTCGTGAAATTTCAGGCCCTAGCTCTCATGAAGGCAATTTGCCAGAGTAGGCAAAAATGCAACCGTTACAAGCCTCCTATCTGCTCAGGAATAGTATAATCAAAACAGTGTGAACGTGTGTAGTTATGGGACATCAATTCATTTCTGGCTTTTATAGTACATCTGTGTTATATTGTCCTTCCCTTGTCTAAGAACGCGTCGTCATATTGAAAATTTAAACATCGATTGCAATCCTCTCATAGTGTTTACTCACCTTACATCAGGAGGGAGGAATGTACCTGAAATATATACATTATCACAGGAAGTATCTGACAACATAGTATCGGTTAGGTATATCATCTAAACTTCCGGTTTAGATCTTCAACTCCTCTCGACTTTTACCTATATTAGCGAGGTTATATTTCAAACGTTTTTTTTTCCCTTAGTCTCAAGAGAGTCATTCTTCTTAAGCGCTGAGGGTGTCTTTCGTAGCATGCAAGTATGGGGTGGGCCATGAATACGGCAACAAAGAGAAGGGTAATCAGAAAAAGATTTTCAAAACAATTTGGGGCACTGTCACATGGCTTATTGTCACATGTTCAATAACTTACATATGAATATAATACAAGAAAACATCCGAAGATATCCTATATCTGCTAGGAATCAGACCCTGAGACATCAAAGCAGCAGGCCGCGGCGCGCAAATTGTTGGCCAAAAGTTGTTGTTATTTGCTATTTTTGAAGCTCCTTTCTGGAAATTCTCTAATCCGAAGTGGTTTTGAGCAAGCGCATATCTCAAGTACCGTGAAAACCTACTAGCACATTTGAACAAGTTTTGTGCAATTGAGGGGTCACTCGACAAAACCAGTGGGTCCTAAAATTTCTTGTTTCCCCCAGCTCTGAATAAGACGAAAAATGAGTTCCTGAGCACTCCCCTGGTAAATCATCTAGAGACAGTCTCTCGACTTAACATTACTTCAAGGCACAACATGAAAGCAGAACACTAGTTCTAACCGTGTTTTTGACCCACCCTGTATGTATTAGAAGCATTCTCGAAATCATTTGAAGATGATGCTCCAGCGCAGTGAGGCTAGTTTGTGGTTTTAACATTGACAGAATCGACCATGTAAGGGAGTAAGCCGAATTCCGGAAGCTTGGAAGCCTTTGATTGGAGTCATTGAGTCGGAAAAGGTTTTATCACCACTCATAAATCATCCTTCATCTAAAATTGCTTCCTCATACTTCATCGCATTGGTATTAATCGATGGCTTGTTAACATTCATTTCAAAAAACATTCCGTGATCAGGGCGCGCCGAGTAACTCTTAACGAACTTTTTGCCGAAGAAACGAGTTAAAGAGTGGTCCAGAATGCTTAAATCTGGCGACACAAATTTCACTTATGAACAAGCAGAAGGTGGACCATCAAATTTCGAGTAGCACGAGCACCTCAAGCGGCAACGATTTTGATACGTATCGATATTCACAGGCAGCAGTGACGCCAGTTATGCTCCGAAATCGCTAAGTATCGAAGGCGATGTTGTTTGCCGCGGCGATATACGAGGACCGTTTGGAAAGTTTCCGGAATCAGCACCAAGGAGCTGTTATTTTCAAAAATTTCCATGCAAATCTGTTCAAGGGTCCCTCAAATGAATTGGCTGTGAGTGTCAATCCGATCTGACAAAGTCTCTGCTTTTGATAGGGGGATCAAGGCAATCAACCGCGACTGCGCGCAGTTACAGAGAGATGTTAAATCTAGGTAATCAATATTTTTTTTTCAATTTTAAGAGAAAACCGCAACTCAAAGGCAGCACCCATGACAAATTTCATGTTCGAAATTCTGGATGTTTTAGAGTCTGGACGATAGTTCCAGTAATTCTACACAAGTTGCAACGCTGGAGGCATCCGTATTCCCAAAATATAACAAGTTAGACTGGGGCCCGTAGTAAAGCGTCATGGCAGTGAGATGAGCTCCAAAACACACTACCACGCTTCAGGGGATGATTGCATGCCAGCTCCACGGGGTATAGGATAGCAGATCGTTGCGAGCCATGTCACTACTGTTAGAGCACGCCTTTGCGAATAGGGGCGATAATCGCCCTTCTGGAAGCTCGTTGGCTTTTCCACCTGTGAAAATAGTGAGAAAGGCTAGTAGACGCAGAATTAGCTACACCGACCGTTTCACTCTGCGTCTACTCATCTCTCCCACTCTTTCTACAGCATGAAAAGGCGATCAGCTCGTAAAAGGGCGACTATCTCCTCTGTTGCCACTTAGTTGTATTAGATTTCGAATCGAAACTGTGATCTATGTTGAAGAATAGCTTTAATCGCTACACTGTGGCCACGAAAGATGCAATGAAAACAGTAGGTTGGACACGAAGAATGGATTCTGAAAAAGAAAGTGCCGTTTACTGAGGTAGAATGGGGACGGCGTCCGTTTTGGGAGTTCCAGGGGATTGATGGGAAAGCCCTCGCAACTAAATATTAGCCAAAATTTTTAGAAGTTCAAGCTGTGGTAATCCGAGCGACACGCGCGGATTTCAACAGAAAAAAATAGGCCCCACGTACGTCAGCATGACCGCACGAGCAGGTGTTATGGCTCATCAAAAAAAAACTTCCAATAATGAAGTCCATTGAACGATATTTATGCATTCGCTTTCTCGCACCTGCATCTGTCCTTAAATCTTAACATCTTCTCGTCAGGGGCAAGATTCCGATCAAGAGACGAGTTAATCATGGCTTCATCCTATTACTCTGAGTACATCGGAATAATCCCTTCTAGAGAGACAATGAAAAATTAGACACAGACCAGACCAAGTGTATTCGAGGGGATTGAGTTATGAAATAAGATACTGATTGCGTCAGATTCATTTACTCTTCATTGTCATTCCGGAAACTTGCCAAACCGCCCTCGTAGAGTGCTAAATTCTATGCGAAATATAGTGGAAGCATCTCGAGCTGATTTGCATCATTGTCACTGGGCAATGCTTCAATTTTGCTCCAAAAACACAGGAGAAAAAGTGATTTACTATAAGTCATTGTTGCTCTGTCGAGAGTTTGTATCGTTAGTGTTCCAGCGTAGAAAATCAATGTTCACTCACCTTTCCGTAAGTCATCGATTAGACACTTGTAATAGAAGGCGTGCTCTTCCTGCTGAGCAATGAACCTCTGAAGATAAGGCCTATGTAATTCTTTTTTTCTTCTGCAAGGATATTTACACACGCTTGCATTTTTTCAGAAGCGAGCCCGACGCGCTCCAATACCCATTTGTCGACCTGCTTCGATTTTTTAAAGTTAAGCTATTTTTCTTGTATTCTGGGTGTTCTTTTTTGAAGTCGACAGGACCTAATGTTCGCTCCTGGTTGTGGAAAATGTTAGGTGGGCGCTTATATCCAAAGGGTGCTTCGTAAAACCTTGTGTTTTCAAAGTGGGCTTCGTTTTTATGTGAACCAACAACAAGCTGATGTGAGGGGCCTGCCGACGACGACCTATTCTTTTCACTTGATACGTACAGAAGCCAGTGTCGCCGCTTCGCGAAAACTGAAAACGCTGTACTCCTCGACAAGCATAACAGCAGCCTCGCCTTCAGTTTCTCTGTTAAATCAGAGAGCTTTGTCTCTGATAACTGTGCAGCACGAACGCAGCCCGAACGCATATTGGTTCCGTTAGAAACGCTAGCAGCAACGGTCCTCATTTGCTGCCATCCCTCAGCAATTGCTGCTAAAGGGACGAAAGGTTGAGCAGCAATCGAGGAGAGGATAGCAGCAACTGAGATGTTGTGAACAACCTAAGATATTATCTAAGATATTGTATAAGGTTTACTTCTCATGTCAAGGAAATACGTCGTTCTGTCAACGACATATATTGTCCGTAGGTAATATCCACTGGCACTTATGCGTGCCCTAGTTTCTCAAGTAATTGGGGTATGATCCCCTATCATTCAGGTGTTAATAGGGCGCGGTACCGACTTTGAACATTCCCCTATCTGGCCCCCTGTGGCAAACTCACACCTAGTAGGTCGGCACCGCCCCCTGTATTCTGCATATAAACCCCCATTTGGTCACTGTATTGACTATTCGCTCTACTCGACGAACCTATCGTCGACGGGTTGTTAATAAAGCCTTATTAACAATCTTCTCTACCACGTACCACACATTGGTGCATCGGCCGTGGTAGCCTACCCCAGCCAACGTTCTGTCCCCGCGAGTCCTCCCTGAGGAACCGGATAGAACTAGGCTTCAGCACTCTTCTAGCTTGTGTGTCCTCCCTGAGGAACGAGAAGAGTGCTTCAACTCAGTTCTTGTGCGCGAGTCCTCCCTGAGGAACCGCAAGAACAGAGGCTGCTCATTCCTGAGCCTATCTCTAACGAGAACAGGAAGAGCTTGAAATTCTTTCCACTCCAAAGGAAAGTCTTTCATCTGCCTTTGCTATTCCTGCCTGAGGAATACAAGGCACGAAAGTCGCTCTCGCTTGCGAATCCTCCCTGAGGAACCGCGAGACCGACTCTACTCCCTTCTTGAGTTCTCTCCACAGAGAATTCGAAGGAGTATCAGTTCTTTGCTTCACAGCAAGAACTTCAACAGCCTTTTGCGATTCCTCCCTGAGGAACTCTAAGGCAAAGTTCGTTCTCAGCCACGAATTCCTCCCTGAGGAACTTCGAGAACGCAACTTTCTCGCTCCCTTCTTGAGTTCTCTTCACAGAGAATTCGAAGGAGTGTAAGTTCCTTGCTTCACAGCAAGAACTTCAACAGCCTTTTGCGATTCCTCCCTGAGGAACTCTAAGGCAAAAAGTTCGTTCTAATTCACGAGTCCTCCCTGAGGAAACTCGAGAACGCAACTTTCTCACTTCCTTCTTGAGTTCTCTTCACAGAGAATTCGAAGGAGTGTCAGTTCTTTGCAACTCCGGCAAAAGAACTTCAACAGCTTTTTGCGATTCCTCCCTGAGGAACCCTAAAGCAAAAAAGTTCGCTCAAACTTACGAGTCCTCCCTGAGGAACCTCGAAAGCGCAACTTTTTTGCCGTTAGTTCTCTTCACAGAGAATTCAAAGGAGTCTAAGTTCAAGCGAAGAACTTTTTCTGTGATTCCTCCCTGAGGAATCTTTCTCTTCCTTCCTCAAGAAAAGGAACGAGACACAAGAAGTCCCGCGTGGCAGGAAACACTCTACCTTCTGGATCAAGAGCGAATAACCTCACCAACTCGAGGAAAACTACAAAAGATCCGAAGATGACGGAAATTCAAGTGTTTAAGACAAGGATCACGAGCGCTTGCGCATTTCTCAACACGAATCAAGCTGAAATGAATCAGCTTGATCAACCATTCGCATTCCCTACCGACAAAAAGGACTGCCAGAGCTATATAAGAGAGAAAATGACATCTGTAAACCATCTGCAAAGACGAATAAAGAATGCCAAGGATCATCTCGACGCTCAAATCACAGCCGCCATCAGCAGTATCAATACTCGTCTGGAACAAAAGGAGCGAGAAAAACTGATGAGCGAACTGAATAAACATCTGGAATCAGACTCGAACAGTCTCGACTTCACGACTATGCAATGGCTGAACCAAATCGAGTTCAGAAAAGAGGAATTGACACAGCAAAGTGAACTCATCACTGCATCTCTTCCAGTGGGAAGAGCGTCCACTTCCAGCAACGACAATCCGGATTGGACAAGCAGTAGCTCAACGCAACCAGAACGGACCGAACGAAGCATTCAGATCCGTCGTCCTCTCCTCGAAGTACCACCTTTCTCAGGAAACTTTCGAGAATTTAACGCATTCTGGTCCGTCTTCGAGTCCTTAATCCACAACGATAGGGAGATTTCGGACACAGAAAAATTCCTCTTCCTGAAGCAAGCCTTGAGAGGAAAAGCAGCTGCGGCAATCCAGTGCCTCCCTGTTATAGGGGAAAAATACCAAACAGCTGTAAATACCCTCAAGAAGAACTTCGACAAATCAGCAAGCATGGCCGACATCCTCATAAACGAGATTGAACGGCTACCAAGAGCTAAAGGAGAACCACATAGCTGCAGAGATACCTTTGAAGCAATCAACTCTCGTATGAGTCATCTGGAACAAACAGGAATTCCGATGAACGCCGATCGGATGTGGCGACGTCTTATCCTCTCAAAGTTCCCAGAATTCGTCTGCAGAACAGTCATTCAAAAGGAGAACGAAGCTGGAAACGCATTCGATGTGAATGACATTATCACGGCAATTGATGACATCATTGCCTTACAAGAGACCACCTCACTCACCACCAAAACCCTCTTCGATGTGGGACAAACCAGAAACACCATTGAAAGGCAAAATGGACGGACAGAGAAACGCTTCACAGAAAAACGTTTCAAAACCACGTGCTTATGTGGTGGAACGCATCCACCACAATTCTGCAAGAAATTCAGCACTGTCGAATCTCGTCGTGAAGAGGCTCGGAGACAAAGAGCATGTTGGAAATGCTTCGACAAAAGCCACAACTCACGAGATTGCAGAAACTTTGGACCCTGTCCGAAATGCAATGATGCCCACCATTCAGCACTTTGCTCTTCGAGAAGGACCGAACCAGAGACAATGCACATGCCAAAGCCACGACCCTGGCAACCAGCTATGAGAGACAACCAACAATTCTCTTCGAGGCCTGCGAACCAGACACCTTCAAATCGACAGAAGCAGCCTCAGTCGAGACCTGGAAGGGAGACAAATACTGTTCAAACCCATCAGAACTCCACCTCTCCCGCAATGGATTTGTCACTCGATTCGAAGGCTCAAACATTCAACCAGTACGTCCTCCAGATCGCCTCAGCAATGATCTTCAATGAAGCCGAACAGGACTACGAGTCAGTGACAATGCTCCTTGACTCAGGAGCCCAAAGAAGCTTCATCAAGTCGCATGTCAGCAACACACTGAAGCTGCCAACCATCAGTTCTACATCATTCACTACTACGGGAATGGGTGAACTGAGAGAGACCTTCACTTCAAGTGAAGTACCTATCACCCTTAAAGGGTTACATGGCACGAAAAAGCTCCAACGTTTGTCGGTTTATACCAAGGAAAGACTGACCGCCAAAACGAGGACTGCAGAATTGTCTAAAGAAGACAAGCGCTTCATCAAAGACAAAAGGATCACGCTAGCCCAAGATGATCTCAAGTGTTCCGATGTCTCTCCAGACCTGCTCATCGGACAGGACCTATTGAGCACCATAATCGATCACAGTGCTCCTATCCTTCATCTTCCATCTGGACTTATCCTAACACCCACAGTGTTTGGATACACGATCTCCGGAACTAGCGAAGCTCATCTGTCCAGTGATACAAGCTCAGCGAGCAGCTCACTCATAGTCGCTACACCCTTTGTAACATCACCAAGGGACGACTACAAAAAGGACATCAAACACCTGTATGAACTCGAATCTCTTGGCCTAAACATCAGTAATGATTCTCACGAGGCATCTATGATCAAGTTCATGAACAACTACAGGAAATCAATCGTCATACAGAATGGAAGAATAACTGCTGGATTCCCATTCACGGAAGACGTTGCAAACCTCAGCGACAATTTTAACGTCGCGATTAGACGATTCCAAAGTCTCTTCAAAGTCCTTCAAGGAGACACCGAAAAGATGTTCCTTTACAACGATACGCTCATGGATTATCTCAAAGAAGGAATCATAGAAGACTGCAACAATGCTGGAACTGGAATTGCCACATTCTACCTTCCTCACAGGCATGTATGGACACCGTCAAAATCAACGAAACTCAGAGTGGTTTTCGATGCATCGTCTCATGCCAAGGACCAGCTTAGCCTGAACGATGTGGTATATGAAGGATACTCTCTTTCACCTCTGATCCACGAGATTCTGCTGAGGTTTCGAACACATCAATACACGATGACGGCCGATATTCAAAAGGCATTCCTACAAATACGTCTGCCTGAGGACCACAGAGATGTTACTCGTTTCCTATGGGTGAAGGATCTCAGCAAACCAGCACAAGGATCCAATCTGCGATACTTCCGATTCTGCAGAGTTCCATTTGGAGTGAATGCTGGACCAGCAATACTAAACCAATCATTGCTGAAACACATCGAAGAAACGTCATCAGTACTAGGACAGGAACTGTCGAACTCACTCTACGTAGACAACGTTCTGCTAGAAGGCGAAACTCCAGACGAGCTACTAGCAAAGTATGAAGAGTCAAAGAAGATATTCTCATCCATTGGAATGAACCTTCGCGACTACCTCTCTAATAATGTCGAAGTCAACAAAAGGATCAGGGGATATGACAGAGCCACCAACTCTTCAACGAAAATTCTCGGAATTTGTTGGAACTCCACAGACGATACGATTTCATTCAAATGTAACGACAAAGGAAGCGGCAAGATTTCGAAACGGACTGTGCTAAGCCAGATCAACGGATACTGCTACGATCCTCTCGGCTTACTCACTCCTTTGATGACGCCTGCTAAAGTGTTCCTCCAAGACCTGCACAAGCAGAAGTACGGATGGGACACTGAACTGCTGCAAACAGATCAGGAAACCTGGAGATCCATCAAAACCAACATCAGCGGTTTCGAAAAAGAGCTGCCAAGGAAGATCTCTGTAGACACGGCCGCAAGCCACACGGTTTCTGTGTTTGTCGACAGCTCCAAAAGAGTCAAAAGAGAGGAAGAGTCCAAGGGATAAGCCATGAATCCGTCGCAGACTTGACCATCGGCACTTCCGTGCAGTACCAAACGGACAACCTGGTCGACTACATGGACTGTGATATATCCGCAACACCACTGCATGGATGCTACAATTGTTTGAGTGGAGCAGAAGTAATCTTCTCGTGCTTCTCAAAGCAACCGATCATGGTAGAAGTCAACTGCGAACGCCACATGTTTGCAGCCGTGTGTAATTCGTCTACGTCGCACACTTCGGTTACGATACATGCCACACTACCGAAGTTCAAGGAAGCCTGCTGGGTACAATGTGGACCATCACTTCACAACATCACCTTATCCGGAACGCTTGCGTATCACGCACCATGGATACAGTCCAACAACAAGCAAGGAAACAAACACGCCAACTACGTCGACATGTTCAACTACCCTAACCTGGAGCACCTCCTGGATGTTGCGATGGAGAACTGGAAAACAGCTGTCATGACGTTCGTCGCCGTTGCTGTTTTCATCGGCATGGGAACTCTTATGGTTCCGAAACTAGTCGCAAAACTCGTGTGTTAGAACTATGTTGTTTTGTTTTCGATTTCTTGTTGTGATTTTAGATATTTGTTCATTATAGTCATTGTCAGTCATTGTCATTGATATACATATTGTTATTTAGTGATGTTATTTCACTTGCATTTGTACACATGCATTGTACATTGTATCTCGTATGCTACCGCATTTCTCGCCCGCCCCCAGTGTTGTGAACAACCTAAGATATTATCTAAGATATTGTATAAGGTTTACTTCTCATGTCAAGGAAATACGTCGTTCTGTCAACGACATATATTGTCCGTAGGTAATATCCACTGGCACTTATGCGTGCCCTAGTTTCTCAAGTAATTGGGGTATGATCCCCTATCATTCAGGTGTTAATAGGGCGCGGTACCGACTTTGAACATTCCCCTATCTGGCCCCCTGTGGCAAACTCACACCTAGTAGGTCGGCACCGCCCCCTGTATTCTGCATATAAACCCCCATTTGGTCACTGTATTGACTATTCGCTCTACTCGACGAACCTATCGTCGACGGGTTGTTAATAAAGCCTTATTAACAATCTTCTCTACCACGTACCACACATGAGAACCGTTGCTGCTAGCGTTTCTAACCGAACTACTACGCCGTTCGGGCTGCTTTCGTGCTGCATCGTTATCAGACGTGCTCGAAGAAAGTTTTTTGTTGTTGAAAAGAACACGCTATTTTCTATGGATTACATTCAATAATTTACCAATGTTGCACCCACTGTTGACATCAGCACTGACAAAATATTATATAAGAGATTGGATGTGTTCTATATCTCATTATGATGAGCAATAGAATGAAATAAAAGGATGTTTTCGTTTGAACCACTCTCTTTTCCATTAGTCAACCTTTTCTAACGACAAAACGAACTCAAAACAGTCCTTTCTGTAAAATTCAGCAAATTTGATCAGATGCATCCGTTCTGCTAAAAGCACTAAATTAAGGGACAACAAAATCTGGGGAAGCAGAATTCTCTTGGGGGCCATCAAATACATCAGTGCTGCCTGTCTTGAACACAGCCACGATACGCTCGCGAACTCGCCCGCCGATGACGCGAATACCCCCTCCCCTGTCGACATCTCCGCAAACGCATGAAGTTTCCTTGATCTTCACTCTCCTTTGCCAGAGGCCGATCTTATTCTTTCCCCGTTGAATGGCAACCTTGTACAAAGTCAATGACAAAAATCTGTAGTCTGTTTTTTCTCATCCTCATCCTAGATATATTGAGCAGAGTGCCAGATGAACGTTCGACACGTAAAGCTGTATTATTCTTCTCTAAAAAAAACGAATGTTCAAGCCATTAGCCCATCCTGCGTCATTCTTTTTGCTACATACTAGACTCATTATAAGTATTTGTTCAGCAAGAGTTCGGGTACACAGCGAGTGAGTCTAGTTTCTTCCTCGTTGATGTTGTACCGAAAAAAAAACCGAGGCTTAGTGAAGCATGCCGCTGTAGTGAGATCCCTATGCTGCCGCAACAGCACCATGCATGGTATCCAACGCTCCTGATTTGGTCTCGCTCTGAAAACTTCGGACAGTTGCCAAACTGCGCTTAGTTACACCAAAAGGTACACCCCGGTCTCGTGAATGTCTCATGTGTTTCGCGTTGTTTCACTGTTGGATATGAGTTCTCGGTCTCTCAGAACTCCAGAATCCAGAAAATCTCAATCGCAAAGATTCGAGTGGGAGCTGCTTTTGAGTGGAATGGAGCGACTTTGCCCAGACGGCTGATTCGACTACGTCACAACCAATCGAACGGTGCCGTGTTGTGCTGCAATCTAACAAAATCACAGCTATGCATAAACACTTTGAAGCGATGCGACTGTGCTAAGATTGACTGAAATTGATTGACTTTTCTGGGAGACTAGTGTTTTTTTTTCCATTTCAACTCTGATTTGTACATAGCAGAATTGGAGGATCTGTCCTGTTTTTTTCTCATGGTAACAGGGCATACTCTAACTGCTGCTTCTCTGCCGCAAGCATTTGTTCAACATTACCTCGAACGGAGCTGGAGTTCCACCACAGTAGGCACTCGTATCGCAGTAACATGTTATTCGAAAAGCTTTATTCGTAGCCTCTATGGAACATTGACCTGGATTACCCTAAACAGAAAGCTTGAGAAAGGTTTTGCAGGGATTTGTTCCGGAATCAGACATATGCGTGCAACTAAATCAAGACTGAACACATTGAGAGACCCACTTACAGAAGAGGAACCCCAGAGTTCAAAGTATCCGTCGGGTCTAACGCAGGTCTCCGGAGTGTAGTCAACAGTAATTGCGCACACAAGATATTCCTAAATCGATCAGCTTTCTGTATGAAAAAGCAAGTTGTTTTCTCAGCTTTGCCCAAAAACAATTTGCAAACAAGTTCAGTCGACAAGCTTGACTTGAGAACACAACCCAAAACCAGGTTGTGGACAAGCTTTTCCCCCGACAACTACGCTGAAAAAGAAGAGGAAAAGTGTGTGTGTGTGTGTGTGTGTGTATGTGTGTGTGTGTGTGTGTGTGTGTGTGTGTGTGTGTGTGTGTGTGTGTGTGTGTGTGTGTGTGTGTGTGTGTGTGTGTGTGTGTGTGTGTGTGTGTGTGTGTGTGTGTGTGTGTGTGTGAAAGGAAATTGGGGGGGGGCCTAGACCGAAGAAAATGCTCTGCAATGGGTCCATTGTTGCTGCAGGGCTGCGCCGGCGTCCAAAAGTGGGGATACGCCTGTAAATGTGACCACCGACGGAGGAGGGATGCGCCTGTGTTCACTACTGAGAAAATGCCATGAATTGGGTGCATCCTTGCTCGATCGGTCAGCTGGCGCTCAACATCGATCGTCAAACACTAAATATCAGAGCACAGACGTGAGTAGTATGGAATCTGTGTGGTTCCCTCCATTCCACATCCCTCCCGCGTTTTTCACTTCTCATTTTTTAAGAACACACCGCACCCTCCTCTTTTATATTTCCAATCTTTCATTGGCTAGCTTTCGGTGATTAACGCCTTCGTCAGGCCTAGAATACATTCCAACATATCCTCTAGTACTCATAACAACAATGGTGTTACAAAGGAATGAGTAACTAGACTGACCATGCTAGGCAAACAAGACGACAAACAGCACAGTAGAGTAAGCAAGTCAGTAGACGAATGAGAGCTACAGAGGATGCGACATAAGACATGGTCACAATCACGACCGCTCTACGTGATAAGCCTGCGACTGTCGATAAGCTCATCCTTGTTGTTTATTTCCGGCGTGAGACGCTTTATCGCAAGAGCAACTTGCTTTCCAATGGGTTTTCTAGTGAGCGGTGTAGTACCGCAACGTTAACTCGTTCTCGTGTGTGGTGCAAGGCATGGTGATGCGAAAAGCTGCTGTTCGGGTAGGAAGCAGGATTTCGCAATGCTCTTAGATGTTCATCGATACGTTTACAGAGAGGTCTCCCAGTCTCTCCAATATATTCCTTTTGACCGCACCCATCACATGTTACCATGTAAACTGTTCCTTACAGTTGACATATTTTCCTTTCTGTGCAATATGTACAACTATTCCGCCCACATTTTCCTTTGTAGATCCGTGATGAAACAAGCAAGCTCCTCAGGTTGGGTGGTGGTCGGAATATCAATTTTGCCGAAAGACCTGACGATTTCACGAATTGATTTACACACTGTTCATTGAGGAAAGGCAATACAAGTAGTATTCCGCCCGCGACGAAATGTGGTCGCCCCGATCTTACTTCCAATCCTGTGTATCCATCCTCTTCTAATATCTTTTTCACCCACTCTTCCACTTCTTCTGAGTCTTCAGCGCAGGTTCTCTTACTCATTGCGATGAAGTTCCGCACCGTATTAATCTTCATGTATTGAGGGTGCGCACTTTTAGAGTAAACGCACTTCAGTGCAGACACAACCACCAAAGCGTTTGTTGTACGAGGTTGCTCGGACCTCGAACTTGGGTAATTAAACCCCAATATTGCACTATATCTTGAGAAAAAAAAACCTAGAAAATTGTAAACGATGAAATAAAGCGAATGAGAAGTGACAGGTGCACAATGTTTTTATATGTCTCTGAGCGAAATGAAGCTCTGATAGCGCGCCGTTCTCATGCACTCTTCTCATTCTTTTTTCTCATTCTTCGCGCTGATCGCGTCGAAGCCGCGATATAGAGTGCAGCAATATGTTTTTCGTGCGGGGTTTTCTGTACCATCTGAACTGTTTCTTGCTTTGGCATATTCGAACCTTGGTGTTCAGGAACGAGAGGAAGCTATCTTCGTCAGGCAATTCGCTTGTGAACTCACGTTGGGGTCACACGTATTCAGGTTGTCGAGCACTATGTGTAACTCGTCTATGTTGGCTGGCTAATAGCAGTGATATCCTCAAGCCAGTGGCGGACGCAGAAAGTGGGCGGGAGGGGGGGCGTGGGAAGAAAAGTGGGGTCTCTGCCGTTTTGGGGACCCAGACGGAAAATAAAATTAATAATAATATTAATTATAATAATAAACAATAAATAAAAAATATATTAAAAATAATAATAAAAATAAACAATTAAAAATAAACTAACACAAGATTTTTATTTGTATTGTAAAGTAATTTCGAAAATTTGGCGACCCATTCTCGGGGGGGGCCCCCCCCCCCCCCCCCCCCCGCCCCCCCCCTGCGTCCGCCACTGCCTCAAGCCCATAGCAAGACCACGTTTCTGTGCATAGAACTCTCCATCGAACTGGAAGACATTGCGTGCTAATGTAGCTACTAGAAGTTCTTTCAAGTTATCTCCTCTAAGTCCGAAAGTATGCTTCATCTCGATGTTCCTGAAGAAGCTCTAACTTGCTACATCGTTGTTGCTATTCGTGTAGAGAGAAACCACAACGGAACTCGCGTTGGACGCATCTTTAAGAAGGTCACAATTATTAAAGGCAGATATGAATCCTTCGGCGTTAGTTATTTGTGCTGGCGGGGACAGCAGTCTTACGAGAAACCATCTTATTCGATCCGATGGTCCTCCACATGAAGATATGATTGGCCGCACTCTGATTTCCTTCTCATTCATATGCTGTGAATCTAGTCCTGCAGGGATCTTGTGCGTTTTGACCATTACATAATATGTTGGAACAGTGGGGAACGTCGGTATGAAAGGTTTGACGGTTCTCTTATTCATTATCTTGCCTAGAAGTCGTTTGATGGTGCCACCGAAAGCTAGCCAATAAAAGATTGGAAACAGGAGTCTACATGATGCACGACATGAAGAAACAAAGAATGGTTAGCCATTTCCTGTAATTATTCCAGGTTGAATAGATTAATATAGTTACAAATAGCTATTTCAGTTGAGCGGAAAACAAAATTGCCCAGAGGAACGCATTAACGCGAATATGGGGTGGCTGTGAGCCTATCAGGATGAAAAAGGGGTAAAGTCATGCGAGCGAAACGAGCATTAGGAAAAGTCTGGAAGTCCGGCGTCAGCCGGACGGCCAGACTGGTACCATCATAACGACTCAGACACTTGGTGGAGCCGACCAGCCGAGCGGCTGCTGATCAGCGGCCGGCTTCCAGCCAATCACCGCATACCGGCCGGGCTACAAACCATCACCGGCCGTCCGCTCTACCACGCATGCTACTGGCTAAGAGATAGCTCATGGCCGGCCGGCCAGGTCTATCATGATAACCTTCCGGCCGGGCTGGTCAACCATGATAACCTTCCGGCCAGCCCGGTCGGAATGGCTGGTTGTGATAGCAGAGTGGTAATAAGAGATGAAGGCATCAGCCGAGAGAAACAGATCAGAAGCAGGATGGCCGAGTGGATAAAGCAGCGGACTCTCAAACATTGAGAAACAACGGTCAGGTTGGATCGATTCCAATCTCCGTGTCAACCCTCATCCGTGTCATTGCTCGTCCGCCTGGCTCCTCCTCTTCATTATAAAGGCATCCTACCCGTCACGGCCCTGTAATCACAAGCCTCATTCATTTCGACTGTGGTCGATAGAACTGTCTGCCATTAGCATGTCTGAACATGACAAAAGTGGCTCGGAACAGCTGTAAATCAAGCTAAAAATCAAAATTTGCAACCTTTTCGTACATAATAATAAATAAATAACGCGATGCGCAGAATGCGATTGTGTTGTTAGTTTTTGACAACAGCGACTAGTTCTCGTGCACACACATGAACTCCTAATTAACAGGAAGTAAGATGGCTGCACGGCACGTCAGAAGTGTACACGGGAAAGAATGGGCCGCGCACAGCAAGCTGAATATATCAGCCCAATTTGGAATCAGAAAATAGATCCTTGAGCAATGCTTATACATTCGGTCAATCACTGCAGGGATGTGTTTGTAATTTCTTCCTAAAAGAAAGTGGAAAAAAGTTTAAAGAATGACTTTGACTCACTTCCTCCCTCATCTTCCCGTCCACCGTCCAGTAACACGGCATACCTTGTACCGAGGATACACACAGCACAGCGGCAGTGGTCAACACGTACAGCACTGGAGTAAAAATACTTGCAACAACTTCATGCTCGTCTGTCTTCATAGAGAGGCTCTCTTAAATGTCTTGTTACTTCCTAGTTTCAAGTGCCATAATTGAAGACTAATTGCTAGAACATTCAGGAGTGGGAAACATGGTTCAGCACAAAATTACCTTTTATTTCCGCTCCAGAAGGAAAACCCTTCAACTGAGCGTGGTTATTTAATATTATTGGTGATGGTTGGTGTACTCGTACTCAGAGAAATGCCGTTTGGACAACTTTGCCTGGCTGCCCTATCATTGATTTACATGTTTTGTCAGGATATAAACGAGCTGTAAATGGTAACAGCTAGCATGGGTATGTAAGCGAAGTAGAAGGGTATCATTCAGATGCAGGGAACAGGAACCGACACGGCGGAGATGTAGCATCAACAAGCCTACGTAGCAGTTCAGCAGCCAGCAGGTTCAAGCGCCTGGAGGGTGCATTTCAGGGGCTAGCAGTCATAAACGCATAACCAAGCGAGACCAGGTTAACAATCCTACTTTCTCAGACAATTTCGGGGACAAATCCCGTTCCGAACGAGCGGTGGGCGAGGGTCGGAACGAGCGTTTGCGTGTTTCCGCCCGAGAAGTAGTCGCGTTCAGGCCGCTGTAGCGCCGCTGAAAACGGGGCTTGAATTCCTATACGCCCGAGTACTGTCCGCGTTCAGGCCGCCATGAGCCCGCGAACCACCAGGTGCTACTGCTCTTAATCCAGCGCACAAGGCGGTATTCTCCACAATTACCTGTCAGCTGGACGCCGGCACCGTGACAACCTCTGGCAGCTTGGTCACTGCTTGGGCACAGTCTCGTACGGAAGAGCACCGGATTCGAAGCTATTGTGGATCCAACGTGATCCACCGGAGTATAAAAGCAACACAAATATGCAAATTCTTATCAGAAATACGAAAAGATGGCTATTTGCAAGCCGTATCCATCGTTTCGTAGTGCTAGCCTTCTTCTATTACTGAGAGGATTCGAACCAACCTGAGCATCCTTTATGAATGACTGAGAGTCCGCTGCTTTATCCACTAGGCCATCCATGCTGCTGATCTCTTCCATACCGGTGTTGCCTTCATTCTTTATCACGTGCGTACTACCACCAACCAACCATTCCGACCGAGCCATTCCCCTATTGAGCCGAAATATGTAGTCGTTCAGGCCGCTTTTTGGAGATATTTGTCGGCGGTCAGTGGCCGCCGAAAGCGAGCCGATGCCCGACACTCTTCACATAGCGGGCCGAACCCCGACGGTCTCAGACAATTTCGGGGGCAAATCCCGTTCCGAACGAGCGGGGGGCGAGGGTCGGAACGAGCGTTTGGGTGTTTCCGCCCGAGAAGTAGTTGCGTTCAGGCCGCTGTAGGGCCGCTGAAAACGGTGCTTGAATTCCTATACACCCGAGTACTGTCCGCGTTCAGGCCGCCATGAGCCCGCGAACCACCAGGTGCTACTGCTCTTAATCCAGCGCACAAGGCGGTACTCTCCACAATTACCTGTCAGCTGGACGCCGGCACCGTCACAATCTGTGGCAGCTTGGTCACTGCTTGGGCACAGTCTCGTACGGAAGAGCACCGGATTCGAAGCTATTGTGGATCCAACGTGATCCACCGGAGTATAAAAGCAACACAAATATGCAAATTCTTATCAGAAATACGAAAAGATGGCTATTTGCAAGCCGTATCCATCGTTTCGTAGTGCTAGCCTTCTTCTATTACTGAGAGGATTCGAACCAACCTGAGCATCCTTTATGAATGACTGAGAGTCCGCTGCTTTATCCACTAGGCCATCCATGCTGCTGATCTCTTCCATACCGGTGTTGCCTTCATTCTTTATCACGTGCGTACTACCACCAACCAACCATTCCGACCGAGCCATTCCCCTATTGAGCCGAAATATGTAGTCGTTCAGGCCGCTTTTTGGAGATATTTGTCGGCGGTCAGTGGCCGCCGAAAGCGAGCCGATGCCCGACACTCTTCACATAGCGGGCCGAACCCCGACGGTCTCAGACAATTTCGGGGGCAAATCCCGTTCCGAACGAGCGGGGGGCGAGGGTCGGAACGAGCGTTTGGGTGTTTCCGCCCGAGAAGTAGTTGCGTTCAGGCCGCTGTAGGGCCGCTGAAAACGGTGCTTGAATTCCTATACACCCGAGTACTGTCCGCGTTCAGGCCGCCATGAGCCCGCGAACCACCAGGTGCTACTGCTCTTAATCCAGCGCACAAGGCGGTACTCTCCACAATTACCTGTCAGCTGGACGCCGGCACCGTCACAATCTGTGGCAGCTTGGTCACTGCTTGGGCACAATCTCGCACGGAAGCTATTGTGGATACAACGTGATCCACCGGAGTATAAAAGCAGCACAAATATGCAAATTCTTAGCAGAAATACGAACAGATGGCTGTTTGCAAGCCGTGTCCATGGTTTCGTAGTGCTAGCTTTCTTCTATTACTGAGAGGATTCGAACCAACCTGAGCATCCTTTATGGATGATTGAGAGTCCGCTGCTTTATCCACTAGGCCATCCATGCTGCTGATCTCTTCCATACCGGTGTTGCCTTCATCCTCTATCACGTGCGCACTACCACCAACCAACCATTCCGACCGAGCCACTTCCTTATTGAGCCGAAATATGTAGTCGTTCAGGCCGCTTTTGGAGATATTTGCCAGTGGTCAGTGGCCGCGGAAAGCGGGCAGATGCCCGACACTCTTCACATAGCAGGCCGAACCCCGACGGTGGTGCATCAGCCCGAATGATTCTGCGTTCAGCCCTCGATTCGCCCGACAGCGCGTTTGGCCCGCAACATGCGTGGTTTCACCCGCTGTTTGTCCGCTATTGGTCCTCGTTCAAACGTTTCATCGGGGATTTGCCGGCGGTTGGAACGGGGTTTGCCCCCAAAATTGTCTGAGGTGGTGCATCAGCCCGAATGATTCTGCGTTCAGCCCGCGATTCGCCCGACAGCGCGTTTGGCCCACAACATGCGTGGTTCCGCCCGCTGTTTGTCCGCTATTGGTCCTCGTTCAAACGTTTCGTCGGGGATTTGCCGGCGGTTGGAACGGGTTTGCCCCCGAAATTGTCTGAGTTCGCGTCATACATCTCCTAACATTACCTGGTCTATAGGGTGAGCAATCGCTTTAACCACCTTTGGTTTCGTGATTAACGCCTTATGCATCCCAGCCTAGGACGATTTCGCTTCCCCACTACTGAACGCTTGCGCAATATTCCTGTGGCGGAGCCAAGTGGTGGGAAAAGGAGAAATACCTCGAAATTTGGGAATCCTTTGCAGAGATATAAGTGATCGCTTCAAGGTGGCTTCATTTCGGAGAACATGTTCAAGCGCTCAAGTCGGCAGTCAGTGAACGGATGAAGGATTACTATGAATCCAGTATGACAAATATGAATGATAAGAGGGCAGAGGGTGGTAGAGCTGCCGGCCGGTGATGGGTTCCTGCCCGGTCGGTATACGGTGGTTTGAATACGAGCCTTCCGCACCAGTGTCTGAGCAGGCAAAGTTGTCGAAACGGCTTATTTCTGCAACCTTAATTTCCCAGCTCCGCTTTTGCAAGCTTCCTAGCAGGGAAGCTCGTGCTCTCTAATATTGAATTAGACCTTCAAGATAGAGGTTTTTAACTTCTTTTCACATTTCAAGCACATTTTTTGAATCAGCTTATCGAGTAGGACCTGATTCCGTTGATACCTCGATACCCATCATTAGATGGGACACTGCCTTTCAGGCCTGTGCCATTACAGAGGAAAGAATCCTACCTATCAGAAATAGAATTCCTGTTCACATTGAGCACTAAAACATGAAGTTCACAAAGAAATCTAGTGCATCACATCTCTTTAAAGAGTTGCGAGAATTCTTGCGTTATTCGCCACTGTCCGAATTTACTCCGAATATAGGCGGAATTTAAGAGAAATCCACCGGCCGACCAGATTCAATCCGAATTCACGCGCCGAATTCACGCGATATTTAGGCGAGATCCGTGAGTAGTTTTGAGGATACACGATTTACACGAGATTTAATCGGAATTTACCCGGAAACCGGCGTAATTTCGAGAAATACGGAATTTACACGGAGCTCCTTGGGAAATGAAGTGGAAACCGCCGGTGTAAAATTACCAGAGCACTAGTTGGAACAGTGTAGAGGCAAACATCGTTGATTTTACTGCGTTCACTTTCCTCTCGTTCAAGGCACAATTTATCGACTCATTGACTCACCGGTGGGTGGCATTTCAATAATCCACTCGTGAAGATGATGGATATTGAAATGAAATCACCAGCAAATAATTTTCGCTATCACATTGGAATGTTGTTTACAAACCGAGTAATATCGGCTGCAGACCTATAGGTTCATGCAAGATATGTGCTTACATCTGAAGCTCGCAACTAGAACTAGGAATAGTAGAAGCGGCGGCGTCTATGGTATGTATAGAAGCTGCCACGGGATCGGCCCGCTGATGCTGTATGGGTGCACACCGGCTGTCGGACAATCTGCCAGTAGTTTCTTTGCAACAAAGTGAACGTTTTGCAAAAAAAAAAAGGTTGTAGTGACGCAACCCGCTCGGAAACCATCATATGAGCCGTGTTGTCAGCATGTAGACTTTATTGAAAGGTTCACTATGGGATAGTATATAAAATTGCTGTCCTCAAAAACTCTCATTTTTGGCAATGGATTTCCACAGTTACAACAAGTCTCAGAAAAAGCAGTTATCAATTCTTCCAGCACTTCTCTAGATAAGCTGTGAATGTTCATTGAAATCGGATAAAAGAAACTAGCAAAAATGATGCAGTCCTAGCCAAAAAGTTACATCGAGTTACATCGACTTCGACTTAAACTGACACGAAAGGGATAGCTGGTCGGAGTGGCCAATGGTAACAAGATGTGCATTACCACATGCAGTCAACGCTAATCTCAACATGTTGTTCAAATTTCCTATACTCACCTCTAAAATGGACTCCGCCTATTTTTCCCTAAACTAACCTAGGGTACAGAGCTCATGTATGAGAATTCAGAGTTCATGCTTTTCTTCATGGTCAGCAAATGATCTCACAAACGAGCCATAACACTCTTAATAATGACATTTTCACAGCGCACGATATGAGCCCGCCATTTTAACAAGAACACAATCCAAGCTAATCAGTCTGCATCTACAGCACTTCCAGGGTATTAAGTGCGCGAAGAGTTGTCTCGGAATTGCGACCATATTTCCGCTTACCTATCAATTAATGTTGATATCAACCACATCAGTTGTGAAGTATTAACCAGTGAGTAAGTAAATAGATTCATGTAATTTATGTATTTTATGTGCTGCCGAATTTCTCGGGAATATTCTGAATCTTCGTGTCCATGAAGTTTAATTAATATTTGTATCTTGGTCAGTAGTATACCCACACCAGGGATGAGCGGATTATCCATATCCGGTTATCCGTTTAGCCGTTATCCGTACGTTTCGGCCTATCCTATCGTTTCGGCCTATTATCCGCACCATCATCCGGGCTTTCGGCACCGGATGACGGGACGGATAAGGCCGGAAATAGTGGCTTTATATCGCATGTTTTCAACAGGGGAGAGCTTTCTTTTCCAGAAAGCAATCGTATCCCTCGTTCTAGCGTGTTTTCTTTCGTACTTCATTGGTGTTTTAGAATTTTAAATCGAGGTAAGTAGGAAGAGGTATTACAGACTTGTATTTGCCCGGAAAGAAAAGCTCTTGCTCAGGTTTCCTGGGTTGACTGACAATATGAGGCAAGAGTCTAGGAACGTACGTATCTATTTGTACAGTTACCAACAACCCTGCCTAATTATGTGACCATTAATAACGTTGAAATTGAAGAGCGGCACAGCTCACCGATGAGCAGTGCCTCTTCCTCGCGTGGTTCATTTTAACTAGACATTGAACCCTACTGTTTCGGCCAATTTTCAAATCTGCTAATCGTCAAGCGCTTAGATCATAATAGTCAGTATCAGTAAGTTTACCAGAATTTCGCAGAAGATGTATGAAGCAAGGCTTATGTGAGGGTTCCCAAAAAACCACGTTGTCGTCAGTGGGTTCAGGAAGGAAACCCTAGAAAGACCAGCCTTTGTTATGGAAACGTTTGTATTGAAAATATCGTGGACATACATCATCACAAGCAACCAATAATATACCAATCAAATTATCGGACATCCAAATATCACTTGGAACTGTTGTTTTCATAGCAAATTCTAGGTACTGCATGCACTTACACCTCATTCTAACGACGCCAGGCCCTACGTCGTTCTGAGAATGGCGAATTTTGATGACTAATGAGATGAAAAATCTCGTACTAATTCTCCCCTCACAACATTCATGTCGTATTTCTCCCTTATCATTTTCAGTATTGTAGAAGGTGGTGTCTTGTAGCATGCGCATGAAACTATCCGTTACCTAATCTAACGGATGAGTGTTTGATTGCGAAGGAAATAGAAACAGTAGAGTAGAAGACGTAGGATCAGCAATAATTTTTTGAACTGTGTTTCAGTTCTTTTGTGGCTCTTTCCTGACCATCTGTTGTAGGTCAATTATGCCCAATACATATAGGAAATTCCAAACGTACGTAGACAAGAGTTGAGATCGCGGCGGGGCTTTCATAGGCCGAGACGCAGGAGCAAACTATGCTGAGCTCCCGTGACTCTGCCCAAAAGAGCCGCGCCGCGGTCCTGACTCTTGACTGCGTCCGTTTGGAGTTTTCTGTGCCTGGCGGGAATCTGGCCGCATATAAGGCGGCAGTTGTCCATCGTAATGGGTTTTGTTTTTGTCTGTTCTACCCGCACTTGTTGCGTGGGCTTCTCTTGTTCTGTTACAAGCCACGACGCCTTGGTTATTGTGTTTTTAAATGAAACCTTTCTTTTAATTGTAGTGGTTCCTCTGAAACATGGTAACTAACTGTTATATTTTATTGGGCCTCTCTTGCTTTAAGTGCCAGGGACTCCGGACTTTCCGTGATTTCCCCGCGATACCAGCCACCAGGGACTCCGGACTTTCCGTGATCTCCCCGCGATACCAGCCACCAGGGACTCCGGTTTTTTCGTGACCTTCCCTGCGAAACCGTTGATTCGATAACTCATTCGTTGTCGAACTATTATCCGTTATCCGTTATCTGGTCATTTTTGGCCTATCCGTTATCCGCACAGTTACCCGGGTCGTGGAAAATCTCGTATCCGCTCATTCCTGCCCACGTCGAAGTTGTCTTACCATTCTGTTCCGTTTATAGCTGAAATAAAACGTCCCAAACTCTGGGCACGTTCGCTCCTACTTCACTAACTCATGCGGCAGAGTAATGCGACCGACTTGGCAAAAATGTACGCTTTGCTATGAGGTTCCAATTGTCCCTTGCTCTCTCATGGCAAAAAAAAATTCCACAAAATTAAAGATGACGACTTCAAGTCAAGCACAAACCAAGATCTGGTCGAGTGGTTTGAGTGGATCACGTGTGTCTCATGAAATTGACTGAAGAGAACCCCACGTGATGCATGTGAGCTAGCACAGGAACCTCACCGTCATTATGATACAGGAGCTGTTCGTTTTTATCGCCTCGGAGAGATAAGGAAATATGACTAATCGATACCTGGTGAGTTGTGTGGTTGCCAACCTTATCATCACTTCGCATTTTCTAGCTTCCTAGCAAGAAAACTCCTTCGATCCCATATCAAATTTTACTCTCAAAATAGGGTTATTTGACCTTTTTTCAGATTTCAAGCATATCAATGGAATCAGCACATCGAGAAGGACCGGATTCTGTATATATCCCGATACCCATCATGAGGTGACACACTGTCTTTAGGAAGCACTCGCGGAAGTCGGAGATTTTGCCGCATTCTGGGGTTCAATGGACCAAGAACCCATATGGATAAAATAGCGTAGAAATCCATGAAAACGACGTGCCGTTTTCCATGAGCCTCTCCGCTCCCCTGATACTCGTAAGCCCAGCCACATGGAGGTCACACGCCCTTGTGCATGAGAACCAGCACGTGTGAAAACTTATTAAGTTCCGAATTCTATCTGCAGGTGTTCTGTCAGTTTTGACAGAAAACAAACGACATCATCATTTCAATATGACACCAAATCAATGGGAAGGTTTCAGAGAAGTGCGACAAATGATTAACTGTGGTTTGATCCGCCTTTCGGTGAGCGACAAAGGAGGCGAATTTGTGGTTATGCCGCAAACATTAGATCGCAAAATCACCGAGCTCCACCTCACAGATAATACGATTTACCTATGCACTACGCAGAATGAATTCATTTCTCAGTGGAAACAGCTAAATCATGTCTGGATGATGACCGGTTCCAAGTTCCGATCATGAATCCATGCCCGTGAGTCAATACAAAATTCGACCAATTGTTAGCTGTGTGGGCGGTCCAACAGACCGAATATCATAGTTTCTCAATAAAATAGTGAGCCAACTCTTAACCAAAGTCCCCTCGCATTCATCAAACACCAGGCATTTCCTTGACCAATTGAACAAGACCAATTTGAGCCAAAATTGCGTAATGGAGTCATTCGATGTTTCTTCGCTCTACACTAACGTCTCAGTCCATGACGCACTAAAAGCACTGAATGAAATGCTCGAGTTACATGGAAGGGATATTGAGACTTATGGCCTTGGTAGAGCACGCATTATGACTCTGGTTAAGGAGTGCCTCAACTGTAACGTTTTTAAATGGTCTGGGAGGTATTTCTCACAGATTAGGGGGCTTGCAATTGGACAGAGACTAGCACCGGTACTCGCTGTTTGCTTCATGTGTAAAATAGAAGAACCTGTGCTCTCACGACAACCATTACTGTACTGTCTTTACATCGATGACTGCTGCGTAATCACATCCACTCAATCAGAAATGGATGAGTGCTTCAGATTACTGAATGCGCAATCACAGTACATAAAGTTGACAAGAGAAACCCCTCGCGAAGGTTGGCTGCCATTCCTCAACACACAGCTAAAATTATCGAATGGCATGATTCATGTAAAGTGGTATCGCAAAGAGAGTTCGAAGAACATAATCGTACATGCCAGGTCGGCTCACCCGATAAATGTCAAGCGTCAAGCGTGCTATCATTCGGAACATGCTCAAAACAGCAACGGAAGTATGTAGCGGCGAGGCAGAATGCCATGAATCCGCAAGGTTGGCGTCAGCGATAGCACACGAAAACAGGTACGTCTCACAAGGAAAGCAACATTGCAGAGCCCGCAGCGAAAGCAAAGTGAATGACTGTAGTAAAAAAAAACTTCCTCTATGCATCCCTTTCATTTCGGATAGGATAAATAGCGCAATAAATAGATGTCTAGCTCGAGCACAACTGCAGGATGATGTTGTTCTAGTTAACATCCCCAATGACAACATCAGACGGCAGTTGGTCCGAAATAGACTATATGACAGAACATGTAATACGGATCATTGCGTCATTTGTCCATACGGTAGGAATGGGGATTGCCCTAAAACAGGAGTTGTTTACCAAATCGAATGCTTGAGCTGTCATGCCTCCTATATCGGTGAGACCGGTCGACTGCTCCATGTACGAATAAATGAACATCTGGCTAGTATAAGGCGGGAAACTTTGGTTAAACCACTCGGAAAATACCGACACGACGACCACGATGGTAACTATTACGATTCAGCGTGCACAATTCTGTCTCATGAGCCAGAAATCTCGGCAAGGAAAGCTCTCGAGGCATTCTGGATTTCAGCACGGAATCCAAGAATGAACAACAGCAACGAGCACATATCGACTAACAGTGACTTTATGCCTTTCCTACCATTATGCGAGCTATAAGATTGTCCCAGATAGCACGAGCTGAGCAGTGCTCACTCATCCGCTGGTGACAGTCTCGTATTGTGGTGCGGATACACTCTCCGCCTCTCGGTGGCATATTTGGTGAGTTCGTCTCCCGCGTCTGATGTTTGCCGTTAGCTGTTCGGGATGAGTCGAATGCACCTTTCAGAATAGGTGTTTGGTGGTATAGATCGCGATTTCGTAAAAATTGACCCACTTTCAGGCCTTGATAAAGGCGTGTTGCCGAAACGTCGGCCAATAAAAAGTATTTATAACAACCTGTACGGCAGAGCAACTGGAGAAATTGTTTAACAAGATGCCCAGGTTTTACGATAGGAGAACATGGAATATATTTGCTCAGGAGGTTATCTGAGGTTCTGAACGCGAATATCTCACCCGTTTTCTGCAGTGACCTCTTCTCCCCATAGATACGGTAGGTGTACGGCACGGAATTGTGAGAAAATGCTGATTAGGGAAGGAAACAGAGGTGATATGCGAAAAAATGCGTGACCAGCGTCGGAAACAACCACTCTACGCAGAGTTTAATAAGATTCTGTAAGATACCGTACTTACAGGACACCTATCGTAATACAACCGAAGTTCTGTACAAAACAGAAACAGTATTCGTGTCCATCACTTCAAATTACCTCCTTATGTAAGAAAGTTGGAACCAAAAAAAAGTTGAATAGTGAAAAAACTCCTATTTCAGTAGATTTTGGTGACGTCACGAAGTCTGTCACGCACTTCGTCGCGCGCGATGCAAGGCAAAATTGACGCGTCGTGAAGAACTCTCGAAACTTCAAAATAGGTCAGAATGGAAATTCGTAGTTTATTTTCGAAGGATTGATAGCCCATCCTTCTACGGTGCTCAGCAGCTGGTTTGATTTGTGAAGTACTTTGCTTTGATGATTGGAGCCATGGACCGAAAAAAAAACGCAAATTCACAATTGAACACTCCTTTTTAACAAGGTCAGGGCGGATGTAGTAGGCTATAGTAGGACTGCTACTACAAAACCCTTTCAGAATTTCTTGCAAGTCATATGGTTGGCAGCAACACGAAAAATCTAGTACAGAAAAGCTTCATTGCAATGTAATTTGACATGTTCTAATTTAACAAAGATTTATTTTCATCTGAGATTTGTTTCTTTCTAGAAGTTGACCTTTTTAAGGTGAACAGAATATTCTTCGTAAACGATCACACTGCAATATATATTTCCGCATACATCTTTGTAGGAATTTGGCATTGTTTTTTTTATCTTTATGTGGTGCACATTCCCGATTGTACGAGGCAAACCGCGGCGTACAGAAGTGCTTCAAAATATAAGAATTTTGAGAGAATTGGAATCGGAAGTGCAAGCGTTATGTTAAGTGTAGTACAAAGCGCATAGCTCCGCCCTTTGAAATTTGAAAAATATACATAGATTGAAGAAAGAGACCTACTTCGCAAAAATGAATAGTATCCTGACACAATCAAAATCCCGGTGAAAACTACTAGGATAACCCCAAAAATTTTCACCCTTCGAACAAGGTACCTGAAGAAAGTATGGTTTGAACAGATTCTCACTTACCATAAAATCAAGGGAGATGTCGTTATTAGACCACTCACTGTTTCCCTACTTCACTAAGATATGGTTTTCTGGTAGTAGATGCACCGCGTCTTCCATGATCCTGAAACTGCTCCAACGAGAAGTTTCATATGGATGTAGATTTGAATAGGTAATTACAGCTAGCTCGACATTTTTTAAAATGATTTTGATATCCTGTGTGAAAATAAAACGACTTCTGTAATTGTTGATAATTATGTGCTTCAGCAACTTCTACTTCACCTCTTTTATCCTGCTAACGTCATTCACACTTGGTAAGATGGGATGGAGCTGTCCATTAATCAGATGTAGCCAAAAAGGAGCAGCTGTTTGCAATCACTAAAGATTCTAGTAGGGTGGACTCGCTGTGAAAACATGGATCATGCGTCGACACGAAACTGGAACGTCGATTGTAGATCGGAACAGTGATGTCAGCACAAAGCGTGGAGGTGCAGATAAGAGGGTGCTACGCAGCAGCCCCTTGCGACGCGTGCTCGCTATACATTGGAATATTCGACGATTTTTGAAATATTCGAATTTTTGAATAATTCGAATATGGAACTTTTTGAAATATTCGAACATTTAAATAATTCGAATAAGGGGCTTTTCAAAATGTTCGAATAAACGAATTATTCGAATGCAGGACTTTCTTGGCAACCCGAATGAATGAATCATTCGAATAACTGCTTTTTGAAATCACCGAATGAATGAATAATTCGAATCGAATATTCGGTCCAATACCATTTCACTAATAGCTTTCAAATCTTTCGTTCCTGGCCGTCATTATCAAACCTTATCACTCACACCTACAAAGATTGGGTGTAGATCGTATGGCGCAATTCTTCCGATGGCACTACATACAGGCTGAGTCTGGGGAGTGCTGCTACCACCCGATTACGGTCATGCGTCACGGTTTGCCTGGATCTGCCTAACGGAGTAACTCGTCCACCTTTCCGTCATTGTCATACAATGGAAAAGAGCGTAAATAGTTGCAGATTGCTCTGCGTAACAAACCCTTAAAGGAATTAGGTTTCACTTCTATAAGCGCGGCATTTATATATATATATATATATATATATATATATATATATATATATATATATATATATATATATATATATATATAGAATTGATAGGGCTTTGACGAAACTAATCTTTATGTAGATCAACTTGACGTCAGGTATTCAACTTCAATAGGAGTAATTCCTAGCAGCCCTGAAATGTTCAAGAACTTAGAAAGCCACAAGTCCGTGTAATTCAACTATTCCGCAGTTCGAAAAAATCTACATATTAGAAGTATTTGTTCGGATGTTCCAGACCATAAAACCCACTACTACCGCTAGTTCAGCGTTCTCCTCTTCGGTCGGATGATGGCTGGATGGACGAGTGGCTCCGCCAGGCAGATCCAGGCAAACCGCGACGCATGACCGTAATCGGGTGGTAGCAGCACGCCCCCGGCTCAGCTTGTCTATAGTGCCACCCGAAGAGTCGCGCCATACGACCGCCCCCCACAAAGATTGGCCTCAGAACATATTAGGATCTCACCAGGCGATTTGCGGGATTTCTCGGGGATCGTAAGGAGTCTTTGAGGCATGACCTTGTTAGTGGATGCCTATTGCTCTCTATAATAGCCATCTCACCATCATTATCCGAGTATCAAGTGTTCTCAAACGCAATAAACGAATATTTCGAATTTGCCACTTCTCGGACAGTCGAATGAACGAATTGTTCGAATATTAGCTTTCTCTAGGCACCCGAATGAACGAATTATTCGAATAACTCTAATTATTAACAACTCGAATGAATGAATAGTTCGAATATGCTTACTCTTTGAAAAATCGAATGAATGAATTATTCGAATATTCGATTATTCGAAAATTCCATCGAATGTATTCGATTCGGTCATATGTATAGTGCTCGCGGGTCCACCACGAAATCTCTTATATACAACGGTCTGTGGTGCTTTATTCGTTTATATTCATGTGAATAATTGATGAGAGAATCTACTAAACATCACGGAAGTTGGTGTTACTCCCGATAAAAGTAATAATGTAACATTGTCGCTGTTTTCAGATTTATTAATGCAGAAAGGTAGAATGCCCATCAATGGTGTAGATCTGGGCCCGTAGTAAAGTGTCCAGTGCGATCATCGCACATCACCTTCAACGCGATGATCGCACTTCGCAATGGAGAGGGGTATGGTGATCATCGCCACGGTGAATCGAACGAGCCGTACATGAGATAGTGATCAAATGTACGTGTTTCACGTATTCCCACATCACTTCCCATGCTGTTTTAGCGTGTGAGACAGTTATGAACCATTGCGACTAACAAGCTAGAACGAATACGACTTGTCAGAAGCCAGAAGCACCTTGTGCTTCTGACAATTCGTGCACGTTCGAGCTCGTTTTGTGCTGTGGGGCGAAATTCAACATGCCTGAGTCCGTAGGCTCAGATGCATTCCGTGCAATTCGCGCATCTGATCATACGTACCTTCACACCATCACCATACCCCGAGTGAGATGCTCCGAGTACTTCACTCGGCGTCTCTTCGCCTCGCACACTACCGAGTCGTCAAACGATGGCGATCATCGCCCTCCAGAGCGATGAGATCAGCGCCCAGCACATACGCAGCACCGCAACGGATGGTGATGATCTTCCATTCTTCAGTGTTGGAAGGTCGTCGCGCGTGCGATCATCTCCCCAAATGTGGCGACGAGTTGTGCAGGCAGCTGTTCTCACAGCCATGACACTTTACTACGGGCCCCGGTAATTCCACGATGGCGGCCTTCAGGTTCCGGGTTCACATACTTAATTTTTTCGCGTCCGAATAGTCGGTATTTGACAACATAGTAGCCGACTACTTCTTAGCATCACAAAAAAGCGCGTTATGTACATATGTACCCGCACGCATATGACTACGCCCTAGGCGCCCAGTGCGTCCTGACGATACTCTCCAATCAGTCCTTCGGTGTGTGTTCAGCGATGAGCTCAAAGTGACCGCGTGCTAGCCTTCAGCATTCGCAAGCGAGGTGTGTTGAATCTATTTTTCGATTACATTTCCGTCAGAGCTTTACGTAGGTACACCTTTGATTTTTTTCAAATTTAAAAAATGTAACTATCGAAGAAAACCTGATCAATTGTCACGATGGGCGTGGTCCTGAAAGTAACAGATTGAGCTGAACAATGTAGAACGGATTGCGAGGCAAATTCGCTATGCATAAATAATGAATATTTCTCGTTTTTTTTTTTCAAAGCAGCAATTTTGAAGTATAGCCATGGTCATAGTTATTTACCTCCTCGCAAAACACCACTGCGAGGCAAATCCACTATGCTTCTTACGAGAGGTGAATCAAACAAAATGAGTCCTAGGAATGTGCATAATAATAATTTTGAAGTCCGTAAACCATACATCGTAAATTCCTCGACATTTCCTTGAACAGCAAACAGTAATGGCTAAGCGTTTAACTTATGGCAAATCCGCAAACGCGTGCGCAAGGAAAATGCACAAAAAAAGCTGCTAATCCATAACGAGACCTATATGGGTAGAGAGTTTGTCTAACACAATGTTACAATTTATACTTGAAATCTGCTAAATGGTCTACAGAAGCTCAGAATACCATGTGGACCAAGGGAAGGATACCATGGATACTGAGGAACTGTGGCGCGGTGTAATCTGTTCTCATCCTTCCTCAGTCTTGTCTTCGAAAGAATCACGATCGTTTTCAGCAGGCGCATGTGATAGGGCTGCACAGGAGCACCAAAAGGCAATCGCAATTGGTTGTTGTAGCGTAAAGGTAGGTATCTCGCTCATCGTGAGCACGCTCGCAGGATCAAGTCCTACAGTGTGTGTCAGTTTCGCACTCATTTTCTGAGCTTCTGTTGGCCACTTAGCAAATTTCGAGTATATAATTGAACATGATTTTGGACATGCTCTCGAAACACATAGATGTCAGCTTGAATTAGCAGCCTAATTTCGTGGACTTCCCTTGTGAGCTGCGTCAGGGCTGCGACTTAGCCAATCCCTCATCATATAGACGCGTCGAACACACGCACCAACTTCAAATTGACCTTTTGGAGATACTCCCAAAAATATTTGCATTTCGCTTGTCTATGCGGTTGAGGGGAATACTGGCGCTGCTTGACAACAGTTGCAACACAGAGTATGCGGACAGAAGGGGGGAACTTGAATGGATGTACTTCCTTAGGTGAGAAGGTCATGGTGTTCAATAGTGTGGTCATTCATAGCAAACTGTGTATTGCCTGTTTCAACTTACGAAGGAAATCTCAAATCCATTCTCAAAATGTCTGAATCTCCTCTTAGTGCTAAGTTATGCCCATTTTCGTTGTTTAGAGCGAAGTATAGGCTTTGTATGTCTAGAGCAGTTCGTAGAGCGAAGAAACGTCTTTGGTTCTTCATGTGAATGCTCACTGGTTTGAATATTGCATAGCACATAAAGATGGTTTTTTTTTTCGAGCGCCTCTTTTTTTAAACCAATTTTGAAGCGCCCTCACCATGTCCTCCGATCTATGTAATGGAAAGGAGTTCATATACAAAACGTACCTTAGCAGTGGAGTAGGGATGGGAACTTTGGAAGCATTGGAACGTGGAATATAACTGCTATCTAAAGAAAAGCTTCTAAAGATCTCTAAAGACGTATGAAACATAGCTTTAGGGTATCCACAGACATTGCCGGAAACTGTAATCTTTTGGTCTATTTTAAACTAACAAAGTCTGGGGATACTTTAGAAACAAATTAAGTGGTTGATTCTTACTTTCAAAAAATTCGAGAAGACAATGATAAACAGTTGTTTGGTTGGGGATCAGCGCTATTTGTTCTCTGAGGAAGTTCTGAAAGTAGTTTTGCAAAAGTCAGAAGTGCCAAATGCTTCTCTTTCTTTTTTGATTTTGTGGCTGTACCCCCTTTTTAGGACCTCATAAAAGAAATTCGGGTGCATATTTATGGTCATCTCCTGTGACCAAAAGCCTATCTTCTGTCACGTCGTCCCTAACCTCAAAAGTTTTCTGTTCTGTGGCGCACAGATCGGAATCGTTGCAATGGCACTGAATACGTTTCGTTTGTCCCTCATCAGTACCTGAAAGGAATAGAATTATACAAATGAAGTGAACAGTTCGTTGAACTTCTGCCATCACCTTCCGTTGCATTAACCTCCTCTCCTGCTGGTGCATCTACGCCCTTCACAGTACAAGCTGCAAGTGATGTAGCGTTCTAAAAGAACATTCTGGATCGGAATCAGGCTCAAAGTTCTCTTGTTCAAACACCGCAAGTGAGCATAGGGAGAAATGAGGGAATAAGGTTAGAGAACAATTGGTACGGAAGAAAGAGAAATAAATGAAAAACAATAGGTAAAGTAGCCGATTCAGAACCCATGGACACTGGTACATTATTCCATGTTGGGTGCTAAGAGGTTTTATAGAAGATTCGGAGACGACAGGGCAAGGTAAGGTAGCCGGTGTAATTGGGACCTACTGAAACCGAATAATTCCAATTGTTCCATCAAGGGTTTAGGGACTAATTAAGAAATACAGGTATTTAAGGAAGACTGGACAGTTTTGCGTCTAAGGCTGCGCTGAACTTCCTTCAACCATTGAAGTTTTCGACTTGATTGGATATTTGTGTTGGTATTGTGTTCATGTGTGATCACCAATACGCCGCGCTGAGAAGGAAATCTAACGAGAAGTTTTTTTCCTGTTTCATCTCATTCACAATGGTCCTTCATCGAAGTCCGGATGAATCTGAGTTGCTGGGCTGCTTGTAGTGCACGACGTTCACATCTTGATGGACCAATCTGGAACCATTCGAGACCGTTTTCTCGTAGGTTCTGATAAAGCTGATAAGTTGCGCATCGTGTCAAATCAAACACTTTCGTGTCCCTTTCCCTTAAATTTTCCTAAGAACACGTCTTCCCTTTCAAATTCACGCATCTACACATACAAATGTGTTTTTTTTTCAAATATCTGCTTTAGGAAGACCTACTAAGACATTGCTAACTTTTCTATAAGCGCTTCATCGAAGCGGTATATATGGGACAAAAGCTTGTAAGCTTTCAAGACTAACCTCAAAGTCCAAGCCACCAAAATCGTAGTCGATCACACTGCATGAATCAGACGAGAACGTTACCCGAACAAAACAAAATTGAAATTCTGCTGACAAGTTGTAAATTTCATAGTCTGCTGATGAGTTCTAAATTAAACGGAAAAATACATGAAATATAAAAATACATAGTAGAACGAAAGAAAACAGAAATTTCGAAAATTTGAGTGCACAGTAAAATTTGTGCTCTCAATTTCGAGAGTCATAGGCTTTCTACAGTCCAGCCAAATTTCTTTGAAATTTTCCGAGTGAAGGTTCGCGTGATTTCAATTTTTTTTTTTGATTTTTTGTAAGTGAACATCTATTTTCGAGTGGTTGTCCAATAAAAAGTTGTCCAATAACCCGTGTACGAATTCAAATTCAATCGTTAAAATAACCGAAAGAGAAGATATGTTTATCAAAGCAACCTTACCTGACTGCTGCTCCCTATATAACACTTTATTGCTGATGTGGAAGTAAAATAAATAACGACTAAAGCATACCACAAGAGGTGATCTAAATGTTAAATACTAGCTACACAGCGTCACAATGCAAGTTGTGGGAAATCTACTGCACAAACTATGGAATGAGGACATGTTTGGCTTACGCTCTACCTTGAAAGTATACGCATTACTGCTCATAGGATATCGAAAGGGGTAATCGCTTCGTTCAACCGTTTCCTTCAAGTAATCGATGTATTGATCGATGGCGCCAGCTACACCGGGTAGTACGAGCGGCAAAAACGAGTGGCGGACTGGAGCATAGGCTAATATTCGGTCACGTCTGCGATATTGATTCGAAAACTTATTAATTTAGCTCTTCGTATCTTTAAAATAAATTTAGTGGTTGTTGCGGCATCCGCAGCCACTGATAGGCGAATTTTCCAGTTAGTGGTAACGAAAATGCTGGAAGAACATTAGCTTCTCCCATGGCCGAGAGGTCTCGGTTTGGGATTTCACAGCCTAACTCCTCTTTTTTCGGGAATCAAATCACGTGAAGAAGTTTGACTAGAATTATATATTGTAGAATATGCTACTAATGGAGGCAGCGTGCAGGGATTCTGGCATTTTCCTGCACTCCTCCACGAGAAGTCTGCATTGGTGGACAACCAGAAGTGGAGCATCGGACTGGATACTGCCCCATCAGTGAAGGTGATGCAATTTGTAGCTATCTACTTACATCTAACCAATGACAGCTGTCTCCATTCCCTGACATCAATTGACATCAGTGGAAATGCGCGAAAATTTTTGGAATGACGGCCTCTTCACCAGCTACGATAGTACTGCAACATAAAGTGAGACAAATCCTACTTTCATCCTTTGATCCTGAAATCTCAATCATTATCATTTGACCAGAGATGGATTTCAAGAAGTAAACACCGTTTCATTCTCTGGATTCCACAGAAAGATGCGGTTGTCGACAACACCGACGAGGAGTACGATCGGCTTGTTCAGCATCTCCGCGACAGCGCAAGAAAAGCCAAGGATTCAAGAGCCACCAAGAGGCGCCTGTCCTACAGCTCGCAAAACGGTGCAGAGAAGCGATGAAAGAAGATCTCAAGGAGATGAGCAGCAGTGTTAGCCGAAGCCGCAGAGGCAGGGGAAAGCATACGCAACGCCAGCCGAGATTTCGCCTATCGTAAAGCTGAGATGACCGCCCTCCGGTGCCCAAATTTAACAATTTCTGGACGGGTAATGGAGGAGGTCATCTACGACTTCCATTCGGATCTCTTCGATAGCCACGTCCACCTCCCTCAATGTTATCTCAGGGAGGATGCATATGTTGTCCCATCAGTTCTCCCTTCCGAAGCCATCAAGTCGGTGAAGATTCGTAGAGCACCGGGCCCTGACAGGATTCGACCAGAACATCATTGTACCACTTACAGTCATTACAGAAAAGGAGAAGACGGAACGATCTTCTCATGATATTTAAGATCCTACATAATCTCTGTGAATTAAAAAGTTCTGATTTTTTCGTTCTGCGTAAATCTATCACAAGAGGTGGAACATTAAAGCCACACATATCTGTGGCGAAAACAACAATACGTCAGAATTTCTTTACTCATAGGGCGCTCTCTGAATATTTGAAGTTCACCAAAAACAAAAGTGTGCCAGTGAAATTTTCTCTATACAAAAAGGCAGTTGGCGAGTACCTGGACATCTAGCTCAAATATATGAGGTTTACTGCTCACTAAATTGTAGTGTTTAATGTTAACATATATGTACTTAAATACGACTGTCGACTAGATTACTTGTACTGTACTACTAATACCTATGCTTGTGTTCGAACCTGTACATTGTAATCACATGGATATACCATGTAATAAATAAATAAATAAATAAATAAATCTGAAGAACCTACCGCCAGTACTCATCAACACGTTGGCTAGGCTTTCCACGCGGTACCTGTCAGAATGCAAGGTATCCAACCAATGGAAGACCAGCAGGACCGTGCTGCTGTACAAGAAGGGAGACCCGCAGGACATCGAAAATTATCGCCCCCATCTGCCTACTGTCCGTCGTCTACAAGCTTTTCATGCGAGTGATCCTAAACAGGATCAAAGGGACACTAGATGAAAGATAGCCGTGCGAGCAAGCAGGGTTTCGAAAAGGATTCAGTACGATCGACCACATACACACCGTCACTAGACTCATCGAGGTATCGCGAGAGTACAAAATGCCCATCTGTTTCACGTTCATCGATCTGAAGAAAGCCTTCGACTCGGTTGAGACAGAAGCGGTCCTGGAAGCTCTGAGGAGCCAGGGCGTTCCTACTCAATACATCAAGATATTTCGTGAGCTCTACAGCAACTTTACAACCACGATTCTACGACGACATCACCATCAACAAGAGAGGGGTTCGGCAAGGCAACACCGTGTCTCCAAAACTACTCAGCGCCGCTCTTGAGGACGTCATGCGAAGACTAGAATGGGATTGCATGGGAGTGCAAGTTGATGGCCGGCGAGTTAACCATCTTCGCTTCGTTGACGACATCGTCGTTATAACGCCAAACATCAGCGAAGTGGAACGGATGCTGGTCGACTTCGACGACGCATGTGGAAAGATCGGTCTCCAACTAAATCTGACGAAGACGATGTTCATGAGAAACGGATGGGTCCCGGATGCCCCATTCTCGCTCAACGGAACGACCGTATCCAAATGCTCCAGTTACGTATACCTAGGTCGGAAGTCAACATGATGAACTACCTCGCTCCAGAGCTGGGCAGGAGGAAACGAGCGGCTTGGAAAGCTTACAACAGCATCGAAGACGTAGTGAAGAAGACGAAGAACACCAGGCTCCATTCCCATATTCATTCTTCAACACAACGGTTCTCCCTGCTTTGACGTACGCATCAGAAACCTGGGCACTGCGCAAGCAGGATGAGAACGCGGTCAGCGTCGTCGAACGCTCTATCGAGAGGGTGATGCTAGGAATAACCCGCCTCATGCAAGTGAGGGCAGGAATATGGAGTTCCACCCTGCGTCAACAGTCGAAGATCAGGGATGCTGCCACTTACGCCAAGTTGAATAGGATCAAGTGAGGCGGACGCGTGATGCGTCTTAACGACAACCGTTGGATTGCCATACTGTACCTATACATATACCATAGGTATATGTATGGTACATATACATATACCATATACCGTTCGTTTATCAACGTAGTGATTGTCGCAATTGGGCAATTTTTATTGGAATGATAGACACCCGTAGTCGCACCCAACGCCCCCACCTTGTGGATCGCCGATAAGGTACGGTTTTTTTTTGTTAGGTCGTGGTTCCATGGCCAAAAATTAGGCTTAGTATGTTTCTTCGTAGGTTTGCGGAGGCGTTTGGCCGAATAAATTGCAATCGAATTCACCTTTCAGTCTCTGAAGAAGGCGAACTCGCCGAAACGTCAAAAATAAATAAAGTTACTAACAATCTCGTGTTCGGCTGCAATAGAACAATCCACAATCTGCCAGTCTACAATGCCGAGATTCATCGAGAGTCGAGCACGGCGACTATTGGAATGATAGTTCAGTCGCAGCAAAACGCTGGTGGGACCCATGCGTTTGCGACTTTGTGGCTACCGTGCTGCATTCTCATCTAGGTCATGCATCCTGCATTGATTGGTGCTTATCATCGACAGATCGATGATCCTTGTAGTATTCGTGTTCACCGCCGATACTGTATCTCCTGTGGAGGGGGCGGAGCTAACCCGTCTCATGCTAAAGATATTTGTTCCTAGTCGAGATGAGGCTATAAGCCCAACGAGCCCTCATTACTCACTTTACTCTTCTCACTCACCCTCTATTGTACTGTATATAATAAATACCCACTGAACCACCGCGTTTATCGCACATACGGACAAGAAAAGTCCAAGAGTCTCAGTGCCCACAACAGTTCTTGTGGAAAACCCTTCGCAAATGGATGCGTGCGCCTGACGCGTGAATGTCGCACGCACCTAGTGTAAAATACCTTGGTTCCCACGATCCTCAGAAGTAAAGTTGCGATGTGACTTAACAGTCAATCTCCACTGTTGCTATATTCTTCATGCCAAGTTCACTCATATATGTAAGTTGGATGCCAAAAGATAACCTGAAATTGACGGTAATAAGGAGAGCATTTAGAAGGTATGTAGCATTCATTTTGCGTTCATTCCAATTCCATGCAGCTCTCCCCCCCCCCCCAAAAAAAAAACAAATTCTGTCCTCTCAGTCTAGTTGTGCCAGTGTCTGTTTCACTGGCTCAACTAGACTGGGGAGGATACTTGGAGAAACGCCACGACAGGAAAAATGAAAAAAAGGAAAGTTGGATCTGAAAAAATTGTAGAAGGTTTGAGCAAAAACAAGCACATATCCATGAAAACTCAAATGTCGTCGCGTTTGAAACTAACTTTATATAGTAGCTAAGAAAGCCTTGGAATTGCACGCTACAGTCTCATCAACCCACTTTTATTGTCTTCACATTCTTCTTGTTTATGTTTTCTTCTGCTCTTTATTCTCAGCTCTTTTGTGAATGTCTACTTTAAAAGGGCTCCTCCAAATCCAAAACCACTATCAGAAATGATAACAGACGAGCAGCTGCAACCTCCTCTCAACCCCATTTTTACCTAACGACCGAACAACTTACAAATACAATTCGCGCAATCGAGTGATTAAAGCGACGTCTCGTTCTATTTTAACCCGCGAGCAAATCCTTGTCTTCTCCAGTTTTTAGTGGCGTTTCTCGTGCTGTTTGTCTAATTATTGTCAGTTTGTAATTTTTCTCCTTAGGAGAATGGCTCCGAAAACGAAGGCCTCTGATAAGAACAAGGACAAGCAGAAGGGGCTGGAGGTTTTCAGGTATTTGTTACCCTTGTTTTTCACTATTTTCTTGTCTTGAGGTTATATTTTACTTGTGGCTTTTTTTTTCGCATCCTTTCCTAAGAATGAGTGACTCCTACTGATAGGAACTATTCTACTTCAGAGGAAAAAATGCCAAGGGCTTTCAGATTGCTTTTTTTTTCGTTGAAACTCTGCATAGAGAAATTATATGAAAGCTGAACAGTTTTACACTCATAACCACATTTCGGTAGGATTAGGTATGCTTTAGATTCGACATGTTTGGTTATCATGTGCTTGCCGACATTTTAACCAATGTCCCGCAGTACCGCAGCATCTCTTCGAAAAGGGTGCGGAGAAAATGGAGTTGGGGGGGGGGGCACTCTTGTGAAGCCTAAGCATAAACCTTAGGCTCAGGCTTGAACCCGTGCTTAAGCATAGGATTAGACTTGGATTTAGCATAGGCTTAGGCTTGTGAGGTGAAGCCTATGACATTTTATAGTGTCCCCCCCCAACTCCCTTTTCGCCAAGGGTACTAAATGACCTCAGGTTTGGGATTAGCTTATGAAATAACCCGACCACGCAAGATTTTAGAAGGGTCTGTTGCTTCATGAAAGACAATGGTGCTGGAGTTGTTAATTGAAGCGTTTGGAACGGCAGTATGAGATACATTGCTCGGTTAACGTTGTCGGCATGCTGCAATGCCCGGCGAGGAACGTATCTTGTGCAGCCGTTGACAATCTCCTCTTCACAGTTAGCCCGCCACACTTAGGTTCACACTGAATGTTGGGAAGAAGTTTTGCCCGCACGGATCATATATCTCCGGTATTGCTCTTTTTTTCTCATAACACAAAAACTCATTTACGAACATTCTGAGCAATAACGTATACCTCTTCTTGAACTAACTCCGTAATGGGGTTGCATTACGAAACAGTATGCGATATTTGGGTTCATGAAGTCATGTACCACCTTTCGCAAAGCTTCAGCAAAGTATTTCGAAATGTCTCCAAGTTTTTTTTTTCTTTTTTTTGGAGGGGGGGGGGGGAGTTTCTCAGGTGAAATAGTGCTGAATGACAAGCCATCTACTGGTAAGAATAACTACTTTAGCCGCGCCAGTTTTCCCTTACTTTTTCCTGTTTTGTTCTGTTTGCAAAAGATAGACCGCTATGGGCCGATTTTATGCGATCGCAGTGGGAGTCGAAATCTGTTCTCTGAACCATTCCCTCTTGCTAAATACGATCCATCGAACCTTTTGCAAAAGGAAGTGAAGTGGCTCAGACAGTCCATTTTACTCCTAAAATAGATGATTGGCCTATTTCGAAGAAGTTCTATACGCTGTGGCAGCTGTGAGAGGCTAGAGTTTTTCGTGAAGTTGAAGTGCCACTGTAACTTGATGAAAGACTGTGAGCTCCACTAAATTATGTACGTAACATTGGAAGTTTCAGTGAGTCTGCAATGAGGAACAACTTCAGCTCTCTTGAATATAGTAGGACATGCCAAGCAGCAGCGTCTGGAATGGCTGCAGGTAAGCATCGACAATGTTTCGTTTTCTCGATTACCGTATTGATTGCTTCCACTTGATGATTGGTTTTGATCCAATTCATGTTGGAGTATACTAATTTATAATCAGCATGACTAGCTTACTAGAGGAAATGTTTTCCAGGTATTCTCGGACTGACTGGTATACCTGGCTTCATTTTCTACTTCGTTACGGTTGCAATACAGGTCGGAATCTTTTCATTTTCTATCTTTCCACTACCATTACTCTCAAGCCCATGTCTTTCTTATATCGATTTTCGCCATTACTTCTTCCAAATATGTATATGCTCGACGAATTCCGTCGAAGAATCTGAGTTTGTGTGTAACGGCAAACGGGGAGGATCTGTCATGAAAGCTAGTATAATGAAGACAACCACGCTTTCATCTCGCGTTAAACTTGCATTCTACGCTGAAGTTAGTGTACTGCACTAAAAATGCGAACCAAAATTTCAAAGGAAACATTGTTATCCTTCAACAGTGAACTTTCTTTAGTTTCGGAAGCTTCCATTTGCGTGATTGGCTGGTTTCTGAAACTGCTAAATACTGAACTTTATGTGATGTCTAAAAGTTTCTTTTCTGTTCGATTCATGTTAACAGTTCTTAAGCAGCTCGCAGCAGTAGATAGTGAGCAGCATTGGTTTTAGGTGTGCAAGATCTGTTGCTCAAAGTTACTTGACGAGGGCTTAAGTCCTGGATTGACCATTAGTATTCTTTCAAGTAAATATCTTTTCTTGTTTATATTTGTGGATCTTCTTTAAGGAAGCGTCAAGCAACTTTCCCCTTTCCTTACATGATCATCCATGTCCACTTTTGGATCCATTTTACCAAAGAATCATGTATCAGGATTTACGCCATTTCTTTTCCATCATCTCATTGTTGTTTTATCAGGCACTCTTCTGGGAGGCGAAAGCAGGTTTTGAATGGAAGTCTTATTTCCTTGACCGAACGCTCTCCGTGACACATTCAATCGTCGGCGGACTATTCACCTACATTCTTTTTTGGGTATTCCTCTATGGAATGGTTCACGTGTACTAGTCACTTCGTCGTTGTTGTTTTTTTTTGCGTAATATCGTTAAATCCGTTTTCTTTGTTCCAAGTTCATTGTCACATGTGATGCTTTATCTTCCACGACAATTGGATTTATGTAGTACATTCCTTCCCCTGTTTGATTACTTATTGTAAATATTTTGTTGATGGCCTCATTAATTGATTGTAATTAATAAATATTATCAAGAATGTATAAATTCTGAGGAGATTTCCGTGTTCTAGGACCTTGTCTTAGTAATGACAATATTGTTCCAACGATAACTATATGTTAAGTGTGGGACTCTCAACAGTATTCTTCAAATCTAGTTGTGCCCGTCCATTCACTTATGAGCGATTTCTATTTCAATAGTGAATTAACTTGTAAAGACATTATCACATATAAGGCACTCAACATTGTATCTGTGAAATCTTCTTGTCATCTCAGTTAGCTGGACTGAAGTTCTGCAGTGTTAAAGAGCATTCGAAGTGGTTTACATGTAGGGTGCATCTCCTACATGATTTTGATTGTACTTTTTTTTCTTTAGAAATGAGTAGTACTAGGACCAATGTGGTGTAGAAATAGTACTTAATGTGATGACCACAGTTCGATTACGGTCATATTCTGAGTTCATGGGATGGGTTTTGAAAATTTTGAAAATCTTTTCTCATAGTGCTGCATCCATCGCTTCCAATTCAAATTTCAGCCAGGTAGTTTTTTTCATGTTTACTAGCCATTGCAAGACACTAAGTGAATATACAGGAGACTTCAACGCTTGATGTTCGCAGCAAGTGCTACACTACACGCAACGTGGGCATCTGATTGTCTGCTAATCCACACATTTCAATGGTATCACCGCTTCTATTTTTATCAGATCCTACTGCTTCCTCTTTTAACCAGTGGAAGCAACCGACCTTTGAGTTTCCTGCAAGTAAGGATTCAACGCCACCAATTATCTATACCCCACGAAGCCATGAGAGCACAAGATGAAGATGAAGACTTTGGGCTGCTCAAGAGAAATACAAAAAAGGCTGTTGCTCAAACGGGCGAACTGCTCTTTTAGCATTCAACTATCTTCACTTCTGGACAAATGAATTAAAATTAAAACGCCCAGATGAAAAACCTGTAGCGAATGGCCTGTCCATTTCACTCTTACAATAATTTTCACTGAAATTTAGAGGCAAATTTTATTCTGAAAGACAAACGTTCATGGAAGGTGCTCACGTTCGTCATTGGAAATACCGAAAAACGGTGTCTTACAATCTCTTAATTTATTCGGCAATTTCAAGAGGGCACACATGACACATGATCAATCCATTAATTCTACCCGTCTGATCACACTCATTGCCGATCAAATATTTGAACCCTTGATTCTTGCAAAGTATTATGGTTACCTTAAAAGAGATGAGAGTGAATCCCTCGCGAAGCTTCGGATTACGTCATACTGTATTCGGCTTGTTGTGCATTGGCTACTACGCGTTTTTACGACCCAAAATTCGTCACTGTGTGGGCGTCATCTTCGCCAAAAGACTGGCGTGGTCGTTTGTGCTTATTTGGAGTCTGCTTTATGACTCATGTTACTTTCTGTGAATGTTGCTGTTTCCCTTTGTGTTCTTTGAATTTAGTTGTTCTTCATTTACACCTCTAAGATGTACTACCTGCCTTTATCTAAAATAATTCCTAGTTATGGGTTTCGTTTTTCAGAAATAAACTCGTGATTCTTGGTGTATTCGTACGTTACGCTGCACCGCTATTGTATCCAATGGTGGTACGAGCATCGCTGCAGTCTTCATTCAATTTCGATCAAGTGAAGACAAAAACTGTCGAGAACCTCATCTTCCAGCTGATCAACGATGTAAGGATTTGAATGTTTTTTTTCATTTCCATGCCTAAACAGTGATTAAATATGCTCTGGCAGGTCCCGCATTTGATTTCTGTTTCATTTTCTTTCGCCGCATCCTTCCTTTATAGAAAAGCTGTGTCACTGTAATTTTTTTCTAGCGGGCGCACTATTCGCGAGATATTCATGAGCCTGTCAAGTTACCAATATCCTCTTTAATCAGTTTCAATATAAGCAAGGCAGAGTTGTTCTTTTATGTGCTCGAAGTAGCGCAACTCCCGCTTTCATGGAACTCCATACTGTTTTGATCAAATAATATGTCTTCTCTCTTATTGTCTCCTATACTTCTTAAACCTTCTCGCTTTCTAGCAAGAATCAGCGCGATGTCGTTGTTTCAGAATAATGATCGCTACAGATGACTTCATAGTGTAGTCAGCTGAGCTGAAGTTCGGGAGCTTCTTGTTGACACCCAAAATCCATAGATTATCACTGATAAAAAACTTTCAAAGCTATTTCTAACCAATTCTGTGATTGTGTTCCACTTCTTCCCTCGAGTGGATTAATTCTATTCTCATATCTAGCTCTCGAGCATCATTTTCTGCCGTCTGTTACTTTCTGTTTATGGGACGTTTCTTAAGCAATGGCCATGTTCGACTTTCTTGAAATCTTGGCATGATGGTAGTTGTTTGAAGTTCACTACGACTTTCCAGGCTCTGACGAAGGCGAAAACGCCGAAACGTTAACCGTAATAAATATCGATACCAATTTCTTGAGCAGTTTCTCTAGTCCTGTTGAAATACCTGTTGCCCATGGGATTTTCAGAATTCCGCATTATACACGTCTTTTATGGAAATCGTTCACTATTCCTTGAACATTCAGTTTTTTTTCGTGCTGGTAAGTCCTGGGAGCTCCGTTGATTTGTCTTGTGGATTTATCGTGATTTGTCTTGTGGATAAGTTATATGTAGGCGTGCTACTCTGCTCATACGAGAACGATTTAAATTGCACTCTTGCACATCCTCAACATTCAATTGATATCGCTCACGTCGCTCTTCATCCACAGAAGTGAAGCTTTTGACTAATTCTTGAATTTACTATCATTTCACGCAGACTACTTCTGCGAAGGTGCAATTTTTTTTACTTCATCAAGGTGTTCTCCACTTTCCAACCATCTCTAGGTTTTTTTTTGTCGTATTTTTTGAACTCATATCTTTCAAATAACCATCCTATCTTCTGCTCTAGATATTTGCTAGGTGTTTTCACAGATTTTTTGCTTTAAGTTGGTCTAACTTTGTTAAATACGGAAAGCCAGAATTGGTTTTATTTCTTACAGGGGTTGGTGGATTATTCCACCTCTACTCTCTTTCATTATCCGGAGATAATCCTCTCTTTTTCGACTTAGTATTTCTCCTTTTTTGAAAGTTTTTCCACTCATTCCATATGTTATTCCGTTAACATTATCTGTTGGAAATCAAATGCAAAATACTGACTCATCCACCTGTTTCCATTCTGCATTCCGGTTCTTTTTTTCTACTGTTGCATTTATTGCTTAGCATTTAAGGGTTGGGTGTTCTTCCATCAGCACTTGCTGTACCCATTTTGATGTTGCGAATCTGGCTTGTGCGTATGCTGCGTTTCTTTAGGAAAGATTTCCAGAGTGATACTACTGGAAAAAAGGTGCGGGAAAGTGTGATTCATTTGAAGAGGTTGGCAAAAATGGTAGACAGTGGGCGCAAGTGAAGCCATTGTCGCTTTTGAAAAGAACTCTGTACATAATTGACACACTTATTCTTCAATTGCACGGCGTCCTGCCCCACCTCCGCAGTGCGCCTAGCGACGATGTCATACTGAAAACCACGTTTACGGAGTTTGCAGAGGGCATAATGGCTGGAAATTCATTTAAAAATGCTGAGAAATTATGGTCAAATTACTGCTGCTCTAAATTTTGTATTTTAGGTGACAAATATCACCGAAACATTCCCGCTGCAACCTGGTCAGACTGCAGATAGCCTCGTCGTTGCAGTTGAGCGTAGTGTGCAGCAGTTTCTAGACCAGGGTGATGCTGCCATACGATCCTGTCCATTGGCGCACGGAACGGCGTTAGAGACGTTGACAGATGCACTGGTGGATGTTCGAGACACCGGTTGGTTTTCTTTTTTTTAAACATTAACATATATTTCTTTAACAGGTTTATCCAACAAAAAAAAAATGCTGAAAGTGAAACTAGTGGAATTGCTGTTTGTGGTATTGAATGCCTCAGAATCGAATTCTGATTTGTCTTGCATGCATCTCATTTGTTTAACTTCGCTGCTTTTTCTTCTCAAGACTTTTTTTTGTTGTTGCATGTCTGGTATTTCCAGATTTTATACTCATTAGCTTGCAACTTTCGTGTTCTTGATCAAACATTGGGGTTACCAGAGGGAAGAGAAATTTTTCGCTAGCTTTCTTTCTGTCTTATTTGCGCTGCTAACTAGCTCTCTACTACGGAAATATTGTTCTTAATAACTTACGTCCGGGTAGTTGTACGCAACTACCAGGATTTTGTGTAGTCATTTGCCTTGTTGTGCCTCAGAGTCGGAGATCTGGGCTTATTTTCCTTCTGAACAAAAATCTGTTCCGGATGATCTCCAAAACTTCCATATATCCCCAGTTTTCCAACATGGCGAGCATGCTTTTGTCCTTCACACGCGTATTCTTTATAGCTGCACTTTGCCAAGGCCAGCATTCTGCCTTCAGAGATTTTGATCAGTTGACGGTTGTGAAGGTAGCACCAGACCGATTTCCCTCACTTCGTCTATTCCATCAAATTTCTCAAAACCGGAAAGGCTTTCCACTAGTTCTCACTTGCGTTCAGGGCAATCAATGTCATTTGCCGGGCGTGATTTTATACGAGACAGTTCATCCTCGCAGCGCCGAGCAACTGCAGTTAACGCCGGCAAAACACTTCTGCAAGTGAGTTTTCATGGCTCTATTTGTTCATGTTTTGGTTGGTCCAGATTGGTGAGTGTTTATACGTTGTCCAATTCGAGGCTGTGGCACACTTCCTCATCCTCGCAGACTCCATCGATGTGGCGTTAATTGTCGAGGGCATCGATAAGGTTGGTGTTTCTTCCTTTGAGTTACTTTCTATGCTGTGATGCAACGTTGTCTTGTTCCTCTGTCCAATATTCTGCATAACCAGATAGTTCTGCCTTTTTTCTAGTTTTTTTTTTTTCAAATGGAATGTTTCAGAATTAACTTACTAAGACTGCATCTTCTACTTGGATTATCTTTGCAAAGTTATGTACCATGTCGAAGCCATCTTTAAGGCAAAGCGCGATTATGTTAAACATGTTTTGATGTCCCTCTTTTCACTAGTCGATACGAAATCTCATTGTGTCCTCGTTGTCGCACCAGTGAGTTAAGTGTTTTTGAGGATCTTGAATCTTCATGTGAAGGACTATTACGCCATTTTCTCGGCTAGTTTGGTCTCAAGATATGGCTTTTTCACTCCTCTAATGTCTTGCGTTAATTGCACTGTGTTCGTCTGCGGAGGCATTGACTGGAACATGTCTCCAGGGGAAGTTTTAGGTCGTTAAGGGTCCAATTTTTCACCACCCGTCGCAGCTGCATTCTAGCCAATCATGCTCTGCAGAAATTGAGTAGATGCCGTAGCAAAACAGGACGAGGGCTCACTTATAATGCATTAATCATTTTTTTTTGTTGAGGTGCACTGTGAAATCAGAAGTGAATAGTGAAAAGAAAGGACGGGAAGGAAAATTATTAGGTATATCACATATTGGTCGTTTGTCCTAGTGTGCCGTTAGAGAAACGAGGGCAACAAGTACAATGAATGCGGTACCCGGTTCAAGGAAAAACCATCCATTTATAGCACCGGTGACAGTTGATCCGTTTACAGATTCGCACTCTTTTGGATGGTATCCGAGCAGCAACTTCAAACCAGGAAGTGATTGACCGCTACCAGCTAATGATAGCTGAGATTGAAGAGATCGAAGAAACTGTAAGGTGGGGTTTTCGTCTCTTTATTCACTTCTTTGCGCCATAAAGTTGCTTTAGTCTTTTTGGAATATATATTAAGCCTTTTCTTCTTTTGTTGCGAACAAACATGCTTGCGTCATTTACCACTATAAGTATATGTACCTGATGCGAAAAGAAAGACAATAGTGTTTTTAGGAGGCGCATTGCCGATCTGCGCGACCCTAATCAACGGGATGATTTGCTAGCTTGCAAAGGAGTGCTAAAGTCATCGTGCCCCCTGGTATTTGCTACAACAAAGGTAATTGGTTCAATTTAGCTCTTATCAATGAGTTATATTTTTGCATCTTTAGGCTTTTGTACGTCATCCTGAAAACGATGAGTCGCGACAGAATCGTGACTACGCGCACAATGAGGCATTGGCCGCGTTGAATGCTATGGATTCTATACTCAGAGGTGAAGTAATGCCACTTTTGTCACTTCATTCCGCGTCATTTCGAAAACTATCAGGAAGTTTTTTGGTGGTGCTTCCTTTTTTCAATTCATTCTTGTACACTTCCATTTTAGGAGAAAAACCGGACATGTCATTTACTGCCCAAGGACGGTTAGGTCATCTTATCAGCGAACTTGATCAGTTTCAAGTAAGATATAGATTCATCTTTTCACAAGCTTCGTCGATTCTTTTCCTATTCTTCAATTTTTATAGAACAGAGTATATCTTGAACCTGGCACATACAAAGCTCACATCCACCGCCCGGAGCTGGAGGAGCTCCTCGAGCGTATCGTCAGTGGATCAGCTGCAATTGCAGATTCAGGTGCTGTTCTTAGATGCTGTCTAGAAAATCGGTACTTTAGAAAACCACTGTTAGCTTTCCGGCCAGTTGTTTTCTCTGCTGACTTTAGGGAAATTCAGTTTCAATTCAGGTAGTACCCGAGCAGATCGAAAACAAAAGATTGTCAATGAGTGCAACAATCTTCGCCAAGCCTTGCAAGATCTTCTTGGGGAATACGAAAGGAGTGTATGTTTGTCTTTCATTTTAGTTACTTTTTCTTTCTATGCTGGTAGCGGTTTTCCTTTCTAATCTCCTATAGTGCTTTTGTTCTGTGGTAAGACTCCTTTCTCTTGTTTACTTTTTGCTATTTCGACTCCTCCTCTCTACTCTTGCTTCACATTCCTCCTGAAGTATCATTAGAGTCACTATTAAATACATGAGCTGAGAAACCATGACACCTTATGGCGCGCACAGAATCTCTTAATCGGCTTTCTTCGCGGATTCTATGTGAGGGCGCCATAGGGCTGATCGGCGATTCTATTTGCATTAGAAAGCGCGTGGTGTTTGCACATTCATTTGATTGGGTGGGGAGGTGAAAAACTCATGTATTCGAACATAACACTGAACAAGCTGTTTCCACCTTCATAAGAGGAGGCTACGGAGGAGTGAAAATACATTTTGTTGCGAAAGACTTCATCGAAGGTATTTGCGGTTTTCTGGAAGTGATAAAGTCTCATTCTTGTCAAGAATTAGCTCATGAATATTAGACTATAGTGTAATGGTGTTGTGAGCTAGGACCATTCAGTGAGCTGGAAATTCGTATCGACTTCAAAATGTGCACTAAAGATGCAGAAAAGATCTTTCGAGTTAAGGATGAGTTGTATTTGGCCAGGTAATTGGATTGAATTTGGAATAAGTTTCTGGGAGAATATTCAAAATTCGTACCCTGGAGAGCAAATGCGGTTCTTTTGCATTTGGGTTTAGATTGTCAGCTTGACCTTGTATTAGGACAGTGTAATGATACTTGTTTCTAGCTTCGTATGAGAAACCGGCGGAGATCATGTATAGGTTTTTCTTCCCTACTTATTACTTTGTGCCATTATCGGGGGGGGGGGGGGTTGATTTCAGGACTCGAACCTACCGAATTTCAAACGAGAACCTATGTGAAAAATTGATTTTCATTTTAGATTTTAATAAATATTCGTATGGTACGATAAAAATGCAAGAAGTCAATGCAAATTTTTCTAACCATTTCATAACGATAAAAATCAAGATTCATAAAGCGGTCCGCCTATGTTTTACGTATAGTGCCGCATAGCGGATTACTGCTCTTTATATTAACCTTGTAAACATAATGAATCAGTCGAAATATGGTACGTTAGTCCGATAGCTGCGACACGATGAGAGAGTGAAGCTAACCTTCTTTTAGTATACTTATGTTTTTGGCTCAATTTTTGCAGGAGAAAGAATTTGTTTTTACAACTCAACTCAATCTTTGTAGAATTCGTCTTTTTTGTCTTTTTTTATTGACAGTCACCTGTGAGCAATCCTGCTGTTTGCTGATGCCTTATCAATGCATAAACTGCGCTTGATTGCCCCATTGCTTTTCGGATGCCGCAGGAGTGCTGTGTTGTCGATGGATGTGCTTGCGCTTCCAAACGCAGCATGACATCTTCGATAATGCAAATGAGGCGCCACGAGTCTTACGTAGGCATGTGCTAAGTAATTGGCGATCGTGCCGTTGTCAATTCGTCATCTGGCCGTTTTTGCAGGGTTGTTTTCCCTATAAAGGAGACGTGCACTATTGACTCTCTAGACACTCTGCAAAAGCGGAATAGCGCGCGAAAGGGTAGACGAGTTCCTATTCAAGCGAGGGACACATTTACGCGAGTGCTAGAACATGAGTTTGGAATTCGAACGCTTCTGAAAAACGTGGTTTGAAGTTACAGATTTAGTTTTATTCTGTCAAAGAGTTCTGAGTGCGAGGGATTTGGCTAGGCATCTCATCTCTCAACAACGAATTAATACTACATAGATGTTAGTTCGTGGCATATGAAATGAGAAGCAAAAATGGATAACGTGTTCGAGATCAGTCTCCTCAACTTTAATGAGGAAAGATATCTCGAAATTGCACGCACATCTGGTAGTAAGATACAATCGAAGATTTGTATTTGGAAAGAAAGAGAGGCGCGCAGAGGTTTTTTCGGAGACACATGTTGGCTGCTATTGAATAAAGAAAGGATAGGGGTAAATAGTAGACATGAGGGATGTGATGGCTGAAGTTCTCCTATAGTAGGTTGCGGGGTTTTTATTGTTTTATATTAAGTTGGTGCAAAAATAATGCGCGTTTTCATGCCCTTGATTCCGAACCTCATAACTCCTTTCAAAATCGATCTTTTTCAATAGGCTTAGAACTATTGTAATCCGCAAATCTTTAGCAATAGGATAGATGTTCTGCGACTACTGTGCATTTCTAACAGGACCTTCTAGAATCGACAAACTTCCGGTGGGCAGTTTTGGTATCACTTTAGTCTTCGAGAAAATTCTCCCGGAAGAAGTCGTCCAGTTTCTCGGGGAAGTGGTAGTCGGTGAGCGAGAAGTTTGCTGATTATGACGTAGGGGTCCGAGCTTCCTAGCTCAGTTCCTCCAACCTGTGAAGTATCTGTCGTGCAGGGTGTACCTGGACGGTACCGTGTAGGATTGAAGAATCCATTTTATTGAGCAACGCTGGGGTCACACTGTGAAGTTTCTAATTTATTTCATTAACGTCTTGAAACCACTTACCAGATTAGGAAGAATGAATGAGCTGCAGTGAGCAATTTTTGCAGCAGGTCACCACAAAGTCGCCGTGACTTTATTTTGGTGTTGCTTCGGTTTCAGGAAGTGTTTCGGTGCATGTTCCTCGTCCAACTGTTGAGCAAGGCACCTCATTTTGTCGAAGAGGGTCTATACTTCATATTTAATCACTAAGCGACCGACTGTTTCGTCGCAATTTTTTCACTACAAAGGTGCGAATCACACCTATCAACGAGGATCAATGTGGTGCTCATTCAGTATGCGCGACATCAACTCGTCAAGCTTTTTCATTCTCCCATTTTTACTGAAGGAAGGGATGGTCTGACAACAATTACCGGCGATGTTCTGCGAAACCAAATATGTTGTTTTCGATGAGTGCTCTCTGATTATTGTCATCAGTTAGGGATCGCAATCCCCAGGAAGTCCTATGCGACATTCCTCACTTTCGAAGCAAGGCACACCAAGCCGAAATATCCGGGAGCAGCCCGGCGGAATGCATTCGCTCACACTCCCTTCACCAAAACTATGGTGGTGTTCTGAGCGATTCCTGCTGCGATGCCGACGAGTTTTAGTCCGCTGAAGTGAGTTTGGCAGAAAACTTGTTTTGCCGCCTTTCGTTCCACAACTAAAAATTCGCCAAAAACATGAACTTTGCTCAAAATGCATGAGATATTTGAAAAGGCCATGAAATTTGCTACAAAACCATGTGGAACTTCTCATACAGGTGATAAGAAACACCGGACGTTTTCTGCACCGAAGATGAAGCAGCGAAAAACGCGCATTATTTTTACACCAACCTAATACATTAGAAGTAGGTGTCTTGAGGAATTCTGGCGGGCATTATACTATAATCATTTATTTCTTTAATCGATTACTAGTGTACAAGTTTCTTTTGGACTAGATTCTTTAGCTCTGGGAATTAATTTCTGATTGTTTGCATATAGTTTCTTCAAGAAATCAAATTCATTCTGAACTCAGCGACGTAGAAGTACTCTCAGAATTTTAACATTATGATTGTTTTCTGCCATCTGGGAACCAGTTATAGAACCAGAGCCCATGTGGAGCTTGACACATTCAGCTTTGCGCTTACCCAGCGACATAAGCTAATTTGCCTCATGTAGGACAGCACTCAGTTTGAGTGTTTTCGGACTTTCTTTGTGCGGCATCCGAGAGGCGACGAGATTCTCCGTTATGAGCATTTCCAAACAACAGATTTCGGGACGGCTTTCTTTTAAAGCTGCAGTGGTGTTTCCATACATTTTGATTGGAATGCAAGGACAAAGTTTTCATTGCTTGTCATAAATACATTTGTTGCATTGTGGAAATGTGAAAATAAAAAAAATCCTTCTGAATTCATCCTAGCAATGACGGAGGCAGAAAATGAGCGAGGGGGGGGGGGGGCTTGGGAGAAAAAGTGGGGTCTTCGCTACTCTAGAGACTTAGGTGGAAAATAAAAAATAAGCAGAATGTTAATCATAATATTAAACTGCTGACAAAAGTTATTTGAAAAATAATAAAAATAATTTACCAAAAGTAATAATACTAATACAAAGTTTTTGTTTATTTTATGAAGTGTTTCCAAGAATTTGGCGGAAAACTTTTGGGGGAGAGGGAGTGCAGCACCCCGCCCCTTCTTTCTTCCTTCGCTACTGCCTTCTAGATATCTTGACATGTTTGACTTGTTCAGCAACATAATAGTTTTCCGTTTTCCAAGACAGTATCTGGAGGAAGAATCAGATTCAGACTATGCATCGCAGAAGATCTTAGATGTTTGCCCGACTCCATATTCCATTCACGAAGTCAACTAAAAAGGTTAAGCATGGACCTTAAGGTACTTAGCAGATAAACTCACGTTTTTATGCCTGGCCCAGCAAAACACCAGCGGTTCAATAAAACTTTGTTTTTACGGGTCAGCCGGTAAGTTATAGTGAGCAGTCAAATGAGTATCACGGTGGGAGTCGATCCACTTAGTCCATAACAAGAAGGGAATTTCGTCATATAGTGTCCCCCCTCGACATTGTTTTGTGTCATCTTTCTTAGAGGTAAACAATTGTCAACTAACCGAAATCTGTGGAAAGAGCAGCAGAGATTACTCTCCTTCTTGCAACGTTATGTCTTGCGTGTGAAGGTCCTTCTTCGAGAACATCAGTTCGATGGTAGGAAACCTGAGATTTCTCTGATGAAGACTCTCTTCTGTTTGTTTTGTATCGTCTTTCATAGAATTGTAACATTTTATTGACTGTTGCAAAGAATGTCACGTATCAACATTATGTTTTTGCTTCATAGGGTTTGATGTGGAACTCTCCACACACATCAAAAAGAATATCATTCCACAAAAACTGCTCGAGGTTTAAACATTTCCAATATTCAAACCATCATACAGTTGAACTGTAATGTTTATGGTAGCAGCGTACGTGTAATCGCGCCGATCGACGCGTTTATTTTCTTACCCTTTACGAATAGTGAGACATGGCGTCGAGATTTCTTTTGGGGCTGAGTGAAACTGGGCGAGAAGTGTACTATTCAGGCTGGTTGTAGATAAGAGGTTGCGTTTTTCGTTTCTCGAATCGAGGACGCTGGATAATTGCCAGATACGTTCTCACCGTTTGTCACACTATGTATTGAGGCTCTGACGAGGCGACCAGGGCGACGCACTGCATTTACGACAATGCTGGTAATTTGGGGGGATTAGTGTGTAATGACGTGAGACGGTAAGATTGGGTTTGTGTTTTGAGCAATCGGTGGTGTGCATGGTGTGCACACATCGACAGGTATGGGGTAGTATCAAAGAATTGCTCCTCGCTAAGGTTTAGTTAGAGTTTTTTCTATGGCAGTAACTGCAGAGAATGCCTAACTTTCTATATAAACACAGCGAGCTATCTTAGAGTTTGATCCGCTCGAACACGGAGGTGCGATCATGCATGCGTAATCACTAGTGCGCATGTCAAGGCTAAAGGTCAATGGGGCGAATCATGGCGGATCATAGGATGGTCTATCGCAAGTTAGGGATCAAACATTTTCGAACATGACCACTATTTGAAAGAACATTGCAATCACAAGGAGTTTTGTTCCTGTATGTACTACTACGCCGCAGCATTTTATACTTCCCTTTTAAGGAACGTTATGCAACTAAAGTGTGCTCAAATCCACTCTTGTAGACCTGAGTTCTAGAGGGTTTGAAGAATAAGAGCAGATAGATAGTGTGGATACAATCAGGTTGGAAATAAGAAATAACACCTGTACGTGGTAGGTACTATATATGTTTTACCAGTTTCGCACTTAGGTTGAGATCCAGTTTCGTGATGAACCTCCATTGGCAAATTGTCTACACAGACTTCTTCCCTTTTAATAATTTTTTTGCGTGGCGAAGCGTCCAACTAGAGGCTGGGTGGTGAAGTCAGCACTGAGCCAATTGTTTATACATGCTCACCAAATTGAGTATATCTGCAGAAGCTCATGAGGTGAGTGGAAGAGAGGTGAATTTTCCAGTTCAAAGAGGAGTCAGTGCTGGTACTTCATAGTCACATACAATAAGTTTTTAGGTGACCAGATGCATTTGAGTATTGCAAGCTTTGTCTGAGCGTCACCTCCCTGGTCTGCTGTGACGAGAGAGCCATTGGTCCAGAGTAGACGTAAAGTATGCGAAGAATGTAAAAGGAGATGGGAACAACTCCTATGCTATTTCTTGTCACATCAAATTCTAGAGGAGCTAACAAAGTAGTACGGGTGGCTTCCTCATCCCGTCATGTCGTCCATTTCACACTTCTTACAGTTCTCAATCGTACCTCAAGAGGGAGCATGCTGTAGAGGAGATTATGCCGCTGTATCTCTAGAAGAGAAAATGATTCATGGTTTCCAATGTGAAATTGCGGATTTTATTAGCTCATCCGTTTCGATCCCAGTTGCTAAATTGAAGAAACCTCTAGCACCACGAATTTGAACAAAAGGGGAAGCTATCTAATCAGAGAATAGGGTGTTTAAATGGGAGAGGGGGAGGGGGAAGTATGAAGCTTAGCTCCATGTGAAACGCATTTGGTTCAACGTTTATGAAACTAAATTCATCTCACCGTTCATCTCTCTCTCCTCTCTCTCCTCTCTCTCCTCTCTCTCCTCTCTCTCTCCTATTCATCTCATCTCATGCTACATTGACATCCCGGACTAAATGCAGCAGAGTTCGAGTCATTTTAATCGATGCACGACAGTATTGTTCTTTTCTCAGCCTCAGTCTGTCCTTCTCTCATCCTTTGCTTTTTGCCAATGAGTAATTTTCCTTTGCAGTGCGGTCGAGATAACAGCGAAGATGTGGATCTGGCTATGGTACTTGTAGGCAGGAAGGCGAAGGATCTGAGGAGGTGCGGTTTTACATTGTGCTACTTGGTTAAACGACATATTTGCATGACGTTAATGGGGCGTTTTTAAGACATTTGCGACGAGCTGTAGTTGACCATGTGAGTGACGCGTTCCTGGATACCAACACCCCATTGCTTATTCTTATTGATGCTGCAAAACGAAGAGACAGTGAAGCGACAACCCAAGCTGGACATCTGTTTCTTGAACATGCAAATAAGATAGTGGATGTGAGTTTGACTGGTTGTTGAGTTGGTCTTTCCCACCATGTTGTTATGGCAGATATGATTTCTCTTTTGGCAAGCAGTTTGTGTCACTATAGGTCGCACATTTGGCTTGTGAGATGTCGTCAGACGTGGAAGGAGTTCGAATTATCCGATACACGGCTAATCAGCTGAGGAAATTGGCTCCTCAAGTACGTCTTAGCCTCTATTCGGCGGTTTTTCAACAACATCCCGTCTAATGAAATGTTAAGGTGGTGAACGCAGCACATCTCTTGTGCGCTCGGGGAGACAGTAAAGTCGCTCAAGAAAATATGGACTTGTTCCGAGACATCTGGCAGGACAAGGTGAGGACCAACATTTTCTTTCAAAATAGAATTCATAGCTTTCTGTTTGCGTAGATTCTTTGTATCTATTCCCACTAAAGCTTTGTATTCCCTCTTCTCATTTTTTACACTTAGGTTCGATTGCTTACCATGGCCATAGACTCAATTATGACCCTTGATGATTTCTTGGCCGTCAGCGAGGCGCACATCGTTGAAGATGCTATGGCAGGCTTGCAGGTATGATTCGAAAACGTTTATGTGTATTGTAGGCCTGAACCAAATGAAAGATTTTTTCCTTTGGAAAATCCTATCCAAAATTCATCCAGGCTGTTCACGAGGGCGATGGTGACATGCTGGACAGAGCTTCGGGAGCAATTCGTGGCAGATCATTGCGGGTAAGATGATTTTATTACAAAGTGCATAATATGAGGTGGTTTTCAAAAAAGTGGTTTAGGTCTGCTCTGCCGTAGACGCTGAAATGGACGCGTTGCAGCCGAGCGCTTATACGGAGCGTGTAAAATTAGCCACAAGGCGGTTAAGAGATGAAAGTGAGTTGGAAAAATCTTGGAACAGCCCTCACCAAATGAAAATTCAAATCACTATCTATGTCTTTCCTAGATCAATTAATTCTTGACCGCCTAACCGATTTTTTTCACCGAAGGACTTGATTGCTCATTTGACTTGAATCATAGTCTCTTTTTTGCTGGTTTATTTTTGAATTTCTCTAGTATTTCTTTAGTGTTGAGCCAATACGCCGTTCGTGCGGAAGCTGTTGTCACCCGGCTGGAAGCGACCGGCCCTAATTCGACTCAGGAGGAGAGGTATGCTAAGAGTAAAATGTTCGAGTTGATGTTTCAAAAAAAAACCAGTGATGAGTGAAACCTTTCATAACGAAGGCTAACCATTCTTGAAATATCATGAAATTAATACCCATGCTCTAGTGCCACTCGAATTCCTTCCTAAGGTGCGCAGCCAAAAAACTACAGCAAAGAGGGGACCGAGTCGGTTATATTTTTCGGATGCATTGATGTGGTTATCACACCTAACAAAAGTCAATGCCTCAAAAGTTTTATTATAAAATGTCCTAAATAATGGTAGGTGTTGAATTCTTCCGTAGCCGGAACTTGAGGAGCGCTTATGCTTCATCATGCGCAGGGGTACATAGGTAACAATGAAGAGAATCGCTTCAAGTTGATTGAATACAAGTTTTTAAGATGTCGAGAAAAAAATTGGAAGAATGTCAACCAATCGCCAGGATTTTTTCCTTCCTTTTTGAACTTAGATGTCTCATTTTTATGGTACTACATATGCTACTGTATGATACGTCTTGTGGAAAATAAAAAAAAACTTTATTGAATCTTTGCAGAGACCGGGACTCAGACGAATTCATCAATGCCTGCACCTTAGTTCACGATGCAGTGAAGGAGATCCGCAATGCCCTGCTAGTGAACCGGCATCCGGAAGACGTCGATTCAGATAATGAATACGAAGACGATGGACAGACGAATGTGCATGATAATACGAGCAGGGTCAGTCAAATGTAATCATTCTTCTTTTCTCTCATCTTGATACGACAAAACCTTGTATTAGGTTCCCGGATGTAAAAATACTGTGTGCAGTTTCGCGTAGTAGCATCTATAACTGTACTAGCTGCCGTACCCGGCTTCGCTCGGGTGTTTTATTACCTTGGCTACATCATACTGCTGAGGCCAATTACTATCATCGACAAATTCATTAAAATCTCCACAATTTTGGTGATCAGCATGTTAGCGAAGCCCAGGTGACATTTCCCATCGACTTGTGGGCGAAAAGTTAGCAAAGCTATTTCGGTGACATTGAATCGACGTATTCGTACAAAGTGGTTGTCATATTCATACTCAGCATATCGAGGTACCCCAGGAGAGATGTCTTCACCGTTTCATTGAGCGGAAGAGCCAAAAATCAATAAAATCGAAACACCGATATTTCATGCAAAATGTTTGTCATATTCCTATTCAGCGTATTGAAAAACCCAAGAAAACATGTCTTTGTCCGTCCCCGAGCGAAAATGGGGAAAAATCGATAAAATCAATAAATCAATATTTCGTGCAAAACGGTTGTCATTCTTACTCAGCGTATTGAGAAACCCCAGTAGACATGTTTTTACCACCCATGATCAAGGATAGCGAAAAATCAATAAAATCCATAAATCAATATCTCGCGCAAAATGGTTGTCGTATTCGTGTTCGGCGCATTGAGGTACCCCAGTAGACATGCCTTTACCATCCCATGATCAAGAATAGCGAAAAATCAATAAAATCAATAAGTCGATGAAATGGCGCGAAGTGGTTGTCATATTCGTGTTCAGCACATTGAGGTACCCCAGTAGGCATGTTCTCGCTGGTCCCTGGTCAAGAAGGGCGAAAAATCAATAGAATCAATAAATCAATATCTCGCGCAAAATGGTTGTCGTATTCGTGTTCAGCGCATTGAGGTACCCCAGTAGGCATGCCTTTACCATCCCATGATCAGAAATAGCGAAAAATCAATAAAATCAATAAATCGATAAATTGGCGTAAAATGGTTGTCATATTCGTGTTCAGCGCATTCAGATACCCTAGTAGGCATGTTCTCGCTGGTCCCTGGTCAAGAGGAGCGAAAAATCAATAAAATCGATATAATCGATAAACCAATCGATAATCCCAGGTGCAAAGTAGCCTATAACCTCCGCCGGCCAGTGGGGAGTCTAACTGCAAAATTTGGTCCCGATCGATTCATCCTCCGCGATTTCTATTCGGAACACACAAACACACACACACACAAACAAACACACACACAAACACACACACACACAAACACACACACAAACAAACTTTCGCTTTTATATATACAGATTCATTCTTCTCAAGTTCTCATACCGAATGTTTTCTACGCGTGCCGTTCATCATAACCTTAATTTTTACTGTATTTTTCAAAACATGATGAATTATTTTAAATATTCCTCAAGGTTTTCAGATCTCAGAAGGAGAAAATCAGCAAAAGATCATGCGTCGTTTGCCCGAAGAAGACAAGAAGAAGATCCAGGAGCAGATAGACGTATTCAAGGTATGATGATCTACGTGAAATGTACCATTCTTGTTTCCCTGAATAGTTTATTTTTGTACTGAGCTTTTTACTAAAGGGTTGTGTTTATAGATCACTCAGACCAAGTTTGAACGTGAAGTAGCGAAATGGGATGAAAGCGGCAATGATATCATTGTGCTAGCGAAACACATGTGCATGATCATGACCGATATGACCGATTTCACCAGGTTTGGATAAACCTAGTTTTTCATTATAGGAAGTTGCTTCAGTAGCTTTTATGTCTCTTGTTTTTTTTTTCCTGTAAAATCTGGGGATAATCTCAGCCCGAGATTAGTAGCAGCTGTATCACAAGCTGGTTCTTAATAGGTCGTTCTTCTGCGATTCTTTTTGAAAAAAAAAGACTACATCGATTCAGTAATTGCTTGTGGAACAACCAGAAACTTGAATAGTTTTGAAAAAACCTGACGCTTATTGGCACTGCTTGTTGTAGCGGGCGGTTTTGTCTTAAATCCATGGTACTTTGAAAAATGTTTCTTTTAGGGGACACGGCCCCTTGAAAACTACGATGGACGTTATACGGGCGGCCCAAGAAATATCAGTGGATGGCTCAAAGGTCTGTATTTCCTAAGGATGTGTTCGGTTGCCATCATATTTTGATTTTTTATTCAATGTACACTTTTTAAAGCAGGCTTTTCCCTTGAAATAGATATATGCGTTTCAGTTGAATGCCTTAGCGAAACAGATTGGAGATGAAAGCGTGGACTCAAACACAAAAGCCGATCTGTTCGCGTACTTGTCCCGAATCACTTTGTATTGTCAGCAACTGAACATCTGTAGCAAGGTGGGTGAAATAGGCGTTTATGTTGTTCGTTTATGTTATGTCATGGTAAAGCCAATGTTTTTTCTTATAGGTTAAAGCTGATGTGCAACAAATTGGTAATGATGTGGTGGTGTCTGGCTTAGAATCTGCGATGTCACTGATCCAAACCGCACGAAATCTTCTTGGAGCTGTCGTGCTAACGGTCAAAGCAGCTTATATCGCTAGCACAAAGGTAAGTCAAGTCTGAGAATTGTGAGGAAGCAGTTCAAAGGACTATGTTGATTTTCTACCGATGTGAACGATGTCACTAGCTGGTTTATTATCTGTAAGCTAAATTCTATTTACAAATTCCTTCTAAATACAGTGTGCACAAAGTGAACGTGCTCGCGTTGAAGCGGCGATGGCACTGTGTGCGCCGCCTATGTATCAAGACGATGACGGTAAGGTGCAGAGTGCGTATGATGTGGTGTTGATTGTTGTGGACTGATTTGTGGTGTTTTGTGATGTGGTAATGCTTCGAAATTTGTGGTGAAAAATTATGCGATTTTTGCCGAATGTGGTAGTTCTGAAAACATGAGTAGATGAGAAAAAGTTGGAATCCTAAAGGAACCACTTTTCCTGGTCCAGCTTTTCTTTTCCAGCTTATTTTTCTTGGTATTTCTTGGTTCGCATCCGATACCTTAGACCTTTAGACTAAGGCTCAATGCATTATTGAGATTGATTGCCCGGGATAAACGTATGAAATTGCCAAATCTGCCTATCATCGTCAACGCGTTCACCCTGGGTGATCTCAATGACGCAATCAGGCCTTGGTGTGTGAATTTCCTTCTGAATATTCGAATTATCGAGTATTTCAACCTTTCCCACGATTCTGCATAGCATGAGATATGGGATTTGTTGAAGCGTATAATGTACGATCAAGTATTAATCAGCGTCGAGCGTGTGAATACGGAATGTCAGAGCGGACTGTCACAAAAAAAGGTTGGGGTGTGAATTGGTCTGCGCAAGGGAAGGGAGAGGGTGCTTGGGCGTGATCCCTAGGTGAAAGGAGCGATGTTATGGGTGCAATTTTCACCATAATCATGATCTTGATACTAGTATTCATAACTATGTACTGCCAGGGCGAGCGTGTAACAGTAGATTATAAAGAAGTCGTATGGGGTGGGGTTAGGAGGGAGGGGGTCGTAAGATGGTAGGAATTTTTATATAGGAAGAGAGAGATTTTTTTGTTTCCTTTTGGAGTTGCAAAGGGTCGACTTTTCATAGTTGAGCCTAACTATTGTTGCTATAATCGTTTGAGTTACGCATGTTAGTGTTAATATATTAGATGCACACTGATTTTAAACTTCGTGACTTGACAATCCTCGGCACCGTCAAGGTTAGGAGGTCACCGGCGTTGTACTGTACAGGTGTGAGCAGTTGTGAACGTCGATAAGAAAATCATGCGTCACAATGTCCACAAGCTAGCAGCTGGCAGATCTAAATCGACCACATTTTTCTGTTGCACAAAATGCTTTCGCACGCGAAAGTACCTTTTATTCACATTCGAATGGCAAAATTATGGCATTATCGGTACGGCAAAAGCTCACAATGATTAGAATTGCAACGGTCGTGAGCCATCAGCAAATCACGGAGTGAAAGAAAATTCATTTTTTCCTGGACATCAAGGATGTCATTCAGGCGTGTCCGTGCGAGAAGTTTTAATTATTGCATACCGTGCTGTGAATGCATTTGTAGATCTGAAAGATTTATATTGTGGTTTGCAGTTTTGTGGATAGTCTAGTGCTTGTTAGACATTTGACTCGATGGGCTCGGGTCCCCGCCAGGTCTCTGCCTTCAAAATATTGACCAATAAAAACCAACTTTCTAAAAGATAAAATTATTCTGTGTGCTCATTGGCGGCAAGATCGAGTCGAGTCCAGTGTCTACTGCTTACTAAAACTTTACTCGTTAATATTACATCTTTCAAATCACTAGACTTTAATCCACTATTTCCAGTTCCGTCGGCATAACTCACAAGCCCCGTATGTACAGTGGCGTATGGCACCACCAATGAAGCAGCCCCTAGTGCCGGTGCAGAAGAAGCACGGCGTTATACGTCGAGCTAGCGAGCGGCGTCCAATGGCGCCAGCTCGCGCTCTAGCTGAATTTGTGCAGTAGATGTACTTGACTTTTTGTGAAAACAGTTACATTCGTATCCCAGAATTCCATTGCAATTAAAATTTGTTTTTGTTTATCTCTTTTTGTACTTGTGATACATTCTGATGAGGATGTCCTATAAGCCGTCACTCAATCGATAAGTTCACAGGATGCTCACGAGGTTATACTTTGGCTATTGGCTGGCGACTTATGGGATCCTGTAGAAATCCCTCGTGGAGAGGCGTTGTCGCGTCATTGGCATTGAAGCTACACTTTCTTCTTAGTGAAAATTCATAAGGAAGTGTCCAGACATCTCAACCAATGACAGCGGTAGTAAACCACGCCCCCAGCTGGACAGTTGTACTTAACTGGGCAGTTTTCTGTAAATGATTTCTTAATTATTGATTCGTTTCTACTATACATATCCTAATAATGGTTGTCAGTATTAACGATATCAGAAGCAGTTGAGCAATGCATTCATATAGTCTGGTGTTTTTTGCTATAATATCCTTTGTTTCTAATTTCCTGTTTTCGCATGCTAGATACATACCGTTTACAAATGACTGTAATATATTTTGCCATTGAAACCGTTGCCTTTTTCACTTCAAGAGCGATCGAACTACTTAACATATGTATCGATTACATGTTGCATTTGAGATGCTATACACGTTGAACAGGTGAATAAAGATGTTAATAACTGTGACCTGTGTTGAGTAGATGACTAAGGCCTTTAGGAATATTAACTTCTTTGCCTGTTTCGCCTCTTCCCTTAGATAGGCTGTGTATTACTATTATAAACCACTCCCGAGGTTCCTCAATAGGGAGGAGTGTCTTTATGACTAACTAAAGGGAGGGGGAGGGGGGAGGGGAGTACGAAAAAAAGCCTTGCTGCCAGATGCTGTGGCTGAGTGCCATTAAGCTCTTATTCCATTGGGGCAAGATGGATTTGCGCAAGTTCTATGCCGAGTACTTAATTGCAAAGCATGAGCTATACCATTTATTCGATTTTCTTTTCCTTCTTTCCCTCTGTTGTTGTTTGGAGGAGCGCCTGATAATTGAGCTGATTATTATGCAGCGTTGTACCAGAGATGGAATTGATGAACAGCCGTAGGAAGGTGCGACCAGGGATGAGCAGGATTCCGAATTCCGAAACTTCCGATATTCCGGCGTTTTTTGAACTTCCGACTTCCTAAAAATCGCGAAAAAAGCCGGAAGTTTTCGGGAGTTTTGGAGGGTGACCAAGCTGGATTTTATCATATGAGTTTCGTGGAGTTTCTTAGCAGGTACCCGACATCGTCTACCCTAGGCGGCAGTAATGCATATACCAAAAGTGGCGCTTTCTGTCTGTCTTCTGTTTTCTTGTATGTATTGCCGTCATCCATCGTACCAAAAACATAGGAAGACAACAACCTCTAGCAGGAACCTTCACCCTTTTTTTCTCTCAAAGGATGAAATTCTGGAAATTGCGTTGAACTGACTGCGGTTTTGTTGTTTATGTTGTACCAAATATGTTTACTAAGTTCAGTGCTATATATCAGCATGTGAGGGAAATCACAATATTGGAAAGTGAGGATAGGAGAATGCTGCTGAACGTTGGGTACATGGTGAAAAGAGCGATTGAAACTTCGAAATCATCCACTCTCGCTCAGTATACACGTACTGTCAACTGACTAAATTGTATAGAATTGACCCGGAAACAAAGATAAGTTCTTTCAATTCATAGGGTCGCACAGGATACTGCGCAAAACTCTACTTGATAATGGACAAGAGAAACAACCGTAGAGTGGAGGAGTGGAGTGAGAATGGTGCTAATAAGGCTCTACATACTTCACTGTAAGCTGTGATTCTGGGAGCAGTGTGATGGCATTACACCATTCCAAAAAGCTTTCGTCTCAATTATTGAGTTTTCCTTGTCTGACCACCAGGGTCTACTAGTACTTATATTTCCTTTGTTCATCGGTGACTTATTTTCCTTCTGTTTTTGAATTCCTGAGTAACGTCATCCATGACATAATTGGATGAAGCTTTTAAAATGAACACTCGTTCATCTAACAACACACTGGTTAACCTCCTCCCCCATTCAAGTCCCCGTAGATGCATATGTTGGCTACTCTGAACTTCCGACTTCCGAGATTTTAAATCTGACTTCCGGTCTCCCTGGTGCTGACCCTCTCACACACCGAGGGTGAACACGTCTCTAGAGCGAAAATTGGCTCAGATCTGAGAAGCTGGCTCCATCAGCTCTAGGGTCAGATGGTGAAGCACAGGAAACTTGTCAGTTACTCATATCTAGCGTCAGGAATTTCGACAAACATACTTTTGCGGTGTCGTAAATAAGCTTGAAAACCATATATTAACACTCGCGAAAGTGAAGACTTTTTTGCTTTGAAAATGTCCCTAGAGCAGAAAAAAAGAGTATTTCTGTGATTCATTGGCGATGAAAACGGATCAGAAAGTTTCAGATATATCTGATATTGAATCATCACTGGTTATGAAGCATGAATGCATGTGCTGGTTAATTCCAAGCCAAAAATATTATGAGGTGAACGCGCTAAAGCATCAACATCGACTACAGAGCACGACCGCTTTGGAAAAGAAGTAACTGTCTCTTGCATTTGGTGAGAATCAACGACGTGAGCTATACTATGATCTGCCAAAATCTGACGAAGCTGGCGGTGAATTAAGTGTCGATACCGGCGGAACTCAGTTCGCTCCAGTAGCTAGCAAATTTTTCCTTCTCTTGTCGTTCAATCGTGCCATTAGTAATCATGTGAGGATAGAAGTAGTTCGAACAATAGACCAGAATTATGAAGATTCATGCGACAAACATTGTAGAGCTGTCGGCTTGAAAGTCAATAACCTTTGCAACCTGAAATGTCTGGCAGCGCTTGAGAAAATGAAGGATCAGAACCATTCAATGAGTGGGACAACTACCAATTGGCCGTGAAGTACTGTGATTATCTGGTGAGCTTCTTCGACCACGAAGCTCCATGACGCAGAACAAGTGGGAGATACAGTGGCATTGTTTGGTTGCCATATTCCTTCCGCTTAGTTCTACGACAATTTGCCAGAAAGGTGAAGAAAGGTAATTGATGACGATGAAGCGCATCTCGCACGAAGAATTGCTCTCTTTGCCCTCAGAATGAACTTAGTTCCATCCCCCCCCCCCCCCCCCCAAAAAAAAAAACTCGGTACATACAGAATAAGTATATCGGTCGCCAGAAGGCAGCTATAGAAATCTTGTAAAACTGAAACATGGCTTGCTCACTGCTACACCTAAAAATTCTCCTACTCCCGAATCTGTTTTTGTGAAGGGTTATACATATGTCATACGTAACTGCTTATTTCCCTGGGCTCAAAAATAGTCGAAAACATTTACTGAACGTCAAGAAATTCCTTAGAGAACAAAATCATGAAAGTAAACCGAATATTCTTTGTGTAATGGACACAAACCAGAAAAAGAAGAAGTGTAGAACATTCAGAATTGGAAGTTTGTACATGTTTCTAGAAGTAACTACACAGGTGGACAAATGAGCAGCTGAAACGGGCTGCAGAGATCCAAAAGTTCCAGGAAAGTCATGGAAAACCGATTGTTTCTCCATAATTTCCCCTTAAGCTGCACATCAGGGATGAGCGGATTATCCGTATCCGGCTATCCGTTTAGCAGTTATCGGTACTTTTTGACCAAGCCGTTATCCGCACCGTTGTACGGGTCGTGGAAAATCTCGTATCCGCTCATCCCTGACTGTACCTAGATGAATACGAGATTCAGTCCCATCTTTGCCATTCAAGGGAAACAAATCTGCATATTATATCCATAGCTATAGAAAAACTTCGATCTCAAACCCCTCTATGACTCATTCAATTCCTGCTATGCATAGTTTGTTTTTTGTCCATTGAAGCGCTGACAGGTGTGTTATTGATACTCAATTTCGTTTATACCAAATAGCCACAGATCGTATTACACTTATTACGTGTCCGTCGACAGTCGCCAGCCGTTCGTGCGAGTTTCACACTGTCAATGTCCTCGGTGACCTTAGCGTTACTCTCATTGAAGCCATATTTTCACTTTTGTGTAGATTTTTCTCGTAAAATTGCTTTACTGTGGAGAGAAGCTGCACATTTGATGTTTTTAGGCTAATCTCCTGAGGACCGAGATGAAATTAACTGTTATAGGGGTTAACAAGAATTGTTTCGAAAAATTTGGTAACTTTGACAGCCAAGATTCATATCAGCCACACTAAGAGCAATTGGAGAGTTTTCATTATCTTTGGGTGATTCGTCCTCAACTCAAGGAATCCTTCACCATTTTCCTTTGTTTTGAGACGTTCCTCAACGAAGACGAAACAAGGGGTTAGAATACTAACTGTCAAGCAAGGGTTTGAACCATTTTTTACTTCTGGAATTTGCACTGGACGCAACCTGACCTCGAGAATCTTTAAAAGCTGCTGATCACAACCTATGCATAATTTCGTGCGAAACTGACGGAAAACCCATTTTTGAGCCTTTTTTCGATAGAGAAATTGAGCGGGACCAATGCTAGAATATAAGGTTCGTCTGCCTGTACACTTTGTACGTTTTTGTAATTTCCTCAGAATGCACTCCCTATGATGCCCGATGAGCTCTGGAGTGTTGCCACCAAGTGAGCGCACCTTAGAGAAACCTCGTAATTTTGGTTGACCCTGCCCAATTTCTCCTGACATGAAGAGACTCAAAAACGCTCTTCTCGGCAACTACGCGAGAATCACGTACATACCCCGTTGTGATCAGCACCTCCTGGAAACTTTTTTCTTGTGAAAATCTAGAAGACGATTTTCATGTGGACTGTGCCTTCATCTATTTGTTTTATTAATTTGAAACGTTGTTAAGACAGTCTTTGAAAACAAAGCCGGGGTAACATCCGGAACAGGACATGACGACCATGGCATAACTTCAGCTACTCAGCATTCATTATTCTGTTGAGAAAAAATGCAACAATATACGTTCGGCATTGGTCTTCGCTGTTAACACCAGGCATGGAAGTGACCACAAAAGGGCAGCATTCACAACACAGTCATATGTTGGGTTGGTGCATAATTAATGCGGCTTTTTTCGCGACTCTTTTTCTCGTTAAAAATTAACGCTTCTTTGCTGGTTTGTTCATGTGGGTAATCAACTTTAGTAACGATGCTATCGAAAATCATATCCACACCATCGTATGCTCCACTGCGGGAAAGGTTGGAATGCAGCACGGTCACTCCGCGATCTCAACGAAATTTTGGCTGGAGAAAAACCAGCAAAGCCAAGTCGAAAAAATATTCAAATAGTTCAAGTAGGAAGGTACAATCCTACAGATGAAGAAGGAAGAGCTTTACAATCGAATTTCGACGACCAGGAACTTTGGCAGCCGGTGAAGGGAAAGAGGTTCGATTGACGACATTCTTCATAAGAGGAGCTCCCACGTTTTACTACAGGAAATCAGTGGGAACTCGTACATGTTTAACTCTGCTTCCGTTTGAGAGTTCGTGCGGACCTATTTGGCCAATCTCCATGCTTTTCTGAACTTTTTTTCAGTAGAAGAACTATGGTCGAATGGTCCACTATTGAAGAGTTCGAACAGCATTCTCGTTGTCAAGTTTTCGTGCTCTTCCAGGCTACTCAAAATTCCTGGTGCTTGGAATTTGATGGCCAACCTCTTCTTTCTTCATCTGTGAAGCTCGTACTTCATGAATATAAACAACCTTTCAACTTAGCCTTGCTGATTGGTCCATCTTTGAAAGACTCGCTGAGATCGCGGAATTACAGGGCTGCATTCTAACGTTTCACGACGTGATAGAGCATATTATGGCGGATGTCGATGCGGCTTTCGATAACACTTTCATCATTTGAAAAGGGAGGATTGTTTTCATGAAAAAAAACCATCTGAAAAGCTTCAGTTTTCATCTAGAAAAGAAATCACGAAAAAAGCTGCATTATGTATGCACCATCCTAATGCCTAGCTAATCGAAGCCAATCACACCTGGGCCACAAGCTCCTGCACCATCCTTCTGTCCCTAACCATGTGCAGAAGTTCATGTTCAACACTTTCACACATTATCGGAATTCTCCAGAATCACAAGTAATAAAATGTTCTGCGAAACGTTCCGGGACTCTCTTCTTCAAAGATGGCATTGAGTGTCTCACTCAATACCTCTATTTACTAAGTAAGGCTTACGTAGAGAGTGATTTACGGTTTCAGCCTTCAAATTAGACCTGGTACAATATCCATAGTTGTTTGTATTGCCCTTACGGCTAATGGTCCAGACCAATGTAGTCTTTTGATACCACCACGAAAAGATGTTACTCAAAGGAAACACGAATGGGTTTTCTGATCTCATTTTGTGCCACAAAGGAACCTTCATCGTATCTAGATAGGTAAATTTCTGCCACGGAACCTTATCTATAGAGAGTGTAGGAGTGGAAAAGAGTGTTTCGGAATGGAATTCAGGCAATCGAAACTTCAGTGGTTATAGTACGTAGATGATCATTGTCTCATTTCTGTTTGGTACTTCTGAGCCGTAAGTTACCTTAGTCTGATCAGTTACCAAATGTAAGCGAAATAAGAAGTTCCTCTTGTTCTACGGTGTAAGTTAACATGATAAAACCCTGATTTTTGTCGTGCAATGGAAAGAAAACCGAGACCACCATAGTATTATAAATGTACTGCGAAAGGCCAGCTAATGCATTCATTTTCACTACTTAAGGAAATGGTGCTCTTAATTAAGCCTTATTTTTGGAGATGATTATGAAAAGCTTGCACATTCGCCGCTCGCTCCACAGATCCCTGATCTCGCTTCTTTATTCCGACGAAGTGGAGCTGTTTCATAAGTTTCATTCTAAATGTCATTTCAAGGCTGAATGCGTCCTCAAACGGTAACGTTTGGGGTACTAACCCTTATCATCTGGGCCGTTCCTTGGCGTCTGGCCAAGGCTGACGATTTTTCCGACATTGAAGTCTATGATGTGAACGAACCAAGGTAGACTTCCATATGAGCGTCAAGGAAAGCAGAATAATCATTCAGATCATTCCTCCAGGTCTCGCCTACTCATGGTCGATGGCCACATGTGGTTCCATGCTGGTCGTGGCAAAAATATGACGTTCAAGACGAGCGGCGGTGGATCAATTTTTATTGATCGCACGGATGTCTCAAAGCTACCGGAATTGGTGAGATTTTATTTTTTAGCCGTCCAATATGACTTTTCGAGTAATACCGAGGTCAGGATTCATGAACTCACTAACAAGCGAAACCAAGTTGCCGAACCAACTTTCACGTCCTGCGTCTCCTAATATTATGTAGTCTATAAGAGTATCCCCAGACTTCGCCAGCAATCGTGGCGATCGCCACGACAGCCGGCTGTCGTCGCGATCGCCACGACCGCCGGCGATCGCCACATGGATAAAGTGAATTAGGAGACCCCAGACGTAAGAGCGATGATAATAAATGGGGCATGGCGATCGATAGGCATCGTTTCCACTATTGCTATCATTCACATCGCCAGTTCATTTTGAGCACATCTTGGAGAGCACGGGCGATGAGCTCCGTTTGGCAGCGATCCATGGCGAATTAACGTGCAATCGATACGTATCATTTCCACGATCCTTATCTCTTACATCGCCTGTTCATTTCTATTCATTTTGAACTGGCGAAGTCTGGGGATACTCTAAAATGAACGTCGTCGTTGGCTTAGACGGCTAAAGCTTTATTGATTCCATTTTGGGCTTGTTTTCACTGGTTTCTCACTAACGCATGTGTTCACCTCTGATTTTGGGATGTTGCTGAACTGACCTTTCGCATTTCCACAATCACTTCATCGTATAGAAGACAGAGGTTGGTTACCATACCCTCACTCTCGTAAGCTACATTTATAGTGCATCGGAGTCCGATACGGACGGATAACAAAAGATACATATTGATCTTCGTTATCCGGCGATCGGTACTTATAATTTGTTATCCGACTGGATTGGACTCCGATGCTCTATAAATGTAGCGATAGGGTTCTAAAAATTGGGTAGATTTCCCAGTGTATCTGGGCCTCCATAACTCTTCGGCATCAGCTGGGATGGGTTAAAGACATACCGTGCGCCATTAAAATGAAGTAACCAACCATAGTTCTCTGGAAGGCGCTCAAAACGTAGCCGCGACGCAATCGCGCCGCACTCGTATGCTTCTTGTGTTCTGGTTTCTCCTTCAAATTCGACGCATTGAATTACATCGGTGGACACCTCCTCACAGTTTGTCCGACAGCATTCACCTGTACCACTCGAGCTTAGAAAATTTGTCCTTTCCACGGCAGCACAGCTGGTAGCTTTGAGAACTGCAGCAGCGACACGCACTTGGGCTTAGGGCTTAGACCAATCACAGCACCTCTTGGCATGCAGCCAAAATCTTTTACTTGTAACCAATTGTAGTAATTCTGATTCAGAAACGCTTCAGTTGCTTCTACCGCCTCGCAACCGTGAAACAGACACGTTGACATGGTCTTGCTACTTAGTCCGCCGGTTTCGACATGTCTTTACACGTATCACATGGGTTTCAGCGAGTTAGCGCGGAGGTGGGGTGCGTGACAAGGGGTACGCTGCTGGTCTGTGATTGGTCAATTCATGTGCGCGTCGCGGCTGTGGCCTTCTAGGGGACGAGTAGTTCAGCGTGCATATGGACAACTTTCCTGAGCTTGAGTGAGCCACCGCAACTCGTTAGGCTCTACGTGTCGTCACATATCAGAACCAGTCCATCACCGTGTCCTGTGCAGTTGCGAGGCGGTTTCTGCGGTGGAGTCGAAACTGAATAAGTCTGACTTACAGTCTGAGATGACGACGCGACCGCGACGCACGCATATGCTGTCCCGCGCCGTAGTGCGGCTACTCAAGTTCAGGCTCCTCTTTTAGATTCAACGTTTTCAGTTAGAGTGGTAACCACCCTCTTGCTCTTTGTCGCGACCCGGTACCATTCGTCAGTCCATCTCAAGACTAGAAAGTTCCCCAGCACTGCTGCAACCCTTGAAGACTGCAGCCGCAACGCGTACATGAATCGACCAATCACAGCACTGCGGCGTATCTCTTGGCACGCAGCCGAGTATACTCATCGAGGAGTATGGCACCTAGCATCGCCGTCGCAATTGCGATTTCATTTTTAGTACGTATCGATTGCGGGCAGGACGGAACTGGTGGGCGACAGTCCCTAATCGATACGTATTAGAAATGAAGTCAGTCGCCATGGCGACGACGATGCTAGGCGCTATACTCCTCGAGGAGTATACCTGTAGCCTCGGACTGCTGACATTCAAATTCAGAATCACCCTGAATAGGCAGAATCCTCTACATTGACAATTCACACACGATTTCGAGACCGTAATCCAAAGGTGATTCGGAAAGGAGTGAATATTGATGTCTTCACAGATTGAAGGCAAGCGGCGTGGTTGTGCGCTACCAACCATATTTGATACTGATTGAAAATAGTCGCATCTCAGTTCATGATCACTCCACCAATACTCACTACCGGTTGAATGGACTATATGTGCTTTTGCACAGGTGCTATAAGGGCAATTTATACTGGGTGCGTGCGACTGACGCGTCTACATGATGATGAATAGGACACAGTCGCATTGCAGTCGCATCGCAGTCGCAGGGTAAAATGGAGTTGGGGGGCCACTTAGTATAAGTCTATAATATGACCTGTCCTGCACGTTCAGACTTGTTAGGTGACACGTCCAGAACGCTCTGACTTGTTAGCTCTCTTAACGTACAGTAGTCACCTGAAATACAAACACGTCAGAACGTGTAGGACAGGTCATATCATCGACTTACACCGAGTGCCCCCCCCCCCCAACTCCATTTTACCCCAGTCGCAGCTCAGACGCACGTGTTTACGGCCTCCCGGCGGCCGCGCGTTCTTTTCATTGAGCATGTGTTGACCGGTCTTCATCGAAAGTCCCTTGCAAATGGATGCGTGTGACTGATGCGCGACTGACGCACGCAGGTAGTATAAATTGCCGTATATGTGCACAGACACATAAAAAAGCCCATATTTATTCATTTTAACTCATGATGGCTTCTTTGCACCTTCGACTTCCATGTATTTAATCAGATCAGCACGTTCGTTAGCTTTCTTCATGCCGGCGAACACCATCTTCGTTCCGGGAATGTACTTTTTCGGGTTTTCAAGGTATTCAAATAGTGTTTCACGTGTCCATACAACTCCCTAAATAACACTAGCTATACTTCCTTCTGTGCAGAAATCAATCATTCAAACCGATTCACATGAACCAACCTTATTCTTGTTCGCTTCTGTATATGCGTACCCCGGTACTGAACCCGAAGTTCTCCCGATCAGTCCATTCAATGAGGGGCCCGTCTTTGACGCCATCGAGTCAATAACGTGACATTGTAAACAGCGTTGTTTGAAAACCTGAATAGCACTTGCAGATGTCTTCACAGTGATTACGTCGTCGTTGCCGGACGCACTCACCTTCTTGCCTTTTTCGTAATCGCCTTCTGGTATACCTCCTGAGCCCATAGGTAGAAAAGAAATGACCAGACACTCAAGAGAGCCTCTTTATATACGGAAAAATAATTTTATCACTATTGCTAAACCATCAAGTTCATGTTCCAATCACGTTAATAGTTCTCTGAGGAAGCGAATTTATAAGGGTAAGTCACATATATTGATGTGTGCGTCAGTCGTGCGTCTGGGGAGTATCACCTATGGGACCGATCATGCGTGCATCGCAATTAGTCAGAAGCCTATCCTCCGACATATGGTCGCACGCACGACTAACACAAGCATCGAGAATAAACTGCGCTGTTGTTCTTCATACTTGATCACTCTCTGGCTATGGGGAACTCCAATGGAGTGGAACTGAGTCCACGGTCTCATTTTCAGCCGAAGAATTCACGTTGAAGTTTCTCGAGCAAAAATCGACGTATTTTATCTGACAACAGGGCAATTTATACTACAGTGCCGTAGATCCGTCTCGTCCTCAAGGCGTACCGCCTGAGATCACACGTGGCGTCCTGCTGGTGATCGATACTCAACCGATTGGCTGCGGGAATGCTGCCAGCATGACGCCACGTGTGATCTCAGGCGGTGCGCCTTGAGGACGAGGCGGATCTACGGCACTGAAGATGTATTCGTTTGACACTTGTGCACCTACAGGAAGCTCCAAATGTCCGCAGTCAAGAGGGCGTGGCCACGGCGCGGCTCCTTGATCAGACACAGGCGCTCTCTATGCTGCCTCTGGCTTCTCTGACTCTGCAGCCAACCAGTGGCAGCATGCCGAGCGCCTGTGTCTCTGTCTAAAGCCGCGTCGTGGCCACGTCCCTCTTGACTGCGGACATTTGGAGCTTCCTGTATATGATGAAGGATAGGGCCAGTCGCATTACTGACGCATGCGTTTGCGCCCTCACAGCAACCAGGCATTCTTTCATTGAGGATGTGCAGTGGACGCCCATGGCGGTGGCCCATCCGCGTCCTCGAGAAGAACGCCGCGCAGCCGCGCCGAGATCGTGTCGTCTGATGCAGGAATGCTATTTCTAGGCGCCTTTCTTCCCGATTTGGTCGAAAATCCTTAAGATCGGGTAAAAACCTGTTAGAAATAGCATAACAGCAGCAAAAGACAGGTTACGACGCGAGTGGCGTCCTTCTCGAGGCCGCGGATGGGCCACCGCCATCAACGTCCACTGTACATGCCTCGTTTGCCGATCTTCACAGAAAATCCTCTGCAAATAGATGCGTGCGTCTGACTAGTATAAATTGCCCCAATCTCAGCATGGCAGAGGAAGTAAGGATACGCAGACAATCAGAGAAAAGCGTTGTACTTGGTGTAGCTCATGCGCCAGGCGTTGACCACTAGGATCTCGTGCACTCGGTATCGCTAAGAAGATCTGCTGATTTTGACACGTTCTGACACGCTGTACGAAGTGGTTCCGACAAGTTAGAACGGAGGAAACCAGTCAGGTCTCGAACTTTCCTTCGTAATCTGTGTCAAGACTTGTCAGGTCTTGCGCGTTGTTGTAGCAAAACCGTTCCCAGCAACAAACTGAATCCAGATTACAGCACGAAATGGCCAAGAAATTGTACTGTAGGTGTTATTCTTGGTAATGACGCAACATCTTTGTGTTCTTCGCTGTACCCACCGATTTCCATGGATGTATGATCATTATGTCCTGTGGTGCGTCCTCGAAATTGTTTTTATCCCCAAGCTTAGCCAGCACAGAAAGAATTGATGGCAACTAACAGAGCATCCTTAGCTCCACCCAATTTACTAGCGGTCGTGATCGTCTGCGATAATGGGTTCGATGCGTATCGATTTGCAATGGTTCGTGATGCGGCGCCGTCAGCGAAGTTCCGTATCTAGTCGATAACAATTGAAATCGCTGTTTCGGGCACAAAATGAAAAGTTTAGACCGGCAAAAGGCCTTGCCGTAATTTTTGGGCGACAGATAAACTGTGGTCCACATATAATGTATAACTGCATTGGAGGCAATCAACTACAGTGGACGTCAATGACGGTGGCCCATCCGCGGCCTCGAGAAGCACGCTGCGCAACTGCGTCGCGCGCACCAGGATCGGTGTCGTCTGCTGCCGGGATGCTATTCCTAGGCGCTTTTCTTCCCGATTCGGTCCAAAATCCCTAAAACGGGTGGAGAAGCTGCTAGAAATAGCATAACAGCAGCAAAAACATCGGTCATGCTCAAAAGTTTTGAAACAAGTTGTTTCCAACTTCTCATGCCCAAAACAAGTTGTATTCAACTTATCGAGAGCGGAAACATGTTGTGTCCAACTTATCGAGGTTCAAAACAAGTTGGATACAACGTAGCTTCGGCCTAGCCTCAGCCATTACATGGTGTTTCCAACTTATTCTCGGGCCCGCGGATGGGCCGTCGTTCTCGGGCCCGCGGATGGGCCACCGCCATTGACGTCCACTGTACATAGGTGATTTATCAGACGCCAAGCTACCTATTAGTGCCTATAAGTGCTGCGATTTTCACTTTGCAGAGAATGGTGTGAATCCATCACGTTCGAAAATTGCGGTAAGACCGTTTGGTAACTAGTCCGAACTTTACAGCTTATTTGTCTGGCCCAGCGATGGCTCCAAGGTTTCTCAGAAAGTTTCTCTCTAAACTCAGTTTGGCCTCTTAGGTTTGGCCTCTCCGCACTAATTTCTCTTGTCTTGTTCCAATTATTCTCCGAATTCTCTAGTTACAGAGATGGGTAAAAAGGGAGTTGGGGGGGGGCACTCCTGTGAAGCCTAAGCCTAAGCCTTAGGCTTAGGCTTAAACCCATGCTTAAGCATAGGATTAGGCTTAGGCTTAGGTTTAGGCTTAAGCTTAGGCTTAGGCTAGTGCTTTTACTTCGGCTGACAAGGTGAAGCCTATGACCTTTTATAGGGTGCCCCCCCCCAACTCCCTTTTCGCCCAGAGATGTCACGAGGTGCAATTCTGGGAGATCACAGTTACAAACAAATTACGTTTTACCTCTGCGATTTTTAAAAATTTTTATTACATTAGGCTATTATACCAGAACGATTTCAATTGAACAAGTAGTGTGGAAAAGTATTCTGGCTACTTCATGAACTTAGCGGCTTTGCACCTTCGACCTCCATGTACTTGATGACGTCAGCGCGATCTTCTGGCTTCTTCAATCCAACGAAGAACATTTTCGTGCCTGGGATGTATTTTTTTGGGTCGGCAAGGTAGTCAAACAAAGTCTCGCGAGTCCAGACCACCCCCTAGAATGGAGAATCAACCGAGTGGATATTGGAACCGTGGGGTCAATGATTTGCAGTAAGGGCATACCAGGTGCTTGTTAGCTTGTGAATACACGTAGCCAGGCGCTGTACCGGACATTCGACCCATCAATCCATATAGTGTTGGTCCCGCGAGACTTCTTTTCGAGTTAATCGCATGACATTGAGCACAGCGGTATTTATAAATCTGAAAAAGTATTCAGAACACAACTCCTCCTGAGATCATAGTCTGCCAGTTACAGATTCTCTTCAAAAGGCTTCTTAACATGTGGTAGATTTACTATGAAAAGCTCATTCCACAATTGGACTGCGCTATACTCCACATGAAGCATAGCATCTTGCGTCGCCGTCACCAGCGACATCTATGCAAATATCTATTGACTTTGGGCGGGGCATAGCTAGCGCGCCGCTGCACAAACCACAAACAATCGATGCGTATCAAAATCATTATCGCCTGTGCGACAACGATGTAATTCAACGTCGAGTATAGCGGCAGCATTAGTTGCAAGCCCACAGGCTCCGTGTGCAGTAGTTCTCCTCAACGGACGTTATGAATTAAGCAAAAAACTCAAAACGCTTTGACTGATGGTGAGAACGTTTTCGCTGCAAAGGTCACAGCATTTTCAAATTTAGATATTTCGCTCACCTTTTTGCCCTTTTCGTAGTCACCTTCTGGTATGTTCTTCGATGACGATGCATCACCCTTTGCTGCAAAGATGGTCATCTGTCGATGATTGAATGATGACTAAATGAAACACGATTGCAATGAATCGGCTTTTATTTGCGCGGCGATCATATCACCAGTGGATAAAAATAATTTTTAGATTCTTCCGTGCCACACATTACCAACTTGTTAGCGATCAAACGGCCGCAGCTGCTGTAACCGGAAACAATCCCGAAAATTATAAAAAAAAAGTTCTGAAATCTTCGACCCGGGCACATAAGATTTGAGTCTCAGTGGAAAATTTGCAGTTTCTGGTGGCGCGAATGGCGAATGGCGCGAAGAGAGTTATTTGAAAATTTGGAAGAGTGATAAGAGAATGAAATAATTGGAATGATATAGCGTTCGCAGACAATTGGGCGTATTGCTCAATTGTTCACTGATGAAATAATGAATCGCTGTGTCATTGCCACGAATTTGCTGGCAAAACGTCACTAGACTTGAAAATATGTGAAGCACTCAGGCAAAAACTTGTTGAGATCGGTTGAGAATGTGGAAAACGTAAGGATCTAATATTAATTGATGTTCGTGGTGTATTTGTGTGGTCCTCTATTGTTTGAGCACATAAAGGCAACATCCTTGCAAACTTTCACTTCTGACGATGAGGTAAATAGAGTCTAGCGCCCATGCAGAGGTGTTGCAGCGAAGGCCCTGATCACAACTCGTTGAAATGGGTTTTAAGCTTAAAGACAGGGGTCCACCACACATTCGTGGTTGAGATACTGGCAGATTCTACATCTCCTCCACACGTTGAATCCAGCGGTATAGGTAAATTGTCTCAAAATGGTCTTTGAACCCGTCTTCCTGAACGGAGTCTGTAAAAGATTGTTAACCCGAGTTGACGTGTGAAGCCGTTGATCTAATCGATCGAACACGCCAAGACTCGTTGGCCACCGCTACAGCCATGGCAGGCAACCAGTACAGCAATCGGATTTTTGGAGCGATCCTCCTCCGGGCTCCAAAAATATAGCTATTTCGACCGCTTCATAGATGGGGCTTTTGTCACTTTCGAGTCTGTTGATGTACATTACTGGGATCAACATGACCAGAAGGCCTACGATATGTCTCTAACTCCAACAACGGAATGAGGTGGTCCCCTGCCTTTAACGACCTGCCACTTCACGCAGCCTCGGCCATGACACAAGGCATTCATGTGGGCTGTCCATGAACGTTAAGAGGTCCGTTTTTGGCGACACCTTTCTAGTTGATTACCCTACAGTGTTGCCTTGCGTTAACCGAACAGTTCAGATAATGACGATGAAGTCACCTGCTGTAGGATTTCTGGGTGCCCTTTCTGAGAGTTTACATTTTGAAGGCTCAATTCACTGCTCTGCAAGAGAAAGTCGAGGCTATTTCCACACGTCAGGACACATTCAAGTCTCGCGTTGACTCACATCAATCGACACTTATCCTAGTCGCTACTGCATCCAGACGTCTGCTGCAGTCGGTAGGTGGATGGAACTTTATGCCGTATATTCAGTAGTTTAGAAGTGTGTTTCAGTCGAAAAACTTCACTGCTGAGTTGCGACAACTTCAAGAATGGAGACAGAACAAAACTGCGAAGGATGTGCGGTTGAGAAGATTTATGGGGAGGCTACAGAAAAGCATAAAGTTGGTTGATTAAAAACTTCGTAGTAGTGAAGATAAAGTTTAGATTCTTGTATCCATGCGTGACTCATGGGACATCTTAATCGTTTCAGAGCTCTTGCCGACATGTTAGCGATGGACGGATGTGAGTCAAAACCGTGTCAGCACGGTGGAACCTGCTTACCGCGATTTGGAAAGAAATACAACTGTCTGTGCCCACCGTATCGCACAGTACGTCGCTTCTAGTGTTAAGTATTACGACTATAAAGCAACTTATACTAGTTACGTGCGTCTGACTAGCATAAATTGCCGTTATAGGGGAAATTTATAGAACGTGCGGGAGCCGTGAGGCCTCAAACGCGTGCGCCTGAGCTGCGTCAGCGATGCGGCTGACCCTATCCTTCATCATTTAGACGCACGCATCTAATGTAAATCTCCCTGTAAAGTAGGAGTGGAGATCTTCTAGTGTGCTTCATTACCTGTTTATATGTAGCAACTATTCCTTTACTATAAAGTTATTCATGCTTGCGGCGCGTCAAAGTTTAAGCGCCGATACACAGTGCAAAGGAGAGAGGTAGAAGACAAATCCTGGCAGATCAGCCATGTTCCTAGTTTCGCCGTTGCGACTGCCGCGCGAACGAACCGCGTTTCCATTTTCGCCGCATTGGGTCGGCGCGAAAACTTCGTGGAGTTTTGGAGAGGCGCGTAAACTTTGACGCGCCGCAAGCATGAATAACTTTTATCTTACTTGTGCAGGAAAAAACCGCAGCGCAATTGCACACATCGATAGGGACTGCGCATTCTTCGATTTCTACGGGCTATAGTTATTCGCGGTGTCCGCTACCACAACACAAAATTCAGTGAATTTCTTGGGAATTGTAGCCAAAGGAAGCGCCAGTAGGCCGGACCCGTCCGCTTTGACACTCTGTTTGTCTGCACGTACGCACATTCACTGGACCTAATCGTTCCTATCTCGATCCTCTAGTGTGGTGCGTACGAGCGAGTCTGGACCACCAGATGTCCTGAATGTTTTACCGAGATTCCGTTGGAAGATCATTGAGAAGTGCTTGGCGCTTGAAATTTTCTACGTTTTCCTTTGAAAATTCTGTCAAACATGAAGGTGTGACCTTTTAGGGCGACAACTGCGAAGAGGATGTGGACGAATGTGCCATCTATGAAGGGACACATGCTGGCTGCCAACATAACGGGACTTGCATAAATCATGATACAGGATTCCGGTGAGTTACTTGCATACTTTTTAGCGTTCCATGTTAAAGTGAGATGCCGCTATGAAGTTTGTAGATGCATTCTGCGACAGAAGTGTTAGGTCGAGGACACGACACACATCTCTTTCCGCATCTGATGGCTACTTCACGGAATAGAGTATAAATATCTATTGCCTGATGTATTGGCAAAGCTCAATGAGCGATGCTTTTTTCATGACTTCAAGCACTCATGCCATGGTATCTGTTGGCGTCTTTCCACAGATTCCAAGGATAAAAAACTAGTATTCTGGTAGCTTGAAATTACCTAGGGAAGAATGTGGTGTTTAGTGGCCTTTTTTTTAAATTGAAGGCACTAAACATTTTCTCTATGATGTTCCTCACGTGTACACTATCAGTTTTTTTCCTTTTTAGATGTGAATGTCGATCTGGTTATCATGGTCCTCTTTGTCAGTACCGTCAGTCAACATGCTCTCGGTCGATCGAACTATGCGGCCCACACGGTCACTGTATTGATGTGGACACTTCAGAAAACGATGTTGTTTGTTCTCCATCAGCTCCAGTAGAACACTGAACAAAGTTAAATGTTTGCAGGCTTCCTATAAGTGCATATGCGATTGGGGATATAAAGTTTCGGACGACAAACAAAACCCAACTTGTGTGGATGTGAACGAATGCCTAGACAATCCATGCCATCCCGGAGTGGACTGTATCAATCTGCCCGGCAAATTTCAATGCGTTGGTTGTCCGAAGGGTTATCACGGTACGCTTCGTCATCTGTTGGATTTCCTGATAACCAAGTACTCATTATACATAGTCGTATGCACCATAATGATTTATTGAAAACTAAACGGGAGAGCTTTTGATCGGTGGAAAATACCAAGGAGTTCTGTTACTCTGTTTCCTGTTCCCCCTCAGTTTCCGCACAGCAGTTATTTGTCAGTAGAATCTGAGAACGAAGCCTTCCTTTGAGTTAGGCGGAGTGTTTCAATTTTAATTCGTGAGCCACTCCAACCAACATTTGCCTCAATTTTCAGGTAATGGTCAGATCTGTGCCGACATCGACGAATGCGCAGCTGAAACATATCCATGCTCTACAAATCCCCGCGTGCCTTGCTTCAACACTATTGGCTCATTTCATTGTGGCAGCTGTCCACCAGGTAAGAAATGATCCATCAGAAGAATTGACTCAATACTGAAACAAATTGCAAAGTGTTTTTAGGTTACAGCGGTGATGGTCGCTCATGCCGTCGCAAGTCTGCTTGCGACGCAGCACCCTGTCATCCAAGCGCAACTTGTGTCGATGATCAGACAACGCTAAATGTTGGAGGTTTCACCTGTCATTGTCCAGCTGGTATGATGGGTGATGGAATCGGTAATTTAATTTTATATTCAAATCTACAATTAGTCGGGAAATTTAACACTAAGTGAATATGGCTCCAATCTCTTTCAGGTGAAGACGGGTGTCAGAAGAGTAATTCGACGATTTGCCGAACAGAAGGAAACTGTATGAACGGAGGAACCTGTAAGGTGGGTGGCCTCAGCACCTTTCACACGCTTGACATCTCTCCATAATTTGCATTCGTGAAAGTCTTGAATTGGACACCTCATCCAATCAATCGAAACATACTTACTCGATTGTCAAGAAAATCAGCTTTCTTTTCGATTCCATTACGAATTGGTCGCAGTATTTGTCTCGGTACATAGCATTTTGGTAACTATCACTTCCGCAACCGCAGATGATTCGTATTTGTAGCCCATATCGGCTGCCGAATATCGATGCCTTTGTCCGGAGTTCTACTACGGTCTTCACTGCGAACAGGTGGGATGGGTTTCCTTTCTGTAACTGCGTACGTTAAATTTCGATGGTGTGGTATATACTAATTCCTTTCATACTGAAATGATGCAGCAGCGTAAATCCCGGTTAGATTTAGTCTCTTTCATAGGTGTCTGCCTGCATTGGAACACCCTGCGAGAACGGCGGCATTTGTCAGGATGCTGGTGTCGGGAAAGTTAACTGTGTTTGTCCAATCGGATTTTATGGATCGCTATGTCAGTTCGAGGAAAATAGTGAGTATTCGTTTTTCATGTCATATTTGTCTTTTTATGCTGTCTTACATATCGCTGACATTTTCTTTAGTACACATAGTAATGCCGTCTTCTTTTAACTACTTCGACAACAGCGGTAAAACAAAAAAGCACTGAAAATTGTGTGGTTACTAAGCTTGCGCGTGATCCGACCATTCGGCGAAACAAGCCGTGAATAGATGAAATTTCGGGCAAAGTCTTAGTCTCACCATTTTGCCAATGAATTAGCAATTTGGTTAAAAAGGTTGGACCTCGCTCAATGCTTGGTGTAATTCCGTTTTGCCTTTCAATTCTAATGCTTAAACTATTTGTTCGCAGAACATGGTGTGTTCAAGTTCTAAGCCTAGATCTGTGAATGAATTGTCATCTTGATTCTCACCAATTAATAGACTACAAAAGATTGCTGCCCTTTAGGCTGCGGTGCCCATTACACGGAATCCTCCGGCAATCTTACCTTCCCGACAGACACCGAAAGCGTTGCTGCAGAAGGTTGCGATTTTGTGATATCGACTGCAGAGGAAAATTCGGTAAAAAATTTTCGCTGCTGTGTTTTAACACCGCGTTGCTAAAGATTTATTGACTTAATCGTGAACATCTCAACAGCTTATTGTTTTTAGGCCCTAAAAATCACATTCATAGCCTTCAAGGACATGTATGGTTCTGATGTAGGGTCTACTGACTGCACAAAGACGCCAGCCAATCTGACATTATTCGATGGCGCAAGTGACAATGCACCAATATTCGCGACTTTCTGTGGTGACTCGAGTAGTGGAAAAGTCTGTACTCTATGGCGAGTCATGGGTTGTTCTGTTCATGAAAATTTGGCGATCTTTCTAGGCGCCTGTTATCGGTGAAGCGATTACGATGACGTCGTCAAGTGCAATGCTTCGCTACAAAGGAACCGGCGGTTCATTTTCAATTAAATGGGAGACGAAGAAAAGGGGTAAGTGAAAACAGTTGCATATCAGTACACAAATGTTCACATTTCTGCTTATGAGGTTACCGCTATACTCCACATGCACTCTGCACACATATCAAAACGAGTCTCGCCTGAGCGATGGGGTTGCAATGCGCTATACCACGCGCAATATTGCGGCAAACTCAAGTCAATTCAGCTTTTTTTTCTGCCAGCTGTGATACAAACGCCAGCATTTGTCCAGGCGCAAGAATATTCTTGATGCCGGATTTCAGGATTTCAAGTTTGTTTTTTGTTCGCACGTAAACAAAAACAGACTACATAAGTGTTCCATTTTACTCCATGGGGACCTTGTAGGTATAGCTGCTTGCCTCTTTCTTTGCAAATCCATCTCATTTCTAGAGTTTGTAGGCTATTAGTGGTGAAGAATCGCCTGCGCGTATCGATAACTTGCGGATATGCTTCTCATTGATGATTCTGTCTGTTTAAGAATGCGGCTACCGTACTAACCTGGCATCTGGAGTACTCGTCGTACCTCAGCATCATATGGACATGGTCTGTGATTGGTTCATTTCGGCGCCTATGGAGAAGCATATAGAGATTGAGATCCCTTCGGTCGAAATGAATACTGGCCTGGAATTGAACTGCTCTGCCAACGAGCTTGAAGTCAGTAGTTTTGTTTTTTTCATTTCATCTGACTTGGATTTTCGCATTTCTGGTGCGAAACGAACGAAATAACGTGGAGACATATCTTGCTGTATTTTCTACATATGAATTTCAGGTGTTCGACGGTTACACATCATACGATGCCCACCGTATAGTTCATATCTGTGAAACGACTAACGTTACTACTTTGGTAAGTCATTCGCATTTCCCTTATTTTCCTTTGCCTGCCTGAGAATTCTCATCCCACAATGGAGTTGGAGATCATTTGCTTTTCCTCACTATCTATGGAAAGAACTAACTACATACCTATGGAGTTAATGCCCTCGTTAAAAATTTAGTTGAGATTGAATAGATGTCATGTGAGACCCTCGACGTTTTTTTGTGCAGCAGATTCCTTACAGGTGAGGTCGACAGGACCATTTCTCACAGTCTCATTTCGGAACAATGTGTTCGGAGGATCTAAAAGCGCTTTACACCGTGGTTTCACAATGAAGTACAGAACCATTGAACGTAGGTCCCCTATTTCACGTATTCTGTGTTCTTTTGGGTTCGGCTGTGTCAAATTGGGGTATTACATCTTCTCGTGCATTTAAAGCTGATCGCCGCTGTGGTGGAGATATCACCAACACTGATGGCGACTGGGACTTCTCCGGTATGATAGATAGTCCCAACTACGGCGGGTTTTATCCACCAAATATGGACTGTTCATGGAAATTGGACGGAATTGGTCCGGGTAACACCTCCACGACTGATCAGACTCTCAAAGTATGTTCGTTTACTTCGTACTCCAGAGTCTCCATTATTTCTCCTGTTTTAGCTGGAATTCATTTCGTTTGATGTACCATCAGCGTATCAGTTCTCGTCAGCCATGTGGCAGCAGCAAATTGACATACCAAGAAGAGCTTTTAACATCTTCAGCAGCATTGAACGTAAGTTTAATGACTTCCTTGTATGTTTGCATGACCCATGTCCCAGCAGAGACGGCAATGAACCTGAAGCTTTGGTTTTAGGTCGAATGGGGCTAGTCTCACCATTCCGACGCGTCAATCCACTCATTCCTTTCCGCAGACAGATGGTATATCAGTGCACCGAGGATTATCTCCATGTATGAGACCTAGTACTTCAAACTTTAGTTTATCCAGCGAATTTTATACGCTTCAGTTATATGCTGACGGCCAGTTAATACACGACGGTTGCAATGCTCATCGACCTCCGGCTAGTATGCTTATGCCTTTACCACAAGTTATTCTCCGCTTTCATTCTGATAGTAGCACTCAGGGAAAGGGTTTCCGAATAGCGTACAGCTTGGGTGAGTTCATTCCGCATACAATATTAAGCACTTTTTCGAATAAATGGAGGTAAAGTTCGGGAAAGAATTGAATCAAGCAACTAAAGTCGTTTTTTGAATATGAGTTCAATAAATACTTGCCATCTATCTGACAAGGAAGACCCAGCTATACCAAGAGGATGACAAAATCACTGCTTATTGATTAGTGCACTTTTTAAACAACTTCCAAATGTGTTTATTTCTTCTATGACTTTATTCTTTTTTGAAGTTTGTGAGAAAACTCTGTATGGAAACGGAACCATTCAAACGTGGAACTATCCGGATGGAGGAAGGGCTGGCAAGTGTACGTACATAATACGTGCAGACTTAAGTCATGCAATAAGGCTCAAGTGAGTTTTGAGGTTGTCTTTTTTTGGGGTGGTTTTTCTAATCTGCATGCACGCTTATAGATTCAAAACTATTGGCATGCGTGGGGCAACGACATCGCAGTGCTTTTACAATAGAGACGCTCATGAGACAGCTACTGATTACGTTGAGGTCTTGTTCTTTTTGCGATGAATTCTACACCTTCTGACGGTATTTCTGATGTCGAGCGATTTTCAGTTCTCTGGCGGGAAAGAAGAAGACAAGCAGATCAACAGGCGCTACATCTGCGCCCGGTATCCGTTTGTGGAAGAGGGTGAATTTATTATGAGTGCGACAAGACCGCTAGTTATCACCTACGTGAGCAGTGGTGATGAGAAGAATCGAGGTCTGCTGATGGAGTACACTACGACGGATGTTGGTATGTGAACGTTTTCAAGAGAATGTCTAGTAAATTTGTCCAAAGGTCGCCGTCTCAGCTCTTTCAAGTTACGTGGAGACCATTTCAACATTTTGACTACTATCTTGTGAGAGTGGAGGATGTGAGAGTATCTTCTGAGAGTGAGAGTGCTATCCATTAATCTTCTGATTCAGAAGCCGTTGTTTTGCCAGTTCAATGGTTCCAGTGAAGGTTAACCGCTAGCCATGTGAAACCATGAGAATTCGATCTCATGCGGTGTACTGTAGATTTAATTTTATTGAGGCCTTGCACAGGTTCCTGGGATGGTTTCACATGGCTAGCGGTTAACCTTTGCTGGAACCATTGAAGTGATCCCACAGCATTCCGCACTGATCTTATTTCCTAGCATACCCGTCGTGCGGAACCATTTTTTTAGGATTATTGTACTCAATCTCAGTACCAGCTCCCTTGCGCATTCTCCCTGACCATCACTAGCTTCTCCATGTTGCATATATTTGCGGTTGACTGTAAGATTACAGGTTGTGGTGGCGTTTTCTCACAATCAACTGGCACAATTAGCTCGCCGAACTATCCTGACAAATACCTGCCACACATGCACTGTGTGTATCAGATACAAGTTGCCTGGGTAAGCACCTGACTACACCTTATACTTCGTATTACCTTTCGCTTTTCACTATGGGTTTTAATCTCGGTTTCGTTCCATCTTCAGTCTAAACAAGTTCGACTGACATTCGACAATTTCGACATCGAAGTAGTGCAAAACGATGAGTGCTCGTACGACAACGTAGCGGTATATGAGTCCTATGTCAGCCCTAGTGAACACGGGAAATTGTTGGGGAGGTAATAGTATTGTCTTTTAGTCGTCTGCATCCACTCTTAAGCTGGATGCATTAAAAATTCAGGTTTTGCGGTACCATGTTGCCTCCCACACTTCTCTCTAGCACGTACAAGATGGCAGTTGTATTCAGTTCTGACCGATCGATTGCTGGGAATGGTTTTTCGGCCAGGTAATATTTTCCACATATTACAAGGAATTTGTATTCTTCGCAATTTTTATGTACTCTACCTTGGAAATAATCGCAGAATTTCAAGCATTGTTCTTGAAAAGCTCCTTTAATCGGGTGCATGATCTAGGTTGTGGAAAAATTGATTTTCCCTTCAGCCCTCGGAACCTTTCAAACTATCACATGCTGTGCAGAACAAAAATGAGCAAAATTAGAAATATTGTAAGAAGGCGTCCATGTGGACACGTTGCTGACGAAAATCACACCAATAAATGTTTTATAGCCATTTTGAGCTCACGTAGGGTGCTCAAAGAAACCACCACTTCCTAATAAGCTTTTGAGTAAAAGCCACAGTGCTTCTGACTTGGAGTTAACTTCAGATTCGAAGGTATTGATCCATCGACAGATTGTGACCGCACCTACACAGCACCTGCTGGAGAAATCATCTTTGATGGCACTCAGGGACGATACTCACAATGTGATTTCCATATCTCGGTAAGACGTGACAGCTAGCTATTCTGTAAGGATTCCAGATGAGTAAACATTACTTGTATTTTATCATCTGCAAGCGTCAGAATCTTTTTAGGTTATTTCTACTGCGCGGCTTGTGCTAAAGATGAACAACATGAGCATACCGTGCCTGAAGTCGCAGCTTATTCTGAGGCATGTCTGTTTTGTTATGTACTTTGATGTTGCTTTCTTCTTAATTCATGGTATTAGTGTTTTTTTCTAGCTTCTGGTGTTTTGAAATATGCTTTTGTCATATAGTGGTTTTAGTTAAAACTGTAAAATCGAGAATATATGTACACATGATTTTTTTCCTTCTCAAGAAACATGCAGACAAATTAATACTGCTGATTTCTACAGTTTTACAAGCAGTAGAAGCACGCCGGAGTACCCAATGACTTTTTTAAGGAATGGAGTCAGCGATCAGTCTCCTGGATTCGCTTCGTTAAACGCTGAATCCTCTATATGTGACGAGTATACCATGCCTGTTTTACGATCACACGGCAGCCGAGTGTTCCTGAGGCTACAAACCACCGATTCTTCAAAGACTTTCTTCAATATAAGCTACGAACAGATCATTTCAAGTCAGTTGCTGTTTTTTTTTTGGTAGAGTCCCAAAACACAGTAAGCTTTCAGCTTGTGGAGGACACGTTGAAGGCGTTTCTGGATCCATTGCTGCACCACAGTATCCTCTAAAGGATTCGCGAAGTTTAGACTGTTCGTGGACTATAGCAGTAGCTCTTGGTAACGCATCCTATCCTTTTATCATTGGAGTATTCCTTGTGAATTCACAATCGTTTTAGGAAATCACGTTCGATTCTCGCTTGTGAACATTGATGACCTGAAATCAAGTGACGATAACGGTTTTTGCGGCATGTTTGCAGCGAATCGCCTTGATGTACGTTTTTTCACCTCTAACGCTACTAGTATTATAGGAATTAGACAAGACGGTTGTCTAGAACCTCTTTTATTTACCTATCCCGATGTGCCCTTAGGTGCTTGACGGTCCCCACAGCGACGCCCGACTGATGAGACGGTATTGCCGCAGAGTGGTTGGCGCAGAGCCACTGACTTCGGAAGACCACGAAATTGCTGTTCGCTACAAACAACATGGCGGTCCAATGCTTGGTCCACTGTTTGGGTTCATGGCGCATTTCTCAACAGGTACATAAAGTTATTCATGCTTGCGGCGCGTCAGAGTTTACGCGCCTAGACAAAACTCCACGAAGTTTTCGCGCCAACCCAAAGCGGCGAAAATGAAAGCGCGGTTTGTTCGCGCGGCAGTCGCGACGGCAAAACTGGGAACATTGCTGACCTGCCAGGATTTCTCTTCTACCTCCATCCTTTGCACTGTGTATCGGCGCGTAAACTTTGACGCTCCGCAAGCATGAATAACCTTTGTAAGGAAGGACAGAATTTGTACGGGAAATCTGATAAATTTGCTCTGCTTGGCCCTTTAGACTTATCCTGAACCTTTCTAGTATGCACTGATATTGTTCTCACCGATTTTATGGGATCTATTCAAACACCTGGGTATCCAAACAAGGTGTGGACGGGACAGTACTGCTCATGGACCATCAAGGTTGGATTTTAATTATGCTCTGATATTTGCTATACATTACAATGTCTTCGTGCAGGTCCCTCCTGGAAATCGTATCCAGCTCAACTTCCATAATTTTGTGGTCGATAGAAGATTCCGTTATGGAGCTCTACCAGGCAAATGCGCGGAAAACTGGCTGAAGGTGTGCTGCGCAACAGCGTTGACTGATGCCTGATTTCATTTTTGCCGTCGATTTAGTTTGGCGAAGGAGAAGTTGCCGAGGCCACAGTAAAAATAGGCAATTCAATCAATGTAACGAATAAGTTGACCGAAGCATGTTCGGATGTAGCCAAACCAATGGTCGTTAAGGTAATAGCTTAGGCTGATATGTCATTCAATTCCTGATTATAATATTAAGTTTCAGAGTAAGAACAATGTTATGCATTTGACCTACCAATCCAAGAAGCAGGAACAGAACCACTTCTGGTTGACATGGACAACTATTGGTAGGCATCAACCTTATACACCAAAGATGAATTTAGAGAGCGAAAACAAAAGAATTAATCGCTTGAGGTTGTGGAGGGAAGTTGATCACTGCTTCAAATATATCGGCGAATGTGAACCGAATGGATAGCAATGCTGAACAGTTGGAGTGTGAATGGCAGATCTTGGTGGGGATTCATTCGAAATGAGTTTTGTTTTATTCACTGCCGCACTCATAAAGTAGCTTATCTCTTCAATTTGCACCATGATCTTTGTGCTAAATATCCACTGCGGGTAGCCGCTAAAATAGCTGACCAGTCACTAAAAAACAGGTAGATATGTTGCTCATGCAATGCTCGTGATAAGATTTTGGTTTGGATGGAGAAAGTAGGAAGATGACGCAAAAAACCTGCAGACACTCGTGAAGATCTGAGCTAATGATGCATTAGTTTTTATTCATGCAGTGTGATAAAGATTGGATCTGCTCAATCAAAATTGTTATTCGTAGGTAGAGTATTGTTCTAAAGAACCCTTTGATTTCTTTTTCCAGGCACCTGTCGGTAAACGGATAGTCCTCAACGTGAACACCTTGTCTATCTTCCAGAAAACTGAAGTCAGCTGTCAATATAACGACGAAAATGAAGAGTTTACCGGATTGGCGGTATGTGGTCGATTAAACAATCTAGTGGTAATGGTAGGTCTAACAGTGTGTTTTAGATCTTTTCTGGCCCCTCGAATCGCTCTGGATATCCACAATATACTGCTTGTACGAGCTTGAGGAATCTAACATACACTTCCCATACTAATGAGATGTTCTTGATGTTGAAGGTGAGCGTCTCCTTAGTTTTCTCGCATAGTCCTCAAAATATTGAAAACATACCGTTACTTACCATTCACCAGTTGTTCCATATGTGAGATGAGCTCGAAATCTTGGCGATGAGATTAGATAAATTTTTATAGCTGCAACCTTTCAGTATCAAATGAAGTCAGTGATGGCAGATTCTGAAGGCAACTTCTTCGTAGCTAATGTTACGTTTGTTGATGCGGACGCAAACAACAAAGATGAATGTGGAGGCGTTGTTGAAGGTATGCCATACCATTTGTCGACATTCTTTCCCCAAAACGGCTGAATTGCTTTGTAGATGCGGAAAATTCCGAAGTTACCGCCGTTTGCTAGTATAACATTTCACTCTCATTTTGAATTCACAAGTTTGGGCAGCACCTTTCTGTTGATTCATTTCTTTTTTTCTCTAAATTTTAAATACTTGAAAGTACCGATTGCACATAACGGAAACCCACGAAGAAACTTGACAAATTTTTGTTTACTAAAGAAATTTTCACAACCTATCAGAATAAGCTACATCAGTGGCTAATCGTTCTACGAAGTTGAAATGTGTCCGAATGATTTTCCTTTCAAGTTTCGCCAACTCAACCCTCTTCTATTCACTCTCCTCGATTCCCTGAAGAGTATGAAAGAGGCACAGAGTGCCAGTGGCTTTTCAAGGTGGGTTTTCTTTCTACAGACAACACTACTAGCGCTTTTTTTATGGAGAGGTGATAACATTTTATTCTGAATGAATACAATTGGTTATTGAATTGTAATAAATATTCTCACAGGCTCCACCCGGGTACTATTTGATCTACACTATCAAGGAATACATCACGCCAAACGCACATGAACAGCAGACTGAGAAGAAATGGATACCTCGAGCTATAAATAACCTGACGTGAGTATGAGACTGTTATTTTTTCTATAGGCTGCGCCATAAGTTCACCCACAAAATTTCTTCAAAATTTTCTGAAAGCTTTTCGATTCCTTCCAACATCAGTCACATTCTGGCGTACGTCTCTGCAAATTTGCTTCGTGATTGAAAACAAAGTAGAAAGAGCATGTGTTACTTCCCATGGTACCATACCCATGATCCTCTCTTACTCTGTTGTTTTGCAGTTGCCAAGATCCTCTACCACTAATTGAAGGTGCACTCACTATCTATGGCGGTAACACAACGTATGTTTCTTAGATTTTCACTTCTTCGAAGGGATACGCTCGATTACTTATCGTGTAGTTTATTGTATTTACTTGTTATTCCAGAAAATCAGAGAAAATTGAGAGAGTATGTCTGGACATTGAGGAGCCGAAACAAGTGCCCGTTTTTGCAGCAGAGGTAGTTTTTTTTTCTGCTAGTAGTTCGTAGTAAATTCGTACTACCTTTTTGTGGGTTCGCCAGGCGTTGCATCATTTACTCCTTGTTACGCTGTTTTTGTGATTCAGTCGCTAGTCACATTCCGTGGAGCGTCAACTGCCAGAATTCACATGACAGGAGAAGATCAGCACGTCAGAAGAGTACGTTCATGTCTGCGTTGGAGTACATTTAATTGCAGCATATTTTATCTCTGCATATTCCATTTCCTTGCAGGTCGGTTTCTTGCTTGAGGCCAAAACTGCTTGTGGTGGTTTGGTGTTGGCTGAAGACATGGAAAATGTAATGACATTCAGCGACCTCGAGGAAGAAGTGTGCAACATCACCATAAGAAAGAAGAACGAATGTGAGTCAACGTCAAAATGTTCAGTAATGAGGGTTTACAAGTACTTACAACTGGATGGGTGCTTTATTGTTAATTCAAAAATGTCATGGTTCCCATCTAGTTTCGCTCGTTATAGTTTCGCTCGACTTAATAAAGCGACAATTCTCCACTTTTTATTGGCGAGCACGACATTTATTTACTTCAGCTGCCTCTGGCATCTACGTTCGTCTGGATGAGTTTGTTAGTCGTGGAATAACAAAACATCGGAGCAGTGACATGATGTTTGGTAACAGCTACCTTGACATACAAATAGATGGCGGTGACGTGTGAGTTAGAGCGAGTTCTTTCGAATATAACAAAGAAATTTGCAAACTCCTTCTTAGAATGTCTCGCGAAGCCAGAGGACCATACCTTGTTGAAGCTTCAACCACTCACGAGGAATTCCGTGCTAAAAACGAGATCCGAATATCTTTCGTGAAGAAAAATTCGTTGCTAGCGGCAAGGATGGTAATCGCGTACTCGACAGTTATTGAAAGTAAGTTGTTGCCCCCTTGCTCTCTTGCCGTCGTATCATATAGGGGCTCTTTCGTAGATTGCGGTGGCGAGATCACTTCACGCGAAGGATTTATTGGTATACCCGATATTGACGGCGATTTCGACTGTGTGTGGACCTTGCGGGAGAACCCTGGCAACGGTGTCAGAGCATCGGTCACGTGAGTAGTATAATTAACGGTCACTTCTGTCCTTTTCTGACTTTGGCAGCTTATTGTTGTATCAGTGCTCAAGTAGTTTTATACGAACCACAATGCTTTTATTACTAGTATCAGTTTTCATTGTAGGGAACTGCGTGTACCGTTTTCGCCGAACTGTACTGATTCGTATTTGGAGTTTCGCAAATGGAACGCTTCCGGTCCGCTGATTGGGCGATGGTGTGAGAAGGCGCCTTCGATGTTTGGCATGGTAGGATTACGTGTCGCTCTCATAATTAATTTCACGTTGATTTTGCTCCTATACTATATGTAGGGCAATTTGCTACGAATTTTATGATTAGTATTAGTTGGCATTGCTTTCACAACGCTCTTATCCACTGCGTAAAATGCTGACTAGTTTGCTTCTGCGCGGTGGCAGTACGGTAGCTCTTCTCTGATTGGCTGAGGAAGTGGCTACCGATTTCTGTTGTATGTCAATGTTGATAACTTCGCTGAGGCACCACTGCATCAGTGTGCTACCTTTCCTAATACATGATTGTACGAAATACAAAAAAAAAATGTTACACGCGATCTACGCCACGACTTCGTCCGAATTAATCTACCATTCAGGAAGAAGTGATCTGGATGAAATTCCGCTACACAAAGCCGAAGGATGCGGATAGTGATGAAGATCTAGTGAAACCTAACATGAGGATTTTGTTCTCGAGATGTAAGTTGTAAATTGGCTCCGTCTTGTTGGCCTGGAGATCATATTAGCCATGTTACCTGTATTCACATTAGCTGAACAGGCGTTAGTTTTTTATCCAAAAGCTTTCCAGTGCACGGTGGAACAACTACTTCACATGTGATCCAACAACCACTGGTTTTGATAGAAGAGATGTACACTAATTTCATGTGGATAGCTGAAGGAGAGCCAGATAAAGTAAACTCTACATCTCTCACCAGGTTTTCTTTCGTTAGATTATCCGACTTCTATTTTCTATTTTCAGGCGTTACTTGTTCATATTGATTCTATACGAATTCCGGAAGAGAACTATGAAGGTTACGACGGAATCAATAAGATTGGCCTATTTGTGAGTTCTATCCTATTTTTTTCTGTACAGTAATAGAACAAGTCTTGTTCAGCTGTCGGAGGCACTTGACAACCCAAACCTCAATTTCATTATGAACAATGGTAGACCAGGCAGTGTGCGCGTGGCAGGATTCGTTCCACCAGCAGGTAATTAGTATCATCTGAAATTTGTAACTGCCAGTTCTGATGCGTTTCTTTATAGCTGGTCTTGAATTTTCCAGATATTTATCTACCGTTCTCTCGTCTTGAAGTGTCGTTTTTTGCCCCACCGCGCAGTGCGTTCCGCCTTACTTGGAAGAGCGTGCCAAAGAGAAGCGCGAATCATACAGAAGAAGAGGAGGCAAAGAATGCTACGAAAGGTTGGTCAGCTCTGCGCTTAAGTTTACTTTGATCTGCATGAGTCATTTTATCTTCATTCAGTAGAATGTGGCACGTACATTCATCTCATAGCTGTAGTCAGTTATCAAGGATACTTTACAAGGCAGTTTAGCAGCTATTACCTGCACGTTCCTTTGGCAAGTGTAAAAGTACCTCTGCGCCACGGACATTATACCTGCTGCCATGGACTTGCCACTTGATTTAGATTTGAATGATGTAATCACATCTGTTTTTTGGTGTACTTAGGATTATGCGCACTGCTAATGTAACCCATCCAGCCGGCTACAACAAACTTAGCTAATTGCTCACGATCAGTCCGCTGTAGCCGGTTGGTCACGTTGCTCAAATTTTTTATTACTACAGTGTGTGTAATTATTGAGAGATCAGCCAGCTGTGAACCGAAGGACTTAAGAGTATACTTCACAATTCCTAATCTGTTTTTCTTGTTATTTATCTGCAATGAATTTCACAGATTACAACTACTCTTCAGTGTACGCGTGTGGGTCTACGTTAGTGCCAATCTGGGAATGGCAGGAGATCACCAATCCGGTCCCAGCTGGCAAAAGTCCGTAAGCGTAATCTTTCTCCGCGGTTATCGCTTATGTTTTTAGCATCCTTTATAGCTAGTGGATACGAAAACAACGTGCACTGCAAATGGACAATAGAAAGGCCACTGATGACCGGGTTACGCGTTAAGGTTGGTAATTTCTTTGTGAGGTTTGTTGTAAAATATCTGGGTCATTACTTGTCGTCTATTTATAGATAAAAATGCTCGACTTGGAGGATGTTGGAGGCTGTCCATTCGATTTCATCTCACTACTGCCTGATCGTGACGCAGAAGAAAGTAGTGGCGAGTGAGTTCATAAGTCCTGTCAACAATATTTTGGTTTATCTATTTCTTTTCGAACTGAGTGCTAACATATCAATCTTACTTATTGCCTTTGCTTATACATATTTGCTTGCCCCAAATTTATGCTTTGGAATGTTTCAGTGAATTCAACTCGGGACAGAAATACTGCAGATCGTCACATGTCAACACAACTCTAGACTACTCTTACAATAAGGTGATTAATCCATGCTTCTGAAATGTAGTGTCTGCGGTGGTTTTAATCTAGTCGAGAACCACAATACACAAAATATGCCATGGATACAAAATTAACGATGGCGGCCGCAGAAATTGGGCGGAAGGGGTGACTTAAAAAAAGTGAGGTCTCAGCTTGCTTTGTAGACCCAAGCTGCAGGTGGTTTGAGAGTAAATTTGATGAAAAGTTAAGTTCGGAATCCACCTCTAAAACTATATACAGGGGGGGCCATAAGTTATTGTACAACGTTTGCTCATTTATTTCTCCACCAGCAACACATGGATTATCCTGCTCTTTTCGCTGCCGAATAGAGCAGGGATCAAAGTATCTTACAGTTAAAACCCGTTTCCCGGGAGAGTTTTGCTTTGGAGCAGTTGGACTTAGAACAGGTTTTTGAAAAAAGCGGGTTGATGTGGAAATTTTTTACGAAAAATCCACCAAATCTCTAAAGTGGGGTGTACTGCTTAGATGCATCTTAAAGAGCAAAGAATGCTCTTTCTAAAAATATCAAACTGTTTTTGTGGCTGTTTTGCTCGGAAATTGCGGGCAGAGTTAGTGCATTTTGCGGCACCGAAAGTCTGCAATGAATGTTTCCGATAAACTTTTTTCGTTATCTTGGAAGTATCCAAGAGGTTTTTGTGATCAAAAGATAGAGCAAATCCAGCTCTATTAAACAGTGCCTAGTGCGGCAAAAAATATTTTACTACTGCGGAGAAATGGGCCAGCAAACGTTGTACAATAACTTATGGCCCCCCCTGTATGTAATGTTGAACAAATTTTATGTTTTCAGGTGTTGTACGTGCATTTTGTCACTGATCGTTCAAGAACTGGGCGAGGCTTTGTGCTACAGTATCGACTAAGTTAGTTTTAGGTCTCGTTTATGTTGCACTGACGACAGCAGCCTTTCACCTTGTTCTTAACATAGAATATGGTTTTGTTATCTGAAAATTTTAACACTGTTCTATCTAAAATACATTTTCAGCCTGCAACTCTTTCGACTACATTCGTCCATCGTATGGCCTATTGGATCACGTGCTTACAAGTCCTGGGTATCCAAAGCCGGAGACCGATCAGGCGAGTGTCCATAAAGTCTCGTTCACTCTGTCGTTCAACGGTTAGGTTCAACGTTGAACCACCGATCCACTCGAGCGGTAGTGAGTAGTGGAGGAAAGATCATGTACGCTGCCATTTTCATACATTATCGAGCACATTTACCACATACATGTATTATGGTAGAGCTGTTATGCTTTTGCTCCTGTCATCTCCACTACTGTAACTGTAGCCATCTCCAAGAAGGTGATAGATAAGTATTTTTGCAAATTATCTGCCTTTCTCGTCTGCCTCTTCTAGAACCACTAAATTTTGCACTTTGTTTTGTTTTTGATTTCTCCCCGATCATTTTCGCCTCCGAAGCGGACCATTCAAATCGTGTTTCCGGTCATTACGTGTTCTGAATATGTGCGCTAAGTTTTTTTTTCAACGCAGGTCACATATCTGAATTGCATGAGCAGCGAATTTAAATAATAAAATAACAATGATAACAGAAATGGGCTAATGCCAATTTGTCAATGCTGGCAATCATCAGAAATAATTTGTTAGTCGACAATTAGGTAATTCGTTAATTCCATTTCCATGACTTATTACAAGAATGAGGTTTCTTTTTGAACTGCTGCTTTCGCTTTCGGCGTGTTTAGTTCTTTCTGCGATATGTAACCTCTCGCCCACTTTAAATTCCAGTAGTTTTCATCCCCGAGACGCATAGGCGCTTTCCTGGAAGAGGTTTCAAGCATTTTCAAAGCCAGAAATTTTCAGAAGTGCATGTGGACTGTCGTACTAGGCTCGAATCGGCGAATTGGATATGAAATTCTCGATTTGGACCTGGAACAGACTGACCAGTGCACGACGGACTCACTCGCTGTGGTTAGTTTACATATCATGAACGTTGATAAAAATAAATAGGGATTTCGTCTTGTTTTCCGTCTTCTGCCTTTTTTTGAGCTTTTTCTTCTCATTTGTTTTTTTCCCTGGCTAGGTCCAAGTCCATCTTTTATATCTGAAACCGATCATACGCGTAGGCTTTTCATGAATTTTATTTTTAGTCTCCGCGTTCGACAGTACTCTTGAAGCACCACCAGAAGGAGTCCTTGTTTTGTGGGCCATTCAGTTCATTAACTAAGCGTAATGGGACGATACCGACGGGAAGGGTTTTCATAAGTTACACGAATGCTGAGGCAAAGAACAAGGTGAGCAATGGATTTCACGTTTAGTATCCAGCTTCAACGTCATTTGAGGCATAGTTAGTTGTGATGCCGCAGCAGGAGTTGTCGTAAAATCATTCAGTATTAGGGTTCTGCTTAAGTGATCTACGTTCAGGGTTTCAAAATGCGAATCTTCGAGATTTCTGAGGACTGCAATTCCGAGAATTTGTTCGTTGATGAGAGTGAACCATCAAAGATTTTCCGTACGCCACGCTATCCAGGAGGTGTGTTTGGACTTCGTCAACAACTCAACCACAACCCAATTGTTACAGTGATGCCGCACTCGTTAGACTGTCAGTACACTCTTCGTGCTCCTAATGGTCATCGGTTAAAGTTTACCGTAAATCCTGAGCTGTTTAGAATGGAGGCCGTGGAAGACGAGTGAGTATTGCAATAATTCTCAGAAAACTTGAAAACCGTGTTTTGCATGAGATTAAAGCAAATCCCATGATTAAGACATGTATGCTTTCAGTTAATAGTTCTATACCAGCAATTGCCAAATCCATGCAAAACCCATGCATATCCATGCAAAACCCATGCATATCCATGCAAAACCCATGCGTCTTCCAAAACCGACACAAATTCGATATAGAACGCACGAAAAACCCATGCATATCCATGGGTGTACGTGGGTTTTGCATGGATTGACTATTGCTGGTATAGAAATATTGATTGAAAAAACCGTGTTTTGCATGAGCACGCATCTCTTAATCGTGAGATTTGCGTCTTTCAATCTCATGCAAAAACGGTTTTCAAGCTTCCTGAGGGGTTGTATGGTTGAAGAGATTAGCTGTAGATAGTTAACGATTGGTTGACTCTCATAAGAACGTGAGATTTTTTCTCAGAACTGTCAATATCTCGAAATTGTCAAAAATCCTTGATGCTTCTTAGAAACGATTAAGCTTCCTTGAAAATCGTGTAAATCGGAAAAGTGAATGGGTTGTAATCGTTTGGTGACTCTTTGAACTTCTTGACTTTTATTTTCACTCTTTGTCTTGACTATAATCCTCTTAACAATCCTAATATATAATGGTCATAACAAGTTTATACCGGAACTAGATATCCTCTAGAATTCTCGATTAAACCTATCACAGACCTGGGTTTATAAGAAAGCTGTTGTTTCAGTTGCTTGTGTGAGTATTGCGACTGGATGGAGATTCGTGATGGTCCAACAGAGCACGCTCCTCTTATTGGGAGGTATGTTTTAGTTTGTTGGGATAATTACAATTCATGTATTACCTTCAAAGACAACATGAGAGGTCACTTACACTCTTGAAGAGCTCGTTGTCGGTATATGGTTTAGTCTGTGATTTTCTTTAATCCATTGAAAATTTATTTTGAGGTACTGTAATATCTATGCGCCGTCTACAATATTTTCGACTGGCAATTTCCTCTTTGTTCGAATTCACACGGATTCATCTGCTGCCAGCGCTGGTTTTACTGCTGTGTACGAATTGGGTGAGAACACTTCTGATTTTCCTTTGAGCGAATTTTGCCGCAGAGCGAGTTGTCGCAGGCTCGCAAATGCTGGACAGGACAACTCGTTGCTCTCTAAGGGTGTGGGTGGTTCTATCTGGAAGGAGTGAGGCGACCGATTTTTTCAACTGGCCGAGAACTGACTAATCCCGTAGCTTGATCAATTAGCCCTCTTTAGGTTTAATGCTCCACACCACTCCCAACTCATCCCCTTCGAGCGCTGGGCGGGTTTTGCCGCTCTCGGTAAAAATGCTGGCGGAAAGAACTTATTTCTTAGGCGTTCACCTACACATGTTGCTCATGCTCTTAAAGTTAGTTTATTAATGAAAAAAAAGACCGCATTCGTTTTCAGCGTCCTGCGGTGGCACCGTCGTACTTCGACCAGGCGTTAACTATACGCTTACGTCACCGAATTATCCAGATGTCTATCCGCTTCGGACTGAGTGTGACTGGCTTGTCCGAGCTCCGAATAGCCACATGGTTGAAGCAAGGTAGGGTGTAGGGTTTGGACCGACTGTTGTCCTACTTTTCCTCTAGTGGTTGATTACGTCAAGGAGCTCTTAGCTGCTTTTCTGTGCCTTTGACTTTCTTGTTTGTAGTGCATCCTATAGGTATCAATGAAGGACGTAGAAATGCCCAGCCAGGGGGGGGGGAGGGTGCGAAGTAGCTGGGTTGACCCCCCTTTGGAGACTCGGATGCAAAGAAAAAAAAAACGTGGCTTTCAATGTGAAAAATCCCAAATACGTATTCAAAAAATAGTAATGAAAAACTATCAAGAAGGAGCCAAAGCAATTTTTTTATCTAGTTCGTAAAGTATTTTTGAAAAATTCGGCTACTTATTCCTGAGAGGGAGGGGGCGGAACGAAATACACGAAGGAGCCGTTTGGGCAGTTGATAGTTATACATTCGAACCAGCAATGGCATAAGTAGTTGGACATTTGAAAAGTGTACGTAAAACATTTGACCCATATTTTTGACATCCGGTAAATAATAGAGGTTAACAGGAGTGAAACCTCATGGAGGTATGTGTATTCATAAAAAATTTACTCTCTGATATTGCCAGTAATTCAGCAGTAACATGCATTTATTTTTGGAGATTATTATTTGTACGAAATTGCAGAGTAGTTCATATGGGTCTCACCTGGAATGTCAATTGCTCAACAGATAGCCTAGCGATTCGTGATGGGAATAAAACAGGTAAAAAGCTATTCACAAGACTGTTGTTCATGAGTCTACCTGAACTACATCTTTCAGCTCCTTATCTTCTGGAACCACAGTGCAACGGGCGTTACCTGAACAAGGTTGACTATCGTTCGGCTAGTAGCTCAATGACGGTGCAGTTCCGTTCAAACGGGACGATACAGGTAACATGAAGTACTACGTTCCGTTGGCAATTAGGGCCAGCTGGTGTCCGTCCAAGCTCGGGTGTAGTCTTTTCCACGGGGGCGATAGTTGAAGAAGCGCCGGAGACAAAAAAAAAAAACACTGGAAAGTGTGCAGCAACTGGATGGTGCGATACGGAAAGCAACTATCGTCACGTTTGAAACAGACTATAGTTCACGCCTCCGTCGTAATGGCGAATTTGAAGGAGCGTTACTTTTGCAGATAATTAAGACCTTGTTACCGCTCTGATTTTACCAGCTGAGCTGAGTCCCATTGTAGGACGATCAGCCGCTGCAACGTTTACCCGGCCGCCGGTGGTAACATAGGTGGTCGGCTTCGAGTGTCAGAAAATCCTAATCAACACGATGTCAATTGTGCACCTCCCGTTTGGCAATGACTGGTTATTTCTAGGCGTAAAATGTACTATTTGCCACATGGGATGCACCGTTTTTCCTTTTTACTTAATTTGCTTGAGCCATAGTACTCAGTAGCAATACTACATGTCACACGTGAGTTTTGACGGAGCCAATGTCCCATTCATTTTCATACTTCCCTTCCTAGCCTTGTTCTGAGTTCGCCGGTGGCTTATATGGGCCATACTTATCCATTGCATTCTACCATACTTCTCCCTACTTTTATTTTATTTTGTAGAAGGCTGGTCGGCAGTTATGCAAAGACAAGAAGTGCGGTTTCGAGTTGACACTACGCGTCAGCAACGAATGTGAGTTTATTCCCCTTTTTGTTATCCATTTTTTATAGAATTATTATGAAAGAGAGAGCCTGTACAGCTTGCGGTGGGATCATAACCGATCAAGAAGGGCAACTGACGACACCCGGGTACCCCGGACGACTACTTCCACATGTCAGGTACGGCCTGAGAATAGTTGAATTAGTGCCATTGGTTGGCTTGCAGGCCGTACTTAGTAGATGCGCGCTTACGTCCGGTGCACAAAACCCGTGAAGAAGGAATAGTGAGGGAGGGACGTATCAGAAATGTGCATAATTCTTCACCTATCCGTTTCAACCTCACAGGGTTGTGTGCGTCTGACGCACACACGCGAGCATCTGGAATCCGTAGTTCACCCATATTTGATTGGAGTTTATTCTTCCGGCAGTACAAACCAGTTTAACAGGTGTGAATGGGAACTCCGTGCTGGCATTGGTTACCGCTACATGCTGTCGTTCGAGTTCTTAGAGGATCGAAATGTATGTTTCTTCTGTGCTACGATTCCCACCAATATTTCGCTTTGCGGATCGTTGTTTCAGGGATTCTATCGGAAACGATTCGTGGGCGAAACTGATGATGGCAAGGGATGCTTCACAGAATTGAATGTGAGTCTTATGGATAAGAACCGCTCTATAGTCCTGTAGGATGAACTGCGCCGATTTCCACAACGCCCACCCTTCTTCCATATTCTTATCTTTAGCAAACGGATCATTCACCGACACCTTAGAGATAGCTGGATATAATAGTGAGTCATAATGCGTAGGGTAGAGATAATGCTACTGAGCTAGGGTAAACATGGAAATCAGCACGGCTCGTTCAGCAGGACCATAACCTTACTGTGTCACGATCATGATATTTTCTTTCAGTTCTTCAATGGAAAACCAAAACATGAAGCGATAAACTACCGTAATGACCACTCATTCTGTGATTATCGCAAGACATTCGTGAGCGATGCGGATCTTGTTACTGTAATGTGAGTTTCTCTAGTGGGTAATTTTTGGTTTTGCGGTGCCGCCGTTGTTATCGTTATTGGGCGTCTCCGCTGCTACTGGAATGGACTGGTTCTGGACATTTTTTCTATGCATGATATGAACTCACCGTTGCCATAGAATCTAAACGTTATTGCTGAATTAAACCACACATGATGAATGCATTAGATATAGTTTGGTCTCTTAGATACTCCGACACATATACGAACCACTACAATGTCATCATGGACGACTTCAGAAGCGATGCCTTCTATGTGCCGTTCCGTGTCAACTACACAAAGGTACGCTACTCTTCTGCGCAAGACATAAATTTGCAGCTCGATAAACATACACCAGGTACCTGTAAACTACGATAAAAATGGTTGTGGCCTGTTGATTTCCAAGAATGACACCTTGTCTTTCGGCAACTATTCCTCAACTGCAGCTGATGGCGTCCGTAAGTTTGTTTTTTTTTTTGTTGTGAATCCGTACCTGATGAAAGATATGGTTTAAAAGGTAGTAATTTGTGACGACGAGGATAGAAATGATCGGTTTGGACTTTACCAGACAAGCTCTGGCTTGGCGATTTCTAGTGTTCCTGACAGGACACCCTAGAAAGTTCTAGGCATTGATGTATTTGTTTGTTTAGGTTACTGCCACGCTGTTCTCCGTCGTCCAGATGGCTACACAACGACACGTGTGGAAATTGCGGAATATAGCGAGAACAGTGCGCTGATTGCATCGGAATGCTCTGATTGGTCAAATTCGGTCATGCTAGAATGTTAGTTGCCTTGCGTTTATTCTACACTTACATAATTGAAGACTGGGTTGTGAAAGTCATCACTGCTTAGACGGAGGCCTTCTTAATTTCCAAGGCTCCTATTTCATATCAGATCAGAGGCTGCCAATTCGCACTGCCTTTTCCTGCATTTTTTATGACGTATTTGCTTTTGTTGCGTGTTTCAAATAACCTTGAAAAATTCTCCTGTTTAGCTACCATTGACGTGCCTCGCGTGGTGAATGAACGTTTCTGCAAGGCGTCGTTCATGAATTCATCGAAACCAATAACTCGTCTTTATCTGAATCAAGATCTCGAATTGCACGTGTTCTTTATGCAGTCGGCATTTATGCCTGAGGAGGGCCTCTCGTTCAAGCTGAATGTGCAGTACTATAGTGAGTCAACAGCGTTTGTCTTATAATTCATATACAGTGAGTGCTGCAACTTTAGAATGTGGCGGGTTGATCACTGAACCGAACAGTGGCGTCATCACCAGTCCAAACTTTGGCGACGGTCGACCGTACTTGAGTAATTCGCATTGTTTGTGGATGTTAGTTGCACCGGAAGGAATGATCGTCAAGGTGCGTTCAGTATATTCAATAGGCAAAGACCAGCTGGAACCAACGGCATGAATCGCTTTTTCGAATATCTACCAACATGAGACGTGGCGAACAATTCTGCGTCCTAGATAATAGTAGGAAGTATGTGAATTAATGATCTCTGCGTTTTTCGATATTTCTGGATCACTGTGGGATCAGTTTACATATCTGCATTTTACGCGGTCGCCTGTAGAAATTCCTAAATTGGTTTGGGTGTGATTGACACTTTTCTATGACATGGGGCCTTCTACTTTATTTGTCACGACTTGATCTCTCTTCGCTTACGTTTTTTTTCTAATTTTTTTTCAATGTAGAAACTTCAATTTTTGACGAGAAGAAGGTCGCGAAAGAAAAACCAGCAACAGTTATGCACCAAATTAATATCTGTTATTTGCATTTGAAAGAAAAAAACTAAAAAAACTAAAGTGTCACAGAAAGAAATGGAGTAGAGCTTATGACATGGTAAGGTACTATGGAAATAGTATTCTTCTGACATGAAGGTGCAATCGACTTCCCATGGTTGTCGCAGTGAAGTAAAACTGCTAAGATCCATAAATTTCAGTTATATTATTAACTAGAACGATCTTTTGTAAGGTCTGTTTGTTCCACAAACAAGCACATCAAATAATTTGGTGGAATGATTCGTCTTTAGGCTCCCACTCAGTTTTTTCCCTGCTCATTGGGAGCAATCTGATCCTGCCTCAGGCGGTCTTGTCAGTCAGGATGGTATCAAAAAGTTTCTGGCTTTGGCCTGTTCCATCCTTCTTTTTTTCTCAAAACTTTGAGTACGATAGTGTTGCCTGAAGTATTGAAAAACGGCATGCCAAGTTTCATGTTCTCAAGCTGACTCATTCTAAAATTATGACGCTTTTTTTGGCCCAACCATGGTGGGATTTTCTTGATTCTGGACAGCACATCCGTCCACAAGAGTTGCGGTGGCTGCAACCCTAGAACGCAGTTTCGAATTATTGAACACACATACTATAGTCATGGTCTGGCCCTCAGCAACTATTTTCTTCCTGAAAATGTGGAACAGCATCTTCGAGCAATAAGATTCAGGGTTGATTATAAGTTGAAGGCGACTGTTGAAAGATATTCTGCCTCATGTGGTAAAAAGAGCTCTTTGAACTTCAACTACAAGTAAAAGGTAGTTCCCCCGAGCTCACCTTCAATTTTCAAAAGATTGAAGGCGAGCTCGGGGGAACTACATTTTACTACGACGAAATTTAGCCGCTGTAGACCTTTTGGAAGTAGTCTAGGCTGGAAACTTTTCGATACTCCTATATGTCGCACTTCCTCTGCAGGGTGCGAAAGGTTTGACTCGCACCACTCTTTTTTTTGGGAACAACAGGAAGGGAATACAGCAATTGTCGGAAGTCTTTTTGCCGGCTGATGTTCTTGTCGAAGAATGTATGGATTTGTGCAAAATTAAGCTATTCTGAAAAATGGTGAGAATATCTCTTAGAGGAAGAAAAACGCTTTTGATTCACTGTGAGCGCTTGGCCGTTTACAATAAAAAAAAAGGGATACGAACAAATTATCAAAAACAAGGAAACCCATTTGGGGACCTAACAGATCACCGATCGTATTGGAATTTGCCCATGGCCCGCTACATTTGTAACGTCTGGGGCAGTAACACTTCCAGCAATATTGCTCCTAAGTCATCATAGAAACTTTATTGATATATTGATACACTGAATTCTTCCTTTTTTCACGGCTCCACTATCCAGACGACTGTGGTTGGGCTACTTCTGCAACATGAGTTTGGTCGTTCTACTTCTTGCCGTAACTGCCCCAACCGTAGCCACCGAGACCACTACCGTAGCCACCGTATCCACCGTAGCCACTGTAGCCACCATATCCACCAGGGTAACCAGAACCACCATAGCCGGCATATCCTCCATATCCTCCATATCCACCATATCCACCGTAGCCACTATAGCCACCATAGCCGCCATAACCACCGTAACCACCATAGCCACCGTAGCCACCATAGCCGCTATAGCAGCCATAGCACTGAAACATAGCGACCGTAGATGTGTCTGCGAAAGGAGATGAAATTGAGCTGGATTTGAAACTCACCGAGAGGACGACGTTTTTACCGACCATTGAGCAAAGCACGAACAGTACAACTACCAGTGTGCTGAAAAGTTGTACCATTTCATTTTGCCAAGGACTACCTAACACACACGAAGAAGCTCTTGGCTTCTAACATCTCATAACACTTTTACCTACTGGTTTCTATACCTACCTCAAGCATCTCAAACAGAATTAGGTTTGAACAAATTATCATGGTCTACACTTTTGATTTAGCGCCTGGTATCTTAACTGTGATAATTCGATCCCTGTAGTCGTTTTATATCTACGGGCCATTTTTTAGTTGAACATGGCCCTCGTTATTGAGTAAATTTACAAAACTCTTGGATTTTTCGTGTGCTTAGGTTATATCTTGTAGACATTGCTGGAAGAAGAATCCAACGAAACATTGCCTACGAATGCTGTGCTACAACTTTTTAAAAACCATTTCTGGGCCCGGATACGTCATTGAGATAACCCAGCGTAAACATTTTCACCCCCATGCTAACGAGGGCTAAAATTCTACTGTACCGAGACGCTTACCCTTGGTAGTCTCATTGATGCATGCGGCCCCAGAAGAACCTTAGGTAGCATAAGGTACCCTTCAATGTGTTGGGGTGGAGTTATAAGTGTTTTTTTTGCTTTTTTATTTTTATCCATTTTCGAAAAGTGTGCGCTTCAGTTAACGCAGAGTTTTGTAGCAATCTTCTTGCTCTTCGACCTTTTTTCAACTGTAAAGGATCGCTAATATACAGCTTGTCGCGTTAAAAATGTTTGTTACATCCAGAGAGAAGGCTTATCCTAGCCTAAAAATAATGATACCGATTCTAAAGAATCGAAAAAAGTTTATTCACTCACGACTTCGACGATGGCATTGCGGCAGGAGGAAGTGGCAGTACGTATTGTTATTGTCCGTTGTTTAAATACCTCCGAGAACTGCACTTCTTTCCGCTATACTCTCTGTACTTGTATACACCCTTAGTTGTAACGCTGTCGACAATGCAAATATACAGAGAGTAGGTATTTGCCTTAGCGCTATCTAGTTTTTTCTTGTTGTTGAATACTTACCTTTTACGGCGGGTACATAACCGTCATAGTATTGGGGTGTTGGGATAGTTTTCTGGAATAAGTTGATAACTTAACCTTGAAGCTGTTCAATGGGTAGTCATCACATCTGTGTTTCTTGAGTACTGCAAGAAAGGCGTTCGTTGCACAAGTTGCAACATATCTTTCCATTCATTTCCACCATAATAAAAAAAGTCATTATGTTCTGAGTAAATCCGATCTGTGGTTCCATTGAAAGGGCAAATCCTTGTGTTCACAGTGAAATTGTTGTCGCTTCCAATGGCACTCCATTGCAAGTGCGTACGCAAATACAGCGGAGGTTTCTCTATTTTTTAAATGCGGTAATTCTTTTAGCTACCCATTCATGCAGGCTGGTTCGCAATCTTTTAATGAAAAAAGTGAAATTAGTCTGGCGAAATAGATGGCTTGCTCTCTAAATGCTGTAATGTGCCAATTCTGAAGTTTTGACTAAATCCGTACTCTTACTCATAAGTGTCGATCTCGTTGAGGAAGAAGAACGCAACGAAGCTGGTAAGCTTTCAAGCAATGCCTACTTTCTGTGAAGAAATGTGAACATCGGTGGGGATTATGTGAAGGGTGATTTAACCCATTGACGACCGTGGGCATTTTTGCGTGTCTGGAGCGTGGGACCAACGCCCCTTTCGAGAGTGCGACGCCCGCGGAATTTCACACCGTTGCGATAACATAATTGGAATTAAAACAGGTTTTTTTTGCAACAGTAATTTAAAATCTAGTTCCAGAAGATTACTGGTATCACTGGACCAGAAAAGCAAAGAATCTAAACGCTTCTGGGTTTTATTAAGGCCGGAGGAAGTTTGTAAAAGGTGAATTTTCGACACAAAAAGTCTTAGAAGCAGGCTTTTTCTCTGCTTTTATGTACGTACTGGTTGACCTAGAAGTTTTTGACCGGTGCAGGTAACCAATGGCTTTCAAAGGTTCAAATGCACTGCGTCACCAATAACGATACGGTAACAATAGATGTTCATGCGGGAGGGGTATGAAGTGCACACATACAATTTGTTGCCGATGCATTAATGTGTTGATGCTTTGTAGAGTGACTTGTGAGGGGCATCCGATGTACCAAGTCAACGTTCCGTCCTCCCCGACTCATCTAATACCAATTCTTCTACCCCAGGGGGATGGAATGCTTGGCCAGGCGGCAGGATCGAACCACGGATCGTGCGAGCGAGCAGCGAGTCTCTTACCCCACTTATTACTAGGTCATATTCAATTAGTTGCTCCACTGGTTTCCATCGTTTCCAATTGATAATGTCAATTGATAGCACTTTGACGGTGTCGAAATTCATTGTGTACGTATCCTTTCCGTACGCTATTGTGGGTAACGAACAGTGCTGTACAATGCATGGTGTGTGCAGTATGAAGTTCTTTCTTTATTAGCCAGTTGTGAAATGACCTGCGCTTTTAGAATAATTCATCCGCGAAAGTGTTCGAACATAAACAGTTGGAAGAAGTAAAAAAAACATGTTTGCTGAGATATGCCATGATGGACCACATGGCAAGCAAAATCTGTCATTTTTTTCCTGTTGAAACGGAGAAGTTAGCGGAATTTTTTGCTCCGATGATGCCGAAAATATAAACAGAGGAGGTTATTTGTATGTTATGGAAAAGTGGACATGCGTCTTGTCTGCGTATTTGTTGCGAGTTGTCAGTCATCGTTTGCCTTTATCTGACGCACGCACCTATCTAGTACGTTTTTATTGCAAAACCAATAATGTACATTAAGATCACTCGTTTAGCTTTGGCAAAACGACATCTTCCGTTTCTTTTGGCTGCTCTTCAAATCCAGCCTCTCTTTTCTTGCATGGGTATCCGTAACCATATCCATATCCATCAACAGGAGGGGGTATTGGAGGCGGAATTGGACCAGGTCCATATCCATAGCCATATTCGTAAGGAGGGGGGATGTACTGGAAGGAATTTCTGGAGAGTTCAAGATTTTTACGGTATGTTGTAGTCCAAACTCACGATGGCCTCCACGTTATTGACAAATGTGCTGATTGCAAACAAGGAGAGCAGAGCGAGCCTTGAAAAGATCATGGTGTAATTATTACAGAAAAAGATGGTTATGCATACTTGAAGTGAATGAAGGAGACAACTCACAAAATGGGGCCCTGCATGATTCCTAGTTGAAAGGTTGCTGTGCGGAGCGGAATTTATATGCTGTTCCACACTAACATTGTTTTAGCGTACGTCGAGTAAACGTCATGCAGCTCTATCAATATTGTACAGAACTGTGCCAGTCATTCAGCCGCACTGAGTAAATAAGCACTTAGTGAAAATATGTATTGTTGAAAATATACGTAGTACAGCAGTCTGTCCATGTTGCTAATGAAACCGAATTGTAGAAATATTCGATCTATGTTCGGTGTCTAGAACATTTGAACCATTGCAAATTTAGTTTCTCTCTTTAAATTCCAACAATCCTAGAGGGCTTCCACTTGACGTGGCAGTTGAAGCTTCGGAATTTTGATTGGTTACAAAGTTTTGCGACTGCAAAGTGACACCTCCTAAATGTGATAACTTGATCAGTGAGATTTTCTATCAGTACTCGGGTACGGAATAATTACTGCCCGCCTGTATCAGCTCGCCTAACCCAAATGTTGGGCTGGTAAGTGGGGGATCCGCCTTGCTGCATAGACTAGAATATTTTCTGAAAACAAAGCTACAGCACCTCAGCCCAAGTTTTTTTTTTCCAGAATTAGTATTTCTGAGCCTTCGACATTCTCCCCTGCTCGATATCGCACCTGGAATAGCGGCTCACCCAAACTTAGGTTTCGTCATATTCAGGAATTTTTCTCTGCCATGGAAAGTTCCACTGACGGAAGAAGGTGCTTGCCTGATACCACAAGTCCTGGGCTGATTAGGCGGTCGCAGCACGGCTTCTGACTCCAGATATGAAGGGCAGGGCATTCCAAGAATCGATTCACGCTCTCAATTTCGGTTTAGTTAACCAAATTCGTGTCTAGTTTCGAGTAGTCGATTTTCGCACGAATTTAGTCAGTTCGTGCAGCAAAAATTCTCTAAGTTCTTTTTATGGCCAGCGTTAGTGTTCTGCTGCAGTTTCACATTATTTAACGACATAAAATACAGTGAATGGTAATTCGAAAATTTCGGTCGGTCTTATGAATTAAAAAAATAAGGAATAAAGTAAGATTTGAGAATCTTTATATCGAAAGATTCTCCAGCAAACGCTCTTTCAGATAGTATCAGATGTTTGAGAAAAGAAGTTCGGCGACGCATTTACAAAGACGTCGAAACTTCAGCGCGCATTCCCAATTTACCACGCGAATATTTGTATTGTAGGTCGTAGAACAACGGCAACCACCCAGATGGAAAAATTCGAGCAGATTTCGCTCATTTTTCTCCAACATATTTCCCAATTTCGCCCGAAAAATACACTTAAATCTCTAGAAAATGAGAAAAATCTGGTCGAATTTGCGCGAACTTCGCCCGAAAAAATACACGAGTTCTGCTTGAAATTACGCGGAAATCGCTGCAATCTCAACTGATGCGACAGGTCTCGGCTCAGCCGTAGTCGGCGGGCAAGCAGCGCTGCGACATCGTGGGCCCAGAGCAAAAACTCTGCACACTGGACAACATCTTCGGAGTGCACGTAGTTCTACCGACCACAATTGAATCCGATTCTGAATCAAGATCACTTCAGTACATCCAGTTGACGTGCTCCATAAATTACGCTGGTGAATTTCCCTCATGTTAGCATGGAATATTTATATGCATCAAATTAATTTACCAAAGTTTCCGGTAATTATGATGAGTGAATTATGCGGGATTTTTTGAGGCATAACTCATTTCTGAAGATGGAAAAGCAACGACAATAATTGATGAGAAATGAATTTACCAGAAAAATCAACGGGAAATACACGAAATCTGCTCGAATTTATACGAAGTGCAAATTCGAGCAGATTTCGCTTATTTTACGAGTATTTGATTCGGAAATAAATTTCCGAAACAAATACTCGTAAAATAAGCGATCACCCATATCTCGGCACTCTGACTGTCTGCGCATCTGCACATCTTATCAACATCAATCAATTTATTCTTTGTCGATCTTATAGTGTTGTGCGTGCGCGTAGATCCGGACCACTGGAGTCTTATTTCAGACCTGAAGATTCGGAGTAGAAGCAATGAACGGTTGCTTGCTCATGCGATGCAAAATTCCTGGAGTGTCGTTTAGGTAGTAATTTTGGGGAAATTTAACTGTAGAGTCTTTGAATATGAAAGGAATCTTATCGCCTTCAAAAACGCTAAAATAATTCCGCCTTATGACACGATTACATTTTGGATTGCATGTTTACTGGGTAGAAAAAGTTTTTTTTTTAGAAATATGAAAAAATATGAAAAACGTCAATTTTCAACGAAAGAAAATCGCGATAAAAGCGGCGTAAATTATGCAACGGCCTAATAGATACACATTTTTTATCTGTTATCATTGTCCCATATATTTTAGGTCTTTCACGGTGCAATTCATCGGGCAGTTTTTTTTTCGCGTCCTGGTAGTGTTTCCGCGATTTTAGCTAATTTTTTGATGTGAAATACATCCAAACATTAGGTCATGTTTCTTGAGAGCAATAAATGCTTAGGTAATTCGGACCTTGAAAATTTCGCTTATTGTGAAGTGCAGTTCCAGATTCTTTTTGTCTATTAGCAGTTACTCAGAAGTGAGCAAATCTCAAGGAGAAAAAGAGACAGAGATGGAGAGATTTGCATATCCTGTCATGGGAAGGTCTAACCATCTTTTAATCTTCCCACCCCAAATATCGAATAGTTTTTGCTGCCATGGAATCCTACAATTCATCGAATACTTTCGCAAGCTGACGTTGAAACGCCCCTAACTGCTGTTCATAATACATTTTACTAACAAACAAACGGTACGTCCACAGATGATCTTTGATTTATACACACATACTGTGCTCCACTAGATGTGACTTACCATTGCATTGGATCGATAATGCTGATTTTGCCCTTTTAAATGAGGAAGTGAGCTTCTGTGAATCAATTGAGGGATTTTATCAGCTGCCACGGATTGTTTCGATTCAGTTTTGCAATTTTGTGGAGTTGTTTTGAAAGATATTTGGTGGAGTTCCTGATTTTGGAAAGTATTGAGAGTGGACTCTCAAGCGAGGGATGGTTCAAGTTGATCCGCTTATGTAAAAAGGCTGGTCAGTGAGATTTCGCTCGGATCAAGTGTGAGGAACAAGCGTAGGGGCAATTACCCTGGTAATCTGAATACGAGGATTCGTTTATGTTCTTAGTATACATTGGTATTCGAACGAATATTTTCGAACGAATATTCGAATAATTCGAAATTTTCGTTATTCGAATATTCGAATAATTCGAAAAGTCAAAATATTCGATTATTCGAATATTCGAATAATTCGAAAAGTCAAAATATTCGATTATTCGAATATTCGAATTATTCGAAAAGTTGAAATATTCGATTATTCGAATATTCGAATATTCGAGCATCCATGATTCGAATAATCGGTTTAATCATAAAATCGCTATGATTCATGGATCACATATTATGATTTACCCTCAGCAGCTGACTGAATGCGAACGACAAGCATGCGTCATCATTCATTTATTATTTTTCAGTGATTCCTCAATGAAAAAATTAAACAATACTGACAGGACCCCGTGGAAAAGACGGGCCTGACTTGTTTCAAATTACATAACAGAGGCTGTTCCCCATGCTACCTCCTCTTTCGGCTTACCGTCCGGCTGAATTCGAAAGATTACAAATCGAAAAGTTCATGCTGGTTTACATGGACTCAAAAGGCGAACACAGACCGAACACGGTTCAGCAGCAGTCACACCGCGAGGTGAAAGCTTATTTCTTCGCCCCACGAGCTGCATTCGCCCCGTAAAGGCTGTGTTTCGGGGGCGATGGACTGGTTTGCATGTCTCAAACCAGGGTTTGCAGCTCAGTCTGGGCAGAGTGCTGTGTTCATACTGTAGACTTGGGTAAGTAGATGTTTACCCAACCTCATCCAAAAATAGTCCCGAACGCATATGCGCTTGCCGCGGCAGTGCTTGGTGGACGCAGCGGTTCCGCGGCGGATCTCCAGATCCGCGTCGCACAAGCACGCATCCGCACCACACGGATCTCGTCTGACCGATTATTGCACGGGACCACGTTTGTACCCGGGCCTAAGCAGGCCTGACGAGTCTCGCAGGGCTCGCGAGAGACGCATAAGCTCTGGTGCTCAACCATCGGCTCATGTACACTTCTCAGGAGGCGAGTAGCCACATGGCAAGGAGCAGGTAGAACGCAGGACATGAGGGGCACAACGCACTACAGTCAATCGGGCAGCAAGTAGCCCCCTCAACACCGCCGAAACACGGGTTTTGCTGCTCTTAGCGGTCGGAATGCAGCAGTTCTTCCTCTTGCAGCGAAGTCTGCCTTCCATTTCTTGGGGGTGTGACTTGGGAGGTTCGCTGCGTTTGCCTTATACAGTTATCTGAAGAGATACGCAAGTTTGAGAGAAATAGGTGGTCATCGAGCTCCGTAGAACACAAACCAAACGTTATTAGTTTTGTCTTTCACGGGAATTAGGGACAGAAATGAAGTTGATTTCTTGCTCAAGACACGGTGGGAACATAGGGTGGGGGTGCGATGTGCGCATTTCGACTTGGTTACAGATAATTCCTTCCACAGGAAGCTCGATGAATCACCACTGTGATAACGTGAGAGAGGGAAAGAATGTACATAATTGCTGCTCACGTTCGTACCTACAATCAAATTTATGTGAGCAGCAGTGCCGAACGCTGAAAGTGGGTGGGACGGGAGGGGAAGAAAATTGGGGTCTCCGCCACTTTGGCGACCCCGGTAGAGGATGAAAAATTCGGGAATGTCAGTTATAATATTGAATACTCAATATGAACAATTAAAAAATTAAACAGTCAAAAATAAATAGATGCAAAGTTCTCATCTATTATGTAGAAAGAAGTAAAGTGATTCCAAGAATTGGTGACCCATCCTCGGGTAAGAAGGGGGGCGTCCCTTTGCATCAGCCACTGGTCCATTGCAATACCATTATCATCATTTTGGAGCAGTCCATAGCGGCATTCTATGTCACTTTATTCAACGAGTAACCGCCTTACTTCCTCGTCTTTCTTTATGATCCCAGAGGAGAGACCGTAGTGACGCGAGAAGCACGACGAATTAAAAACTAAAGACGGGATGAGAGCATTGCCCACTAGGCTGTTGCAGACAACGTCCCGAAAGACGAGTCAAGAAGCGCCTTGAAACATTCCGTGAATAGCTCGTTAAGAAAACCAAGAATCTGTTCAAAATTAGACACGCAGATGAGATGGGACATCGCTTCTAACGTACACCACCGGAAGTGTTAGTTTGGAAGCGTGCATTTCTATATGTTCGCACATGACAAGACAGGTTTACCTATTTTCTCTGGATCGCAAAACCACTTCTGAAACAATACTATTCATTTATTCGAATAATTCGAGATTTTCTTTATTCGAATATTTGAATAATTCGAAAAGTCGAAATATCCGATTATTCGAATATTCGAATTATTCGAAAAATTGAAATATTCGATTATTCGAATATTCGAAAGAAAAAATTCGAATACCAATGTATAGTAGCTAAGTCTGTTTTTTTTTTTTTTTAGAAAACAATGGCAATCTGTATATATAAAAATGAATGTCTGTCTGTGTGTGTATGTGTGTAGCAGTGGCGGACGCAGAAAGTGGGCGGGAGGGGGAGGGCGTGGGAAAAAAAGTGGGGTCTCCGCGGTCTAGGGGGCCCAACGGAAAATAAAATTGCTAAAAATAATAATTATAATAATAAATGACTAATAAAAATCATATTAAAAATAATAATAAAAATAAACAATTAAAACAATTGCACATGTAGCCTGGGGGGGCGACGGAGGTTTTCGGCTACTATGCCTATGCTACCTGGGATTATCGATTGTTTTATCGATTATATCGATTTTATTGATGTTCCGCTTTTTTGCCCCAGGCGCGGTGAAGACATGGCAACTGAGGTAATCAATGGGCTGAACGCAAATATGCCAACCATTTCGTACGATACTATCAATTTATCGCTTTTATTGATTTTTTAAATTTTTCCCTAGGGGCGGGCAAGGATATGTCTGCTGTGGTTTCCCAATACGCTGAGCACGAATATGATAATCGTTGAAAACGAAATATCGATTAGTCGGTTGTTGTTGATTTTACGGTATCCTTACTCACGGATCGGTGAAACTGTCATTGCCTTCTGGGATCATCGGGTAGTGTCTTCTGCGGTTTTGGAAACGTTCAACGTGAATATGGGAAGCATTTCAGAAGAGTTCGCCAGCCAAACAACTTCACCTAATTTTGGAGGGAAGAGGACGGGATGAAGAAGTGTCACTTAAGCTGATCAAGAATTGATGAATATCTCGTTGGGGACTTTTTTTTGGCTGAACAAATGTTGGCATCAGCTTCAAATAACCGGGAGAAATAGAGGACCTGAGCAAAGCCAGGTACAGCATGTAGTCTAAACTCATCGAAGTAATGAATAGAGATGGCCCTAGCCTTTTACGTCCACATATTCGATACAGAGGGGTTACATATATTAGTTTGTTGATGTCAAAGTCGATATAATTTGGACACCTGCCATGGTGTAGAACAAACGATAATTAAGCCAATACTACCCATCGTTTGTTTTGAAGTGATCGAGCATTAGCAGCGTACCGTAGGTTTTCTTTGTGTCCTTACTGATGCGCTCCATAATCAGATGAACTTCCAGAGGACAGGCAAATTAGTAGTCAATATGGTGGAAAACTGGTATGATGCTTCGTGTTCAGTGTGGAAAGACTATCAGAGAAAAGCAGCTGTAATGCGTTATTCGCCTTTGAAGAAGTGTTTTAGCTTATGAAGAGTCCTCTTCGATTTTTTACGAGGAAGGAATGTTAGGAATACATAGACCGCAATGGTATGATTCCTTATTGCATTTTTCCTTCCAAAAGGGCTGAAAAACCTTTTTTCATTTCGTTGTGAAGAATTCGGGGTGTTGATCGAGCCTTCGAAGACCGCAGCAAGCAACATTCTAGTTCGAGCCAATTGTCAGCTTTCTGCAGCGGTTCTTCCACATCTACATGCTCCTGGTGTTCTCTCTTTAACTTTGTCTGCTTGCTCAAGAAAACGGTAACAACATCACAGGTGTTTTATTCATATCCAAAAAGAGTAAACTAGCTTCTTGATCTGGAATGGTGTTTAACACTTAGCGGAAAATGCGACCCTTCGGTTAGTCGCATGTGATTTTTCTTGTGGAGAATTCTCCCAGATTTTCCTAATAGGGTTACTTCACACGCTGATCACGAATATGACATCCATCGTGTGCGTAGAGCAGTGCTGTAAGGATACCGTACGTCCACTCTCGTTACTTTAGATGTGTTTTTCCGAGAATCGAATCGAGCTCTGCATCGAGGGCTACTTGACCTGCTGAGCACAAAAATGACATCTTCTTATACCGCAAGGCATTTTTACGCGGTCATTGTAGGTGTACGTTTCTGCAGTATGCATACAATGTAATGTTGCAAGTAATCCTCAGCCAAGTGGACTTCATGTTCGTTTTCACTGCACTAAATATGTATTTGTTACAGCATTTTCTGTGAAAATAAATTTGCATTGGCCACGAAACGCATCATGAGTATGTTAACAAGAAATTATTCTAGCGGCTCCTAGGTGCTCAAACTATGTTATTGATGCTTTTTTTTGTTTGAAATTTACTTCCTTCATCATGCAGGTCAAATGCAAGTTCGAGATCATTATTGATAGATTATGAGCCCCAATCTAATTTTGCTGTAAGTAATGGGCTATTCTCTGTGGTCATGCAATTGTTTGGATGTATAACAAATGCTTTGAATAGAATTTTATTATTAGACTTTGGTTGGTAAAGCTTAGTGTTGGGGCATTTGTTGTGGCATTTGTTGCTGTGGCTGTTGCTGTTCCTGCTGCTGTACAGGTCCGAATCCAGCCTCTCGTTTGCCATAATATCCGTAGTATCCATAGTATGAAGGGTATCCGTAGTATCCATAGTATGATGGGTATCCGTAGTAGCCGTAGCTGTAGTATGGAGAGTAGTACTGAAAAAGAGAAACGAGTTAATTTAGGATGAAGAATTTTTTGAATAATTATATGCTCCGAGCATTTAATAGTTTGTTATTATAGCCAGAAAAATTGTGTCATTTTCACTTTGGTTCTGTTGGTTAGTTATCATCTTCTTTTGAAGACATATATTTTGATTATCGGCCTATAATAAGGGGAATTTGTGTTGTTCCACCTGCGGTTTCCTTTTTTTGCATTCTCTTAGGTACTAACTGTTGGCTAAAGGCTCAGTTACTGATTCCCTAATCCATGAACTTCTACTCGCCGATTTCTGTAATTTGATGGACGTTGTAGGGAAGAATTCGAAAAATGTTGCTTGTAAAATCAGTCATTTGCTCAAAAGAGCTGGAAACTTGTTTTATCCTTGTGTCGCAATGACTTGATGTAAAATTCCCACCATAATCCTAATTTTCGTACGGTTTTAGTTCACCTTCAGGATTTTATGCTTTTGAGTTGACCATACTGTCTTTTTGGAATCTGGCGCAAGGTTTTTTCCTTTTAAAAGAATGAAACTTACATATTGGGCCTCGGTCTCGGCAACAAATGCGCAAAGGACAACAAGAGCGACGAGAAGAACGCTTAAATAAAAATTTGAAGCGTATTTCAATTTGAGATGGGCAAAGAATGAGAGCACAGGAAGGCTATGGAACTCACAGCTTGGCTGAAGACATTTTTGTGGACTACGGCAGAAGTTGTAGTGTGAGGGAGTGGTCGGGTCGTGGTCTTATATACTCCATAATATCTGTCACTGCTTGAAGTAGTCTGTTTGCTCTGCATCTTTAACTCATTCTCGCCGATTGCAAACAGTTACTTTTTTTCCCCGCCGTCGACGGCCACCCCCAGGAACAAAGCGAATTGTTGGGTGCAAAGAGATCAGCTGGGTGCTAATACGAAATTTTCGCAGCTTCTAATGAATCTTTAACATATGCATTTTTTTAGCAAAAAAAAAAGACGGGACAGAAGCGAAAAAAGGGGCTGGATCTTTGACCTCTTAGTGAGACTTGTTTTTTTTTGTACATTGGTCGATTTGCACAAACTTTTTCCTTTTATTCAGTGTGTACATACATTAGATAAGTTTGTGGTGTACACAGCACTGTTTTCGTCTGCTATTTGACTTCTCGTAGTGGTTCTTGAACTTTTACAAAAGCCATCCGTATTCGGATGGAAACTGTTCATGTTCCATGCCATGACACAAACATGTTGTTTGCGGAGGCAGAGATGGGAAGTTTCTGCAAAACAAAAATCTGGAAGACATACCGACAAGGAATCAAAGATTTGCGAAAGCAATTCTTGTTGAGATGTGGCATCTCGAAATGTTGACACTGTCAAAATTGCAACTAAATAGTCGGTTGAGGACATATAAATGACCGCTATCTTCGTGGTCATACTTCTCAACCGTGTTAAACTTCTTGAAGGTGTATGTGTTAGGTGTCAACACATTTAAGTCCTTGCGCTTTTTTTTTTCGAATGCACTTTTCTCCACTTATGCCTTATCTTTTGGGCACAAGTCATACACGATTCGAAGACGCTGGTCCCTTAATTCTGTGAAAAGTTTTTATGTAAACGATAGTTTGCTTAAGTTTTGAGGCTGCGAAGTGGAGCAGTGAGTCAATGGAAAACAGCGCGACCGACATCTATGTACCTATGTACATACAGTTAAAGCTCGAAAGGCCATAGAACCGCTCAAATTACCTGTGCCAGGTATGATAAAGGCGTTTCGCTTGGAATGACTAGTCGTCAGCGATTTTCTACGTTCAAAGAAGTCATATTTGCTTTAAATGACACCAACTACTTCTACACCGAACAAATTTTTTTCAAGGAGACATGGAAAAGAGGAATCATACGCTCCAGGTGGACATTATACTTCTCAAAGCTACCAAATAACTCCAATAATTCTGGTAAAAGAATCCATTCGGAAAGATCCACTCATCCTACTTCATAATAACGTCGGAACCCACCCCTGCCAGTATCGCCATACTGGCCCTTCAACTGCTTCATTGACGGTGTAATATATTCATTTCAAAAGTTGTTCCATAGTGCGTCTATTGATACGTGCATTGCTCATTCTCCGTTAATTTTCGTTTCAAAAAATTGGAACGTAATGGATCAAGATTGTGGAATTTTCTTCTTCAAGTTATACAACCTTGAACCTATGATATAACCGATAGAATTGTACCAAAGTTTTTATAGTGCTCCTAGAACTATAGCTTGCTATGGACATAGTTCTACGAACTTTCAACTTTTTTGTGCGAGCTGATCTTTGAAGCTGTAGCACACTGTTTTAACCTATTGCAATGAGGCAACATGTACGCTTGGGTATTTTTCACAAAAATGCTTCTTAGCCCCGTTTTGTTTGGTAAATTACGGTCAGAACAACGATCCTGAATTTTCGTTTTTTCTTCTGGAAATGCTAATTTTAAAGATGAGGTTTTAGCATTGAAGTAGCGACAGTGATTTTGAAGACTGTGTTTGTTTGCAAAATAGGCTAAGCCAGCAATTATGAAGGGATTACAGCGCTAGGACCGCAAATATGTATCTGCTTGTTTATTTGCAATTGTTCTTGTGGTTGCAGCTGACATCAAGCAAACTAGTAGTCATTTTAGTGGAAAAACAATAATTTTCCGGTGTTTCTCGTGCCAAATGCTTGAAAGGCTTACTGTGGGTGTGCCAATTAACAGCGATGTGTTTCAAGAATAAAATAACATTTACAAGAAATAACTTTACTTCATAATAACGACCATAGATATAATAGCGATAGCAGAGATAATATATGACGCTGCCAACTAATTTGTCCTCGCAAAAATGCAAAGTAGAGAATGAATGGCAGAATCCGAACGCTTCCAGTTATGCCACCATTTCATTTTCACTGTGCCATGCCCCGAACGGTCCGGATTGTGGCCATTCATTCCCAACTTGCATTTTTACGCGGACAAATTAGTTGGCAGCGTCATATATCGTGGCGGAAAGGGAAGAAATTGTATGAAATCTCTTACTGGAGAATGGGGAGATTGAGAATTTTCTTTTTTTTAATTTTCTCATTCTTTAGTGTTCCATCTATAACATCACATGGTGAATATCACACAATGAATTGACATTGGATTTTGATTTTCATTTGAAGGAGTTTCACTTTTTGTTTCTTTCTTTTTCTGCTGAGAAGTCTAATTTCTTTTTCCTTCGATAAGTTTTTAGTAGAATTTCTTTAGAATGTGAAAGTTTTATATTCCTTTGAAGATTTTTTTCCAAACACAGTTGCTGCAGCAATAAATTCCATCGCGCTAAGAAAATTGAATTTATTGTTTGTAACATTCCAACATATGTTAGGTTCTGAGTGAATTAGTTCGACTTTGTCACACTTACAAGTTTTACATGATTGCTAGATTTATTGGGTCAACTTTTTTCCACTAGCTAAGAGTGAGCTGTGAACTATGAATTCTGCAACGCGTTCTCGTGACTCAATTGTTCGCACCCGTAGAACTTTCATCATTTGCCGCGATATGTTGACACAAGAAATGATCGCAAGACCTTCGGCACCTCGAGGATCGTATCAGTTACGTGTTATTTACCGGCGCTTTTCGGTCGAGTAGTGGTTTGCTGGATTTTGTCAGAGTATTTCCGCGCTGACAATGCGTTTTGTCACTCGATGGATACGTTAAACAGTGGGTTCGACAGGTTCTGCAAATATGCCATTCCCCAGGCGGACGGGTCGAAGATTGCTTGGCCGAGAGCGACCGCACCCTGTGCGAATAGCTTACTCTTTTGAACGCTGCATGGATATGTGGTTTGTAGCCAGCAGGAATACTTTGAATTGGAACTATTCACTTCTGCCATTGAACTAAGTGGGATTTAATTTGGACCCCATTAGTGAAGAAGTAAAATACATGGACACATTAAATATTATTGACTTTTCAGCGGTAGATCAACATCTAATCGATCGGATGAAGTTTACAGTTATATCAGAGCTAAGCGTTTGTAACAGGCAATCACATATATTAATAGGATGGATTCTACCTGACGGATGAAATATGTTCAGCAGAGATTAGAGAATCTCCTTTTCTTAAAAAAAACTGGTTTAAAGCTTGAGAGATACGTATTTGTCCGTCATCCTTGTTCCGGAAATTCCTTAGATCTGAGGAATCTACGGGCTTTCAAACTTCTGGTTGCGCTTTTTCTGCAATATTCGACCAAAACGCGGTGTATTCACCATCACCCACAGAAATTGCACAGATTGACATGGTGGACACCAGTGGCCGACGCGCAAAGTGGGCGGGAGAGGGGGGGGGGCGTGGGAAAAAAGTGGGGTCCCCGCCATTTTGGGGACTCAGACGGAAAATAAAATTAATAAAAATATCAATCATGATAATAAATAATTAATAAAAATTGAATTTATAATAATAATAATTAAAATGAACAAATGAAAATAAACTAATGCGAGATTTTTATTTGTACTGTAAAGTAGTTTCAACATCCCCCCCCCCTCCCCTGCGTCCGCCACTGGTGGACACGACTCCTTTTTGCTACAACATTCTTATTTTGAAGAACACAACCAAGATACAATTGCTGCGCATCCACAGTGCGATAAGCATCAACTCCACATTAGCCTGGAGCAGTGGAGGGTGCACAAAGGCCCAGGAAAGGTGAAGTGGGGGGGGGGGGGTGAGCGTGGGAAAAATCAGGGTCTCCGCCAACTTTGGGACCCGGATGGAGGTATAAATTTGATAGAAAATGTAAATTACGGTGTAAATTAATTGAAGATATTTAGAGGTGATAATGAAAACAAGTGATCGAAAATAAGCGAATGGGAAGTATTTTCAAAAAATTTCTCTGCCCATTGTGGTGGGAGGAGGGCGTTACCTCACATGTCTCCCACTCTCTTCAAGAGATCTTGAAAATCTGGTGAATGTTTAAATTTCGGAACTTGGGAAAAAGGTGGTTGTGGAATAACTGTTTTTTATGGTTCATCCTTAATTCACACTATCCAAACACATTTACAGCTTTCCTTGTAGGGCTCCCACCATAAAAATCTCATTTGTGGAGAGATGGACCTTGGAGAACTCAGTAACTGAACTTTTCTTATTAACGCAGTTCCTTCTGCTGAGTGAAGTTCAAATGAGTAGAAGCAACTCATGATATTCTAGAGCAACTTATGCCTACTCTAAAATAGGTGAAGTCTTTGACGTCACGATGCGGTTTGTATGCCTGCTCACCTTTCATGATAATTGAAGAGGTGGCTCTCACGTCCCAATACTTGCTCTTTAGATGACCATCACTGACATGGATATCGAATACCACCAGGCTTGCGATACTGATGTGTTGATTGTTGGCGAAGGTATGAATAGCTTCCTGTCACTTGTTTTATTTCTAAGTTAGAGAATTACATAGATCAGGTCTGCACTTCTAGGGCCTGACAACGACGTGATTCATCGGTATTGCAATCGAGAGCGGAGATATGGCAATGAGACGGAGGATGAAATGCTGAAGGAACGGTTCAAAGTCTGTTCCAAATCCATTGAAATTGTTCTCTACATTACTTTGTTCTTACGTGAATGTTTCCGTTTTAAGGTTATAAAATCAAAGTCGCGTTATCTCACGTTGACTTGGACGACAGACGCTACTCAGGAGTACCGTGGATGGCGAATCGACTACGAGTTTATACCTGACGGCGCAGGTATGTTGTTGGTTTACTGCTGTCGCGTTTCGCTAATAGCGGCGAAGTTCAGAATGTGGATATACAACTCATGGGATGGCTGGTGTAATACACTCGCCCAAATGGCCTGAGGATTATGACAATGACGAGGAATGTTTGTGGGATATACAGGTGAACTGTATCTGTTGTTATGGACTGAAACAGTATTGTTGGACTTTTTTTTTTAACAACGTATATAAGATATTTAGGTCCCTCTTGGTTACCATATCCATCTGCAATTCACGCACTTCGATGTTGCACCTTCTGAGGATTGTTCAAAGGATTCGCTTACTGTAGGTTTTACGAGAATTTCTCTCTTTATGTTGAACGCCTTGTAGCCATACTTGGGACCGAACAGAAATTGAATAACTTGAATAACTTACTAAGTTTAAATATCGATTCAGAACATTATCCAAAAATTCGAAGGTTGAGAAAAAAGAGAGAGCTCCAAATCCCCTATTTTCATTCCTCGAGTGTTTACTTCTCCCACTTTATCGGAAATCAGAAATTTCAACTGATCGGTTTTTCGAATTCGAGTATATCTAATTCACTGCTCTAACCTAGGTATGCACTACACTTCTCCATGAATATAGTGTGCCCAGCCGCTACAGTAGTGGCGACACTTCTTTTTGTGCTTGTCGACCGCTAGCTCCACCCACAATCAATCTACACAAATATCATTGCCGTGGTGACACCAGCATCCCGAAGCGCTGTATTCTTCGTGCGTTTACGGACACCTAATACCCAACCTCATTCCTGGCCAATCGCGGCGGTCGCGTGGACTGGTCCTTCCTAGGATTCTCGGCATGCGCTACGTTGAAAGACAATCTATTTGCTCGAATGAACGGTTTCACTTCTTGGAAGGGTCTAAAAAGAGTTCTGTGAATATCCTAAAAATGTACTTTTATTCCTATATAGCCCAACACTGAAGGGCTGCTAGGTCTGAACGATGCAGAAGCTCGGCAGCAGAGAATCCACAGATGACCTCATCCAGAACCTTTCTGTTGCAGATTTTCTGGTTTGATCAACCTTGGCGGTCCTTCTGCAAGTTTCACGCTTGTGTGGATAGGCTTCTGCGAGCAAGTGTTTTGTAATCGTTTCTTACTGCTTCCATGAGGCCGGCCATGCCCAGCATCAAGTTGGATATTAGATGTCCCGCAACCTTCCTCGTGGAGTATTGCAGAAGCCTGAAATACTATTAATCAAGGAACCATTCACTATCTAGTACACCAAATCATGTATTCAAACGTATAGAGAGAGTAGGAAAATGCATACATTTCCTTGTGGTTTTAAATTTCTTTTTTACCTCATTGCCGTAACTAGACCTAAAACCTAAGTCTAAAAAGCTTTGGCTTAGCTACGATTCATATTCAAATCCAGGTAATCGGTGACTATTTTCTTGTCTTTTATCTTTCTCCAAGAAGCTCAGCATTTTAGAACACAAATTTGAAATGCTTATTCTCTTGTTTTCACTCCAAAATGGAGTCGTTATCTGAAACATTACAAGAACCAGCTGCTGTACTGCTGCATCTGTGGATAACTGGAAGTTCCCGGATAAAAAGTGGAGTGACGCTCACTAGGCCCTCTGCCTTATAGTCATTGTGGAACAATCTTAGGTTATGTTCGAGTGGGCTGAAGGGAAATGTCACCTTAGGATCGTTTGCTGCATTTTCATTTTATAAGAATTTTCGACGCTGATCATAATGGTGTATATAGTTCGTTCGGAAATATTTGAAAACCTGTTTTCCAGTTTGGGGAGAATTCGAGTTGCACTTTGAGACATATGTCGCAAGAAGATGCGCCTCAATCCAACAATATCGGAGTCGCTGCTACCATATGCGTATGAATACTATCGTTGGAGGTGCATCTGCTTGTTGCACATACCTCAACGCGGTCTTCGAAATCTCACCCGAACAGGGCTCAAAAATGGAATTTTTTCTGCGATTCCACAGAAGATTATGCAATCAATTGGGATCAGCTTCGCCTGACGATTCTTACTGTTTAAAAATCACAAGAACGATTCTGAGGTAGGACATTGCTTTTCTCTTCACATTTGCCATTGAATTGTTCTCAGATCTCTCAAGAGCATTCATCGCGCGCGCTGGCACCTGTCGGGGACTACTACTTCCTGTTCGAGGATGAAGAAGCTCATGCGCCGCTATGTGGCATCACTCTTCCAAAGGCGTTCCGCTCAGAGAGCAACAGAATTAGGTAAATTTTCGTTTCCAAAATTCGTATACTGAGTTTTCCTGTTGAGAACTCATTTATAGGCTCAATTTCACCACTGACGAATCGACCACGGCTGCTGGATTCCGAGCAGAGTGGAAAGCAGGTGGGAATGCTCAAAAAAACCTTTGAACACTATGTAATGTCGCTCATTTTGCAGAGTGTGGCGCTGTGTTCCGGCTCAGTCATGGCGTGATCTCGTCACCGAACTATCCCAGTCACTATCCGAATGTGAATGCTCGCTGTGAATACATGATTGCACCAGAAGGAGACGCTGCAAACTCTGTGATCGCCTTGAAACTGATTGACTTTGATTTGTGCGACGCAAAAAGTTAGTGAGCAGGCGTTCTGATTAGATGGTTTTGTAGCAGCAATCTGGTTTTTAGTGGACTATTCACGATCTCCTTGTGCCAGCGACTACCTGGAAATACGCGACGTCAGTAATAACCGGGTGGTGATGACATACTGCGGCGGAGATCCTTTGAGTGAGGAGCCAATTGCAATTAAGGTGGGTTTCTTTTGACTGAACAGCTAAGTAATTGCAAGGAAGGAATGCTGTTGGGTTGCATAGATGTTTACCGGTCAAGTCTTCAAGGACTGCAGTTGGGGTTACCCAGGGTAAACATTTTCACACCACACGATGTTAACACGGTTATCAACATATTGACACTGTGCAATCTTAACTGTGCATCTAGGCACAAGACATGCGAATCCAACGAGTTTTGGTGTTTTGCGCTCTAAAGTTCACTGTAGTCTTTTTTGTCGCAAGAGATTACTCCTGCTTCTTACATTCTTGGTTGAAAAAATTCTATGGCGAGATTCACGACCGTTCCTAGTGTTTGTAGTCTTTATCCTCGTTCAAAATTGACGACTTTCCTCTACAATTTCCTCCACAAAGCTCATAATCTGTACTTCACTTGCTCCAGCATGCATTTCATTCCTTTTATGTTGTGAAGTTCTCTGGTAAAATGCACCAACTTCTGCATGAGATACGTGTCCATCCAAGATTTGAGGGTAGTTTGGGGCTCCCCAGGAACATCCACGAGCTCCACTACTGATCTCTCGTCATCTACCAAATGGAGTGTTCCACATTTTCTTAGATGTTCTCTGATTGATGCATGAATTTTTCATTGATAAATCGGATTTGCCGGATTTTTGTTTGACCTATTATGATTATCTCTCACATGGCAGGAGCGCCAGCCTTTCCGTAGTTATTAGATCTTACGGTTATGATTTTTGTTTTTTATGCAGATATTTTATTAACGTAATAATATGCTGACTATTCCGATTGTAGCTTTTTTTTTTTGGAAATTTGTCTAGGTTAGGACTGGGTTCATCTTCAAATGTGGAGCTCAAAAACTATAGTTATCTATGAAAACTATGTTATCTCCTAGAATCTATAAAAACGCACTGGTCGCTCATAAGTCACCAACCTGCTCGCGCTATTGTTTTGAACCTTCTTTCATTAATTTTGCATAGCTTGCAACCATTTGACTACGATTTCCGTCACTAAAAAAATCAGATTGTCATCTTTACCTAACGAGACGCAATGCACGAAGTTTTGCAGGGTGCTGTTGGGATCAGCTTCGTCACAAACGAGTCTTACATTCACGGCAAAGTGAAGCTGCAGAAAGGATTCCAGATTAGCTATGCAATCGATAGTGGGTTATATTTATCTGACGATGAGTTTTGTCGATGATGAAGATCTATGCATAATGGTCTTGGAAATAGTAAGCAGATACTGTTGTTTTCATCGATTGCGATTGTTCAGGATGCGGTGGCAGCATAGAACTTACAGAAGAGAAAGGCTATACATCGATCATAACTTCCCCAGCATTCCCGCTTGACTATGCTCACAACTTGGATTGTGTATGGAATATAACGGCTCCAAGTGATCGAGTAATTACTGCCAAGTAGGTGTTAATTTGTTACTTTTCGAAGTGGCAGTAGCAAAGGGTGAGAGGTGTGAGAAGTATCTTTTCACCAGAAAAGAATGCGACCAGCCAAATCTCCATAACTTTTGGTTTTAAAAATCAATTCCAAATTTGTGGCCAGCACTGATCCGCCTCTTCTGCTCCAGTATCTGAGAATGTTTTCGATGAGATTCTGTCTAAAACATCTACGTAGGAAGACTATCATGGATATCACAATTATTCTGTATAGGAACAACATTTTTATGGGACTATGGTATGTACACGGTAGAGACGGTGCCCCATAGGATGTTCTTTGCATACACGGATCATTTTGTGTGCTAGTCTCGATTATCGACATTACTTCGAAAGATTTCACGATTTTTGTACCGAAATTGGGATTTTCTTCCAGTTTCTCTCAGTATCCTACCATTACTCAAAAAACGTGGCAAGTTAGATAAGCCTAGTGTGATCATTACGTGCGTTGAGTAACCTCTATATACAGTAATTTAGAATATTCTACCGCATTCACCATATACCCATTTACCATAATTCTAGCACGGAAATAACCTTGCAGTACAAAACGAGTTCCATACTTGTGATCAGCATTCCAGGTCACCAACATTTTTTCCTCAGACAAATTGCTGGAATTTTTTTGTCTGAGATTTCAAAGCTGAGCAAGTGGAGGAGTGTCTACCAACAAAAATAAATATTTTATTGAATATTAAAGTGATGAGGTTAGAATGGAATTTGTGAGCGTGAATTTGTGAGATTTAAAGTGTGAGACTAGAAGTCAGATTTGAATTTTTTCGAATTTGAACCTGCTTTATGAAGTGATTCTGAAAAAAAATTGAAAGAAGGGAAGTATTTCATTGGGAGCCTCCCCCTCCCCACCTCATCTCCAACTTTTCTGAGACCTCTTCTGCCTCTGGTTTCAATTAGAAAATCATCTGATGAACTAACTGGTATTCCAGGTATGAGGTCATGGAATTGGAAGCCTCAAGCGATTGCGGCTTTGATTCCGTCGAGCTGATTGACGGTGCGGACCTGAATGGAACAAGCATGGGAAAGGTGTGCGGATCGAAGGAGCAGTGAGTTGTTTCTAGTATGACTGGCTTTGGGCGAGGATCCCTCTAGGTCCCTGGATTTTCCTTAAATCCCACTGATTTTATCTTATCCCATCTGTTCTATCGTTTTTATCCTGATCTATTCCACCTATTCTCTGTTATTCAGCTTCTTTGGGAGCTGAATTAGCATCCAGACTTTTTGTTTGTGCCTATAGTATTTCTTCTTCAGAATGCCAAAAGGTCGGCTATATACAAAATCGAACAATCTTCTCGTGCACTTTGTCACTGATCATACGTTGAATGAAGGCAGATTCAAGATCGCAGTCACTGCTACGTTAGGTTGGTGGTTGAGGCTTATTTTACCTCTCGAGGCCTCGCTTCCTGCTTCCAAAGGCAACGTTCAGGAGAAAAGTCTGGTTGTGGCGGCACATTGAAGGCGACTGGAGATTGGGGCACTGTCAAACCACCGCTTGATAAGAACGGTCAGTTAGTACTTTTTTATCCCTTCAAATTTTACCTCGGAACAATCGATATATCGATTTACAGGCCAGTACTTCCACAACCTTCACTGCGGCTGGAATATAGTGGGACCAGAGAAGACGATACTTGAACTACAGATAACTAAATTAGATACAGAGGAATTAAATGAACTTCCGGGAGTGGTGAATCCTCCGGGCTTGCGCTGCGTGGATGCACTGACGGTAAACTGTTACTGATCTGTTATTGATCGATTTCAATGGGTTTATCGATTTCCTGCTCTTGCCTAGATCTACGATGGGTACAAATCGTTCTCACCCATTCTGGCGAGTGATATCTGTGAGGACAGTGTTGGAGCCAAACTGCCACTGACTTATCACACATCGCACAGGTGGGTTATCATGGTCTTACCAATATATTTCTATATCTTTGCACTTTATTATACTGCATTGCTTACATCGAGCTGTAAAGATGCCCACTTCTTGTTCAGAGTAGCCCATGTCTACTTTGAAAGTGACGTAAGTGGTTCGGCAACTGGATTCGAACTAAGATACCGCTCGATAAAGCGTGAGCTGATTTTTTCCCTTTTTTTGGTGTAGGAGGATAGAAACATTTGTTTTGACCACGAAAGTTTTTTTTTTGAATTGGGCTGCTCCCAGCTCGAGTAATTTGAAAGATTATACCACCACGCAATTGCTTTAATTGCAGCCGACTGTGGTGATTGGCTTGTGGCGAAGACTGAGTCGCAGACGTTTACTTACCAAAGTAAACAAGGCAAAGGTAGGGATATTGTTATCTTGGGAATTGTCCACAACTTTTTTGCTTGGCTTCCGAAGAGAAATTGCGCTTTGGGAGAATGACCTTGAGAGATGACCTGCATAATATCCGTTTTGAAGATTGTTTCATAGCGATAAGCTAGTGGTAGTTAAGCTTCTGAGTAGATTTTTGGCTTTTTGTATAGGCCTTGAAGCAGAAAAAAAACTGGATTCTGTAAACGCTTTGAACGTTACTTGATGTATTAGGTAAATTAAAAGAGTTTCCTCCCTTTTTTCATTTATAATTTTCAAGCAAAATTGAACCTTTTTTGAGAAAGGAACAGATAAAGCAGATACATCAATCAAAGTATTGGCCATCGTTGGCCATAACTTTTCCCCATCATTCTGGGAGAAGACGGATGCCTCGGCTATGGAAAACCTCGTTCTTTGTTCTACTCGATCTATTCACCCATTTTTCGGCAAAAAGATTTGAAGCGCTGCTCGGAAAGTCTGTGGGAGATCGATCGAAACAAATGATAGTCTGACGAGGCACAGTCCATGTAGTGAATAAGCCGCATGAGGTAGCCCATCCCAGCAAAGTGCTCCAAGTGCTTCCTTGACGGCTTTTGTGACATTTGCCAGAAAGGCACTACTCCACATTGGAGCCCCAAAATTTTCAATTTCGCCGAAACTTTGTACAGAGGGGTTATTCGAGGTGCAGAACGCGAATATCGTATCTATTTTGCACCATGTCCTCTTTTATGTAGGATTACGATAGTGTTACTGTGACAAATAATGCTTATTTGGCTCAAAGTCGACATGATTATCGCTGTAAAACACAACGATGTTGGTGCAAATCGAAACAAATGTGTACTGAATATTATTGGTAGATGTCAAACCAACAAAACTAAGCAGCGCTCTTAAAACATTTGTGAGGATAACTAACTATTGTATCTATTTACTGCTAAAGGGCGGAAACTTTTTTCACATACCCAATATTTTGCTGAAGGAGAATTTCGAGCCTCACTCTTAAGGTTTTTAGACTTTATTTGTTCCATGGGTTTTGCGCACCTTTTCAGACAAGCACTCTGGACAAACAAATCAGCGATGTCAATGGGTGATACAGTCCAAGTCGCAGACTCCCATATGGTTGCACTTCAGGTACGGTCTATTTCACTAGCGAATATAGTACGACAGATAGTAAACAAAAAAGAGCTCAAGGAGATGTGCAGTATTGAGAACAGCACACAAGAAAGCCTGACAATAGGCAAAGTTGCTCAACTGTACTTTGATTTTGAGACAAACTGTAGAGCTGATTAGTCATTTTCGTTGATATTCACACCATGTGTTCAGAGAGTAGAGGCACTTTTGTGTTAAAGTTCGAGAGCAAATAATCATCTAGTTATGACAGAAATTGCATGCATAGTTAAAACACGCCACTCACGTTTACCTTTGTATGAAAATTCGCGTGAAAGTTACTGGGACAGCTGTTGTCTTCGCAGAGTGCCTTGTTACATATCTTCGGCTGCGTGACAAGAGGTACGCTGCTGGTCTGTGATTGGTCGATTCATGTAGGCGTCGCAGCTGCAGCCTTCTAGGGTACGAGAAGTTCCGCATGGATTTGGACAAATTTTCTAAGCTTGAGTGGGATAGATGCATATTTTTGGAACCCGCAAACTGTGAGAAAGTGGCCACCGATGTCGTTTAGTGCGTCGAATTTGAAGAAACAACCTGAACTTAAAAAACATATGCGTGCGGCGCGGTCGCGTCGCGGCCTACGTCTTGACTGCCACCCCATATCTTCATTGCCAGCTTGCTAACGGCGACTTTAACGAGTGCCTGTAGGCGACAATTTGTGTAGACGCGGAAATTACGTACAAATCGATTATTTATGGTACTCGATCTTTCTTTTCGAAATATGAGCAGTAATTTCAATGAACACATGGTTCGTTCCCAGTGAATCATAATGAACAGGGGTTTTTTTTTCGTCGAGCCGTCGCTTAGAATGCCGTTTTTTGAAGACAATTCCATGTTGGATGGCAGCGAAAAGTCCAGAGGGGTGTACAATGGGTAAACTTATCGCCACACGAGCTTGCCGTATACGTTCCCCGGTTTGTGTTCGGATCTACATCCTCGTAGCTTAATGTGATGGTTGCAAGCTCTTAGTCGTAATGACATTCTCTGTTCTTTTCTGTGAAATATTCCATGAGGGCTACAAGAATTAACGCTATTCTTTCAGTACAATACACTTCCCGACGGTTGATGGCGATTGCTCAGATGCTTATATCGAGATCCGTGATGTCGGTTTAATCTCAAAATGCCAACATCCTGCTTGTGCGAAAGAGAGCTCGGATAGGAAGGTGATTCTACTTCATCGCTAGAATTTTGACTTCGCTCTGACTATGCTGTCGTTTAATCACTAGTGTTTTAGACCTATCGAATTTGTGGCAGCACACCATTCCCACCGTATATATCGAATACAATGGCTGTACAAGTATGTAACTCTGGTAGAAATTTCTCAGAAGTCGTAAAGTTGGGCATGCTATTCAGGTCACAACTTCCGCAATCATCAATGATACTGATAGTGCTCGCTTCACTATGTCCTATCGACTACTTGATGGTATTTTCATCTTTATGTCCTAGTAAACTCGAATGTCCTTGCTTCTTTTGTGAAAATTCAGGTTGTAATCGAACTGTTATCACCCAAGATGTGCCATCTGGAAGGCTAACAAGTCCAAATTTCCCGAATCCCTACGACCACAACTCCACATGCACCACTCGAATAGAGGCGCCGGAACGGAAACGGATCCTGCTAGTGTTCAGGTAATTTCCAGACTCCGCTTTTCCTTGCCTCTCGAGGCTGAGAGTATCATGGCATTTTTCTTCCAGGAGTTTCGACTTCGAACGAGGACGAGTAAACTTCATTCGAACGAACGGCTCGCGTATTGCTTTTTACAATTGGCGACGACGCGTTTTTATGAGATCTTGTGATTTTGACTACATGAAGGTATTATGGCATCTTTTTGGGCAATTTTTTTCTACAAGTACTCACAGTCTTATTCGATAGATTCGCTCTAGATTCTCTGTTCCATTCCCCCATAAGATTTATGAGAAAACAATTTTTTATGAACCTTGGGGCCTGACTGACCATGTCATAACGTCGCAATCTATTTATCACCCCATGAGATGCTTATGATTCTTACTTTTTATAAATAATAATAATTTTCGGACTTTTTACACTTCCTTCCTCATCTCGGTTCTTCCTAGAAAAGAAAGATACCCACTAATTTAGCTTATCAAAAAATAAAGAATGTCTCATCAAGCTCTAGGGATTTTGACACCTTACCCTGGGTAATCTCAGTAATGGATACCGGCCTGGAAATTGTACCTCACTTTGGCAGGCAGGCATTTTCCTTTAGGGTGTGTATGCCCCGGCTGACCGGTCTTTATGTAAAATATTTCACAACTATGTAGATGCGTGCGTCTGACGTAGAAAAAATTGCCTCGATAATCAGTCGAAAAACCAAGTGAACTGGTGTTGGATATGCACCCTTGTGGAAGGGTTTTGAGAGACCTTTGGATAAGGCGAGCGGGCGTTTATCATTCGTCCTCTCACCTCGCACATTCTTTCCTCTCCGGATTTTTCGGGAAGTCGGAGTTTGAATGCATAAAAGAGTGGAGGTCACAAACTCTCACTTTACATGTCTTAGATAAGTGAGCCAGGAAGGAATTCAACTGGGCCAGTATGCGGACGCGGATTGCCATCGACGTACTTTTCATGGGGAAACAGCGTCCAGGTTTATTCATCTATATGTTGCTCTTTGGCTAGAATTTTCGTGTTCCTATGCCTGTTTTAGGTTTTCATGAAAACCGATCACAACATGGCAACAGAAGGGTATGATTTGAGCTACTTCACTGGAAAGTTGCGTGATGGTGAGTGCTCGATTAAGCTGTTTGTGAAAAGTAGGTATGGCGCTGGTGGTGGCTTAAGCAGCTTCATACAGCATTATTTCCACTTTCGAAATGTTCCCAGTAGTTAGGGTTGCTGTAGGATTTCTCTTGAATTTAGAGTAGTGGACGTGTCGTCGTGGTATAATACTCATGCTCTACTCATGCTCTCTGCGGTCATTCATACAGTTTTCAGACGGTTCTATCGACTTTGCACCTTCGTATGATTTGCAAGGAGCCATTACTAACATCGGTTATCCACGCGGATATAACACATCGACAAAGACTTCGTAAGTTTTTGTCACTTCTAGAATGAATTTAGCATCGTCGCAACTAAAATATGGCTCACAACATGTATTTGATGTTAACCCGAGTTGACATGGCCTGGGTAAAGCGTGGATCATTGCACTATCATCTTCAAAGGAATCTTCAGTTCTTCATTTAGAGCATTTGAACTAGGCGATAACCAACTAGATTGATGCACTTCTGAATTCAGATGGACTATAAAACCACCAAATGGACACGGTTGCATTGTCGAATTGGTCGTTTTGGAGTTAGCGAAGGCTCCTGAAGGTGTGGACTGTCTCAGTCAAGGTCGGTGATACTTGATACTGCAAGCGAACATTGTTCACTACATTCCCGTTTTAGATGAATACCTCGAAATTGAACAATCAACTGGTAATCCGGAACATCCTGGCGGTGGAACGGACACCGCTAGAGTTCGAAGTTGTTCCCATGTAAGTTTCTTCTCATTCTGACAAGCCAATGTCTCATTACATGTGCGTGTCATCTGCAATTAAGACCACTCCAATGTCCTTGGAAATGGAGCCAGGTGCGAATCGCTATATGAAATTTACCTTCAAATCCGACACAGGAACGGAAAATGATGGCACTGGATTCCGTTTAACGTGGAAATGCTTGGATTATCAGGAGTTTCATTTAAATTAATAATCAGCTAGTCTTCAAAACTGTGGTATTCGTTGAGATCTTGTTATGTTTCCAGTTGTACCTACGTGTTTATATGCGAAAAGTGTATGTGATTAATAGTATGTGCATCAAGCTGTAATAAACTTCTATAAAGTTGACACCACTTTTATCCGTTTAGATGATGTATCGATCGCGGCCAGCCACCTTTGGCCGGCCAGATTTGGCCACCGAAATGTATGCTGAAGACACGGTACCTCACAGAATTCTCTAAAATTTCGAAAATAGGGGGTCATTCGGTCCGTTGAACACAAGTATCGTATTCATTTTGTACCAGGACCTCGTTGTGGGGAAATTATGGTAGGTGGTGGAAAACGTAGTTAATTCCGGCGCCATGTACCTAGCCCTTAATGGCCACGAAAGCGGCCACATTAGGCCCAATTTTGAAAGGCGACCAGATGTGGCCAGAATCTTTAGGTAAAAACTTGGCTGAAAATTTGTTTGCAGGGTTTATTTTAGGTGCTGTGCACTAAAATCGCATCAATTTCGCATAATAACCCCATTTTAGTAGGGTTTCGGTAGGTGTATGGCAGGTATGGCGTCTTACAGAACTTTCTGAAACTGCGCATAGGTGTTTACTTGAGGTACTGAACACGACTATCAATGCCATTCTGCATGATGCTGCCGCTTTCCTGCTGAAACCAACATATTCTTCAAAATTCTGATCGGCCAAAGGTGGCTGGCCGCAGCCATGCCGGCATCAGGCCTATTGATGAGAACAGTATTTCTATGCTTAGTGGGTCAACAAACCTATGTAACAGATTATTTTTTAACACACCATTCAAGCGTCACGCTAAGACCAAACACTGTGAAGAAACGCTGTGAAGCATGCCTAAGTCGGGAGAATATATCTTTTTTTTTCATTCCATTTGAACAAAAACATCTTCTCGGCCGGAAACCGATACAACGAAGTGAGTGGTAGCATGCCTTTATGTGTTGTTGTTATGCTGAGCGGTCGCAAACTCCTAAGTGAGTCTTTATTCAGTAATCATCCCGTGCTGCTGCCTCTTCTTACCGCAGCGTAAACTCACACCATCTGTAGATTCTCTTTCCTTGAACGTCATAACTGGGCTCCAACAACATTGTCCCAGTAACTTCGCGATATTCATAGCGTTGAAAATGGCAATTTCCCAGGGTATACTCTGACATTCCGGTGCATTTGACCCGCTCTACCGTCTCCTGTCGGAGACTTACCGGGTGTGAGCCCTGCTGACAATGGTAGTAGACCAGGCCAGCCGGCGATGGACCTTTGCTCTGAATCGAGTGCGTGTAGGCGTTGCTGCTCCAGATCGAGAGGGCATATGGCAGCGCTACCCATGATTACTTACCTGTCGACTGGCCGTCGGCAGCTGGTTCGTACTCGTTGTCTTGGACGGAAGGGTCCCAGACTCGACGCCATTGTAAATCCACAGTGACCTGTTAGAGTACAAGGGCTTGAATGCAGCACCCGTGGTAATTTTGCTCAGCTTTATAGTGAAAATAAACGCAACGGCGAAAAGGGAGTTGGGGGGGCCACTTGGTATAAGTCGATAATATGACCTGTCCTGCACGTACAGACTTGTTAGCTGACACGTCCAGAACGCTCTTACTTGTTAGGATTCTTAATGTACAGTAGTTACCTGAAATGCAAACAAGTCTGTACGTGCAGGACAGGTCATATCATCGACTTATACCAAGTGGCCCCCCCCCCCCAACTCCCTTTTCACCAACGCAACTATCAATTCTGACAAATCCCACGAAAAGACGGTTTTATTGCTACCACCTTAGCTCATTTGCAAAGACGGCTTACTCTGATGTAAACTGGCGACACGTTTACGAGGTTTGTTTGGCAACCTAGCAGACGAGCTTGCCAACTACCTAGGCAACGAAGCCCGTCAAATGCATTGCCAAACACATTCTTTTGCGAAATGTATCGCCAGCGAACATCAGAGGAGTTGTCTGGACTCGAAATCGAAGGATGTGGAAATGAAAGCAAGAGCTATCATAAAGAGAGTGATTATAAATGAAAACACTTATTCATTTCCACATCGGACTGTTTGGAAGGTGGTCCAGGAATTGCATGCCGTCAGTGCTTCTAGCTTTGCAACTTCGTATTTAGGCTCCAATGCTTGTCCAAAGTAGTTTTAAAGATTAGAACACATCAAAAGTAGAAGATACTACGCTTTAAATAGCGAGATTGCTTCTAGTTCATGCGGTAAAATGTACCTATATGATAGATCCTGACCTTTAGAACTAGTTCAGTTAAGGCCAAATGAATAAAACGTAGATCTGCAAAATAAAAAGAACAGGCGAGACTAGGACCCATCAACCCTCCTTCCAGTAATGTGTTACCTATTCTTCCACTCAAACGATTCGCCCCCATCATCGTAATGAATGAACTCGTATAGCACCGCAAAAGGAACCTTTAAGCTACATTCATAGCGCCTCGTAGTCCGATCCGGTCGGATAACATAAGCTACGTACTGATCTTCGTTATCCGACGATCGATACGTACCATTTGTTATCCGACCGGATCGGACTTCGATGAACCATAAATGTAGTTTTTCATGCACTCTGCTGAGCTTCTCAGGACCGTTGGGCAAAAATGGCATACGTACAGCGACATCATCTTAGACAACGCTTCCAAACAAGGATATCTCATTCCGATCTCTAGGACTGACCTTGGGCACTTCCCTGGTTATAAGGCTAACGTGATTTAGTTCCTGCCAGGAAAGGCACTACTATTGTTGACCCATCGAATTGTGATCTCATCCTGGTTTTGCCGCTACACTGCGGCAATAACGTAAAGACATCCATAGAATAGAGAAGTGGTCCAAAGTGGCAGTGAGGAGGATGATCAGTCTAGTGCTGCAATTTTCTGATGGATTTATGCCTTGGCGTCCGCGCCACTCCATATCCACGCTCTAATAGCTTCATTTCACACCTGCGCTTGTGCACCTGACGATGAGCGTGAACTGTTTGTAAGCATGCAAGCCTTCTGTAACCATTCGCTTCATCAGGGAGCTAGAAGAGCTTGCTGCTCAGGCCGGTGCGCCGCAGAGTAGATGAGCCAAAATTACTCAGCCACTCGGCCTGTAATTAAGGACCGCTTTGTAGAGGATCTCCTCCATAGATTTAGGTGTGTACGTTGAAGTTACTCGAATCTTCATGTCATTTAGACGTTGCTAGTTGCGTTTGTAAAATGAAGGATTCCTGAGAAAACGCTTGTATTTCTTTTCCTCAAATGCTTCGAAGCATTTCTCTCACTTTCTTAATTTCAGCTCATTACCTACTCTTACTTACGTTCTATAGCACGTACGGCCGAGAATGTTACGGAGGGGTATTGGGGGAGAACGCCACTAATGTAAAGGTAAGTTTGAATATTAATTCCACCACATACATCTTTATCTGATCTGACTAACCTTTTTGGATTATATCGCTTGAAATATCGTTGAAATATCTGCTGGAAGTGTGAGGTGCTCACTTACTCACTTACTATTACGTTTTTTGATCGTATTTACCCATACTATTCTTCCACTTTCGTTGTGGCTAGATTTCCGTGGACTCTCCTATTTCTCAATCAACGCCTCGTTGATCCGAACTTTCCGTTCAGCTCTATTCAGAAGTTTTTCAGTCTTGTCTTCCAAACCTTCTTTGGCTTTGCATCGCTCATTAATCCGCTTCTTGTTCTATTCTTTTTCGGTATATCATTTCTGTCTTCAGTAGGTCGGTGGGTCATCTTGCTGAAGGTTCCATCTCTCCTTGTCGTTTTTTTGCGGATAAAAGGTATCGTTAATTCACGGAAAGATGTCAGGCCGAATGGAGTGGTTATTCCACCACACGAATGCGAATCTTCCAAAAGTTTTAATGACATAGAATGCTATCTTTCAAATTTTTTCGGAGCTATGAATCTCAATGGAGCACCAATTTTGGTGACACATAATGACACTAAGATTATAGGTTATTGTAATTTATTTGAAATTGATGTGCTAAACACGTTTGTTAATCTTTACTTACGTTAAGGAGAATCAGGACGGAATTGTTTGTGGGATGTCTCTACATATGCCTTGTCTGAGGAAACCGAAGATAGCTATCTTCGCCAGTGAAGACGTGGGTTTAACCTTGCACTCCAACTCACAACTAGACAAAGATAAATGTCCAGTCTAGCTCAGGGAGCACGCGATATGGGAGGGTGCCCTAGGCGAGGGTTAGACAGACGGGACATCTGTCTCACTCTGTGATCCTCGTTAGGAGTGAACACAAGTATTATGTATCATTCTGCTCAGAATTTCATTCTAACAAATTCTAAGTTTAGCTAACAACTGTTCAACATCCAGTCTTCTGAATAAAACAAGATAATCTTGTTTTTACGCTTTGAATGATTCCTCAGCTTTTTCCAGCACCTAGTCCTCAATGAAATCGCTAATCTGTATGACAACTGCTCAAAGCCTATTGTTAGTTTTTTGAAGCTAGAAGCGATGTTGTTGAATAAGGCCTAATTCTTTGACAAATTCACAGCAATTTTGTGAAAATTATCTCTCAAATGGTACTCAGAAACTTTGGGGCATATGTATTTGCCGCCCCAGTACTGGCACATGTGCCGACCTGAACGGGCTCATGTGCCAGTGCTGGGGGCGGCACATATGACAGTAAGGGCGCCAATGGAGAAACTTGCTTTGGCCACCGTAAAAATCCCGGACCGGCCCCACTTTGCGTTAGGAATGGAGTGGGGAATCTTCCATGTGTGCACTTTTCCTACCCCGTTACTGGGAATTTCTCGGTCATGCCCACTCAATGTGGGGCCGAACAGGTGCCACCAATGTTTTGTACTTGGCACATGTTCTGTCCCGAGACGACACTTGCGCCGAGTACAGTGATTTTAGAGTATTGGTTCACACTTGGCGCCAGTCCTAAAAAGTCCCCGCGATTTGCGTTCATTTGGGGCGACACGCGGCACCGGTACAGAATATAAAGGGTGAATCAGGATCGGACTCGCATTCTTCAGAAATTCTAGCCTGGACCTTGCTTCAGGGGGTTATTCGATTCGCTGATCACGAAAATCGCACTTATTTCCTATCCTATTCACGTTTTGTAAGGATGTGGTGAGGTCATAGTGAGAAACAAAGAGAAAATGTCACGCCTGGTAAGGAAATGGCAGTCTGATCAGGCGCTTTCCCGCATTCCTGCTCAGAAAATCCCCGAAATTTCCTCACTAATTGATGAAAGGGTTAATGAATGTCATAAACATGAGAAACGTAGCCACTTTGTGCTGTAACACCACGCACGTTAGCCAGACTACAGCATCTGGCACTGCCATTACTTCGATTTCTTTGTCGAAGATTGCATTTTATTTTACTCTCCTACATTATTAACCGCGTAAACTTAAGAAAACGGCGCTAGGGTAGAAAATAAGCTCGATTTTCGTGATCAGGGGATCGAATAACCCCCGAAAGAGAGGCCTAGGCTGAAATTTCTAAAGAATGCGAGCCCGATCCTGATTCACCTTCTATAATTCTGTGGCACCGGTCTTTGACTTTTCTCATTCTACTTTGTGTTAAGAATTTAACCACAATTGTATCTTTCTGTACCTTTCTGGGTCTGGGACTGCGTTCCGGAAGTGCCATCGGACATAATCGGTAGGATGAGTCACGTCGTCTCAGGTTGCCGGACCTCTGATTCAATCTCCATTTCACGTCAGAATTCTCTTTAGTTTTTTTTTTAACATGAGAGGGATCTTAAGGAGCTGATGATCACAAATTCATGAGTGATTACGCGCAAAACTGGCGAAGAACCAGTTATTAACCCCCAGTTTTTTTTACTAAGAGATGACCAATGTCTCATTACAAATGAACTTTAGTGGCTGGGTAGTTCATGATATAGTGGAACGTTGTCTACATACACTAAACATGGATCACTGATACGAACCACTATTGCTGTGTTTATACTTAATCGCGAGGAGACGTCGTCGCTGCGAAAGCCAAAATGTTACTAGTTGCGATAGAGGCGCGTCATTTACGACTTTGCAGGTTCACCTAGGAGGTAACGTTAACAAAATCATCACAACGCGTGTGCTAGAAAACATGACATGAACTTGGTCTACCGCTTGAACTCCGGGGGGAGAAGTGTGAACATATCCGGGATCCGCGACGGATCCGCGACGTCCGCGTCGTGAGGGGATAACCAGTGAGCTTTACAAAGCGACCAGTGCTGCGACCTCTGCACATGCTATTAAACGTGGCCGGCCGTTCCTAAACAGTTCGTTTTGAAACTTGAAATTCTCAACTTTTTGAACGAAGCAACAGGCGCGACGGTCGCGCCGCGATGAAGTATAAACACAGCCTAACGGTTGGGCACTCCTTAGTACAGTTTACTGGCATTTCACGCATATCACTAGAATCAGTGCGTCAAGCTTGTGCAGAATCTGTTAATGTCTCGAGATCGAAACGATGTGGCTTATTCGGTTTTCAATCACGGGATTATTTACACCTTAGTGGCACCCCTTCACAAAAGTGATGAAAGGGTTACTCACTGGTGAGATGAGTTACCACACCTTTGTAAACAGACTCCCATACCATTCATTGACATAATTGAGCGTTTCACATTTCTGTGCAAAATCTGCTATCCCATTTAATTTTCAGAAAAGAGCGGCCGGAAAATGCTTTGCAGGAATGTTTGCTCTCAAGTGCATTTGTGATGCTGATCTATGCAATGGTGATATTCATCTATTCAAGGTGTGTTTATTCCTAATTAAATGTGTAAAGTGGAGACGAGTCGCTTTGTTTTTCGTCGTTGGTATTTGTATTCATAGAAATATATAACAACTTTACCTACTGAATGTTATTTTGAAGAAGATGTGGGAGTCGTCGAGAGATTACAGCAAGAACAGGCCACATACCAGATGCTTTATGAGAGCTTACTATGGTTCGTGATTCAAGCGTATCTGTTTAACTTAACGGGAGTAAATCGACTTATAATGAATAAGGATTTGTTCACTTGAACATAGACTGTTCGAATGAGCGTAAAACCCGAATCGTTAATGATTACCAGTGAAAAGAAATATGAGAGTTTGTTATTTATATTATTGTAGTATTCGTCTGTTGCAAAGTCTCATATCTTTTACAAGTATGTTCACAAATGCCGATAAGTAAAAAAATTCTTGCACCAACATAAACGCGTTTTTATATGGGTAGAAAAAAAAAGAGAAAAATCATTTGTACTTGCTATCATTCCATAAATTATCTGCTAGAAGCAATCATGAATCAAAATATGTAGATGCTGCTTCTAGCAGTTAAAATTTCTTCACCTAATCAGTTTGCAACATCCCTGACGGATTCATCCGCCATGGGTTAGGTCAGTCAGCCGAGCCTTGGTATCTGTTGATTCCCATGATGCGTTCTGGTTGTGGGTACAGGAACTCGGTAGGGGTCCTTTCACATTCTGTAGCAGGAGAGCAGCCTTATGATCCCCCTGGACGAGATATACAAGTGTTATCTGGTTATTTAGTGGGATGACCAAGCCGAATTCTATAGATTTGTAACAGAGACTCTTTTTACTCTTTCTTTGAAGCACCTTTGAGTATATTTAAAGAAACAAATAAATAAATAAATAAACATTCCAGCAATTGTACCTACCACAACTACAGAGCTTATTACAACAAGTACTACATGGACTGCGAGCATAGAAGACAGCAGTGGAAAAAGTATGTTCCCAAAACCTGGTTCTCTTTTCTTTCGACAAAACCATACGAACGCCTTGTAAAAAGATCATTGGTGGCGGTAAAGGGACGGTCGCTAGGCTAACATCACTGTTGAGAGTCCACATTGTAGACATTTTGTCTCTGGCAAAGGGATGAGTCGTGTGCCACCAAATCAGCTGCCGTAGTCTTTATAGTCCTGAGTTATACATACTCTACGCCGTCATCTGCTTAGTGCTGAGTTAGTTGAAAGAGTCCTCGCTTATGGAGTCGCACCTAAAATTCCCAGTACCGCGATTGCGGTCACTTTGGCTTACTGCTCACCGAGTTTTGAAACAAGATCTGTAGTAGTACGTTGGAGAGGTAGAACTTTATCTCAAAAAGGTTGCACTTCGACTCAAAGCCCACCTTGGCAGTTCCCATTCTGGTGAAACTATCTTATACCGTTTGGGCGCTGCAGCAGTATCATAGCGATCTTACCTCAACGCATCACAGGACTGATTTCTGAATGAATATGCGCGTCATAATATGGAAAGGGAGGCTACACGCTTCCCAAATAGTCCCAGCCTTAGTCGTACGAGCCATGTTTTTTTAAAAGTAAAACCACTTGGGGAGTTGGGCTTGACCTCTTTCTGGTAACGCTCCAACAAGCCCAAAGTACTTTTGGACTTGTTAGAGCGTTGTGGAAAAAATCTGCTTTTGGAGGTACCTCACTTACCCCTCAGTTTTAACCTGCCTGGCCACAAGATTAAAGCGGATTCCTCTCAGGCCATAAATATCGCCCTCTCATGCTGTGGAAATAGTGGGAGAGGCGAGTAGGCGTGGAGTGAGACGCTCGGAGTCGCCAATTCGGCGTCTACCATGTCCATAGCATGAGAAGGCGATCAGCTTCTGACAAGGCGATGGTCTCCTCTCTGAGCACAAGCGTGCTCTAGCCGTGACATGGGTAGCAATGATCTGCTATACTATACTCCGTGGATGTGAGCTGGCACGCAATCATAGCCTAAAGCATGGTGATGAGTTTTGGAGTTCATCTCAACGCCACTACACCTTACTTGTGCCCAGAACTTAGTTAATTGTAAATTATAGTTAAATTAAATTATAGTAGTTGTGTGACCACTCAGCGGATTTTAATTGCGGCATATTGCAGCAGCCATTGAGCTTCGAGTGATTCGGCAGTCGTAATGAATACTGAAATAAATGCGCCATACTATGGAGCTCATCACATGCTGGATTTTCCATCCAAGTCCAGCGACCCCATCCTGCTACGAGCGGTGCCTGGCAAAAGTATCTGCTGCTGCTTTAAACGTGACACCGCGCAACAAAGCTTTGGCTGGTAGCGCCCTACAACAATACAAGTTCTCCCAAGACTCCATTCTGATGTTCATTGGCGATACATTTCGTGAGCTTTGTTTGGCAACCTCGTGGACGAGCTTACTATCTGGGCAACTACCCGTCAAATGTGTTGCCAAAACAGAACTCGAAAACTCGTCAAATATATCGCCACGAATCTTGCCAATTGTATCGTCAAACAACAACATATCAACCGCGTAAAAATTTCTATACCATCAGGAGTACTATGGTTCCAATCTTCGAAGTCCGCTGCCTTTCCAGCTGAACCATTCGGATCGATACCGTGGATGGTTAAGCCTCCAAATAAAAACTAAACTAAATTTGTGCGAATGAAATGAACGCCTTATCAGAACAACCCTAAAATGTATCGCCAATCAAACCCCGTCAAACGTATCGCCATCTGATTCTTTTGCCCTTCATATTGCTAAGCACCCGTAAAATGTATCGCCAACAGATTCTCTTGCCTTTGATATTGCCGAACAGGCTCTTCACTCATTCTCCCATGAAATGTATTGCCAAGCAAAATTTTATCCCGTAAAATATATTACTAAACACTTTCTTTTCTCAAATATAGCCCCACCAAAGAGAGTACGTCATTTTATCAACGGTGGATGTAATAACAGTCATTCTCTAGGTGGAAATCAGACAGGATCTGATGAAAACGATACAGGCATAACTTCCTACTCTGGACAATTGGGAAAGTTGCATGTGTCGTTGAAAACAAAGCCAACGAAGGGTCCCGAAGGTAATGAGTCCATGACAATTTGCAACTCTTCCAGAAATGGTTTCTAGAATGGGAGGCAGAAATTTATAGTTTTTATTCAGAGATATTCTGTTTTTCAGCTCAGCTTAATCGTAAGGAACGCAAGCATTATCTTGCACACAAAAAGCAGACAGATTTAACAAGAGACATGTAGGTTTCTTCGAACTGGCTTTGAGTTGCTTGTCGAGTTCATTACCGAGTATACACGAGTATACCGTTGGTAAGAGTTGACAAAGTGAGGAAGAAACCCCGGAAAGGTGTCTTTTGTCTCGACGGTTCTTTTTTCGATTCTTTTTTTTTGAGCTAGGATATGCGCTCCTTTTTCTCGCTTATACAGAACCTGAAATTTGGATGATTCGAGAATAATGATATATATTCAAAAACATTTGTGTGCAGCTACGAAACGCTTTCTTTCCAGCTTACTGATCGGAGTCATTGTGATTTTGTCCATCATACTTGTGGGACTTGTCGTCTTTGGAATTGCGCTATTGCTGAAAGGGAGGGACCGTTCAAAGAAAAAGCCTTCCAAAAAGAAGAAGAAGGAACGCAAGAAGAAAGCCTTCAGGAGATGAATACAGCCAAATTTGTAGGATGTCCGATGTACTCAGAATCACTTCAGAATATTTTTACAGATTATTTTAAGTAAAATATTCATTAGAATGTTGTTCTACCATACGTTGTTTTTTGCTGTTAGAAAAGAACTAAGAAGTACGGATATTACGTGCATATAATATGTGAGTTGTCCCAAAATAATGGTCATTTTTCTTCTGCACTTATAACTGCTCGTGAATCAGTGCAAACTTGGGAAATTGCTGCGAAATTAAACTTGTCACAAACACCATTCTTTGCGGATTTGTGCTAAGTGTGTTATGTTATAGAAGGTGAAAGAATAACAGAATCAGTGGGAGTCTACAAAAATCTTTTTTTTAACAAAACAGACGGATTCCCCTCCTTTCCAATGATTGTAGCTTCATTATCACAATCGGCCATGTAATGATACTATGAAGAAAAAAAACTGATTCTGGGATAAATCTTCGCTTTTCTAATTGGCTAGACGGCATAGCCTGCTTCCGTCAGGTGTTTTACTGCCACCGGCACACTTCGCACTGATGAGAACAATTGCTACTGATGCTTGCTATGAGTTCATCCAAATACTCTCCATTTTGATGATCAACATTTTAAATAGAAAGACCCGTTCTAGACATGTTTACACTGTCCCCTGAACGGAAGTGGAAAAAAGATCGATAAAACGAATAAATCGATACTTTCGCACATTTTGGTTGTCGTGCTTACCTCCATTGTGCTGGAGGAACGCAGTATGTACAGTGAGCGTTAGTGATGATGTGTTTTTCGCGGACACTGGAAGCATGCATCGCCGCGCCGCTCCTGCAAATTAGGTTTTTTGTTGGTTTATCGTCATATGTGACATTTACTACCGAGAAGACTAGCCAACTACCAAGAAAACCCCATAGTTTGTTGTCGCAGCGAAAATTCTAGCATGAGCGGTGCGGTCGCGCCGCGTGCTTTTCGAGTCCGCGGGAAAGGCAGCGCCACTAACTCTTACTGTACGCATGCCCTCACCGGCTCTTGATCAAAAGTGGAGTAAATAATTTGGAACGGCTATGCACCATTCGGATGACGTCCTCATCAGAGCAGGATTATCGTGGGTATAGCTCTTCCACCTTTAAGGAGAAGTAGGGTTATGTCCACATCATCTGTAACTATACACACTCAGCCCACCCTACTAGTGTTCAGCACCGCGAATACCAACCCTCCCCCCACCGGATGAAATTTGTAGAAAATTATTCAACCTCGAATTATTCAACCTTTTAGGCAAAACTTGCCGAGTAGTGCCAAAAAGAGCTGGTAATAGAGATTGCTCATGTTTTGTTGGTAAGAAACTTACATGGAGAACTGCTTCCAGAGAGAAGATAGAGAGAAAAACAACGTTTTTTCTAATGATTTTTTCACAAAATATGTTCGAAAACTTTCATTTTGCGCTCTAGATCTCAAAAACTCGGTCGTGTCTACGAATCTAATCGATACGTTGCGGTCTTCCCACCCCCTGGTTGTTCATGAATACAAATTTTACCCGTAAGGGTGACTACGGAAGTTCCGCCGGGAAGCAGCGGCAGCGGGTAAACAGCACGCCCTTTCCCGGTCCCGGGCGTTCGTGAACACCACCGACATATACAGATATAGATTGTCCTTATTTGATCATCAATACCCAAAAATGCTTTATTGTGCCCCACCGCACCTTTTATCATCAATCTGGAAATGATCCAACATTCACCCCTTCCTAAATGCCCTATAATGATACTGTTTGTGATTATTTTGCAACATGAATCAGCTTTTATCTTATCTTCCAAAAATGTCGGGCCATGGTTGGGAGCTATTGTATAAACTTTCAGTAGCGGAGCAGTCGAGTGAGTTCTCTGGATGAGCTCTTGTGATCTCTGAAAAAAAAAACATATATCTTAGCCCCTGCGAATTTTACGAACAAGCTTTTCTTTAGATTAATGCCACATTGATTGTGAATTTGAAATATCGTGCCAACAAGTAAGCAGAAGGTAAATGGCATCACTGAAGATTTTTGCGAGAGAAGCCGTTGACCTGATGTTATTTCAAGGATCAGATTAGGAAAAACAGATGAGAAGTCATGTTCACTGTACCTGCTCACGTCTCACCCCGGATACTATTCGGTGCCACAGAGTTCTTAGGAGCAGTTCCAGTTACTCGGCTAGAGGCTGGACGTGATGCTCCTACAACCTATTATGGGACAGACAAGAAAACTGCTATAGATCACTTAGTGCCATGCTCATCTATATCTCTCGGAGAAAGTTTATGCTTCAGTCCATATAAGGTCAGTAGAACATGGCGTTGGACACGTTGTCATCTGAAATAATGTTGCTGCTTTTCAGAAAAGTCCTCCCGTGAGAGATGATATCCCACTGTGCTCAAGCGTACTATTCTACCGACGATTTCTGAGCAAACAACAACCTTGCGGGATTTGTGAAAGACCTCTGAGCGTCTTCGAATTCAACGCGATACTACCTTGTGCACATATAGTTCATGTTTGTGAGGCGTTTTCTTCGCATATAAGCAATGTAGCAGGACAGGCCGTCATGCTTCGCAACACAGAGCTATACTGTCTACAGCGCCGCGCCACCTGTGCGGCGCGGCAGACCAGCTGGCGCCATGTTTGTGGGGCATTGCCGGTATTGATAGTTTGCTCATGTTTTCCACCATTTTTTTGTGCTTTCGTTTCCATTCCGGAACGCTTGGGTCAGCATGGGGCCAACGCAATGTTTTTAAAGAGTGCGTCTAACCTATGCCTAAACGTCGTCAGCAAGCATTCTTTACCACCGTCGCACGTGTGACGCAATCACGAAATTAGTATAAATTCATCTTATCGCATTGTTGTCATCCCGCCAACTTCATTCTAGAGCGTAAAAGGTCTGACAATAAGATCTGCAGAATTTATACTAGGGTGCGTGCGTCAGATTGACGGGCGCATCCCTGGATCCCAGTGGACAGCAGCACGTCGGGCGGCATGAGCAGCACGTTCTGCCAAACTAGAACGTCGATACACGTTCCTCCAATTCAAAAGTGGACGGAGCGACGGGGGTTTTACCTGTTGTTCGACCAGCTGTTCGACGGCACAATTGTCTGAGCATATGTGAGGAATTTTCCATGAAGACATGCACATCCTCAATGAAAAGTACCGCGACCGCCGTGAGGCCGTAAACGCGTGCGTCTGAACTGCGACTGCGATGCGACTTTCCCCATTCTTCATACAGACGCACGCGCGTCGGATGCACGCAGCTAGTATAAATTGTCTTATTGGCGTCCGCTCGCCCAAAGTCAACACGTACGTATGAAATTCATGTCGCCGGGCTGACAATTACAGTAACTGCTACTCCTTGCTGACTACATCACCTGCTTGAGCGATTTTTAGACATGCAGTTGAAATTAAACTATACCGACCTAGAAACGGAAAATTGCCGTGTCAGGGTACAGGAAAACAGACACATGCCCATTTTCATTCATTTTTGATTTTTTAAATTCCAACTGAAGCCTGGACAAACCTCGATTCCGTTTGACATGCAAGACTTTTGTGACTTTCAATTCCGAGTAGTTTTGCTAAGGTAACTGCGCTTCCATGAGAATGAAATTAGATTTGAATTTAAATGACCGGTCCAACTGTTCCAACTCCTTCTAGCGCCTCACTGGGAATGCTACTTTTTTCGGGTCGTTCCGAAAAATGCACTGAAGTTCCCTCATTTTGACGGAGCTAATGAGCGCATTCTGGAAACAGAACCGTTCTGTTCTGCTGTATTCTGCTTATTTCATTTTGAAGTCATATGCCCCAAGTGTTGCTTTAAGGTTGTTACGAAGAAAAAACCCTGAATCATCGAGCTTGCACTAGATGTGATGCGAACGATTTGAAGAAGAGAAGAGTGCTGGATGAGATCATAAAATTTATCTGCTGCCTTTACATATACAAGTGAATAATATTGACGAGTGTCAATTCATACGACTTGCGTCCGTCCGTCAACAATCGTGGGAGAGGCAGCGGTGATGCGAGGCCTTGATGTTCTGTGAACTTATCGCAATAACCACAAGCTCTGACCAAGCAGGCGTGTGAAAGTGCTGACGGACGCAAGCTATGCAGTTTGTTTCTAGCAGTGATGTTATACTCCTCATCGAGTATGGCAGTTAAAGTCGCTGCAGCACCAGCCACAGTGGATTTGGTATGTATCGATTGCTGACCAGAACAGAGACAGCATCAGCAATGCGGGTCCGTTAGCTCAGGAAATGCACCAGCTTCGACTTTGGCCGCAATTACGACTTCATCATGATTTTGACCAAATGATCTAATTTTTGCACCTTTTTGATATGTATGTGGTGTGATTCATTCCATTTTGATGTTTTCCGACTGCCATTTAGCGAAATCTTCTTCCAGACGCATTCTACGGACAAAATCATAATTGCGGACATAGTCCACCCTGATGCAGTTCCTGAGCTAACAGACCATACCTGAGTTCGCCACGATCGCAACGACCGAAACCGCTACTCATTGTGTTATATACATTCTAATCATTCTCTTTACATTGTTTTCTTACTGTTTCTCTTACTTTTATTGTACTAATCAGTTCCAAATGCGAAGGAATTTTCTGTTAAACATAAATCAGTCTGAAGTTCATTTGTTTATCGTGTTTATCTGCCATCATCCCGTACGGTTGCGGTCATACTGGAGTCCTTGACAGTGCTCCTCCACTCTGAAAGAGCCTCTTCATTCTTTGTCATAAGATGCACATTCAAAAACGAGTGAAACTCACGGAAAATTCTCTTTGGAGACGAAATCAACTTCCGGAACTCTCCGTTGAATCCAATGATTATCAAGCTGAAGGGTACTCTTGTTGTAACTGGAACTGGGTAGATATTACAAACAGAACTCACGCATCTGTGCAGTGCACTAGGTTCCACGCCACAGTAGTTAGCATCCATATGGCCCAGCGGTCTTGAACTTGCCATGCAAAATGGAAGTAAGTAAACAGTTCCACGACAAATACCATGCCTTGAAGGACTGCCTGGAAAGGCAACCATAGAGCCAGTACCCAGAAGGGTTGGGGTTCATGAAATACTGACCACGCAGACCAATGATAGTTACCGTGATTGTTTATCCTGTAGCCTGATAATGTTAGTAGAAGCGGGAACTTAGGATTGGTCAGTTAAACTGGTTTCGGTTCAGCATGCGTTCATAGGTCTTAGCCCAGATGTACGCCGTCCTCGAGAATAAATTTGGTGGGAAATTTCAGAGGATTAGGGGAGCCGTCCTGACTGTCAGTGCTAATTGCGAGCCGCTGGGGCGGCATAAGTGTCACCAAGCATCCAGGTAAGGTATTAATTAGACCTACTGGAATACTGCTGTATTTGAACTACTCATCCATTCTGGTAGCAGTGAAAAATTGTTTTTATGTTTGAATAATTTTTGCAGTAATAAGAGGACTTCAAAATGTTATTAATCCGAGTACGCAAAATCGCATGGCTTTCGTAGTTGTCGCGAGTTTCAATATTGGGATTATCATCAAGTTCCCAACTTCAGCTAAGCGCACCGTTTCGATCACTAAGGTGTAAAATGCTTCGCGTTCTGACGTGCTGTAAGGGTGTACAGTATACTTGCACATTTATTCGACCGTTTGAATGTCGAATATTTCGAATATTCAAATCTGTATATATAAAAACGAAAGTTTGTGTGTGTGTTTGTTTGTATGTTTGTATGTTCGGAATAGAAATCGCGGAGGATGAACCGATCGGGACCAAATTTTGCATGTAAGTTCTTCGGGGGCCGGCGGAGGTTATGGGCTACTTTGCACCTGGAAATATCGATTGGCTTACCGATTTTATTGATTTTTCGCTCTTCTTGACCAGGGACTAGAAAGAATATGCCTACTGGGGCATCTCAATGCGCTGAACACGAATTTGCCAACCATTTTGCGCCAAATTATCGATTTATCGATTTCATTGATTTTTCGCCATTCTTGCCCAGGAGGCGATGAGGACATGTCTTACTGAGGCACCTCAATACGCTGAACACGGATATGGCAACCATTTTGGGCAAAATATCGATTTATTGATTTTATTGATTTTTCGCTATTCTTGACTACTGAGCGTTAAAGACGTGTCTACCGGGGTATCGCAATGCGCTGAATACAGATATGATAACCGTTTTGACCGAAACATCGATTTATTTGTTATATTGATATTTCGACATTCTTGCACACTGGTCGGTGAAAACGTGTCTTCTGGGACTTTCCGAAACGCTGAACGTGGATGAGGCAAACACTTTATAAGAATTTATTTACCAGTCAAGCAACTTCACCCCATTCTTTTTTTTTTTTTTTTGAGGGAAGCGGGGAGGGGGCAGGGTGAAGGAGGGTCACTTGAGCTGATCACCAATTGATGAACATTTTGAAAGGATTTTTTGGTTCAACAAATGTTGGCATCAGCTTTAAATGGCCGGGAGAAATTGAACACCCGAGCGAAGCCGGGTACACCCTCTAGTGACCGAATAAATTCGAAGATGAGAGAAAAAAACTTTCTCCATCTTCCGACCTAGTCCAGAAAATGACGTTTTTGAATATGAGAACTTTCGAATGAATTCGATCTTTCGAATGAATCATTCGAATAATCGAATTCATTCGAATAAATGTGCAAGTATAGTGTACAGCTTGTGCTAGTTGTACACACATCAAGGACCTGGCCTATTTCAAGTATTTTACCAAGCATAGCTATTGAAGAAAAATAAAGATGACAACAAAATACTTTCTTTGCGCCAAATACAGTTTGCTCATCTATTGTCCCACAACAGTTAAAGCCTTACCTGCTTCAGAAAGTTGATTTCTTTCTTGCGCCGTTCATCTGTTCCACAATGCCCAGTTTTGCGTAGCTGCAACAGAACTAATAGCTGGTATTTTTCTTCACTTAAGCCTTTGATAGTCTCCCACGTCACCTGCCTAGACGTCACGTGCACTCTTATGATGGTTACCGTATCTACAGCAGCAATGACAAATACGACAACCAGGTCTTTGTAGAAGTCAAAATATAGCGATATAAAAGTGCAATCCTGAATGTCACGAGTTTAATAAAGAATATTTTCAATACTTCCATTCCCTTTGCTAAATAGTACCTGAGTTTGAGTGAACACAAAAGTCCATATGCTGCTATTGTAGACAAGATCGCAGTCAACTAAAAAGATTTGCTCCAATGTCTTTCTCAAGATTTTACCTCATTTGTCTTAGGTAAAACTCACAAAAGCCATATGATATTAGACATCGGACAATCGATACGGACCACGAAATTGCTATCAGTATCCTTGTATTGCTATGCCTGAAAAAGGGGCATAAAAACTTTTTATTTCACGACGCTTTGAACAGTTAAGGAAGGGAGCACCTCCCAGTTGCAGAGAAATTCACTGTTAAAGGCAGGGGTCCACCTCATTTTCGTAGTTCAGCTAACAGCAGATTCTGCATCTACTCGGCGCGATGGTTCCAACGGTATACATAAATTGTCTCAGAATGGTCTACAAACCCGTCTTCCAGGACGGGGTCTGTAACAGTTTGTCAACCCGAGTTGACATGTGAAGCCGTTGATCTTATCGATTGGACACGCCAAGACTCGTTGACCGACGCGGCAGCCGTGGCAGGCAGCCAGCACAGCTTGGAGCGATCCGCCTCCGGGCTCCAAATTTTTATCCAGTTCGAGCCTTCCAAAAATGGGGATTTCGTCGCTTCTGTGCCTGTTGATGTACATCCCAGGGATCAACATGATGAGAAGGTCTAGGATATGTTGGTAAATCCAACAGGCAGAACGACGTGGCCCTCTGCCTTTAAGATTGCTGTTACTTAGAGCGGTTTGATCAGGGTGAAAGGGTTACGACTTAGATCAGCTCGCTGATTGCAAGTTGCCTCCGGCAATCTCGTGACTCTTGTTTTACTCCCTAAGAATGTCACGACAGTTTCCCGAGTTTCCTGCTACATTCTACTGCTACATGCTCCTGCTTTCAATCGCAAACAATGTGACCCTCCAATTCAACAAAAGCATGCATCTGCGACTCCACTTAACGTTGGACTTCAATAGTGGATCAAATGCAGCTCAAGTGGCTAGGGACATTGACGGCTAACCTCAGTCGAGAGGAAAAGGGCGCTATAAAAAACTGTTGTACCTGACATTTATTGTAGAAAGCAGTGAGTTTGACAGCCATGGGAAAACAGCACGAACATATTGCCCAACGCAATACTGGGTAAAGGGCATTTTATACTAGCTGCGTGGGTCAGTCACGCATCAGTCGCACGCATCCATTTGCAAGGAATTTTCCATGAAGACCGGTGAGCGCGGCATGCACATCCTCAATGAAAAGAACGCGCGACCGTCGCGAGGCCGTAAACGCGTGCGTCTGAGATGCGACTGTGATGCGACTGGGCTCCATTCCTCATCATATAAACGCACGCTCGTCAGTCGCACGCATTCAATATAAATTCCCCTTAACTCGCGATAGGATAATCTTAGGTACGGTTTTGATGTCAGACAATGAGATATAGGCAAAAACACTTGCTTCACTAACTCAGACATTCGTGGGGGTCGACTGCAGGTAGAAAAGGGGTTCATCCCCAGTTGCACCTGGGGGTGGACCCCCAATCGCGGGGCACCTACCCCCCACATATGGCCGACGACCCCCCCACGTGCCCCCACCGTCGACCCCCCACGTGCCCCCACCGTCGACCCCCCACGTGCCCCCACCGTCGACCCCCCACGTGCCCCCACCGTCGACCCCCCACGTGCCCCCACTGACGACCCCCCACGTGCCCCCACAGAAGACCCCCGACGTGCCCCCACAGACGACCCCCGACGTGCCCCCACTGACGACCCCCGACGTACAGAACCACAACATTCAAGCTGGAATTGATCCGCTGCTTCAGGAAAAATCGCTTTCGCTCCACTTTTGATAAGATTGTCGCTTATTAATTGCATCAACAACATACAATCCGTCCGATCTACAGTCCGGGCTCTCCCGTCCGAGAATGTACGCAAGCAATGACCTAACTGCCAGGGTTGTCGCGCGGTCGTCGTCCAGTTGATGGGAATTGGGGACAATGCTGCCGTATGCACTGTATTCGGGGCAGTAGCGCCTGATGATCTGCGACTTCACAGCGGCCTGAACGCGGACAGTACTGGGCGGATAGGAATGCAAGTTCAGTTTTCAGCGGCCCTACAGCGGCCTGAACGCGGCCACTTCTCGGGACAAAACACCCAAGCGGTCGCTTCGACTCTTACCCCCGCTCGTTCAGAACGGGATTTGCCCCCGATGTCTGAGTGATTACCTCAGACAATTCCGGGGGCAAATCCCGTTCGGAACGAGCGGGGGGCGAGGGTCGAAGCGACCGCTTGGGTGTTTTGTCCCGAGAAGTGGCCGCGTTCAGGCCGCTGTAGGGCCGCTGAAAACGGGGGTTGCATTAATATCCGCCCGAGTACTGTTCGCGTTCAGGCCGCCATGAGCCCGCAAAACATCAGGCGCTACCGCTCCTAATCCAGCGCAGAAGGCAGTATTCTCCACAATTACCTGTCGATTGGACGCCGGCACTGTGACAACAACGGGGGATCGGTCACACCTCGCGAAAAGTCTCGGATGGATGAGTGCCGGGTTTGACGCCATTGTGGAACCACAGTGATCCACCGGAGCATAAAAACGACATAAATACGCAATTTCACATCAGAAGTACGAAAAGATGGCTGTTTGCAAGTTCCATCCATGGTTTCGTAGTGCTAGCCTTCTTCTACTACTGAGAGGATTCGAACCAACCTGACCATTCTTTATGATTGACTGAGAATCCGCTGCTTTATCCACTAGGCCATCCATGCTGCTAATCTCTTCCAGACCGATGTTGCCTTCATCCTTTATCGCGCCCTTACTATCACCAAGCAACCATTCCGACCGTGCCATTTCCTTATTGAGCCGAAATTTGTAGTGGTTCAGGCCGCCTTTTGGAGATATTTGCCGGCGGTCAGTGGCCGCGAAAAGCGGGCCGATGCCCCGACACTCTTCACATACTCTGAACTTCCTGCCCGCGGTGGATCAGCGGTACACCCGAGGTGGATCCGCGGTTCGCCACCGCGGGCATGTGCGGCTTCACCGCGGATGTACTGCGACTCCACCGCGGGCATGTGCGGCTCCAGCGCGGGCATGTGCGGACCCACCGCAGGCATGTGCGGATACACCGCGGGCACGTGCGGGCATAGCGCGGGAGTGACGTCACTCCCGGTTGTCCACCGTGGGCATGTACGGATTTATCGTGGGCAACCGCGGGTCCACCGCAGGCAGAAAGTTCAGAGTAGCGGGTGGAACCCCGACGATAGTACATTAGCCCGAATGACTCTGCGTTCAGCCCGCGATTCGCCCGACAGCGGGTTTGGCCCGCAACATGTGTGGTTCCGCCCGCTGTTTGCCCGCTACTGGTCCTCGTTCAAACGTTTCGTCGGGGATTTGCCGGCGGTTGGAACGGGATTTGCCCCCGAAATTGTCTGAGTAATTACCCTATTATAGGGTAATTTATACTAGCTGCGTGCGTCAGTCGCACGCATCCATTTGCAAGGGATTTTCTATGAAGACCGGTCAACACGACATATGTATACATCCTCAATGAAAAGAACGCACGGCCGCCGCCAGACGATGAACGCGTGCGTCTGAGCTGCGACTGCTATGTGACTGGGGCCTATTCTTCATCATAGAAACGCACGCGCGTCAGTCGCACGCATCCAGTATAAATTGCCCTAATGAGAACTCGTGAACACTCACCGCCGCTCCAAGGAAGTGAAGATGAAACTGATGGTGAAGGAAAATGAAGTTGTTGATTAATTACATATACACGTGTTATCACGGTCCCGGCGGACAGCAGCACGTCTGGAAAATCCGGCGGACAGCAGCACGTCGGGGGGTATGAGCAGCACGTTCTGCTATAGCAGAACGTCGAGACACTCTCCCTCAACTCAAAAAGTGGGTGGGGCGATGGGGGTTCGACCTGCTGTTCGACGGCACGATTGTCTGAGAAAGCACCCATGAAATATCCGTATTCGTATGATCATGTAAAGATTTCAGTAAGTGCATGCACAAAAAGGACAAACTGCACCTTCTTCGGACTACTGCTAGGTTCTCTGTTTGCACTGATTGCCTAGCACACACTCATTTTGTTCTAGTAATCTCAGGCACAACCTCTGAATTTCCGTTCATATCTGTATACCTGAATAATTTGTCGTATCTCCACGGAAAACATATAGCGCACATTCGGTTGAGTGCGATGAACAAATGTGAGAATATGCAGATGTCGTAGCACATCAAAAGAACGATTCCGAAGCGTCGTGAAAAAGGCTCCGCTGCTTGGATGTTACTGCAAAACAGATCGCGGTTATAGTTCTCTTCTCGACTCTGTTGTTGAAAAGTTGGGTACTCACAAAAACACCATTGGTGAGTAGTAAAAGGCAAATATGGAACAGAGAACTGCTTCGCCACACGACTGACTGGTCATCAGAAGTCCGAACGCATTTCTCATTGACGGAAGACGCTGTGTAGACGTCGCGACGATCCAGTTAGCGACGGATCCGATTAACGATATCTGTGTTGATACTCTGGTGAAATATTGAAGGAGGATTCTGATGAATTATGAGTTTATGTAGCTTTGATTTAGGTAGCTAACTTAGACTGTTCTCTTGTGATACATTCGGTTTTCGTGGAAACAAATCTAGCAGTTCTTCCAAAATGGAAGTCACTATTAACAAATATTTACAACTCAACGGGGGAGCGCAGCCACAAAAAGCAACCAAAATACGCTATAACGTGAAACATTCCAGTGGCTGTTCCGGTTGTAGTGATAAAATGAGAATGCATGCTCCTCACGCGAAATAAAATTAATTCTAAAAACGACAGTACAACGCCTCTATCCAAATTAATTCCGCGAATGATATGACTGTCTTTCCTGCACCTTCCACGCGAGGAAACAGCCCTAAGCTATCACTGAGCAGTGAGACAAAGTACTACTCATCCAAATTTTGATTTTGGTTTTCGATATATTTTTTTACCAAGAAAGTTTTGTTGGCGGATTGAAGAAAATGAGAAGTAGCATCCTGTCTTTCCCCATGACTTCCTCTTTACTAAGGGCAGACAAACGTCATCGATATTTCCCCGACGATGTTTCGACATGACAACGGTAGAGTGGCTACGTTTGAATGTAGTGCTCAGAAGCTTGCGGCACTTGCATGGCTGGAGTTTGGCACCTCCAGTAAGGCTATTCGTGTCATATTTCACCATGTTATGAACTAGATCGTCTCCTCGGCCTGGGCGTCCAGATTTGATTTGTAATCGGGTCACACTGTCCACATTTGCTGAGCTACTGCGGTTTCAAGCGCGCGTTTCCAGAATAAGACCTTCCCTTAGGTGGTAGTAATACCGTTTCTGGAAAGTTGTGATCCCTGACACGGAATGGAAGGATTTGACTGGTGATGACTTCTTTACAATTTCATGAATTGAGCTGGCGAAATTTTTTTTTTTGAAAAATTAGAGGATGAAGACTGCTAAAAATTCTGTGTTTTCTGGAGATGATCTTGAATTCTTGAGCATAGATGTTCAATAACTCTTGCATTGTACAAGAAATTTTTTTTATTTCCAGTTTGACACCTTGATACATTGGTTTGAAAACCTAAAACAACTTACGAAAAAGATGACTAAGGCAACAATTTGATTATCCTCCATCTGGCAAGTGATGTATTTGAGACCAAGTGTTTATGGCTTGTGCCTATTGCCACCTGAATAAAAACTCAGATTCGGATATCAACAAAATTTGCACACCTAACTACAGCTAGATTTATGTACGGATGTATGTTTCTGGAGTAACAATGGAGGATGACTGCGTGCAACGGAAGCATCAAGCATGGAAAATACTGTTGGCTTAGTATACTGTGTTCCAAAATCTACGCTTATATAGTCCTGCTCAGTGAGGAAGGAACAATTGGTGACTAATTACGTAGATTGCTTCCATTGTTGTTAAGTTCAACACAACATTCTATAAAAAACGTGAGCAAGCAGACTAGACGCAATAATCTACAGCAATAATAGGATTACTAGGCGTAGGATTCATTACTTGTATTTGTTATCTGACTGTAGCTGTAAACTACAAACATTCTCACTAAGAGATTAGGATGCTTCCTTTTAGTCATCCTAATCTCTAAGGTTGATTCATCTGAGATACAAACAAATGTCTTCAGGAGATATTGGAACTAATATTTACTACATGGAATCTCCATCGCCTGCTAATTTTGCGGTCCTTTTACTCCGAAGTATAAAAGAAAAAAGTCTCCAGATGACACCATTCAAAGACAAACAGAAGAGAGTAATTGCGAGAAGTATCGCGACGAATTGCAGGTTTTTGACTATGAACGTCCCTTCGATGTCTGTCAGCTTCGTGTTATCCTCACTCTCCAGTCAACATCTTGTTGTAAGAAAGTTTCTATTTGCACCACCCACGGAAATTTTTGTTCGGAGATTTTGAGATTTTGATCGCGGCTAGTACAAATTACCCTATTCCCACTTTCCTCCATTTTAAGCCTGGGCAACTCGGCAACTCTGTGCAAAGGGGCTAAACTCTTTGCAGTGGAAACCGCCTTTTTCGAGGATTTGACAAAGTTTAACACACCAACCGTTTTCACTACAGCGCCAAACCTAGGAATATAGCAATATCTGTGATGGCAAAATTCCGGTGCCGCTTTAAAGGTGCCGGATGATATTGAATCCTACTCCGAGCTATCAATGTGTTTCAGATACCACCTCCAGATGAACGAGCTGTAAGGCTTTCTGGTGTGGTGAATCGCTTTTTTTTTTGGAAGTAACACAGAGTAATATGCTGCTTCGGCTAGTTGCGTCTAAAAACTCCAAGATTTAAAAAAAAGATGCGTTCCACCACTTCCTGCCTCTATGTAGGTATTGTTCGTTTGTAGCTATGTACATATTTGTAAGCTTGTAATGACAAAGTCCGGGGAAGGCATCATGTACACACAGTAAAGATAGAAACAGAGACATTGAAGCATTTTCGGTGATCGAATGAGGAACAGTAAATGTTGCCTTAAAGATGGGCGTAGTGGTTACCTTGTATGCTGAACACAAATATTGTTTTCATTCTGTACCGCATACATTTTCTTTTGCTGCTTCGTTCTCGTTCTACAAGTCTAAAACGAATGGAATACTCAATCCCTCGGATACGGTGAACTACCATCTGCATGGTACGATGTGAGCATGACAACATTTGCATGGCGCTCCTGATGCAGCTGGCAGCTGTCACGGCTTATCGGTAGTGATGACCGGCACACTTTCAGTGGTGGCGCAGCGGCTGGGTGGATAGAGAATTTTCGGAAATACTCTATGTACAGTCTTTCTCAAAAATTCTTGCCTCACGCTGAACCGCCCGTCAGCTTAGCCAAGTCATACCACGTATGATAACTCATAGGTTATGCCGCACGGCTTAGTAGATGGACGGTGAAGCATGAGGCAAGTATTTTTGAGAAGGACTATATGTGATATGAGATCTATTACGTGGAATCTCCATGTGAATCAGGAACAACTCAAAATCGAACACCAACACAATTGCAAACACAAAAAAAGCGGCCTGTACGTATTTGAGAAAAATAAGATGGACGCATGGGATGCCAGGTTTCTCACCAACAAATTTTTAAACAGAGCTTAGATGGAATAGCTAGTTCCTCGCAGATTTGTTGTAACTCGGCGGTGCCTCACATTACTTGTCGCCGAAGAAATTACTGAATTTCTTTACTAATGAAAAAACAAAACTTCGGTTAATAATACATTGCCTTCTATCTCCGTCCTTCCCGGGCAACTTCTCTATTCCTTTCTGCCAGTATTCCAGGCGCTATGACTTGAAAAAATTTAGTACCTCACTTTAGCGTCCACGTTGATTGCTGAACCTCGTTATGTCCTGAGAAAGGTGACAGTCTGAAAGGCCCAGGATTATCGGATCCGGCAGGTGCTCATTACTGTAATGCTTGTGATGTTACTACTGAGGAAATTGTTGTAAAGGCTTCCTTGTGACTTCACCAGCAGCATAGGGAAGCCTTCTTTCTGGGGGGGGGGGGGTGCCTTTTACTATTCTAGAAATGATTCCAGACAGGGAATCTATTGGCGCAGGTGTTGCGCGCATTGGACCAAGCTTTCATTCTCAGTTATTCAGTTATACAATATCATCTAGACAACTCTTCCCACGTGAGCGAATGAATAGCGAATGAATACTCTTCAATGCTCACCTGGCATCGATTGTGAGATTCGCACAACCGAAGTGGTACTCATATCCACACAACTTTGCTATAACCACGACCGTGCGGGAGATTGATGACGGTCGCGTAGTCGCTCTCGAGTGCCGCCAACTCGCCGGTTCGCCACCCTGCCTCGCCTTCAGGATGTTCCTTCTTTTCTGAATTTCTGGATCTTGTGCGGTAGCTCTACTTCTGAGTTCGCTATCAATGCTACACCATCGCCATCAAGAACAGTGAATGAAGGCCCTTCCATTAAGTGCTTTATTACCGTATCAGGCGTCATAATGAACAGAAACAGGCTTAGAGGTGATCCTTTTTGCACACCAGCTGATACCTCGAATTTCTCTGTAGTTCGGTGTGTGGTACGGACTCTCGCTGTAGATCTCTCACACATGTCTTAGACTTTGCTTATTATCAAGTTGTAGGAAAAATTTCCCGCCATGTTTGAACTGTCTATTCAAATTTATTGTTCTTTCTCAACAACAATCACACGATATAGGTGGCATCAATATTGACAGGATCTCCGGTGGAAGCAATGGACTTTTTTTTTGGCAGCAACTGCGAGTGAGTCTTTCCATTTTAATTCCACCAAACTTTGAGCATTGACTTCTGTGGGTATAGTTCTCGTTTTGCCACTAGAACCCAGCATCCTAACCTGTGATTTAATAAGAAGCTCACTTCTCGTCACTATTAATCGAGTTATCGGGGGAAGCGAGAATCTGTGGAAAAGTCAAAAGGTCTAGGCACGCATCCCTCAGCACTTGAGGCGGTGGCAGCTCAGGTCAAGATGAATACATGAATACATGAGTTGTATTCCCTTGTCTCTGTGAAGAGATGCAGTTGAATAGCTATTGTATTAGGTGTTGTTATAAGTCCTTGTGCTTTTTTTCGGATGCACTTTTTCCCACCTATTTGTGATCTTTCAGGTACAGCTCATATACGAGTTGAAAGCGCTAATCTTCCTCTACAAGAGGGTTGTGAACGGCGTCTTCTCAAACTACAGCATGCTTGAGTTTTAAGCCTGCAAAATGGAGCAATGAGCCAATGAAAAACAGCGCAATCGACAACCACGTATCCTGTCAATCAGTTGAAGCACGAAAGGCCATCAAAACTGGCCAAATGATCTGTATTAAGTATGAAAGAGATTTTCGATGACTGGTTGATCCTTACCGATGCCTGAACGGCGCAGTTTTTTTTTCTATGCCAGCAGTTACAAGAGACCGAATGCGTTCAACATCCACAGGAGGAGTAACTGAACCGGAATCCCTGCTTTTCTGGTATTGGAATTAAGAAGGTAGGAGGTGGTGAAACATGCTGACCTAATGTCATCTTAAGGCTTTCGTTCTCCGCTGTCAGACTAATAAACTCGCGTTGGATATCTGCTGATTCTCAAGTAACAGCTCACAGTTTCTATTAAGGAAAATGTCTAAGCGCTTCGCGTTCTCCATCAAGTAGGCAATAACTGTCCTCAGTTTGATCAGCAAAGCATCAATAGTGGTGAGGAGTTTTGCGACGTGGTCAAATTTGTTTGGCGGCGACAGCGATTCCTGAACGCCCGGTCTGGGCTCCTTTTGCTGCTCCAAAGTTTTGCCGGAGAGACGTGGGGCCTTTATTGTCATCAATTATTGCCAGCAAATTAAATGGAGTGTCTATCAAAACCTACAAATTTGACCCTCCAGACACTCAAAGCCCGGCTCGGAGACTGCCAAAGAAAAAAAATTGATCAGTTTGAAGACCGTCATGCCTCAAATTTATCAGGCGAAGACAGAAGAACCAGCTTGATCACCTTGACTCCCGTTGATCTTCGGGTATGCCGAGCGGGCGCCAGCAATCCTTCCATTTGTCCCTCTCGCGAGCCAGAGTTGTCCAGTGGATTCTGTCCGTTTGAGGGACAGGAGAGCATCGTATCTATCCTTGAAGGACTTCGTGAAGAAGTCTGACCATCGGGTTGGTGGTCTTCCTGTCGTGCGCTTAACGTCCCGTGGAGTCCAGTCGCTGACGGCTCTTGTCAAACGGTTGTCGTTAAAACGCATCACGTGTCCGGTCCATCTAATCAACTTGGCGTAAGCGGCAGCGTCCCTGATCTTCGATTGTTGACGAAGGGTGGAGCTCCGTATTCCAGCCCTCACTTGCGTGAGGCGGGTTATTCCTAGTATCACCCTCTCAATGGAGCGTTCGACGACGCTGACCGCATTCTCATCCTGTTGCGCAACGCCCAGGTTTCTGAGGCGTAGGTCAAAGCAGGGGGAACGGTTGTGTTGAAGAGGTGGGCACGGAGCCTGGTGTTCTTCGTCTTCTTCACTACGTCCTCGATGCTCTCGTAAGCTCCCCAAGCCGCTCGTTTCTTTTTGCCCAGCTCTGGAGCGAGGTCGTTCATCATGTTGACTTCCCGACCTAGGTATACGTAGCTGGAGCATTCGGATATGGTCGTTCCGTTAGCGAGAATGGGGCATCCGGGACCCATCCGTTCTTCATGAACATCGTCTTCGTCAGATTCAGCTGGAGACCAATCTTTCCACACGCGTCCTCGAAGTCGCCCAGCATCTGTTCCGCTTCGCTGATGGTTGGTGTTATAAGAACGATGTCGTCAGCGAAGCGAAGATGACTAAGTCGCCGGCCATCAACTTGCACTCCCATGCTATCCCATTCCAGTTTCCGCATGACGTCTTCGAGAGTGGCGCTGAATAGTTTCGGCGACACGGTATCGCCTTGCCGAACCCCTCTCTTGACGTCGATGGTGATGTCGTCGTAGAATGGAGAAATCCTGGTCGTGAAGTTGCTGTAGAGCTCACGAAATACCTTGATGTATTGAGTAGGTATGCCCTGGTTGCCCAGGGCTTCCAATACCGCTTCTGTCTCAAAAGAGTCGAAGGCTTTCTTCAAATCGATGAACGTGAGACAGAGGGGCATCTTATACTCTCGCGATACTTCGATGAGTCTAGTGACGGTGTGCATGTGGTCGATCGTACTGAATCCTTTTCGAAATCCTGCTTGCTCGCACAGCTGTCCCTCGTCTAGTGTCCTTTCGATCCTATTGAGGATAACACGCGTGAAAAGCTTGTAGACGATGGACAGTAGGCAGATGGGGCGATAACTGCCAATATCCTGCGGGTCTCCCTTCTTGTACAGCAACAGGTCCTGCTGGTCTTCCATTGGTTAGGTACCTTGCATTCCGACAGGTACCGCGTGAAAAGCCTAGCCAAGGTGGTAATGAGAATTGGCTGTAGGTTCTTCAGATGTTCCGGTCGGATCCTGTCGGGGCCCGGTGCTGTACGATTCTTCACCGACTTGATGGCATGTCGGATTTCGGAAGGGAGAACCGATGGGATAACATACCCGTCCTCCCTAAGATGACATTGAGGGAGGTGGATGTGGCTATCTAAGAGATCCGAGTAGAAGTCGTAGATGACCTTCTCCATTACCCGTCTTGACGAAGAAATTGTTCCGTCTAGGCGCCGTAGGGTGGACATCTTGCGATTGGCGAAGTTTCGGCGGGTGCAGCGAATGCTTTTCCCTGCCTCTGCGGCTTCGGCCAACACTGCTGCTCGTCTCTCCTTGAGGTCTTCTTTTATCGCTTCTCTGCACCGTTTTGCGAGCTCGGACGTTAGCTGGCAGTTGCCTGCGGCTCTCGCGGCTCCACGCTGGCGTATAAGCTCGAGGGTCTCGTAAGACAGTCGTCTCTTGGTGACTCTTAAACCCTCGTCGCTCTTTGCGCTGTCGCGAAGATGCTGTACAAGCCGATCGTACTCTTCGTCGATGTTGTCGACTACCGCATCTTCCCAAAAGCCGGCTAGCGAAGTGAAAAGATCCCAATTGATGACGGGTTTGGGACTCCTTCTCTTAAACTTCACGGCTTTCTCTCCTTTGCGTGAGAAGAAGAATCTTGCACGAAGGAGGCGATGGTCGGATCCGGTGTAGAACTTTGGTACAACACCGACGTCGGTCAGGCAGAACCTTCGATTGACGATGATGTGGTCAATTTCATTATGGTACTCTCCACCGGGTGACTCCCACGTCGAGCGTAGGGAGGTTGGCTTCTGAAATTGTGAGTTACCATGAATGGTCTTCGTCGCCATGATGAACTCAGACAGCCTCTCTCCCTGTTCGTTCCACTGCAGGACGGGGTACCGATGTGAAGTTCCTCAGGCGTTCTCCTAGGACCAATCTTGGCGTTGAAATCGCCAACGATGATCTTGTAGAATGTGTGGTCTTCCCTGTAGAACTTCTCCAAGTCCATATAGAAGGCCTCGATATTCCCTTCGTCGTAAGTGGATGTTGGAACGTAGGCGACGAAGATTGTCAAGGCTGGTATTGATCCACATCTTCTCAACCGCAGACGATCGATTCGGGTTGTCAGCTGTTCGAATGAGTCGATGTTCATGACCAAGTTCGTGTTGACGAGGACACCGACTCCACCAACTCCTCTACTGTCGCAGGTTCCAAGGAACAGTTCTTCTCCAGTGTCGAAGGTGGCGTTCAATGGTCGGTGTCTCCTCGTCTCGGTCAGTCCGATGACGTCGTACCTGATCTTCCTGGCCTGCATCATCAAATCCTCGATGGAAGCCTCCGATGCAAGCGTGCGTGCGTTGAAGGTACAGACCGTCATCATAGTCCTTCTGGTTTTAGGCAGCCTAGATAACCCCTCGGACCTCGTTCTCACTGGCGCTGCCGTACCAGTAACTCTTCCGAGATCAGGGGAACACTCTCTATTATTGCTGTGTCGAGCTTGAAAAATTTAAAGCCCACAGGAGATAGCTTGCTGGGCTCTATTCCTCCGTGGGAGGCTGGAGTGTGATTTCACCGGGAAGTTAGCCGGGCTTCCCGGGAGTGGACGATGGAGCTTATTTGTTGGAGGCGAATACCGAACCACCTCCCTTGTACCCCCCAGTCACTTGAATGCAGGGCTTTTGGTCGGATAGATGTGCAGGATACAATCTGCAGACACGCAAGCACACCCATGCACGCATGCATGAACATGTCCACGCGCTGGCAGAAGGTATAGATCGTTCCGACACTGCAGAGACAGGGAGTCCATCCCCTGAATCCACCCGCGTCTCAGGGCAGGCACAAGGTCGCGTTTGGTCCGCGATTAGCCCCCTATCCGCCACCTGGGGACGCGCCACGTACCCTCGCGACTAACCGGCTGGGATCCCTCGTATGAGGGAGATCCGTGGAAGACAGAAGAATACCGAGTTAAAATACACATGTTGCAGTGACACTGGATCATATGCTCTTCATTTCCACCACGCCACTATGCTACTCACTGAGACAGTAAATAATAAATAGTTCTAAGCGGAGTCGTTAGTAGAAAGTGACAGCGTTTCATATCGAGCGCGCGCGGAGCAGCACGAGTGTGGAATACTCTGCAGTTGCGAAACAACTTCGGTCAGGAAAAACGTTTGGAAGGCGACTATAGGCTGGACGAGATATTCTTTAGCAAGTAGCAGGCCACTCTCGCCACTCTTGCTCGGCACAAAGTCACTGCTGGTCCTAACGCTCAGCATTATGTAAGCCTAGCTGAAGCATTCCACGCAGAGTTTCAAAGCCCTATGTGCGACGTAATCTGCCCACGTCGGGTATGCTCAACTTGTGCAGTCAAATTCCACAGGAATAAACACTGAGAAACCTGCTGTAACAATTGCATTCCTGCTGACTGTACAGCTCTGATAAGTTGTATAGCACTTATTTTATTGAAGTTCCAATGCATCACACAGAATTTGATTCAAAAGTTATAGTGAAGGACCACAAATTGGGTCATCCCGAGTAATGCGTCTCCTCTCACACATGGAAATGAGAAGATGCCTTGTCTCCGGCAGCACTGATAGATGAGGAAAAGAGGTACATAATTCATTCCGTTTATGTTCGTGGAAAATGGTTTCTATGAGCGTGGAAGATCTCTCTTGGGCAGAGACGCAGGCGCTCAGCATGCAGAGGGCGCGTGTCTCTGCCCGAGAGAGCCGCGCAGCGGTCTCGACCCTTGTCTGTGTACACTTGGAGTTCCTGTATAGACGGCGTGGACGAGGCACAACATCGCGATAATAACAGTGACTACCAGACTGATCCATCACGTGGGTCTGGTCACAAAATTTCATAGTGAAAAAACTAGCGAATATGAACCCCTCAGTCGCTTCGTAGCCTAGTATTGCTGCCACATAGTGCAAACTACTCAAGAAAAAAAAACGAAGAAAGCTGAATCATTGATTGATTTATTTATCGCGTCTTATTTACAATGCCATGGATACACATTTCAGTTAAAATACAAATTCTGGTTGAACAGTTACCATTAAGCTGAAAGAAGTATAGTTTTGATTTTCATCTATGCTACACATATCTTTGACTTAACAGCTCGTTTGAACGAAGCACTGGAACACTAGGTGGGGTTTCTCCTGCTTATTTTAATGAATGCAATTCCTGCCCTAACAGTAAAACTAGTTTTGCCTACTAGACGGTTAGGTTTTGGGAACGCGATTCTAAATGCGCCACCTCTAGTAATTCAGTGTATTATGCTGAAAAAATCAAGAGCAGTAATATTAGTCGTAGGGTTAAGCAATTTATGTACCATTCAAATATCGAGCATTATTCGTCTGGATTCAAGGGTTACAGGCCAAGACGACCATTTATGATACTGGAATTGGGAACATTAGAATAAGAAGTTTTCCTCATTCTAATGAACAATTCTCTAGTAAAATTATTCTGAACTCTTATAAGCAGGACATCTTGTTTTCGGTAGGAATTAATGACCGTGGAACATCTTTCCAGTATAGGCCTTGCATACATTTTATACGCTAGTAATAACAGGTTCATGTCCTTAGTTGACAGAACTTTAGAAATTTGTAAGCTACGAGTCATTGCTTTTCGTTTTCTCATTCGCATAACAAACAGCACTGCCATCGTCATGCAAGTTCACTTTTGACACAGCACCAATAAATGATGCCACGCTGTCGATCGATATGTACCAAAACCTGTGCTGAATCATCGAGAAGTATAGCAGCAGCAAGGGCGAGTGTAGTGCGTTACACACATTCTACTCTTTCTCTTCGCACTGTTTATGTACTGTATGCATTATGTTGTTGCGCTAATCAATTCCAAATACAAAGGGAAATATTTCTTGATATACTCATCTATCCGAAGTTCATTTATTATATTTACTGCCACCATCACGCACGGTTGCAGTCACACTGGAGTCCCGCACAGAGCTTGTCCATCCTGGAAAACTTCCATCCTAAAGCAGAAGATGACATTCGAAAACGTGTGCAACTTACGGAAAATTCTCTTTGGGGACGAAATCAGTTTCCGGTATTCGCCGTTAAACGTAATAATGATCAGGCTGAAAAGTAGATCTCACATCTGTCATCAGCTATGTAACCGTAAGAGCTCAACTCACGCATCCGTGCAGTGCACCAGATTCCACGCTACCGTGGTTAGAATCCAAACGGACCAGCGGTCTTGAACTTGCCATGCAAGGTGGAAGTAGGTATAAAGTTCTACAACAAATACCATGCCTTGAAGGACTGCCTGGAAATGCAATAATAAATTTAATGCACAGTAGATACGTGCAGCTTTCGAGTATTCGTCTGGAGTTGATTCCAGTGCAGGAGAAAGAGGATAAATGCATGTTTTTGTAATGTTGTTATTTCCCACTCGTTTCATCTCGCTTTGTCAAGAAATTCCAGATTTGCAGTTTTGACTCCTGTACGCCACGAACCTAGGTGTTGCCTTTGGCGAACCCAGCACCCTTCACCCCTGGTAACATCAACACCAAACTATCATAAAATTTGAAAACCTAACAGAACATTTCTGTCAAGGTTCTGAATGGAGCATTCAGTGGCGTGGGGGTGGCCCATCCGCGGCCTCGATAAGAACCCCGCGCGACCGCGCCACGCACCTGAATCGGTGCCGTCTGCCGCCGGTATGCTATTTTTAGGCGCTTTTCTTCCCCATTTCTTCGAAAATCTCTGAAATGCTGTAGAAAAACTGCCAGAAATAGCATAACAGCGGCCGAAAAACCATTCACGGCTCGCGCGGCGCGGTCGCGCTGCATTCTTTTCGAGGTCGTGGATGGGCCACCGCCACTGACGTCCACTGTACATGTTATTTGTCTTTTCTAATATCACAGCACCTGAGGAATTGCGGATAATATGGATTTGAATTGTGAATTTCAAAAATCAAAGGATTGGTACTTCCTGCCCAAGTTTGAATTGTTTCCCAAAGCTATTCACCATTTTTGTCCCCTGATTCTTCTCCTTTAGAAATCACGTGCTCTGATATCGAAAAACTCTGATAAATGTGCTATATTAATGTCGCCCAAACAGCATAAAACGTCAGGTAGAAACCGTAGCAGCATCTCCTCCCATTTGCTGCCATCTTCCGACAATTGCTGCTTCTAATACATTCTCAGACATTCCACGGATCGGAGCCGAACCGACTCCGCCAACTATTACCACTAGCAACGAAATAGCAACGGCCGTTGCCGCAGCAAAGGTGGGTGCTATTGCGTTGCTGCTAGCAACCGACGGTTGCTATTGAGTTGCTATTCGGGCCACATATGGCGGCCATGCTCTGTAGAATGTAGACATGTTCTGCAGACTTCACCTGTCAAGACGTGTGACGCCTTCACGGTAGAACACGTCCACACGTGTCTCTTCACGTATATCATGATCATGTTAGAAATCGAAGCTCCTCCTTGATTCTACGTTAGCAGCCGTCCAGAACCGGCTGTGGAGGAGAAAGTGAGTTGTTACTCATTTGTTTATTCGTTTTCATCCAATACACGACGGAGTGATAAGGGTGCGCCTGCACCAAGGTGGAGAAACGCCTCGAGAGGGGTCCAACTGTGCGAAGGAGGCTTCATCTGGCTAAGTTTGACAATAAATGTTCTTTAAGGAAGAAATGCGCGGACTACAGGAACATTCTGGCAACTCGGACAAAAAACAGCCTTTGTTGAAGTACTATGAATCAATACAGCACTGGCGTGCATGACTAATCGTACCATCTGCCATTCCGACTACCCTTTAAGAAATGAATAATTCTTTTAAACTAGATTAATCACAGTTCACGTGTTGAAAAGGTCAAACTGCGGTTTCAATATTGATTTACCGTTGAATATCCACCAATGCATTTACCTTCACGCCCAAATTACGCTCTCTCAGACACCCGGCGCGGTGGGCGCTCGCCGGCTAAACGCCCGGCTGCGCCAAGTACAGCGGACGTCAATCACGGCTAGTATTCCCGCGGTATGGGGCGCCGCACCACCCATGCGGCGCGGCGGGCTCGCTGGGTGCTGTTGAGGGGATTTTCAGCTTTTCTTTAGTTTCTGCGACAATTCCACTCATTTGTGGGCCCTCTTGATAAATGTTTGAATTAGAGTGACGCCGATTCAATTCTAATATCTGAGTTTGAGGAAGATATCGTCTTGCAGTTTGTTTCCTACGAAGAGGTTTTTTCTCAGTGCTTATTAGCTGTTGTATCGTGTAAGAGGGGTTCGGCAAGGCGATGCCGTGTCGCCAAAACTATTCAGCGCCACTCTCGAAGACGTCATGCGGAAACTGGAATGGGATAGCATGGGAGTGCAAGTTGATGGCCGGCGACTTAGTCATCTTCGCTTCGCTGACGACATCGTTCTTATAACACCAACCATCAGCGAAGCGGAACAGATGCTGGCCGACTTCGAGGACGCGTGTGGAAAGATTGGTCTCCAACTGAATCTGACGAAGACGATGTTCATGAAGAACGGATGGGTCCCGGATGCCCCATTCTCGCTCAACGGAACGGCCATATCCGAATGCCCAGCTACGTATACCTAGGTCGGGAAGTCAGAATGATGAACGACCTCGCTCCAGAGCTGGGCAGGAGGAAACGAGCGGCTTGAGGAGCTCACAGAGCATCGAGGACGTAGTGAAGAAGACGAAGAACACCAGGCTCCGTGCCCACCTCTTCAACACAACCGTTCTCCCTGCTTTGACCTACGCCTCAGAAACCTGGGCATTACGCAAGCAGGATGAGAATGCGGTAAGCGTCGTCGAACGCTCCATCGAAAGGGTGATGCTAGGAATAACCCGCCTCACGCAAGTGAGGGCTGGAATACGGAGTTCCTTTTTAACAACAACCGTTGGACAAGAGCCGTCAGCGACTGGACTCCACGGGACGTTAAGCGCACGACAGGAAGACCACCGACCCGATGGTCAGATTTCTTCACGAAGTCCTTCAAGGATAGATACGATGCCCTCCGTGTTCCTCGAACGGACAGAATCCACTGGACAACTCTGGTTCGCGAGAGGGACAAATGGAAGAATTGCTGGCGCCCGCTTGTTATACCCGATGATCAACGGGAGTCAAGGTGATCAAGGTGATCGTGTAATGCGTGATTTGCGGCCTTCACTGTGGTTGATGACTAGCTTTCTCCTATTCACGATGATTTTTAGGTCAAGCGTGTGAAGACAATGCATCGTGCTTTTACAGGGAATTGTGCCAAAGACCCTAACTTGAGGATATGCCCGAGGCAGTTGTTGACTCTGTAATAGGTTCGTCCACCTTCTCATTACTCAACTTTAGAGCATTCTTTCCACGATGTCTTGATTTGCTTCATTTCAGGTGCTGCTTGGATGGATTGCTCTTGGGTGCACCGGAGCTTTAGTTGGCTAAGGATGAACTCATCGAAAGTCCAATCCAAGTGAGCTAACAGAGAAAATTCTGTCGAATCACTGTAGAAAAACTGGGCTTACTGCATTTTGGACGAAAACGCGCTTGCGGAATTGAAAGTATCCCGAAACCTCCGGGGAGCGCGCACCCGTCAGGCCTTGGGTCGAGCATTGTGAGTTTTTCAGACATTTTTCTGAGTGAAGGGGATACGACTGGTCTAGGAGAGTGAACATGACTTTTCGATTTATGGGCGGCGGAAGACGACGAATGTACACGTTTCAACAGGACAATGCAACAGTCCATGTGGCCAGCCCTACAAAAAGTTGGTTTAATCGGCAGCACTTCCGGCTAATGCACTGGCCGGCCTGCAGTCCAGACCTTAACCCAATATTAACCTGTGGGGAATACTGGCGCGGCATGTATATGCCAACGCTCGGCAGTACAGCAGTGTCGCTGAGCTGGAAACCGCTGTGAGAGGAGCATGGGACTCAATAGAGACTAGCACTTTGGAAAACCTCGTAGATGGAATGCAAAGAAGAATTTTTGAAGTGATTTATTACGAAAGAGGTCCCACAAAGTACTAAGTTATGTTTATTTCGAGTAAACGGTTAGTTTTTTCGACCGCCTACATATTTATGAAACGGTCTGATATCGCTTTGATATAGAAGATTTGATACCGTGGAGCAGGCTTTTGAGCTCGTGATATGGAAATTTCGTGACATGCCGAATACAACCGACTTGGTGGGGGTTTTCAAAAATCGGCGCAATGTTACGATACCGACAAATTTGGGGGTGTTCGGCGCAATGTTACGATACCGACAAATTTGGGGGTGTCTACATATTTATGAAACGCGCTGTATAAGATCCCATTTCTATCACAGTAAAAGGTAACTCTCACAGAAATCACTTTGTTAGATGGCGTGTTGCTTGCGTCGGTATAACATTTTAACCGAGAGCCTGTCCCATTGCTAGTAATTTGGTCAAAGATCCCTGCTGACAGAAGAAGATGAGGACATTGCTAGCTTCGTGCCAAGTACAGTCTTCTTCTCTACTGCCATACAACAGAGAATGTGTCACCTGCTTCAAGAAGTTGATCTCTCTTTTACGTCTTTCATCCGTTTCACATTGTCCCATTTTGCGTAACTGTAATATAAATAGTGATTTTCCTTCATCCAAGTCACTGTTAGTGAGAGTGCTTTCGATTTTACCTGCATAGAGGTTAAATGCACTTTTATGATGGTTACCGTGTCTACAGCAGCAATGATAACGACGACCGTCAGGTCTTTGTAGAAATCGAGATAAAGCGATATAAAGGTGCAATCCTGAACGATCCTCATGTCACAAAATTAAGAAAAAATAAGCGCTTTAGTCATTCCAGCTGTCAAAAATTACCTGAGTTCGAGTGAACACAAAAGCCCATATACTGCCATCGTAGACAAAATCGCAATCAACTTAAAAGATTTTCTCTAACCCCTTTCCCAGTGTGTTACTGTAATCTGTAATTGGTAAAACCCACATAAGCCATATGATATAAGACATCGGACAATCGATACGAGCCACGAAATTGCAATTAATACCTTTGTGTTCGTATGACTGGAAAAAGTGGATAAGTAAATTTATAACCCTCACAACTTTGGGAAGCTAAAGAGGTACGCGGCCCATAGCTTTTAATCTTTTCCTAGGACAGAATCAATTCTTTAAACGTGCTAGAAGTGAAGTGATAAAGGTTACGTTGGGCGTTTTTTTTTCACATAAAGTATGAACTAATCATGAGAAGAAAATCGTTCTATGGTAATTGTGAACATGGATTCGTACTTGAATAAATACTCGGACACGTCGTAATCGGGTGTGCAGCGTTGTAGCTGCAAAGGGAGGTATGGACGGGCCTTGTGATTGGCCAGTTGGATGGATTGACCAATCTCGGAGCACGGCCGCACCGCTTCTCACAGGTACAACGCCTCACAGCCGCCATTATCAAAAAGCAGTTCAAACTTAGGACTACTATTAAGCTCTCAGAAGAGTTTCGGCGTTTTTCGTCCAAGGATAGAGGATTTATGACAGGGAAAGCTTGGCTATTGTTAGAAGTTATTGTTAGGGACAAAGGATGTGGATGAGGAACAACCCGTCCACCGAAGGTCGGCCCCGCCCACTTCGTTTTGTTTCTCGCTAAATGGAAAACATCGCGTGAGATTGGCTCATCTGAGGACAATCTGAGCCAATCTCACGCGATGTTTTCCATCTATAGAGCTTTCTGTACAGAAGGCGAACGTTCTGAGCCGCTTCACTCGTTTTTGATCAAAGCTAAAAATAGGGAGTTTTGTCTCTGAAAACGAGCATATTCGCGATCTGGTTTTCATTTCCAATGCTGCAACTTAATCTGAGTTCAATTCCTGAAAGAATATTTCTGTAGGAGAAGGAATGCACTCTTAAATGCCCATGAATATTTGGCCTATTGCAAGAGATGGGGCGGGATGCCACCAACTTGTGAAAAGTGAGAGGGGGAGGGGGTTATTTGGCAACCTAACAGTTTTCACTTCAAGAGAGGGTATGTCATTATGCTTTTTTACTATTATTATGCTGTATAGGTTCACTCGAATATTATATTTCATAACTTCGCATAGTCAATAATTGAATATCCGATCCTAATCTTTAAATGTACTCACTATGGAACTTAAAGGCACGGTCCGAGCAAAATTCCTGGAACTTAAAGGCACGGTCCGAGCAAAATTCCATCTCCCGAATTTCTACTGGATTCGTAGCCCATGGTGACGCTTTGGACGAGAACTATAGAAAAATCCGTGAGAAGGTCCCACAACAAGCGCTTTCCATCGACCAATTTCGGCACCGCGTTTGCGGGTTTGCGGCGTTCGTGCTTTCAAATGGCGCTATACGGCGCGCCCTACATGATATCTATTGTGACGTCTAAAAATCCATATTCCAGGGATCGGTGGTCCGTTTGATGGGGTGAGTGAGTTTTCACCAAGTGTTTGTTTGGCTTTATATATTTAAGCGTCCATCGTTGCTCAGTATGCACGCACCCAGCCTTTGTCGACTGGAGCGCGTTTTCCCACGGCTACCGTAATCGTAGGACGTTTTGTCCCATATTTAGCGATAGAGCTCATACCGAAGTCTCGAAGTTGAAATGCGCGCTACACGTATGGTTTGGACTTCAGAGAGCAAAAAAACTTGGGTGGGCAAGATTTTGACCGAACCTTGCTTTTAAGAACAGCAAATGCATTCTTTTTTTTGCTTTTATCGGCAGTGCTGACAGCTTTCTAATTCAGTGTATCTGTGGAGGAACATTTCTCAGGTTCATGCAAAACTCTTTCCATTCTCTTCTCTAGTCAGAAAACAGTGATGTACTTTTGCGTTTGTTGCAGGTACAGATTCCTAATATGCGTCTTTGCTTATAATATCCATACCTGAAGTATGTGTCGCATTTCCACGAAAAACATATAGCGCACATTCGGTTGAGTGCTATAAACAAATGTGAGAATATACAGATGTCGTAGCACATCAGAAGAACGATTCCAAAGCGTCGTGAAAAAGACTCCGCTGCTTGGATATTACTGCAAAACAGATCGCGGGTACAGTTCTCTTCTCGACCTTAGTTGTTGAAGAAGTTGTGTACCCACAAAAACACCATTGGAGAGTAGTAAAAGGCGAATATGGAACAGAGTACAGCCTCGCCACTAGACTGGCTGGTCATCAGAAGTCCAAACGCGTTTCTCATTGACGGAAGACGCTGTGTAGACGTGGCTACGATCCAGTTAGCGACAGATCCGATGAACGATATCTGTATGTGGAAAATTTTTGGAAGAATATTGAATGTTAGTACATCGCTCTATCTAGGAAGTTATGTTGTCACACATATCCAGCTTTGGTGTAGATGACAACAAAATGGAGTTTTTTTACCTATTTAACTAACCATAAGAAGCAACAAAAATGAAACATAGGTGTTTTTAAAAATAGCTTAGGAGCTTAGGCGCCAAGAGTTAGTTTGGTTTGAAAACGAGAAGAGCTCACAAAAAAGATGACCACAGCTGCAATTTGATTGTCCTGCATCGGCCAGGTGATGTATTCTTGAAGAAGCTGTTGAAAGTACTTGAATAAAAGTTCAAATCTTAATGGCAGTAATATTTTATACGTAGAAATAAAGCTGTAATTCATACGGATTAATGATTCTGAAATAGCAGTGAGAAAAGGCTCGTTGTACTAGCACAGGTCACACTCAAAAGAAATAAGCGCACAGAATGCACAGCCAGGATTTGTTGCTCATCTCCGGGCTTGTTCTAAAGTGGACACTTATATAGGGTCATGAAAAGTTGAGAACTAACAATTGGCAACCGTAATTACGCAGATTGGCTTCATTGTTGTTAAGTTTACTACAGCATTTCACAAAGAAAAAACGCGAGCGAAGAAAATAGCCTATGTCAATAATAGGATTACGATACGAAGGATTACTATACAACAATTGTTTGTTAATTGCTGTTTGTCTGTAGCAGTAGGTAAACTGTAAACAATCCCTGTAAGACAATGTGACATTAGAACGCTTTCAGAATGATTCATTCGAGATGCGCACAGATGTCTTCAATGTATATGCGACCACTCTATAAAGGTTGTTGATCTGACTGGACTAAATATAAAATGCATATTTGTGTTTGTTGTATACACATAGGTATCATAACAAAATTTCGGTTACAATGGTTTTTCAAGGTGGAGAATCCGCCGCATATAGCAGAGAACTCTCTTGGTTGCTGCCCCTTCAGGAAGCTCAAAATTTGGGGTGATCGTACAACTATGGAACGCTGTAATCCGGCGCTACTCTATTTCCTTTGCACCCAATTCTAACAGAAAATTCTTGCACTCGTGCACCGCTTCTGTTTTATGCCAAATAAATTTGAAAAATCGGAGAACTTTAAAAAGAAAGAGCACCGCTTCACGGCTTCTTGTCTCAGACTCGAGCGCCAGCCTACTTTCGAGCCATCCAACATAGGAAATAGGGGAAAAATACCCACCGCATTTCGCACGGACGGTAGTGTCTGGTCAAAGCTGCACAACTCCTAATGCTTGGGAGATTAATTCCCGTCATTCTCAAGTTTTGAACAATATCAACCGTTGCTTCATAATTTTTCATGCGGTGAACTCTTTGTCACCTATAGAAACAATAAAACCCGAAGATTTCATGGTGTTTGCAGGAATACGTTTTAGCACAAAAAAGGCTGTGTAAACGTGTTCGCCTGTAGATGTATAATGGTACGTATCGTTATAACGATGTATTGGATATCTCTAGCAATTCTACTGAGTTTGGGAGAATCCTCCATGAATTCTATGATCTGCCAAAAGACTAATGTTAGTTGCAGAGAGATGCAATTTCTGGATCTTACGGGTGAAGGACACCAGATGTCTGCGGCAGTTCAGAATGAGATATGCCTCCTTATGTGAAGTTGACTATGCTGATTTTGATTGTGTTTTAGCGTCGCGCTTAATGCCATTGCGGAAGAAGTTATGTATGACCTTGTCTGGGCAGTATATGGGCGCAGTTTCTGCGGTGACCTACCACAACTTCATATAGGAGGCGTTGCCACAAAAAATGGGTCCACAATTCGTGATCAGCAGTCCATATAACCCTGTATGCAAAATCTCAGCAAAAAATGCATCACTAAGGGCAGAGAATGGCGCCTTGATCAGTTCCTACTACCACCACTTACAAGGCAACGCTACTTAATCTCCCGTTGCGCTGCGTCTGCATTTACGTAGAGAGTAATTGTCCTTGATAGAGCAGTTCAGCCGAATAGTTAGCATACATTAAGTCGTGGTTCGTTATTTTTATCATTTTAACTATAATACCTATTTAATCCAGCTACAATGCATTTGAGTTCGTGACGTGAAACTTTCTCCGTATCGAAAATTCATAGTACGGACAAGTATTAGGTGCGTGCAAAAGTTCCGGGGCAGTTGATGGCATTTCACCGTTCAACGTCGTTTTGTTTCTGGCGTTTACGATATCCTGCAACGGTTTCCACATATGCAGGTAGCCTGAAACATCTGCTACCTATATTACTTTTGGCTCGGGTCTAGGTCAGAGCGTTGCTCTGTTTTGGGTGTAAAACCAATGCTATGAGTTGTTCAATAATTTGGGGAATTTCGCTTTATAAAATCAAATCTAGACTAGCAACAAGAGAAGACCCATAGCATCAATAATGCGTTTGTGGAGAATATGTTCTTCAAAATGCCAGATGCCCGAAGGTTCCTAAGAATTCTTAGCGGGGATGAGAGCCCGGAAATTGCTTCACAAAATGGTCAGAGATCTGGTCATCGCAAAGGCGCCAGAAAAGAGCAGGTTGAAAAGACCTCGTGCAAAGTGCGCAAGACATTACAGTTAATTTAGTCAACAATGTCTCGTCACTTGAAGAAAATCGGTAAGAAGGGGAAGATGAGTACGTGGATTTTGCGTGAGTTGAGCGAAGAGCACCAACGTCCACACTGGCAAGTCTGCAGCTATTCGACCTTCAGATTTTTCAACAATTTGTTTCATGGAAGAATTGCTATTGGTGATAGAGAACGGGTCAGCTTTGATAATAAGAGGAAGTCATCCCAAAATCCGGATTCCCGCCACCCACCTAAAATTGGCCGAACCGTCACTACCTTCTTTAGAAAAATTTTGACCTTTAATGGTCAGCAACGTGACTCATCTGCAATGAATTTGTTTTCTAATGAATGCACAATAATCGCCCCGTAGTGGTTTCTTTTCCCTAAAGTAATCATGGAAAAACTCTCAAGCATAGGGCCGACACAGGCGGAAATGTGTGGTCTGTTCCGGCTGTGAGATAACGTTCACCAGCATGATACAGTGTAAACCGTACAAAGAATTGGCCATTCGTGCTCTGAATTTCTAGCCTAACCGGTTTTACTCCTTATACCTGCCTCTAACAGATTATCCCTATTTCAACTTCTTACAGCTTTACCTCCGCTGTAAAACTTTTAATGAACAGACCCTACTGGAAAACGACGTGTGCCACTATTACAGATGTAGACCTGTCAAGTTTTCAGCTTCCGGGAAAATCTTTCCTGTGCCATATAGGCAACATTATGCAGATGCCAATGCTTTTTGCTTTGAACAAAATTGCTGACTCTGAGTCAAGTTATGGCGTTTTGAAAAATTAGGTGGAACTGTCCCGGAACTTTTGCACGCACCTAATAATAAGGGAATACCCCACAGGGCGGGTCCACAGGATGTAGTAGCCACACAAGAGGAGAAAGTCCAAAGATCAAAGTCCCACACTTTACTTCATTCATGTTTTTGTTCTTATTCTTGTTCCCTTTTCTTTTCCTTGCCTTTTTTCCCGAGGACTGAAGTAGGCGTTTTCCTCATGGTTGCGACAATTTTCTATTGAGAGCATCTCTATGTCCTCTTCGATTCTCTCTAACGATTTCGATCTTCCTTTCAATCGACTGACCCTACTGAGGATATGAGTGCTAAGCTCAGCAGGCCCACGCTGTAAACTCAAAAGACAGAATTCTTGACACGTTCGCGACAACGTGCACGATCGGTCGCGCACGCGATGTCCGCAGCGTGGGACCGCTTGCACAACCGGACGAGCACGCCCTGTTTAACGTCCTATCTTGGTGAAGCGTTTTTATTTAGCTAATTCCTACTTGGTAATGTAATAACAGACATACAAGTTTTCTGTACACGTGGTGGGCGAAGCAGATATTCTCTCAACTTTTTCATTGGTCTTTCGAACTGAGACAGCTAAAAGATCAACAAATTTTCAGATAAACCATGGCAATAACAAAACAGTTGACAACAAACATGGGAAGGAATTCTTGAGAATTTCGATCGGGAACATAACTTCTATGCAAGTAGTTAGCGTTCTACATGGAAGGGAAAAATTACTACCCCGTGGGACCAAGTGCACAACCGGTCGAGCACGGCACTCAAGAGTCCAAAAGCGCGCGTGTCCCTCGCATCGGTACGTTCAAAATCTGCTCTGTCGCGAACGTGTTGAGTTCATTTACGTCCAAATATGTTGTGCCCTGAATACAATTACCTTTGCACAAGCCTACTAGAAGGAAACATGCCCAGTGGGAGAGTAGAGAAAACGGGTAGCAAGCCAAAGCGAAGGAGCGATTGTAAACTACTCACAAATTTATGCAAACAAAGTAATAGAAGTATTTTTGCTTCTGCAATCCAACGCACACTTCGAATCACAATTTTTCATCAAGTATGCCGTTAAAGAACGGAACTTCAAGTGTCGAGCACAATGGATTCTTTTGGGTTGCATGCTATATCTTTACTAATAGATACATATAAAGTGTTGCATGGAATGTAACAACTGCAGCAGCAAACACAAGTAATAAAAAACCAGTGATTCACTTTTCAGAAGCTCCCGTTGTTGAAGTGTAGTTGGCTACTGAGCTCTTTGTCTCTGAAAAAATCGAATAAATAGAATTTGTCGTCCATGTTTTTTCGTAGCATATTCCTCCTCTGAAACTTTGCTGAAAAACTACTGGTTTAAAAAAAGTACAGCTGTTAGTGTAGGTGAACATCCCAGCTTCAACAATACTCCTTGGCCTCATTTAAGATTAAAAAAAAACTAGTGCACGAGGACTGTGCATTCTAGATGCATTGATAATCATGCTTATTTTAATATAAATTGCAACATACTGAAAATATTCTTCGGCGATGCAATCAGTTTTCGGAACTCGACATTGAATCCAATGATAATAAGCCTAAAATTAGATATAACCTTTGAAGCTGCACACCACTACTACTCAACAACTTACGAGTCGCTGCAATGGACTACGTTCCACATCACAGTACATAGAGCCCAAATAATCCAACGGTTCTCAAATTTCAAAGATAGGTGAAAATAAGTGAAGAGTTCTACGACAAACACAACACCTTGGAGGATAACCTGGAATTGACATATCAGCTCACTGCTACCAAATGTTGAAAGGCATTCTCATTTGCAAAAGTAGAGCGATAAAGGTTTCTAATTAGTGCCTCGTTCAGTCACTGAGGGACGACCTGCTTGAGCATCACTTCATCAGCTAGAGGTTTTGATCGGCGGTTATTATCTTGTTCGAAACTTTTCCTGCAATCTAATGGCGGTCATTAGGTTGCAGGAAACGCCATGAGGTTGCAGGAAAGAAGATGGAACACTCTATATTTTGAAAATTCGAATTTCAGTGGATAGTGAAGGCTAGCTTGAATACACTATCTTTACCTGCTTTAAAAAATTGATTTCCTTTTTGCGTCGCACATCCATTTCACATCTGCCTCCTCGGCAGGTCTGAAGTAGTCAAAATAGCTGACGAGCTCAAGCTATCTAGCAATACCAAGTGAGCCTATGATTACCACGTACCTGCACATTCGTCACGTGCACCTTTACAATAGCTATGATATCTAGTGTGGCAATAATTACGACGATCGTCACATCTTTGGAGAAATCAAGATATTTGGATATGAATTTGCAGTCCTGAAAAAACCGCGTGTGGAGCAAAAACTTTAATTATAAATACAGTTTGATTGCCAGCCAGTACCTCTGTTCCAGTAAATAGAAATGTCCATATGCTTTCTTCATAAAAAAGATCACAGTCAACTAAAATGAGATTTTCATCGTCAATTATTTTATAGTGAAACTATGCACAACTTACATAAACCGTATGATATCACACATCGAGTCACGGCTGCGATCCACGTGATAGCAATGAAGATTTTGGTGTTGAAGTTGCTGAATGGGAACGGCTATTACGTTTTGCATAAATCCAGCCGTCGGTAAGGTGTGCATGAATATAACGGACTACTCCTTCAGACATTTGGGCAGGAGTACAAAATGATATCTCCCGCTCCAGTGTGAGCAGGAGGCATCAAAGCTGCTAGTGTTTGTTTCGCAAGATTCCGATTTTCTCCCACGCCCTCCTGCTGGAAACCGCATCTTGTACCATGATGCTGCACGGGAGACCGCAAACTCAGACGTTAGGGCGTTTGGAGCGTTGGCCCACACAGTGTCTCGTGGCATGACACTTACAGGACAAACGCAAAAGTGGGCGGAGTTGGCGCGCTTATTCCGCCGTTAGTTGCGCCTTGTCCTGCATTCGGGCTGCCGTGATCCTGCTACGGGGATGGCAGGATTAAGGCAGATCATGTTCTACTGCAATGGATGACTACAAAAGTAGTGCAAAAATGAGTTCGTCAGGCACGTATGTGCGCCCTGCTCCAGCGCTCGACGAGGCGGACATCTACGGAGAGGCGGATCTTCCCGTCCACGCCGAGTCTGCACGCGACCACTTCCAACGCATCTTGCGTGGCCAAACGGTACAATGGGCCACAGTTTCAACCGGGCCTCAGTTGGCCAGACAAAGACAAAGTGGGCGGGTTCACCGACGCTCCAAACGCCCGAATGTCCGACCAGGTCCCACACATATCTCATGGCAGATCATTGCCCGAGGCCATCACTTCAGCAGAAACTCAGTCGACCAGAGTAAAAAGTCACGTAAATTTCCACGTCTCCGCTCCGCGTGGAGTCTAAACTGGAATTTCTCAACAGAGGTGTTACATATCGCTCGCTCGAGAAGGTTTGATACCAGACATTTGTGGAAAAGACACATCCTCCGGTTGGTCGGATTTGGCCCAAATTTAGGGAACGGGCGACTAGTCTCCGACCTGGATTCCGCACGAGTGTCTGGTAAACGAATGATACTTAGTCGAAGTGGCCATTCGTGATGCGAAGTGTATTACCACGTGCAGTTTTCGCTTTACCTCTATTTGAGCTCGTATAGAAGACCGTACCCGAGACAGCGATTGACTCATTCACGGTCCTCACATACGAGCTTAAATAAGGGTTGCGCAGCTGTACCGGCAACATACTAGCAAGCCTCTTGTTTTCTCCAAATACATTCGATAGTATGAAGGCTCTGGAGCAGCTACCAACCACTGTCTTGAGTCCATACATGAGTATCTCAGTTAACTCTGCACCGAAGAAAAGTCTGACTCACTAAGCAGACCCCCGAAAAAAACTTCGACAATGGATTCGAGATCAGCGTTAAAAACTGATTAGTTAATGCATATAGCATCACGAATAGCCACTTAAACCAAGGTCCAATGGTGCGGGGGACGCCAGGATACGGGTCCACCGATGGAGAAAAGGCCCGCCGTGGCCCAATGGTGTGGAGAACGTCAGGATACGGGTTCACTTTAGTCCGATATTGTTGAGAATGCCAGGATGCGAACCCGCCCCTGAAGAACGGATCCGGCTTGCGCTAACTGTGAGGAAGGCGCCAGAATGCGGGCGCTCTGATGGAGGAAGGGCCGCCGTGGCTCAGTAGTATGGATAACACCAAGATACGGGTCCGCCAATATAGGATTGGTCCGCTGTGACTCAGTAAAGTGGAGAATACCAGGATACGGTTCAGGCCTAATAGTGAAGGTGGCGCAAGAATACGGGTCCACCGATGGAGGAAAGTCCGCTGCGGCCCTGTAGTGTGGAAAACACTCGGATACGATTTCGCTTTATCCAATAGTGTGGGGAACGGCAGGATACAGTTCCGCCGATGAAGAACGCGTCTGCGTTGGTCCGATAGTGAGGAATACGCACGAATACGCCATACGATGGAGAACGAACTTCTCATTCTCATACTCAACTCATAAGAAGGACTTCATGTTTGGGCCCATTGGAAGATTGATTCTCTTCTCTTTCAATTTTCTAGAGATTTGGCAAGGATGAAGCGTTTGCACATGTCCCAAGTGGCTGCCCCACCCCACTTTCTAGCGTCCCGAAGGGGCGCTAGTAATATAAGGCTGTGTTGTGTTCACACCGCGCATCATTCAGTTCCTTTTTTTCATATCGAATGCTAACATGCTCTCGTTACCTTACCACTTTCAGCTCATAATAATACGCTGAAACAGTGGTGGTATGGAATCTGAGATAATGCCGTCCCACTCACCTGAAGAAAACGTTATACTTCAGTGGAAAACAGATTGCGCACATCCTATTCAGAGTAATGAACAAATGCGAGTAAATACAGATATCATAACACATCAGCAGGATCATGCCCACTCGTCGGGAAAAAAATTTCATGGAATGGATGTCACTGTAAAAAAAAATTAGGGCTGTTCCATCGTTGTTTACGCATTTAAGAAAGGATCTTACAAGAAAACCATTGGCGAATAAAAGAAAGCGAACAAGGTGCAGAACACTGCTTCGCCTGTCGATTGACTTGATAACAAAAGCCCAAATGAGTTCCTCATTGAAGGAAAGCGTTGCGTGGATGTAGCGACTAGCCAATTCCCTACTGACCCAGTGAATGATATCTGAAATAGCCCCGGTTAGATACAAACAAAATGTGAAGCACTTTCTTTTTAGCTTGCGGGAAGTACACAGATCTGCATCAGTGATTGAGGCTTTACCCTGCTTTTTTTTCATGAAAAGGTGAGGTGGCACGGTACAAACCTTTCACATACACATCTACATATCTGTTCTTATACTCATATTTCATTTGGCTTCTCCACCTTTCCGTACATGTATCCGTACATAACAGTGACGACATAAATGACAAAGTGATCGGCGTTATTATATCTCATTTGTGGGATTCACCACAAATTCGACTTCATCTAAGCTTTGTAGAGGCACTGAACGCGCAATGTGTCCTATTTAGTGACTTACGGGGCATCCAGTGTACCAAGTCAGTACTTCATCACCGATACTCCTCTGGTACCAATTCACCGACCTCAGCGGAAGACGACCTTGGTTGGCTTCGGGCGGGATCGAACCATCGACCTCTTGCCACTGTGCCACAGGCACCCACTGGTGACATCTCCGTTTGTAATTAGAAATAACCATAATTTAGCTAATTTCAAAACGATCTTACACAGAAGATGATCAGTGCGACCAAAAGATTATCTTGTAATCCCCAACTGGTGAGCTGCATCACGGTTGCACGCCTGATTCAAGCAACTGAAAAAAAAAACAAAAGTGAAAGCATGTTACAATAACGTTATTCCGAAAACCACGGCATTTTCCAGAATTCTCTTCAAAAAACTTAATGTTGCTGTTAAGTCTTTGCTGATGGGGATGTCTTGTGTTAAAACAGAACGGAACTATTGTTTTCAAGTTTCTACTCATATTACGCGCCAGCAACGCTCTGTTACGCCAAACCTTGCAGGAAATTGCTTAGCCACAGAGCGAGAGGAATTGTTTATAAAAGACTTTCTGTATAGAAAGGAATAGATCCGCACCGTAAGGAAGATCAAATGAAACGAAGAATTCAGGAAAGCAGGAAATTTACAACAAAGTGACAAAAGCAATGAAAATATCTTGGAACAATTGATTCTATGCTCAGCCATCATCTTCAGGATGCGTCCCTTCAGAGATCGAGGACATCTCCAGACACAGGTAGGGACCGTCGAAGAAAGTTGTGGTAGTGGTTTACAACCTGTTATCAACGACAGCGACATTAGTATTATTTTAAATGGCCAACGAGTCTGTAAAGCTATACTGATTTTTCATGCTTTAATTACGTAGTATTCTTCTCCTTTCCATACTAGCTGGACAGACATGAAAAAACATTTCGCACATGCTTCCTCCAGACCCAACATCCGTGTATTCATGATTACTGTGTATTATGCGTCTATAAACTGGGATACTGATCCATGGCTAAGAAAACTCGTTGATTCCTGAGATCTTCATCGGAACATAATACAATTTACGCGGCTTCACAGCATGTTTTACAACTGCGGTGAATTCGAAAGAAAACATTTCTAATCCACCTTAGTGCTTCTGAGAAACAGTAGCAAGGGAATCGTAAACGTCTACAACTCTCAAATAGGTTTCATGGGCAAGTTACGAAAGCTTTGTGTTGCGTAGGGAACGCTGACGTGAGCACTTCATTAGTATTTTCCCTTTTGTGAACCTCTTCTTTCTATCGTCGTGTTGTCATTTTTTGAATATAAACCTTGTTGGACTCTTTGTGACTGTGAAGCCAGCGAGCATGTACTTCAACCTATCTTGGTATTGAGTTGGGTTTTTTCTTCATTACTAGCCAAGCATTTTCTTCGTGTTTTTCTTTTGAACTTTTTAAAACAACTTGCATTTCCCGAACTCACAAATTTAGACACTTATTATACCGCACAATATCTCATTTTGCCTGGAAAATCCAATTAGGACTCTGTTTCAAAGCTAAACATGCCTGACCATGTCTTAAATAACCAATAAGTTGAAATTTCAACCACATCATATGCGGTAGCGAAATGCCATGCAAACCCAGTGATTAGAATTGCTCGTCCTGTAAGGTATCTGACCTTGTTTGTGATACGGTTGTGGTGTCAAATGTACATAAACGTAACTATACGCATGCTTGACACGCAACGATTAATTAAATAGTACTATGTCTCTAGTAATAGTTAGAAATGTGGAGGCTTTCTTTCGCGGCAGCCAAAGTTATTGCTTTCTATAACTTACTGCACTGTAATACAAAGAATGTTTATTACTACAAGAACACGACTTTAACAATTGTTCTGGGAAGCAGTATTGACAAATGTAAGAACTGAGTGTAGTGCAATGAAAAGCACAGAAGAGAATTCGTGAATTCTGCTGCCATTATAAGGTTATTGCCACTAGTGTGAAAAGGGAGAGCACTCGCTGAATTTGCTGTCCTATTCTTGGCAAACTGATTCGCATACTAGACATTGAAGGAAGTATAATCGATCATCCTCTTCATGCTAGTGTAGCAGCGGTGAAGTTATAACCATATTAAAGGCAAAATCGGGCTAGTGCTAGAGAGTGTAGAACACAATCTTATCTCTGTATTCTATTACTGTAGAAAAATTGTAATTATAGTTAACATTGAAGTCAATTTACGTCCTATGACATCACTGTCCTGATGAAAGACTCATAAAAGCATTTGAAACGCTACATAAGGAAGTGATGCATATTGCTTTCCCCACTCCACAAATGATTTTAGCAGGTTCTGCTGTGCTGCTGAATTTCTTAGATTTTCGCGCCTGATTCATTTGTTTTTGGAGGATTTTCCGCTGCAATTACCTTAGCCAAATAGGAACAGAAAATCTTTTTGTTTTTTCTAGAAAGGAAGAATGTCGACTAATACATATTAAGGAAAGCCAAAATGGATAGCGTGCACATGCGATTTGCAGCTGATTATCAGTGTTAATCCAAAAATATTGGACAGAGCGAAATCCAAAAATACCACTTTTTTGTTGAAGTTTCTGAAAATTTTTTGAGTTCGAGCTCTTTAACTTCTAGAAAACCTACTTAGAATAACATTAATATTCTTCTCGGCGTTCCACGCAGAGAAATAAATTCTTCCAGCATTGCCCTGCAAAGTGAAGCTATAAGAGTACCTACAATTCTGATTAAAATTACAAACAGGAATTGTCGTAACCTCCAGGGGTCGTAGTAATTGCGCTGGAACCGACGGTTATAGAGAAAGTTGTGGTCTCGAACAACTGTCGGTTTTCGAGGTTAACCGACTTATAACCAGATCTAACCAAATTCTTGTCATCACTTGAACTACATCCACTCCATTTCCACTTATTTGCAACGAGGAAACGAACGCGCGAAGACTTGCGTGCATGACAACAGTCATCGCACTGAGCCACAGTTTTCAAGGACATACTTATTCAAACACAGGCAATGACGAAAGAATCCAATGGTGTACACCTCACCGCTGTTAGTAGATGTTCTTCACGATTAATCCGTTTTCTGTTTCGAATGAAAGAGTATTTATTTTATTGTCAGAGCTATTCGGTTGTTTTAAATGCAAAAAGAATAATTTGGAACTTGAAACGGAAGGAAATTGCTTATTTTTCCTAAATATTTAAAATATCAGCTTTGCAGTAACAATGCCTAGTTAAAAATGCCCGAATTTTAACGCAAAATCATGCTGCATTACCACTTACACATTTGTATAACCGGGATCTAAAAAGTCCTCTGAAGGACTTTTTAATAACCAGGATGTCCCCTTGTCTGCGTCTTAGACATTTGCGCGCTCTCTATGCGCGCTCTATCAGTATCAATATGGCGGTATCATTGCGATCCAACAAACCGACGGTTTTGCAGCGCCCGAGACCAGCATACAAACTGCGGTATAACCTGCCGGTTATATCACGGTTATTGAAACCGAGTCGAAATTCATTTCTTCCAGACCATTTCAAGATAGTAATGGTTTCTCGTTATGAAGTGTATAACTGCCGGTTCAACCTCCTGGTTAACCGGCAGTTATAGCGCAATTACTACGGCCCCAGAAAATCTTCGGGGAAGATATTCCAATTCTTACATTAAATGTTTCTTAGTTGTTTGCTTCCATTCGTCTATGCTCGGGTACAACATCGTTTGATAATATAGAACCGATTCACAATCGTTTTTCTAGAGAGCGAGCTTGGCTGTGGAAACCCTGACCTTGAGGGAATTACTGTTTGCTGATGAGGTGAGCTACTGATCGCCTAATAGAATTTAATGAAGAACCTTGAGTCTGTTTTCAGTGTGTGCAGTTGATGAAGTTCTGGGCGTCATGGTTGGTCAGTTGGGACTGCATCAATTTTGCGATTGCTTTGATTGGTGCAGTTCTACTGGAGTTATGGCAAAGCGACGGTGGGCAACGGTGACTCCACGGAGCGGCCGTCGGTTTTCGCGATCCAGTGAGTAGTATCGTAGAACTGCAGAAAATGGAATTTTACATTGAAATTTCTAAAGAGAATTAGCAATTTGGCTTTAGTCAAAGTTTGCACGAGTTTGGAAGTACATAGCCGGACGAGTTCAGGCGCTCGTAGGATGAGATCTTACTCCGCGACGCGCACAAGATCGGACAGGAGTATTCGGACGAGTTCGGACGGAACCGTCGTGCTCACTATCCGCCAATTAATTCGAAACGGACCGCACCTCTTGCGGCAATCGCCACATAGCTGAGAATAAAAAGTGTGCTCGATACTGGCTTAGATGTGGTTGTCATCATGCTAACCTTTTTATTTATTTATTTTCTGCACTTACAAGGTGCGCTCACAAACAGGAAACACAAACTCACAACTGCATAGTAGGACTAAGGAGATTCTAGGAGCCATGAATGGGTAAAACAGTTTCTTCTTAATAACTGCAGAGTAGGGTTGCTTGCGCTAACGCCTTCGTTTGCCTGACATTGTGAGGTGTCCTGTCGGAGATTGCCATTGGAATTTCGAAAAGAAAGTCGAATACTATTCGATGCACAGGCTTTCTTTGTGAGGAGGTAAATGGCTCTAGGGATAACGCCACTTCCCACGAGCGTATGAGCATGCGCAGGAAATCTAGCACTGGGTTTTGGATGTTAGGAATTCCTCCCCCCTAACAACCCAGTACAAGACTTACCTCATCAGAAAGACTGAGCAAGTAGCAAAATGAGCTAGTGAATCACCAGAACAAAGATGCCTTGGCAGATTAATAACTGGGTTATCACCACGTAAGCCTAACAAGCAACTCCAAGTTGCAGGACTAAGGTAAAGCGCTACAGTATTGGCTCGACTTTGAAGCTCCCCAGTGTCTCCGATAGAATGCTCTGGACTATGCTCAATAGAAATCTGGATTAGACAGTACAATAAGTAGATAATCCTGTTAGCAAAAATGTAAAAAAAAACAACAGAAAGAACGTCAAACAGAGAGTAGGAATCTAGTTGGTCGACTTGCCTACGTGACATCATCTATGCCTAAAATATCTAGTATGTCTATCTTCGCTAATTTCCGCCTAAAAGCAGCTGAGTGCTCAATGGAGAGAAAACTAGTCGGAAGCTTGTTCACTACAGTAGCCACTCGGTTGGCGAAGGCACACTGAAGCGATCTGAACTGGAAACGACTACATTTGCTAACAGTAATGTTGAAACTTGCTCTGCGAGAACTTACCGGCCAGAAAACCCAAAATTTCGAAGCTCTACAACGTAACTCTCCCTTTTATGACACATTATACTTGAATGTTTTCCTAACATTACCGCTTCAAAAGCGAGAAGGGCATAGAAATATCGGTTTATATCATTCTAAAAAGTGTGTTATTCTCTTGGCACAGTTCTCCATCAAAACGCACTATAGATTAAGTAATATAAGTGTTTTTAAACAACACTAAGGTCTAGGCGTCTGTTGTCGACTAGAGAGGTCTTGATGTTCTCTGAAGGGAATTTTGTTGAGATTAGCTCAAATATTAAATATCCGGTAGCGGAAGAAAGACCATCCGTTCACAGTTATTCATAAGAAGAAAAAAAAAAACAACGAAGACCTGTTCACAGAAAGCTACTTTACTTCAAGTTGTACATATGTGATATTCACGAAAAAAGTATAATGTAGCCTTGTCGAGTTGAATTTCGCTCCGTACTTGGTGAAGTGACCAAGCATCGGTTCACGACTTCTCGAGGACACATTTTCAGACGAGCTGAATTGGAAAACGAGAGTATGTTGGATGGCTACGTTGTGGACTTTTTCTCGTTAGCTCTCTCCAGAGTTGCTATAGCACTATCGTGTATGATGCTTCCCATGCCTGAAATAAACTGATTTCAGATGTTTGTAGGTGTTCTTTCAGTATTTCTCTTTCTGTCTCTCCATTTTTCTCTATAACTCTATCCAAAAGTGAGCCACTTCCTCTTTATCACCAGTGCTGATTATTCAATTTTTTTCCTTGAAAAAGTGGCTAAGCAGGTGACGGCAGAAGTGAGGATTCAAAGTGTTGCTGGAGAAGGCAGCTACAACCGATAGCGTTGTGGTTGACCAGATAATGAAGTGACACTGGTATGCAATGAGTAGTATAACTAATAGTATAATGATGGAAAACCCACTAAATATGCGTTTCGGCGATAGTATCAGTTTCCGGAACTCCACATTGTAGCCAATGATAATGAGCCTGGAAGCAAATGTGATAGAACACGTGACCTGCTGTTCGACAAGGACTACATGTAGATTTCTCATCAACATTCTGAAGAGGATCAAGAGCGTATGATGCGATGTAATGGTCTAAGTACTTCAGTGTGGAGGCCAGCATTTGTACAGTAACTGTCTAGCAGTGGCGGATGCAGGGGGAGGCCCCCCCCCACCTTCGAGAATGGGTCTCCAAATTTTTGAAATTAGTTTATAGTACAAATAAAAATCTTGTATTAGTTTATTTTTATTTGTTTAAAAGTCACCTCGCGAATAATGAGTGACTGCTTCTGCGCTTATTTATCTATTTTGTAGACTTGCCGGTGGGCGAAGTAATAGACTGAGCAGTGACATCGACCAGAACGAGCACCCAGAGAACGATCAACGATCCCAGGTCGGGGTCGGATATGAAGCTTCACAGACATTATTGCCCCTTATGACCGGTGATTGGTAGCGGGAATCCCACTACTCATGCGGTCACGAATGCGTGAACAACTCAGACACTTCAGAAGACCAGCAGTGTGCCCTTCCTAACGGTGCGGTGCCAGGCCCAGCGCAGCTTGTCGGTGGGCAAGCTGGGCTTCGTAAAAGGGTCGAAAAGCAAAAGGGGCTTCGTACGGGTTCGGGGCCGAGCCCCAGAAAAACTTTGAGGTGTTCGTTGGTCCAAAGAAAAGAAATGCGTTGATAAAGGCGATGAAAGACGAAAAAGGCTCGCAAAAGAACTGCTCGTAGCTTCAGAAGAGCAATTGCGGCGATCGATGTTGAAAAGTTCGATTGGAGCAGATCATGTACAGGTTCCCATAATCCGGAGGACTTAAACGACTCCTGCGCCGCGAAATCTGCATGGATTGAGCTGGAATCTTCAGTGAGATAAGAACTAAGGGAACACTAGAAGATTTTGGGAAAGACAATCTAAATTTGTGTGAACTAGAAAAGTATACGCTCACATTCTAAGTCTGAGTGATTGCAAGGCTCTCCCGTTAACTCGAGGCTTAACCGATTGACACCAAATTTGGGGTGAAGAAGCGTCATAGCACTCAGAATAAATGTATGCTACCAGATCACAAAACTCATGTGGATCCAGGAATTGTATGCTCGGTAAAGGGGCCAGCCTGTTTCAGACAGGCTGGGGTACAAGCTGAGCCTGTCGGGGGCATAATTCCCCTATTCAAACACATAAGTTTCCAACCTGCTACCATGCCCCCTATACTTGTTATCACTTATCATCTCCTACCTGGTGAGTATTCGCCCTTCTTCGCTCGCTCCAAGGCACTATCGCAAGCCGTTTAGCCGCGCTCCAAAGCGGAACGCCGACCCAATCGAGCCTGCGCGGGAACTGAAATCATTTGAAAGCCCCTTTGAAAGCCTCGGTCCTTTTTTTTTCTACGAAGGCTACTGTCATTAGTTTGGTCTCTACTTTTTTCCAGAGTTTTTATTCCTTTATTCTCGATTAGTTTGTTGATCTGTTCGGCTTTCGGCGACCAATGTCGACCTTATCGTTTCCTGATTCCGTCAGTATTATTTCTGCCGCAGTGTGGAATGGTCCACTCATTGATTGCTCTTGGTAAAGAATTATAGTTATGTTTTGTCGGTTTACACTGGTTATTGCAGTTATGTTTTGTGGTTTCACAATGGGTTATCGTCTTTCAATTGCTATTAATTGCTTTAATTGCAATCACGGAGAATGCTTGTAGAATTGCTATCATTGGATGCGGTCATTCCCTTCTATCTATTGTTAGTTATTCTCAGAGGGGGCTTTGTAAAATCTGCATTTTTCAAAGGGGGCTTTGTTTTGGCTACGACCCTAATACAGGCTCGTGCCGGGGCCTGAGCGGTGCAGCTGCGCACTTGTTTTTATCCTAACGGACCGGCACCAGTCCCTATCTTAGCGGACCATCAAGACAAGCCCGAATTGTCGGCGAGGTATCTAAATAAATGTGATAATAGATATCGTTTCTTACAAGACCGCGGCGACGTTTCATTCTCTATTCCTATGGAAAGCAGCAGACACTGCAATGTATAAATTTGCCTACTACTCTGGTTGGCTAGTTCAGAGCGCCGCATGCGAGCTTTTGTGAGTTTCTACAGTTCTCGACAAGTCGTGGAACTTATCCCCTTTTCAATTCTAGATGATTTAAATGTGGCAAGCATGTAACTGTTAGAATTCGAAATATTCCAGCTTATCATCCCAGGTTTGTCTTGTTCTTAGGCTCAAGCTGCCAACTTTCAATAAATTGTATGATTTTGATTGAAAGCTCACTGTAAATTCTGTACCTTACAGAAGAACATCCAGCTGATCCAACTAATTCTATTTGAGGGAAGTATAAGAAAACACTATCATACAGAGGATAGATGGCGTACACTGAAGGCCAACAATATAAGCACGTCCTTTTCATACTTCCCTTCATAATTTAGAGCTTGTGTCAACTGTTATTGGAAACATTTGGTGACAGACAAGAATATTGATCCAGGGAGAGGGCTACCAAACGTCTTAGTTTTTTTTTATTCGAGGAACAATATTTCTGACTTCGGACAGCTGCTCCACAAGAAGATTATTTATGTGAAATGATGGCATAAAATAAATCTGGATTATGAGTATGATGTTATTGTATTACGTAGTTGCTACAATAAGGATCTACTGAAGTAGAAAGCACGGAGGACTGGAGCTATCAGGTGCATACCAAAATGAGAGCGGCTCGTCGGGTGCTAGGTGCACGACTGGGCTTCTATTTCTAATCAGCAGCTGATCGCACCGTCAGATTTTCTGTGCACGGCTGTTCCTCTAAATGTGCCCAAGAAGGAGCAAAAGCGAATATTCTGTCAATGGTGCGCATTCGCTGCATTTTCTGCAAGTTTCTTCTGTACAATATCTCAGGCTCACTTTATGTCTAATGAATTGACGACACGTGGTAAGACATAGCTCGACAGGGTTAGTCAGGTACTCATCCTCATTGGTAACCGACTGCAACATGAATTATGTTGACTAAGCTCACATCACCCTACGTATGCCGATTCAATCCAAATAGTTTGATCAGTCGAGCCTCTTCTAGCTCGAAGAGCTTGGAACGATTCAAGAAACACTGTTCCTGTGTCTGTTCTCAATCAGCTCTCAAAACCGATTGATCCTTCATCCTGCACTCTGCAATCTATTCTACGGGAAATCAATCCGTATTTAAGGCACCTTCTTTGAGGTCAGTCAAGCACTTTGTCCAAATCGCTGTCGATTTCACCCTTTCAAACTCTGACCAAACTTGCCGAAATGTTAGCTGTTAATAAAGAAAGTCACAACCTTGTGTACAGCTCTACACCACTAACCTGCTAATTTTTAGTTCTGTACCACATAGGCTTTTATTGCTGTATATGGTGAAGATATAGCACCGAAATCTTGACCATACAATACTTCCGAACGTCTATAGGTGTGGACGACAAGAGAGAGGATAAATACTATGGAGCTGAAAACTTACGAGTCTGTACAGTGTACTAGATTCCACGCCACTGTGGTAAGAGCCCACACTGCCCATTTATTTTGGAACTGCCAAGCTAGAGAGAAGTACGTGTACAGCTCAACAACGAAAACGATCCCTTGAAGAACAGCCTGAACGAACAATAAGTTCTGTACGAAGTAAAAACAATCACAAGTTTTCCTGTTTTGTCCGTAAAGAGGTATCGGACATGGAGAAGCCACAAAATTTTATTTTCGAGATTTATGCTGCTAAAAAATTGTTTGGACCTTCACGAATCTAAGAAGTTTTCTAGAGTTGCAGTTGATTTCAGTAAAGCCGCCAGTTTGAAGTGGTTTTCGCAAATATTTTGGAAAAATATATCTTAGAAGCAAAATCTAACCGTTTTTGATGGCATACATACGCGCAGCTCTGTCCCCCGCCAACAGCAGTACTTCTCACCTAGTACACCGACGTTGCCGCTAAATCATAGCGACTACATCCGTACTTGTCATTACATTGGGTCCCATTCTCCATGGGTTTTCCACAAAATTATGCCGCGGCACATCTTTCTTGCATCGTTGCGCTTGCAAATTTCGAGCGTAGTGGAAAAAAAGTATGGAAATGTATTATTTCGGAAGCTTGATTGATTGCGTAACTGGACCCAGAAAAGCTCATAATAGCCTATGATGACGCATTTATCCTGCGTGTGTGAGTGTAACCTTCTTCTCAAAAAGAAAAACGGATTCTGTTGCTGCAGAATCCCCACATCCTCAATTAGAAATACAATTTGGATGTGCGCTGGAATGAACTCTCAATGTTGATGATTTATAGATCATCAACCAAATAGTTCGAACTTGTAGGTACAAAGATCAAGTGTATGTTTAGCCGCTGGTTGTTTTCCACCAGCATTTGTGCTTAGGTGTCTAATCACTCAATTCGGAGTGACAATTGAGCAGACGGGGTCGACCCTTAGAGCGGCACCCCTTTGTATCGTTGTATCCATTGGCACTTTAATCACATCGGTTCCTTATCGGGTCAACCCCGCCCATTTCTAGGTGCATAAAAGGGGCTCCCGAATGTACATTGTACTCGTCTATTCTGTGTGCAAGGGCAATAAATCTACGCCCAACCTCGTCTACCCATAATCACTTGGCCGCATCCAAACTCAATGAGGTCGTTTCTTTTCGTAACAGTTTCGCCATCACCTGCTTCAGAAAGTTGATTTCTTTACTTCGACGCCGATCCGTATCCCTCTGTCCAGCTCTACGCATCTGAAGAAGATTCAAATTGATAGGACCGTCTATTTTACCCACGTGAATTGTAGGCCCACCTTCAAATTCGTTATGTGTACTTTGACGACTGTTATAAAATCCACAACACCGATGATGATCACAATGGAGAGATCTTTGTAGAAATCTATGTTCCATGATATAAACTTGCACTGCTGAAATAAATAATCGGGTGTAGAGTCTTATTTTGGGCCTCTCAATTGGGGTCCAGAGGCAAGATTACTCAGAACGCAAAAGCAGCCACCACCTAATACTTTCCTTACGGATTTTCTACAGTTACGAAATGCTAAAGTTCCTAGTTACATCTCATTCAGTCATATTCATACCAAAATGATTTGACTATAGATGGTAGGCGAAGTTCAGCTTTGAGCACTGGCATACCGTAGCATACTGCGCACACAAATCTTCCTCGCACTTCATCCGCAATTACGACCGCAGCACGGAGTCGGCCGACTGATCACTGGTTCATCGATGGGAAGTACAGGTAACTCCAAACGATAGTGTGCATCCGCGCCGCAATGCCGCCCCTTGCACACGGCCGTTTCAGCTCCCTGTAGGTTGCATATGGAAGGAGATTCTACTAGATGGCAGCAGGGAAACATCAAAATGGAAGGAATCACGCCAATACATATTAAAACTTACAAGAAAAGGTGTAAGAATTAGATTGAACAACCCAGCAGAGCGATACGACCTCACGGCTGTAATTGCAGGCAACGTCCGAGATGGCGTGCCATCTGGCGGCTGGTCAGCTAATTCGATTTGATTTTTACACCTTTTCCTCTAAGAAGGGAAGTGCACGAACATAAGCTACGCTTTCGGAACGAGACATATATGGTTGGAACACTTATTTCAAGTGATGTTACAGATTATATTTGAAATTTGCTAAATGGTTAATACAAGCTCAAAATTCCATCTCCTGCCACATTGAGAAATACCTCCCTCAATCATGGCTTGGCAGCTGGATAGCCGAGTGGATAGTGATGCTGACACGTAGGATTGCTATCGGGGGTTTGCATCCTGTCCCCCATCAGACCTTTGCAAACTTTGGTAGCTAATCTTTGACATAGTGGGAACTGTTCAGGAGATAAACGAGGAATAGCTACGAGTGCTGCTTTGAAAATAATGGAAAATTGCTCTATACTCGGTGTTAATGGAATATCGCTGCAAAGAACCAGTATTTTGATGTGCCATATAATCTATTCGGTCACTTTCTCATTCTATGTATAACCGCCTTACGTGGTCGACTGCTCACGCGTGGTAGCGCTTTTGCTGGCCAAATTTGGTCTTACTGTAGCTTTCATAGTGTAACATCAATAATCAGCAATCTCCTAAACAGCTCCTCACCCTGTCAAAGGTCAGCAATTGAGTTTTGCAGAACAAAAATGGGGGGCAGGATGCAAACCCTCGACCTTCATCCTATGAGTCAGCATCACTAATCACTCGGCTATCCAGCTGCCAAGTCATGATTGAGGGAGGTATATGTCAGTGTGGCAGGAAATGGAATTTTGAGCTTGTATTAACCATTCAGCAAATTTCAAATATAATCTGTAACATCGTCTGAGATAAGCTTTCCAACCATGTATGTCTCGTTCCGAAAGCGCAGCTTAATTTCATGCACTTCCCTTGTAAGTTTTAATATGTCTATTGTGTGATTCTTTTCACACTGATGTTTCACTACTGTCACTTTGTGGAATCTCCTTCCAGACGCATCCTGCGGCGTCCTACCAGCGGTCAGTTGGCCAACACCGTGCGTAAATACTACTTCACTCCTTCGAAAAGTAATGTCGCAGAAAAGTTCCGAACGTACCTCTGTCTGACTAAAGACAAACGCCCATATGCTGTCATCAACAAGAAAATCGCAGTCGTCTGGAGGGAAAAAAATCTATTGATCTCGTGGTTTGCATATCTGCTACAAAGACAAACTTACAGTAGACATACATCACAAACGCAGGGATAATTGCCATAACCCATGAGAAGACGATTAGAACATTTGTATTGGATGGGCTGAAAAACTAGTTCTTAAGAAGTGTGAGCGTTAATTCTGTGCTGCGTGGGCATAAATCAGAATAGTTGCGCTGGTTGCTTGCCTGAAGTATTTCTCATAGCTCAGAGGAAGGCAAATGGCGCACATACGATTGAGGGCGATAAACAAGTGTGAAAATATGCAGATATCGTAGCACATCAACAGCACCATACCAAATCGTTTTGAAATTATTTTCATGCCGTCAATATTGCTGTAAAAGGATCAGGCACGACGTTTGTCATCTCTTCAGACGTGGCTATAGGAAGTTCTACGTCATACTTACAAAAACACCATAGGTGAATAGAAAAAAGCGAATATGGAGCAGAGCACAGCTTCGGCGGTGGACTGACTGGCCAATAGACGTCCGAATGAGTTTCGCATGGATGGAAGACGTTGAGAAGACGTTGCGACAAGCCAGTTGCCCATGGATCCGATGAAGGATATCTGGTGTGCAAAAATTACAAATCGCACCAATTCCTTCCGTTCTGCTTAGTAAATTCTTCAGCTGACAAAAAATAAAATAAAACAAATAAAATAAAGCTTTACTCAGCTGAAAGAGCATACCACACCATAGCTCTCAAAGATTTGTATTTCTTCAGAAACCCGCACTCATTATTCACTCATGGAAAGTTAGCCAGTCTTCCTCTGAGTGTCATACTGAGCGATTGGTTCTCCACTGCTCTCTTCAGTACACCCTACCACCATCTTTGCAGGAGGACCCGGCCCAACACGCAGTTGGCGAGCGTGGGTCGTAAGCGAGAACGATCAGCAGATTGGTGCAGCACCGATACTGTCAACGTCTACCCAAGAACGGCACAGGAACAACCAGAGGATCAAGAAGTCAGCATGGCAAAAGATGAGTTTCCGTTCCTCAGCTTGCCAGATACCAGAGTTCCAGGAGGAGAGCATAGGCTACACGATGGCTTCTTTCTTGAGAAGAGGCTGCTGTGAAGAGCCTTCAGTGTGCTGGATCCTCTTTCGTGTCACATAATGCCGTCCATTGAGCAAGATCGTTGATGGCCGATGGAAATCGTTGAAGATTCAAGAACTCTGCCTAACCCTCCATACAGAAGAGAGACTTACATTCGTCGTGTTGATGTGAGAAAGAGTGTTTAACACATTCGCGACAACGCAGATTTTCCGCTCAGGGCCACTTTGGACCAGAGCGAGTTTGCGCTTGTTTCTCACCGGAGTTGCGAGAATTAGGGCATATTTGACATGCTGATCACAAATATGCCATCCATTTTACTTGGTAAAGCACTTCTGTAGTGTTACTGTATGCATACTGTAGAAACTGTAGAAAGACCTTTTTCTATCAGAATTCAACCAAATTTTCACAGGAGGGTTATTTTACATAAAGATTAAGAATATGATATCCAATGTCTACTGCATCACTGCGGGGTTACTGTAACATACTGTAGGAACCGTGGGGAAGGTTTTGCATCACAATTTGCCCGAAACTGGGGTTATTTTACACTCTGATCTCGAATATGGCACCTATCTTGAATATGAATATCAAATTCGTGTTCAGCATGTCAAATAATCCCAATTGCCAAAGTTTCACTGAATTTGGTGAACAAAATGCATCCACAGTATGCCTACAGTAACCATACGATAACGCTGCAGTAACCTTAGAGTACTGCTCTACGGTGCACGACTGAGGACGTGTTTATGTTCAGCACGTCATGTAACCCTAAAGTTCAAATTTGCTGTAGATGCTGTGAGAAAATACATCAACAGCATCTACAGTATGACTACAGTAATCCTACAGTAACGCAGTTACGGTACAAAATGGATGCCATTTCCGTGTTCAGCGGATAGAATAACCCCTAGGGACAGAATTTGGGAGAGCTCCACCTGAGAAAAAGGGATAAAACGGATACGACCCACCGGTGGGTCGTATTGTCCTCTACGTAACTTCCCGTACGACCCACCGGTGGGTCGTATTGTCCGTTATGTGTTAAAGAATAAAAGGGTTAGCCCATTCGCCTAGGTGTTTCTCTTCTGTCCTTAACACTCGAAAGCAATTGGAGCTTTGCAACAACCCTGGGCCGTTCTGTTCCCAGGCACATGATTACTTAGTAGTACTCCACGTCAAAAAAAGATATTATTTCTCCCTGTTAAATGACCAAAAAATTAATTCAGCACTTGCTTACGCGTTTATTGAAGGTGTTTGTTATCGGATTGCCCAATTAGTTCAATATCGCTCGAGCAGTGCGATTTGTTGTGTTTTTTTTTTTGGCCAGACCTTTGAAGGCCTCGTGTTTTTCTTTGCTTTTTCTAGTACATCGGTGGTAGTTATCTATGTAACCTTCGTCTGCAGAGCACGTCGAGTGCGTTTGAATAAACAGATAAATAAGTTATGATAATAAATAAACTGAGGTGCAGGATAATGTACGTACAAGTGATGTTAACCAATACACAGAAGCCCACTCGTTTATTGTCATAAATGAGACGGGCCGTCTCCACATTTAAAAGAAGAAAATTAGAATAAGATTAGAATAAGAATGATTACACCAATCCCTTTAGCTCCCCTTGAGTCTCCTGAGGGAGGACATTAGGTAGGAGAGAAACATATAAAGGGATAAACTGCATATACTTACCACAAAAATGACTAGGGCCGCAATTTGGTGATCTCCTACGAAGTTCGACACGCCTCCCATTTTATCTGCAATCGTTACAAATTATGGATGTTTAAATCATAAACATGGGTTTACCTCAGTTCGAGATATCAATTAAATATCAGTTCGAAATATCTATTGAATAATCAGAGAAATCGGAAAAAAATAGAGAAAAAGAAAATTAGGTGAGAGAAAATCTACTAAATAATACAATAAAAATGAAGTTCTATCATTCGTACAGTGCTTTTGTACAAGAATGACGCTCAGCATCGAGCTAATGCAACTATTCCGAACTGCAAAAGTATGAAGTGAACAGGAGACTGATTTAGAGAGTGACCACTTAATCGCGTAACGTTTCTCACGCTACTCATACGATTTGCTCTAGAATATGGCTAGAAAATTAGCTCAAAGGCAGTACCCGCTCAAATCCTCGTATCTGAGATTTCGCTTGAGTTTGGGGGATTTTTAGGGCCCTAGAGCTCACATCCAACAATGAAATGGCGGAAACTTGAGAAAAATTCGCGGAACTGGGGTCTCTTTTCCCGTGCTCCTCGTCGCACTCCCCTATAACTCGTGAGTCCCGCCACACAGACGCCGTCATACGCGGTTGAGAATGTGACGGGTCTTTGTTAACTGGCGCGTCGTGAAAGCACGAGCAACTGTGCTGGGTACACGATTGCAATTTGGATTTCTTCTAGGCAAGCCATGGTTCTTTATGTTCTTTTAGCATTTATGATGCACTGCTAGTGTGCGTCACCACTTTGACTTGGTCTCGGAAATTTCGACAAGTGCTGCCTTCAAATCTAACTATTGAAAAGCTCCATGTTGCAGTATCTACGAATAATTGCAAAAATATTATCGAAGCACCTGTTGGAAGTTATAAGCGTCCGTAGGCGGCGTTAACTAGGCTCTTTTATAGCTTGCCCCACTCAGAGAAACGCTTTTGTGACTGGATTAAACGTTGACGTTATCAAAGTGATTACGATTAAGGCATCCGTATGCAAAACAAAGCGATGCAACGGCAGCCGTGATTGTTGTGTTGCTTCATTTGACAATGCGTGCATTGTTGTGTTCTATCCCTTCTGCAAGCAGAAGCGAATGGATATGTAACTATGCGTCATAATCCCGGTTAATCCGTGCCCTTTGTATTCAAAACTCATGTGCTGTGGTGTAGGTAGCAAAGCACTCTACCACTCGGTCGTTCCACTGATGTCATGTCCGTTGTTATTTCCATCGGAATCTCTCACCCCCGTCCACAGCTGAGAGCGTTAGCGCTTGCGACCAAGCACTGACCAATGACGACCCCCTAGTCAAGAATAAACATAGCCATTTTTGGTAGGTAAAAAGAAACAGTCTCAGTAATTCATGAGTACTGATTGAAGTGATAGAGTTTTTTTTCGTCTTTGTACACTATAGCGCGGACCAGCGTATGTAGATCGTACTCCCACTTCTCCACTGGATCGCATACCACACGAGCATACGTTTATTGTTCGATCAATTTCGGCTTTACTACAGAAGGCTAATTTCAATGCTCCTGGGAAGAACGTAAAGCGTGATTTTGTGAGGATTCGAGGCGAATGCGGAATGAAAGGATTCGTGGCGGAGACTAGATACAATGATTTCTTTCTCGGTGGAAATTCGTTCTCCCAGAGCGACAAAGATTTTCTAATGACATAGAAGAAAAGAAAATCCATTGACGACACGGATGTATGGAGATGCAAGCCACTGGACTCTTCGCAAGAATAGCACGATATCAACCATACAGTTGCGATGTAGAGAATGAATAAACAATAAAGAAGACACAATTTCAGTAAATTATGGGTATTGACATAGTAATCGCGTTTCTTCCTTGTGTAATCCTTTCCTTCCTTGAACAGTATAAATATCCGCCCTCTGGTTTATGAAAACAAACTAAGGACGTTTAATTCCGGACGGTGATATTGAGATTTTCATTCACGATCCCTTTACAGGGTAAGGAAATCTATGTTGTGTGAGTGATGCATACGGAATGGGGCAATGATTGGGGTGAAGAATGGAGTCAAAGTATCAGTGAAGGCATTGCGCACTCTAGGTAAACGGACACTTTGTATCAGAGATGTAATATGTGGGCTTTGGCAGTAACTGTTCATTCACTTTCTCACCAATCCATTTAACAAAACTGATAGAATGAGACCTCTTATTGTCCAACGCAGATCGCGTAGGCTAGTGAAGCATGAGCTTTTGCAGTCCTACGTGTTTTAGAGTAGTTTAAGTGATAACAAATGACTGCGATGACTATGATTATCACTGCGGAGCTGGTCAAATAGTTGTTTTTGTTGATGCTGGTGAAATAATTGCTCTGCCACTTTCTAGGAAGTATGGTGTATTAGCTCAGAGAGGGCGCCTGATCCGACTTTGTCTGCAACGACGACTTTGCCCACAGAATGCGTCTGGAAGGAGATTTTACTAAATGGCAGTAGGGAAACATCAGAATGGAAGGAATCACATCAAATACTTATCAAAAATGTGCAAAAATTAGATCAATTAGCCGAGAACGTGAAGAGGTCGTAGTTGCGGACAAAGTCAGATCAGGCGCCTTCCGTGAGCTAGTAGACTGTAGCTGCAAAATGAAAGACTAGCCGGCAACTGTTTATCTGGGATAGTGATGACGTCGTGCTAGCTTACAAAATTTTCTAGCAAAACCTCACAAACAACAAACAAGCACATCATTTGGTTGTTTTCGAAAATTCGCCGTCTGCAACTCTTGAAAAAGGAATTCTGAGCGATCGCTTCGCCGCAATATCAATCGGACCTCAGCCAACTAGACAAGTCACGCCTGTCTACACTCCGCGCAGGCAGAGACTAGACTAACAAGGGAAGTGCACAGGCCTAACCACAAGGATCGAAACGAAACATTTGTTCTTAGGATTTTGGGAACATTGTTTAACGTGATGTTGATGTATGTATATCATTTTTGCCCAATGGTCCTGATGCGCTCAGGGCTGGCAGCAAGTTTTGCATCAGGTACATGCAGCATTATCCATGCCTTAAAGATGAGAAGTGCTCCTGTAACTCCTTTCACGTTCGACAGATGGGATAGTGGTAGTGTCGGCTGCTCTCACGTGTGTCCTAACGAGTTCGATTCCCGTTGATAGACACCACCACAGCACCGAGTTTTTGCCCATGTAGGTTGCGGCAACACAGCATCAAATTCACCCAAAGAATATTTTACGAAGAGCTCGGTCGTGCACGAAGGTATGAACTTCGAGACACTCTGCATATCGCGATTTCTGGCACTATTTCCGTGAAGCTATCCACTTCCGTTGCCAAGTTCGCAACACCTTCGCGACGCATCGCTCTCGCGTGTATCAACATACGGTTCGGAGTGAACCTGCCTCGCCTCGAGCCAGCCTCATGACATGTTCGAAACATACGGTGCGGTGGCACACCCACCGTAGCTCTACAAAATGGCGTTACGGTGCAGGATGGATACGATAATCATGTCTAGCACCGCAAATAATCCTCCTATGCAGGGTTTCAGTCAGAAAAAATTTCAAATAGTTTGAATCCATGAAGGTTGAATAGTGCCATTTTTCTATATTGCACTATCATAAGAGTTTGGCTCGGATTCATTAAACTTTGACCACTCAACCCAACCGTGATTGCCGTGAATAGCTGACCTATGAACGATGGAGCCACTGGAGACGCATTTTTCAATAACCAGGTTTCGCCTGGTTATACGTTTATCGACCCTAAGCATGGTAGCCACGGCGAAGTTCCCGAGTGGGCAACGCATGGGACGTAGTTCCAGCAGTAGTTGTTGCAGTGGTGCACGTATCTGATGTGTTCTAATTATTAGAAATTTCTAAAACGAGTTTAAACGCTTGAAACCAAAAAATGCAAAGAGATTGCATCACTGCTTCGGCTTCTTCCAGGCTTTTAGGTGGGTCTTTATTAGCGTTTCGATGAGAGCGTCTTTACCAAAGGCCTCAAAGTGGCGTGGATATTCGCGTCCTTAGCCAGCAAACATTTCCTCCCTCCTGGTTTCCTGTGTCCTTTGAGGTGCAGCTGCGCTCTAAAAACTGTTAACTCCACAAAGGTAACTGCTACAGCTGCAACCCCGCTTTCCATTAACAGTATGTAAAGGCGCGGCTTCTCTGTACACTGTTGCGCAGGACCGTTCCATAGCATTCGCTTATTCGTTCATGTATATATGCTCAATGCCATTCATTGATATCTCATTATGTGAGCCTCATTCCACTTGCCTTATTTGTGTTACATATAGTTAGAGATAAAGTTTAATTACAGTAGTTTCAGGTCCAAGGAGGTTTAAAGAGGGAGGTTATCCGAAAACCACATGCCCCGCATGGCAACCAAGGCCCGTAGTAAAGTGTCATGGCGATGAGATCAGCTGCCTGCACAACTCGTCGCCACATCTGAGGCGATGATCGCACGCGCGAAGACCTTCCAACACTGAGGAATGGGAGATCATCACCATCCGTGGAGGTGCTGCGAGCACGTATGTGCGGGGCGCTGATCTCATCGCCCTGGAGGGCGATGATCGCCATCGTTTGGTGACTAGATAGTGTGCGGAGCGAGGAGACGCTGAGTGAAGTACTCGGGGCATCTCAATCGGAGAATGGTGATGGTGTGAAGGTGCGTATGATCAGGTGCGCGAATTGCACAGAATACATCTGAGCATACGGACTTGGGCATGTTTTTTTTTCACCTCACAGCACAGAACAAGCTCGAATGTGTACGACTTGTCAAAAGTACAGAGGTGCTTCTGGTGCTTCTGACAAGTCGTACTCGTTCTAGTTTGTTGATAGCAATGGTTCATAACTGTCTCACACGCTAAAACAGTGTGGAACTGATGTGGGAATACGCGAAACAGGTACATTTGATCACTTTTCATGTACGGCCCGTCCGATTCACCGTGGCGATGATCACCATACTCTTCTCCAACGCGAAGTGCGCTCATCGCCCTGAAGGTGATGTGCGATGATCGCACTGGACACTTTACTACGGACCCAAATGGCTAGCAACTCAGCAAATGCTACTTCACCTACGATGTCCATATAGGTGCATTGATACCACTTGCAGAAACTGTGACGCAACTGCATTGAACCCATAAGAGCCAGTAGCTTTCGTAGGGACTATGTACATATGCCGTTACGAAGTTACAGTGACAGTTCATCACGATTTATGAGAAATGCCGGTCCAAATAGAGCTGCCACGAACATTTATACACGATGAACGTCGACAATCAGTCTATGAACGTGTTCGCAATCAGTTTATGTCTGTAGAACTGGCCGATTGGAGAAGAATTCTCCATACGAAAGTGGCGGTATAATGTTGGGGCTGAGCTGATAGAGATATGGCGGCCCCTTGTTCACCTGAGTTAGTGCCACGACACTTCCGGGTGGGAATCTGAAAAATCACACGTTTACTCACAAAGTGAGAGATACTATGGGCTGCTTTTACCTAAGACCCAAGTTGACTTGATCGACAACTTCACTTTCCAACATGTCTACGCTCATGTGCCAATCGAACGAAGTAATAGGCGTGCCTGAACCACTGGATGCTGACGTTGTTTTATGATCGCCTTGTGGGAATGCTGAAAAGAGATAGAATTAGAAGTGTCCCGTGGGACGTCGAATCAATCAATATGCATACCTAGCGCGACAGCAGCAGCAAGTGTAATCGCATGCCCGACCACAAGCAGCGTATTTTTTCTCTGTTCACCAGATAAACTGCGCAGGACAAAGTCGGCGCGTGACACTCCCTGCGCTTCCGTTTCCGTGTCATACAGTTTCTGGATAGCATCCATGTTCATGACAGGAGAGCTGAAATTTTGTAAACATTAGAAAACTGTTTTCCTTCTCACGATATTGAGTACTTACTAGCTCTGATCTATCGGATACAGTTTGGCAAGCAGATCTAGATTAAATTCTGGGAATGGCTTGTCTCCAGTGCGGTACCACGACAGCGGTTCAAGGAGACCGGGCTCTATCTAAATTGGAAAACAATTATAAGTACAGGATTCTCCACAGTGGTCGAATCCCGCTTGCACCACGCTACGCAACGCTGCACTCTGCACTCTGACTGTCTGCGCATCCACACATTTCATTGGCAGTCTCGTCATCATTCTCGGTAAATCTTCCTGCTTCCTGGCATAACCTGTCCAAACAGGTGGTGAAGCGCGAGGGAGCTGGCGTCCACCACTGTAGTCCGCTATATTTCTGGATGTCCCGATATTTAGTCTTTTCCACCTACCGCTATTTTCGTCTTCAAGAAACGCGCCAATGCTTCTCCAGTCTGCACCGAACGAAGAGTGGGCGAGCAGACGACAAGTTCCGGTTGAATTCCGCGATTGCACAACGCACGCGCCGACAGCTGCGCACAGTATTTTCCTGTAAGGTAGAATTCTCAGCGTTTGCAAAAGATTGCCTGGGCATTTGACATACTAGTACATGGTATAATGTGGTCCCTGGGGCATTTTATACTAGATTCGTGCGTCTATATGATGAAGACAGTCGCATCGCTGACGTAGCTCAAACGCACGTATCTGCTGCGGCAGCGTGTTCTTTTCATTTAGGATGTAGTTGCTGCTTTGACCGGTTTCCATGGAAAATCCCTCGCAAATGGATGTGTGCGTTTGACGCGCGACAGCGCACGCAGCTAGTATGAATAGCCTTTCTCAGAAAATCTACTGGTTCAGGCGTTCGGGCGGGCCTCTCGCATTACAGAACGATGTCTCCCGCTCGACTGTTGGAGGGAATGTGAACGCACCAAACGCCGAGATGGGAGGGTTGTCCTCGAAGGCCTTGCCATAGAGCAGCTTCTTCGCCGCTGTGTTGTGCGGGATGTTAAGGTCAGTGGGCGTCAGCTAAAAATCGAACATCAATGAACCTGTGCCCTGCAAGAGATCTCTTTCTACCGGGTGGAACTCACATATCCATTCGGAGCTTCCGTTGTCGTCCAATCCGGTCCAAAGATGCGGTCGACACGTTCTGCTGAGCGCATGATCACGATCATCCGTCCTCCTTGTTTCTTGCGCGTCGCTCTTGGCCAGTACGAGCAGACCATTACACCAGGCTTAAATTGCGCAGTGTTCAGTACATTATACAATGCTCCCCGCGGTAATTCACCTCGATATCAGTTGTAGCAGTGGAGCTTGCGGTGCTGCCCGACTTCCCGAACTTGAACCATTTCCTCTTTTCGCGCTGCGACTTCTTCGACTTCCTCGACTTCGACTTTTCCGACTTCGACTTCGACTTCCTCAACCTCCACGATTTCTCCTTCTTCGACTTCTTCTCCCTCTTCGACTTCTCCTTCTTTGACTTCTTCTCCCTCTTCGACTTCTCCTTCTTTGATTTTGACTTCTTTTCCCTCTTCGACTTCTCCTTCTTTGACTTCGACTTCTTTTCCCTCTTCGACTTCTGTTTCTTCTCTTTCTTCGACGAGCCTTCGCTTTTCGATTTCTTCTGACTCTTTTTCGCCTTCTTCGAGGTGCTCTTACTACTCTTACTCCTACTGCTCTTCGGTGTTCTCGCTCCTTTAGGAGTCTTCGCTTTGTCGCTCTTGACGGGCTTATCGCTCTTGGAACCGCTCTTGAGGGCTTTGTCGCTTTTGGGAACGTCGCTGCCGGTCTTCAGGGCTTTGTAGCTCTTGTTGCTCTTAGCGCTCCTTACACTCTTGCCGCTCTTTGCGCTCCTTACGCTCTTGCCGCTCTTTGCGCTCTTTCCACTCTTCACCCTTTGCGATGGCTTCGATCTCTTTTTGCTCCTGCAGCTCCAACCTCTGCCACTCTTGCAACTCTTGCGACTCTTACTTCTACTACTCTTGGAGCTCTTCGAAGCGGATCTGCTTCTGGTGCTCTTCTTGCTCTTGCTCCTCTTGCCAGCACTAGGTTTGCTCGGTTTACTTTTAGCCTTCCTGCTCCCGACAGGCGTTTTTCCTTTGGCAGTCTTTGGCCCACTGCTTTTCTTGCTCCGCTTGCTCTTCTCCTTCTTCTCCACCTGCTTACCGGCACTGGCCCTTTTACTGCCTTTCTTGTTGACTTTCCCATGCTTAGGTGTTCTCGCTTGCGAGCCGCTCCTACTCACACTTCGACTTTTGCTTCGGCTCTTGCTTTGTTTGGGAGTCCTAGGCTTGGACCCCGCAGAAACGCTCTGGCTTTTGCTTCTGCTCTTACTTCTGCTGACACTCTTCTTGCTCATCTTCTTCCTCGGCGTCTTCTTCCCCGACTTGCCACTCTTTTTCAAGGATTTGTTGCTCTTTTTGCTCTTCTTTCCACGTGGCATCTTCGAGTTCTCCTGAACAAGTAGGTTAGAGCAGCGAACGAAGAAGGCAGGATGGAGGTAGCAGACCTTATTGCATGTGCCGTGATCGTGGAATGACCGACCCTCCTAGCATTTCGCCTTAAATATGCGAAGGGTATCGTGTTGTTTACAGTCAGGGAAATGATTCGATTGTGATAACCATCCTGATGTTGTTTTGAGCTCATCATTCTTCGTGCTCTTTTTGATTACAAATTCTTGAACAAGTCATATGTATTAGATGGGTGCGTTTGATGCGCATGCGTCGATATGATGAAGGATACGCCCAGTCGCAGCCTCGACGCAGCACGGACGCACGCCGAGGGCCACGGCCTTTTTTTTCATTTGACCAGTCTCCATGGAAAATCCTCTGCAAATGAATGCATGCGTCCTACTTGCTACTCACGCACGCCCCGAGTATAAATTACACTTGATGCGTGCGTTATTCATGTGTCAGAAGAGGGCATTAATTTTTGAAGGAATTACCATGATGACCGGTGAACGCGGCATGGATATCCTGATTGGAAGTGGTGTTCATGGTGTTAACGCCGCGATGAGCAGTCTATACGGAAGCTCCTGCGCGACCGACGGATGCATCTGATGTAAATTGTGGTAAGTTCTAGAGCTTGTCAGTCCCTTAATCGCTACGATCACCGAGGTCGCCACAGGGGAGCGATCAGAGCAACTGGGGACACATCCAATGTGACGAAGTGTGGCAATCGATGTGCATCTTTTCTACCATAGCTATCATCCTGGTCCCAAGTGAATTTGATCCATTTTGAATCGTCAAGATATAGGAATACCCAAATGTACTATATGGACCCGTCAAAGTGCTTCAGAAGTAGTCAAAGGACTTCGATGAAGCTGCGGGTGGAACGCTAGTAATGATCCTCAAATTCCCATAACTTTAATAAAGGAGAAAAACTATATAAAAAGTGTCAAATAAGAGTTAATAACAATGGGGTAATAACAATGACAGTATAAAAATCACACGTTTATTTTACAAGCAATAATTACTACCAAGTATGACAATGTATTTACAGCATTAGCAATGTTAACGTTCACAGTCGTCGCAGTTTTCGGACGTTGTCCTTGTAGAACTTGCTATAGTCAGTGTCTACCGATCCAGAGTATTGATCCACAAGATCAAACACCTTCTTCGGAATCTTTTTCTCTAAATAGTAGAAAAAAATACGGATAAGTTCATCAAAGTGAGAAATGAGGGACAAACCTTCTGTGCTTCGTTTTTCCCGACGATTAGCCTCAAATCTTTCAAACGCTTCTTGGAATTCAGCGTACCTAAATTACCTCCTTCATTTTTTTTTCAGGAAACGTCGTATTAGTCCAAGAAAACATCCTGGTCTAGCTGCTGACTGCTCACTTCTGAGGCGGCAGCACTTTGCTGATGTATTTATCGATGTGAAGCTTCACGGTTGACTCGTCGGCACCCTGTTGACGGGCTTCGGTTACCAGCTCGTGCAGGGTTTCCTACGAAAATTAGCTATTCGAGGTGGTACTTCAAATCCACCATTTCACGAATCTTACAACAAAACCCTCCTTACCTGTTGATCCTGGCTCAAATACGTCGCATACGGTGATAGTGGACACCCTCGGGTCGGTCGTACTGGTTGAGCCACCTCTGGCACGCGGTTTACTTCGGCTAATACAGTGCACAGAAGGAAAATATGTAGGAGGAGGAAGACGGAAAATAGTCTGTTGGGAGATCGTAACGGCATCCCTATTCTCCTAAATCAACTTTTCTTCGTGGGCATTTTGTATCTGCGAAACATTACACGCATTCCACAAGCAAATAACGACATGTGATCAGCTCTACTCTATTACTCTTCTTTTTCTAGGGGATTTGGTCTTCTTTTAGCATGTACACGTGGTCCCTGTGATTGATTGGTCAAAATCCAAATTTTTACACGTTTGTGACGAGCTGAGACTGAAAAAATTAACTCCTACAAGTAAATTGACGCCATTGCATCGCCACATTCAACTGCGCTAAACGTTAAGTGAACTGAGACTGCCGATCTAGCCTTAGAGGAGTATCGCAGCCAGCTGGGCCACTGAATTCCTAATTCATATTAGGTTGGTGCATAATAAATGCGGCTTTTTTGCGACTTCTTTTCTCGACAAAAATCGGTGCTTTTCAAATGGTTTTGAGGATGAAAACAATCCTCTCTCGTTATTAAAGGTGCCATCGAAAACCGCTTCCATATCCGACATAACATGCTCCATCAGTCTGGAAAAGTTGGAATACAGCACAGTCATTCCGCGATCTCGGCAAGCCTTTCAAAGATGGACCAATTAGCAAGGCTAAGTTGAGAAGGTTTTCATATTTATGAGGTACGAGCTTCATAGATTTAGAAAGAAGAGGTTGGCTATCAAATTCCAAGCACCAGAGATTTTGGGCAGCCTGGAAGGGGACGAAGGCTTGACAACGAGAATGCTGTTCGAACTCTTCATTATGGACCGTTTGGCCAAGGTACTCCCTCTCAAAATACTCAGAAAAGCATGGAAGTTGGCCAAATGGGTCAGCACGAACTCTCAGCCAGGAACAATGTTCAATTTCCACCGATTCTCTGTAGCAAAACGAGCAGGCTCCACTTCTGAGGAATCTCCTCAATTGAACCTCCTTGCCTTCCCCGCAGGGCGCAGCACGAGGTGGTCATTGACCACCAGGACTTAGTAGCGTCCTGCAGATTCAGGGGGCTTAGCACCAATGTCCGGGGCGTAGCCAACCGCTAACCGTCTACTGATGTTAGAGACAAGCAGATTTCAGAGAGGCACTTCTGGATAATCATCAAACTCGTGGCTGAAGACCACCGTTGTTCAACCAGTTGCTACATCCCTACCCTGCACTCTCGTGCGCTCCAGTGATAATCAGGTGTTGCTCAACCTGTAGGAGACGTATCATGTTGGAATTTTGACTGTAGATGCGCACTATACCAACGAGTATCCCTCCAAAGTGGCACCGTTCTTTTTTGAGAAACCGTCTTCGTTTTTGAGAAAAACCGTCATTAATGGTCAAAAAGTGGTTTTTGACCATTTTTTGACCATTAATGACGGTTTTTCTCAAAAACGAAGACGGTTTCCCAAAAACGAAAGATGCCACTTTGGGGGAGAGTTGATACCACCTAGGCGCATATCTTGGAGTTGACAGCGTATCGGAACAATTCCTCAAACGAGAGAAATTTCCTGGGAAAGTTCCGGGTTTGAGAGAAAAAACCACGCTCCAATGACAATTTCTTGTATCTGACAGGTCCTATAACAAGTTTCAACTAGCGGCAACAAACAGTTCCGTACTGAGATCGGTTTTTCGAGGATTTTAGCTAGAATTTGAGATGATTTAGGCTGTCTTCGCCAAATGGTACGCATTTCTTGCTGAAACATCATTCGTCGTCTCACTAACGCTTATTCAAATCACTTTTTTAGTGCTATCTGCTTTTCCTGAAAGAACCTAGTGTGTAGGTACTTAGTAGCCCATTTCGGAATCCGACTGGACTTGGTACTCCCCAACCGACACTGACCACCTAGTGCTGCGCCCTGCTTCCCCGGCTGCCAAGAGTTCCTGGTCGTCGAAATTCGCTAGTAGAGCTCTTCTTTCTTCATCTGCAGGATCATACCTTACCACTTGAACTATTTAAATATTTTTCGACTTGGCTTTGCTGTTTTTTCTTCAGCCAAAATTTCGTTGAGATCGCCGAATGACTGCGCTGCACTCCATGCTTTCCCGAAGTGGTGAAGCATGAGATGGTGAATGTGGATACGATTTTCGATAACACTGTTACTAAGCGGAAGAAGAGGATTGTTTACGAGGTGCGCACAAATTATTGGCGCATGGTCTTTTGAGCCCTATTCAGCGGCGATTGAGCCAATTCATAGGCTGTGTTGTGGATATGTTTGCTGGAACAGTATCCACTGTAAACAACACCAAGCTTGTCGAGTGATCTCATTGCTGGTCTGCAAAGACTTGTGGAAGCTTCCTTGACATGCAGGTGTTATTTCAGAAGATCTTTTCAAGACTCATCAGGGACCAACTTCAACCAGTCTGTTCCAATCTACTAAGTAGTAGATACCTTATCACTAATATATCCAAAACGGAGCTTATGGGAATGCAAATGAAGTGAATTATGTAGACAATCCCTTCAAGCTAAAATTCAAGGAAATCATCCGTGAAACCACATTTGGACAAATTTCGCCTTGCAAATTGGGGACGGGCGAGTTTGGAAAAGCCACTTCTTCCTAGTACAGTTGGGAGTCTTCCACGGTTTCGGAACGACTACTATATTTGCTCTTCTGATGATTAGCAGTCCTGAATTCGCAAAAAAAATTAGCAAAAACGGTCTGTTAGATACGCCTGCTTTCACCACGGTAATCATTTGGTGGTCCAAGCAACGGTGAGCGCACTGTAGTTGAGACATAGCCGTGACCTATCACACATGTATGATCGAAGTGTTCTAAAGTCTACCTAAGGGAATGTTGGAAGGAAGGACGCTGTCACCGACCTCGTGTCGCCAGCGGTTGGACCAGGAGATTTTCTGAAGCCTGTGTAGGCACAGGTGAAGGTCACTTGGGAAAGCAGCTAATATTTACGGTTGAGATGACTCAAGGAAGGACACCTACAACATGACTTGTGATTTCGATCAATCCTTCCTGACTGGTATTCAAGAAGCCAAGCGCCAATAATTCGTGCGCACCCTGTACATTAACAAAAACGTTCAAGAAGCGTTAATTTTTAACGAAAATAGCAGTCGCGAAAAAAGTCGCATTAATTATGCACCAACCTAATGCATAGTGTATTGAATGTGGGCGGCCCGATTTTAAGATTCTGTAGTTGTATAGTACTAGGAAAGTACTCACAGCGTAAAGGTTCATTTTAGGGAAAAACACAGTTGGATGCTTGAAATGAAGGTAAACATGAGCCTAATAGCAGACGACCAATTCCGGTTTAGAACACTGCAGCTGGAGAGGGTGGTGCGGGCTCTTTGATTGGCAGTTCAGCCACCTGGCCAGTAACAGATCTCAGTTTCACCGCCTTTTCGAGCAGCAACGCCAAGTACTTGGCCCTGTAAACCCGTATCAGCCGTACAGTATTCGTTTCGAACTTTTTCCGGAGCAATGACCTTGATGATGGATCTGATCGTAGTAGGAGAAAAATTTTATACAAAAATCAACAGCTTTCTTATAAACAGAGTTCAGACAGAATGAACTTCGACTATAATATTTGCAGATTCGGGGGATCCTGAAAATTCGAAGAAATCATGGATTCTAAAAGTTTTGAAAAACACTCATTCTGAAGTTTAGTGAGTACTAGAGGTTCGAAAAATTGAGTATTCGAAAATTCGGAAAACGTTCTCGAATGCGAGACTCTGAAGTAAACCTCCGACAATTCTGGATCATTAACCTATTAAAGGTTGTGTCCTTATTTGCATGTATCCGAAATTTTAAGTTCGCATATCCTCGAAATTCTAAGTGTTCTACCGTTTTTTCGACTCTAGAATGTTGGTGAACATTTTAATAATTGGGGTACTGCCAGCTAGCCTCTGCACCCAGGCTCGCTGGCACTGTTCAGCGGTGGGTAGACTTGTGTTTTTAAGGGGAAACCATGTATTTGGATGTCAATAGTTGCTCTCTCACTTGTTCAATGTTTTAGCTGATTACTCCGTAAATGACTAATAAATATTGATATTGATAATGATTACAATGGTAACACTGATACATGAGTCTTGTCATTTTAAAGGTAGGAAAAACAGTGAGGATATCAGGAATAACATATGAACTGAACTGCGATCCAAGGAAGGAGCGGGTCCAATGGGCTTCGCGGGCACTAGTTGGTCAGAAAAGGATGGAGGGCATGAAGCGTTAAAAAAGCTCTGGACATCTATCACTTGAGGAACTATCAAAGATGTTCCAGGACCATTAAAACAAAGAAACGCTCTATGGTCATCTAAGGTGTTCAACTGATTGAATCAGAGGCACAATCCGAGCCACAAATAGCCAGTGGACGACATACGCTCCTGGCTATGGACGGAGAAATCCCAGCACAACTATAAATACTCAGTACCTCACTATGACGAACAGCAAACAGTGGACTTGTTGCTGGTGTTTACTCAGGACTGACTGGTCAGGCGTTGTTTCGTTAGTAGTCGTTTGGTCAGCTGGCTAGTAGAAACACCTCGAGCACAAAAATCCTCATATTTACCATGATCATCATGCCTATTTTGAGCTCAGCATGAGCTTTGAAGTAAAAACGGGAACAATAAGGATACTAATGGAGGATAGGGGTTGGGATCGAGCGGAAACTTTATGTTCCAGCTGAATTCTATTGTGTTTCTAGGAATTTCCTCCAGGAACGGACGGAAATACCCGAGGAGCTGGTAGAAATAGTGCGGATACGAGGGGAATTGCAATACTGCTCAATGAAAATGAGGTTGATTCTGCTTGCAGGAAATAGGTTTGCGAGGAAAATGAGAACAGGTTAGTTTCTCATCATAGTTTTTTCATATCAACTCGTGTTTTTGTGAAGTGTGCTCAAATAATCAACTTCAAGAAATGAAAAGAAGGCACTCCACGTGAAAATTTTGGAAAAAAGAAAGTTAATTTCGCGAGAAAAATTTTCAAACATCCACAGGGATTCCTGAAAAAAAAAAAAATTAGGCGAATGGAAAAAGGTCGAAAGCATGACTCTTGTCTGACAATTTCATCAATCCTTAGCTTGAACTTGCAAGGGGTAATTACCTAAGGGGTAACTTAAGTTTAATTGAAATTCAATTGAGAAATAACCAAAGACATCTTGACTTTTCCACCTAAGAAATGTCTCCAAGTAGGAATTTTCAAGGATTAAAGAGAAAGATGTGAGGAAGTTTGAACAACGAAGAATCGCAGGTGTTGAGGATTTTATGAAGATTTTAAATTTAAATTAAAATAAATTCGTTCTTTAAAATACACACAAGAAGCTAGGGAAAAATAAAAGAGTGGGTGAAGGCCGATTGTTGATCCATGGTTGCCACCAATTCCCGGCGGCTCTACTACCTAAACTTTACAGCGTACTGGTGTTGGACATTCGCGAGTGGTGCGAATTCGAGCAAGATCTGCCAACTTTCACGATAAAACGCTGAAATTCTGGTTAAGTCCGCACTTACGCAGTAACCCTCTCATATTTTTCTGCTTGTTTAATAAGAATTTCCAAGAGAAACTCGTGCAAATTCCACAAGATTTTACAGCGTTTCTGTTAGTGTTTCCCATATCCCATGCAAGTTCTTCCACTGAACTACACCGATTTTCTCTTAAAAAACATGTAGATGAGGAAACGCTACTAAAAATATTCCACAGAAGATAATCCTATAATATTCGTATAGTTAACTGTGGGCATACTGTAAATACAGGGTGTCCCAGAATAATGTTTACACTGTTTGAACTTTAACAATTCCATCCCGAATAATGGAAAGCACGAACTTTTTTTCGGCGCTAAATTCAACTTCCGCCCTTTGCAGCAATGATGTTGGAAGAGTATGGACATTGTTTTGGGACACACAGTTACTGCAGTATGGACTCCCTATCCCTGCAGAAGGACTTGAGCGCGCGAAATGGATTTCATATTCGTTACTGGCACACCAAAAATGCTCTTGCTACTGCCGTTTTTATGAAAATAAGGTAAAAAAACTCGCGTCAATTTAAGGAGATCCAAAAAAACATGCAGTGTCGAGGATGTTATTTTTCAGGTCACAGTACGCCTAGTGCACCCCAAAGGTATCTGTATAAATAAGTAAACAGTCAAATAAACACTGCAGAGTTGAGGGCCAGAGCAGAGCTGTGGACCACCAGTAGGGCCCCAGTCACTGAGTGGACGCGAAAGAACCGTTTGGGTGTAATGCGAGCCGAGGAGCGAACCGTAAAGAAGCTAAGCCAAAAACGAAAACGCTGCAAAAGGCAAACACGACCCCGACGAGAGTCACTGCAGCGGATTAGCTCGAGCCCCGTACGGGCGCACGACGTCACCACAGCATTTGAATAGGCGGCTTTTGAGTCGCAGTGAACCACTTGAGTGACCATCGCGGTCATCTTAATGGTGTCACCTCGACGCAGTTTTTTTCAGCTGCACAGCGGTTTTTCTCAGGTGGAACGTAGAGGAGATCAAATATGTATGGTGTTCAATTACAGGAGCGGTCTCTTTTTGTTGCAGGGCACCTTCAAGCATGGGACGTTGCTAGATAAATCTTTACTCTTGTGTCTTGTAAGCGAAATATGCTCAAGGTGGTCCTCTTCACATACTCTGAGTAAAGAATCTTAACAAAAAACGTATTCAAACATAAAATTACTGGCAAAAAAAACATGAAAGTGATTATCGAAAAATCTGACCTAGATATAGTTGAGTAAGGCTGTCAGGCTTTTCTGGGATTTTATCAATATATGAGTACAGGAAATACGGGCCGACCCAAAAAGCGTTGGATAGAGTAATTGGCGAAATTCCAACGTTGCTCTGGGAAAGACCGCACTGGCGATTGGATGAAGGTATTTGAAGGAGTTGTAGAGAAACCAGCCGAAGTCTTCGCACGGAAGACTAGATGTTCGTTATGCCGGCGTGATAAAACAGTGCAAACAATAAACAATAAACAGTGTGAGCACAACGAATACGTAGTTGATGTTCGATGTCCAATGCTTACGTAAAGGCAAGGTTGTGGGGATCTCAGCCGAGTTTATAGTCAGAGATGTGCCACTTTCTTCCTGATGGTGAAATGGCAAAAAAAATTAATTCTGCACGTACAGGGTGTGATCGTGCCGTGTTCTAATGTAATAATACAGCACTTCCTTACCGTAGACGAAAAGAAAGGGTGGGTGCCTTCTCTCCAACGCATCAGAGAAGGGAATTAGTTGGAGTTTTCCTGGACTTTAAAAACCTATTTTTAATTCCTTGTTCTTAACTACAATAACATATTTGTCGAACAATATTTCACAATATGCGGCATTTCGTTAGATCAATCCATTCTTTATTCGTCATAGTTACAAGGGAGGTGCAAGAGCATTGGCTCGCAGATCGGAATGAAACCTATCCGGCTTGGAATCTTTGATTGAGAAAGTGCTGCAGTACATATTTCATCACTGCCCACGGGGTCAAAAAATAGAAATCCCACTACATCATTACATGCGTCTCTGTAAGTCGTCAGCGACGGAGTGGCCGAGTGGGAAAGTTACTGGACTGTTAGGCAGAGGGCCGAGGGTTCGAAGCCCGTGAGAGTCCATTCGCATGCCTGCGCACGCAGCGTGCGGCCGGTTACCCCTGCTACCACCGGTGATCTAACATACTCAGCTTGTATTCTCGCTTATTGAACTGCTATACATTAGTCTACGCTTCCACCAGCGACTATCACCGACGATTATCGACGTCTGTGAGTATCATTGTGGCGTGATACGAATACAAGTAACCTTATTGCCACTTTCGCAGGCGGTTTTCTTCTTTGTACCCTGCGTACTTTGGTCCCATCGATTCACAATGTCCAGCACGCCCCTGTTCTCAATACCAGTTCAGGAGCGATCGAGGAAAAGGTTTTGCTTCGACGTATCGCCGTCCTCAAATAGCGAGTTCGATAGGGATGTCAATCTACCATTGAGTGATGAAGCCCTCCCAAAGAACCTTCGTACGGTAATTGCAACGCTGCTGGAAGACCGTAAGCTCTTGGAAACTGTTCTCAACCGTAACCGTGAACTAACTGAGGAGGTTAACCTCCTCAGGAAGGAGAATTTAGAACTCAAGAATTCTTTGTCTAGCTCAAAACTAATTCCTCAAAATGCAGATGCTTGTTCTTCTGCTAATGAGTCTCGTTCTGTTTCTCCGGTTCCGCCTCCTGTAGATGATCCTGATGCTGAACGTAAGAGATGTGTTGTTGTAGGAGGCATGCGCGAAAGCGCGTCACCTATTCCTTCACGCAGAGTTGTTGATGATATAAATGCAGCGTGTCATTTCATGGATTTTTTGGGAGTTGAATGTTCACCAGTTTCCGTCTTTCGCATGGGACGCTTTAACCATTCTTATCCCAGTCTTGGTAAAATTGTGCTTCCTACTTAATTTCATGCCAACTTGATGTTGCGTCGTGCTTCTCGTCTCAAGCACTACACGACCCAAAAAATATTTATTCGCCCCTCTCTTCCGAAGGCCGAGAGGGTCAGACTTCGTGCTGAACGAGTAGCAAGGCGCAAGAACATGAATCGTGATAATATACTTGAATCCACTCCGCCTCTAATCAATGCGAGCGCACAAAACAATCCACCTGGCCCCATTGTCAATGTTCAACCGAATGGTTCCGGTTCCTCGGAACCTCAACGATCAATGGAACTGTCAAACTGAGCACACATCTCCGGTACCCTGATAAGGTGATATCATGTTTAATGACTAACATTCGCTCTATTCTCAAAAATGGCTGTAGTCTAGCTTTCCAAATCCAGCGATATGGTTTTGATATAGTAGCCCTTGCTGAAACATGGCTCAAACCAGACGTTTGTGTGGAGCCCCTCCTCGGAGAGAGCCTTTCTAGATACGAAACATTCAGGTATGATAGACCCATCAAAAAGGGAGGAGGTGTAGCACTTTTCAATGAATCGCATCTTTCACTCCTTCAAATTTTTGAAGAAGCAATCCCAGATGCACATGAACTGCTTTGCTGTGACATGACTACGTGTTCTTACAATATGAGAATATTGGTCGTTTACAGGACTCCCTGCTGTCTATTGGCATGAGTGACCAACTTTTTAAAGCAATTAGTGATTTGATATCATGTGACCGTTACTGCATAGTGCTAGGAGATTTTAGCATATCGAAATTGACTGGAATAGAAACCTCACACATAAGCAGCTTAGCGCCGTTTTAAAATCCTTCCTAAATTTATGCAAAATTCACAACCTATCACAACATATCAGGTCTAGCACTTTTGGTAAGAATACTCTTGATCTTGTGTTAAGTACCAATACAGAAATTATCTCGGATATTAGGGTAGGTCCTCCTGTTGGGTCTAGTGACCACAAATCAGTCACATTTGACTTGAACATCTCTCGGCAGAAGCCAATGCTCGCTGTCAGGAGAAATTTCAAAGATGCTGATTTTGAAAAAATCAATCAATACTTGCTTGGTGTGGATTGGTATGGATCCTTCAGATCTGTATCTACCGTTAACGATATGTATGAGCTGCTCATCGCCATTCCTCATCATGTTATCGATAAGTTTATTCCACTTGGCAAGGTACTCGCCAACCAAACGAAACTTCCATCTCACTTGAAGGCCTTGGCAGATAGAAGAGCTGCTGCATGGGAACTAGCCACCAGGACTGGAAATCTTTCCAGTTGGCATGCTTTCAGGAAACTGAATTTTGAATTCGAGCGTAGGCTCAAGAAGTGCAATGCTTTCATCGAAAAGAAAGTCATCGAGTCCAGAAGCAAGGCTACATTCTACAAATTTTTAAAGTCCAAATTAGTCACTAAGTCAAAGTTGGGACCTATTTTGAAAGAAGATAATACCATTGTAACAACTGATTTGGAAAAGGCGGAGATCTTCGCCGACGTTTTCGAAAAGTCTTTCACATCAAGTGACAAAACTATGAGGCATAGTTCAGACCCCCTATATCCCATGACGAAGGAATCAGCATGGTTCTATGCTGAGGAAGTACACACCCTTCTTGCTCATTGGCCGACTTCGTACTCACGGACACCTGATGATCTACCCTTGTACTTTATCAAAAATGTTGCTGCAGTTATCAGTGCACCTCTTGCCTTCATTTTCAATCTCAGCTTTATGCGGGCAGAAGTGCCGGCCAAGTGGAAGCTTTCTTTTGTAACACCAATTCCTAAAAAACCACCCTACTCCTCGCTGCAAAATTTTCGCCCCATAAGCATCACCTCTATCTTTGCGAGGCCCTTTGAAAAAATTCTTAAGAAAGGAATTGTTAAACACCTTGATGAGTTCTCTATTATCTCAGAATACCAACATGGGTTCCAAAACGGCAAGTCGACGGTTACAGCCATGATTCAGAGTCTGAATGATTGGACTCACTCACTTGATGCTGGAAAAAGTATTGATGTGGTCTATTTTGATTTTTCTAAAGCTTTTGGCCGTGTCCCTCACAATAAACTTATTCTGAAACTGCAACAGGTGGGGATCCACCCACGTATTGTTGAGTGGATTCGTTCTTTCATTTCGGAAAGGTAGTTTTCAGTTCGTGTAAACTCATCCTTCTCTAAACCTAGGAGAATGGTTAGCGGGGTTCCTCAAGGAGGGGTCCTTTCCCCTATCTTGTTCAACATTTATACTTATGAACTACCGTCACTCATTCTACATAGGGGTGTTAAGTGCAGTGTTTTCGCTGATGACCTCAAAATATACCATACCATTTCAACATCGGGTGATATAGGAGTACTGCAAACCGCAGTCAATGCTGTACAAGAATGGTCTGCTGACTGGGAACTTCCGCTGTGTAAAGAGAAGATAAAAGTTTTACATCTTGGATCAAAAAACCCTGTAGGCAACTACTCTGTTGAGAGTTTTGTAATCCAGCATGCTGATCAGATTTAAGTTCTCGGCTTTCTGGTGACTAAGGATCTATGCTTCGATGCACATTATTACCAAATCGCTTCAAAGGCTTCCAGGTTAGTGTTTCATCTATTTCGAGCTCTTAGCACACGTAACGTTGAAGTTCTGCTCCGAGCTTATAAGACATTTGTTCGCCCAGTACTAGAATATGGCACCGCTGTTTTCAATCCATGCAAACTTGCAACAGCTGCCAAACTTGAGAGAGTTCAAAATAGTTTCACTAGAAAACTCATGGCAAGATCACTTGGTTTTTTATATGAAGGGATCCCACATAAAGACATAAAGAAAGAAATGCTAATTTCCGGCTTCCATCCCTAGCGATTAGAAGACGGAAGTTTGATCTGATACTATTCCATAAAATCATCAATGGTATGTGTAAAATCAGACCTGAAATGTTCTGTTCATCTAGACCCTCTCTCACCAGGGGCAATAAAATACTCTATTCTACGGGCTAAGCACAATTGCAGGTTACATTTCTTCACCAACAGAGCTGGTTCTGAGTATGTGAGACTACACAATAGGAAACCATTTCCTACCAAACTCAACTCTTTCAAAAATATGATTGACACTTATCTGGGAATGTAGGTGGATGCTCAGTGAATTCCCACAATCCTTGTGCCTACCCGTTCTTCTTTCTTTTTTCTATAATTTGTTCATAGTAGTCATAGTTGTTGCAGTTTTATCGTTTTATGGTTTTAGTTTTATGCCTCAAGTTTGCCTACCTCACCTTCATTGTTACTAATGTGTTACACATGAGTGATCTCATGTAATAAATTACTATTTTGCATTTTTGTTTTTTTTTTTTTGTTCTTTGGAGTCGAGGGCAGTAATGAAATACATTGTGTAGCACCTACTCAAACAAAGATTCAAGCCAGATAGGTTTCATTCCGGTCTGCGAGCTGGGCCCCTTGCACCTCCCTTGTAGGTTTCATTCCGGTCTGCGAGCTGGGCCCCTTGCACCTCCCTTGTTAGAATACACTGTCAATGTTCCAGGTAACTTCTGGAATTCATCGCGACACCGCATTTTTGTTACAGTTGATTTTTGTCATCACTTTCAAGACATTTACTTTTGTGAGTATTTAAAATTGATTTTGATTCTTTTCACTGATTTTTTAGCTTCACTTTCGGAATCCACAGCGTTTGGATCCTCAGAGTGGCTGTGACCACAAATTGTTCATTCCACAACCTCCGTCACGTTTGCCTCCGCCACTGGTCCGTATGTATACGTGCAGTCGCAATCGCACTATTCAATCTTCCATTATGATTGCGCCAATTTAACCAGACAACGGAATCAACTACGCCGGCAACAAAGGCAGATGGGAGTTTTTATCGTGAGCACTAATACATGTCTGTGAATTGTATTTTAGCACGCCAGAAACTCAAATATTACGGGAGTACCGCACCGTGATCGTGGCTGTCACTTAGCAGATTTTCCCTTAAGCTAGCATGTTTTCCAAAATGTTTCACTCCAGACAACCAATGGGATTAAGATGAGGTCAGCAGGGATGTTCAACTGTTCAGAACTCCACGGATCAGTACAGTCCACCTCCGGCGCGGCACTCTGACTACAGTCCTTCTCAAAAAGATGGGTGTGGCGCGTTATACCTGGAAATGCGGTGCGGCCAAACTCTACGATTGGTCAGTTCAGCAAATAGGCCAATTGTAGGGCCTGTCAGCGCCTCCCATTCCAGGTATAACGCTCCACACCCCGAAAAGATCGACAGAATCCGCGTGCGGTTTCATAGCGTCGCGGCCGCAGATTCGAGGAGGTAGTACCTACTCGACCCTCTCACTTCAAACATACTTTCTCTGCATCTCTCGTTCAGATCCCACCGCGTTACTGCAGTCACGAAATCCGCCGTAGCATGAACCATACTCGTCCTCTCGCCCCCTGTCGCGCTTTTAGGTTTAGATCACCTTTTACCATTCCAACTTACCTTTCTTTTTTTCCACTTTTTTTTAGGTTATATACCATATGCAAACGTAATTCAACCAGGTCCACCAAACTGTACGCAAACAGCTGCCGTTAGCCCAGCCGAGCGCAATGACCGCACACAATGCCGACGCAACTCGTCTTGCGGATCTTCCGTTCCCGGAACGATTTGTACAGTGCCTGATGCGGTGGCGGACTTGGTGTAATTCAGTAATCATGTCTAACACTCAAGCAACCTCACCTGTCTATAAAATCTCACCAGAAATCGATAATCTTTACTCATTGTACTAAAACATATACTAAGCAATAATGTTATGATGAAGGTAGAAAAGAAAACAAAATCACACAATGAGGATAAAATACTGGTGAAATGTTCTTCGCCAACAGAACGAAGCTTTTGAACCTTCACACTAAGTTCCACCAAATTCTATTTCGTATCTGTAAACAGAACACGCATCATCTCAGAAACACAGCTCCCAACCGATTTCTCACCGCAATCAAAAACACTTGCCAGTTACGGAAAATACCAATTTACACGAAGAGAAAAACATGCATAAGCGCATGATGAAAGAATGAAAAGACCGATCCCAATTCCCGAGATAAGATATTTCAAATGAACAAAGCACATGGTGAACCATCACAACAACAGCGACAACGCTCTGTAGACAATGCAAATAGCAAACACGCAAGGAGAATTCAATCAAAAACTCATGGGAATTAATGTACCTATGGATAACAGGTCTAGCGAAGAAACTGCAATAGATGAAAGTAATTTTGGCATAATCTTAGCATGCTGTCATATTAGGTCGTAAAACTAAGTAAATACACCACTGTTTGGTTGGTAATCATAGTGAAAATGCATGCTACTCTTTTAAAAATTTTCATCATTATTTTTCCGCAGGATCCGTCGGCTTCTATGCATAAAGTTCAATGATTTTCAAATTTGTCTTCACATCTCATGAAAATAAGGTTCAGAACACTCACAGCAGTGCAAAAGATCTCCTTAATCGAAGGAATTTTCCTCAACACCAGGCCAGACATTAGCCAGGTTTCAAAATTAAAAATTTCAAGGAGAAAAAATAGTGTGAGACAGTGTCCTTTCACCAACTCAATTATGTTATCGACTGCCACCAACGAACAAGAGGTGGCACCTCAACCTTCGTCAGCAATTTACACGAGTAGAATGTTGCGAGTCATTTTACTTCATTTTGATGCGAAATACCGACAAGCTTGACTTAGATGACTACAACGGATACATTTCAGGTCGGGTGTAGTTTTGGCATAGCCATAGGTTAACTAAAATATGACACTTATGTACCGGCGTGTTCGTACAAATCTATGAAACCTTCTGAGCCACCCATTTATGAATCCAAAACGAGTCCTAACAATTTCAAAGCCTTCAAATTTGTGCGTCGCCGTCGCTGACAAAAGAACTATTTCAAGGCATCGCAGATAAAAAAAGCAAAACCCTTGGGTTCGAGTTCTCGAAAATCTTATATGGGCATAGTCGCCGCGATTCACAGAGTAGATATTAGGTGGTGAGTAAACATGGTTGGGAATAAATGCTTTTTTTCTTTTCTTTTGCTTCTTTTCTTTGGCCCATCCGCCACCATACGACTGTTTCATTTCAATCATCAAAGCATATTAGGCGTTTATTCAACAGCACTATGGTTGGAGTCACTGAAAAGTTGACGTAAGCACGTGCGGTAATTGTGATGGCTTCCAAGAAGCAGCCAACTGCCCCCTATGGTGTGTAAGAAAGGAAAAAGTAACCATTTTGCAAAGGCTATGCAGCCTTCTATCCTATTTCACTGCTGATAACTTCGCGCTTCATAAAACAGAGGTATAAATACTTCAAGCATGTACTGCCTCAAGAACAAACATAAAAGACTTGTAAAGGTTGATATCTACACTCGAGTTTGGAGCCGATCAAAATGCTTTCAAAGTGCATGGACTTTGTAAAGCCATTTTCGATATAATGAATGCTTACGAGCAGTTCAAACAACGAAAAGAAAAATCAAATAGATCATCGAGTATCTTCTTCCTACTTCTATACAAGTCCCACAAACCGGGGTGCTCTTTAAGCCGTGGCGCTTGATGCCTTCCACTTGTACTTAGCAACACCAGCGCCAAATGATGGCTTCGGCTGTGGTGGATGATAAAAGTAGCAATTCGCATTCATACACGATGCTCCATAGTGGCAAGTCTAAAAACGAAAAATGTGGATGAATCAAAAGATTAAAAAAATGAAAAGCAATCTTTTCTGTGCAGAATTTTTCCCGCTTTTACATATAATCTGATAATATTATTATCGAGGTTTTGAAACTGTAACAATGCCCTCATCAGAGAAAGACATGGTAATTCAAAAATCAAGCCAGGTTTGCAGAAATCGGTCTTCGAATCATTGGAGAACCAATTCTTCTACATAGACACACAAGTCTAATGAAAAAACAATGAAAATTAATTCAGAAGAACTACAGACCTAATCTGCACAGAAAGTAATATTTTTGGGTTGAAACTGAAGTAAAATATAGTGACATCAACAGACCTTAGGATGCTTGAAGGCGCAGTTTGGTCTTCTACACTTGTTACCGTACAAACATGGCGTGAGCGAAGCGAGACTGGGCACTGGATTTGGATCGGCAGACAAAGGAACACTGAATCGACGTGATAGTAAGCTCTGTCAAGTTTTTTTTTTCAATGTTTAATAACAGAAAACATACTCAGGAGCAATCTTCGCAGGCTCGGAGGCCGTGATCGTGTTCGCAGAGGAGGTTAGCACTGGTTGAGGTGCCTTAAATGGTGAACGGTAAATACTGAAAATTAATCTCAAAGATCATTTTAAAAAATCCTTACCTGAGGTGCCACAACAGCCGCGGTGGTGACAACTACAGGGACCACTGCAGCAGCTATTCGTCCATGAGTGTAAGGACAGCTCGGATTTGCGCAATTCCGGTCAAATCGACAAGGAGGATGAATATAAAGGCAGCGTGCACCGAAAGAGCAGTGAGGGAAGTTACTGGAATAATGAACTCTCACTAGAAATTAAAACTTAAATAAATATAAGCAGGATAGCTACAGTGATTGAACTCACATGCATTGCTTGGTAGGGTGTGTATAGGCACAGCTTTCCCCTTGCCGACAATTGGGCCAGAAACGACACCTCTCGGGAATTTTGGTGACTGACTGGAAAGTCTGCTCCTCCTGAAATATGAACCACGTCAGCAATATGAATAAGAATTACGATAAAAATTTGTAAGCGGAGCAGTCGCAGAAGGAATGACGAAAAAAAAGAGCTCCAGAAGCTCAATCCGCTTGATATGAAAACCGCGGAGTCAAAAGGTATATTCAGAAACAACATTAAAACTATAATATAAAAAGAACAACCAGAGTAGAAGTCTTAATAAATATTCACAAAAGTCATTCTCGAAAAATCCCAGCAAAAGCAGAGTATAAACAACTCAGTAGCTACAAAGAATAGAACCGCTTACTTTCGTAAGCGGTGTAGGCACATAATTTGAAGCCGCTGTCGTTGATTGGTGCGAAGGCGACGGCGCATATCCCGACCAGCTATTTCCTCGACTTAGTTGATGTGTAGGAGGTACTTCGCCATCTTCATCCATTGACGAAGACACTCCACGAGCATCAGCCAGAACTGCATCTATCTTCGCCTCTGAAACCGCTAAATTCTAAAGCAGCTCGACCGCACCGTACAATGGCATCGCTATCTTGCGCTGCCTTAATAGCGAATCGCAGACTTAACTTGGGCTTTTTTTTCGGTGATCTCCCGGCTTAAAAGATTATGGTAGCATAACAGAGCATATAACGCGGTGGCACTGCTGGACGCATTCGTGCCCGTATATACGGCTACTCCATCAACTCTCATACATAAGAACACGTAATATAACAACCTCACATCCAGGCTTGGGGAAAATAGAAATCAACGGCGCTCGAAAGATTCTAGTTGTTCAGATTCTCAACAAATTTCTCTTGAATTCACTTTCTTCAACCAATTACTTGTCATTCCCAACTTGTAGAGCTTTCCATAGTTTTTTTTTCGGATTTCACACCACTTTCACGCAACAAGTCAAGTTCGCTTGCACTGTTAGTGTTCGGATTGATCAAAACACTAATTGCGTCCAGAATTTTCGATCAGAATCTCAAAATGTATGCTTTATTGCACGTTACAGCCCTATTCCAACAAAATAGCCAAATAGGGACGAAACATAAACCAACCGTCATCGTCTGTAGAATCGTCCTCATCTAACTGAATCTGACCGTCCCATTTGCGAACAGAAGGCGAATCGCTTCCATCCTAGACAGCATTGTAATATGCATGGTTAAGAACGCATTAATGGGTGCCGAAAGCAGAAATTCGCGTACCAGTAAATCCTCATCAATTTCCACCGTCCGACCACGTTTCTCCGGAACAACCACAACACTTCCACTTTTGGAACCTAAACCTTATGAAAGTGCATTATTGTGAAACCTAAGGCTGCCCACAGAGTCGCCGCACGTGTGCGCGGTGCTTCAGTGCGTTTGGGAACTTGCAGACGCCGCAAACCCTGGACGCGGCGCAGCTACCGCCGCGTTCACTGCCAATTCCTTGTTCAAGAACGCTGCCTGCGGCAATATGATGCCGCCCGATGGCGCGGTTCCAAAAAAATTGCGTGCGGTCAAAATCGTCACGATGATGGGTCAATATCCATCGAATCACTCAGACGCAGGCAAGCACCGCACGTGCAGCAGCCAACTCTGCCAACCTAAGAGCTTCCTGAATACCCACCTCCATCGTCTTTCTCTTTGCGGCGCTTGAGATTTCCTCTTTTTGACTGGCCTAGCGATCCAATGTGTTCCTTGGCACCTTTCAGTGTCACCGTTATTTGCGGGCTGCTTGATCGTGTACGAGATTTATCTCCAACCACAACCTCAGCATCGTAGGTGTTCTCGCTTAAGAATGGGTAATAATGCTAACGAAGAGAAATTTGGTAGGCTCATAACTGCCGTAAATGGAGAGCTGAGGGCATGCTTAACAAAAAAAAAACACACACACACACAAACTACAGATCAAAATTCCTTTTATGGTCTAACTAATGTACTATAATCATATGCAAACAAAAGCAAGAGGAGGAATAATATCTAAAGGTTTCTGAACAAATTCCAAGTACATTAGTGTTATACTTACCCATCACTGTCCACCTCCACTACAGCAGGTCGGCTAATCCTATTCTTTAACGGTGAGCGAGATGTCGTCGCATGTGCCGCTGCCTTCTGGAATCAAGGAAATTTTTAATGAGGCGACGCAACTATGCACGAGCATTCAAGGCATCCATAACAACTAACGGAAATGAAGACACTGTACCTTCTTGTCTACAAGGGATGCACCGTAGCCTGCGCTAACACTAGCCTGGTTCATCGCCTTCAGGAACATTGACGATCCTGCCTTCATGGTCTTCTTTTCGATTTCACTGAATTTAAGCCAGCAGTTAACAGCGGAGTAGAAACTTTGCAATGAATTTAATGCTAATCGACCGAGAAGACAAGCTGAATTAGCTTTCTACAATGAAGCAGCGATATTTTTGTAAAATGTATCGATACCCCTGCGCCTTGATAGCTACGAAAGTTGACTACCTCTAGAGTATTATGAGGAGACACAGGAACCACATCGATTAATGCCCAATTCCCATCTCAACTAACCTCACGGCTGGCTTAACCTTCCGCATCACATGTACTTGCGAGGAGACTTTCACCGGCTCAGGACTTGCGGCAAGTGGACGTTGTGCAATGACGGATGATGCGACCGTAACCTACAGAATTAGAACTATACATGTAGGTGAACTTTACAGTAAAAAATAAAAAAAAGAAAGAATAACTACAACAGCACCTTTTTCGTGCGCTCTTCAACCTCATGCTCAAACTCTTCTTCAGACCATGTCCTGGAGCGAGAACGAGACCGTCGCTCCTTCTGTCGACGAGTAGGGCGAACAGTTTCACGACTGCGAGACGCTTCTGTTCGCGATTTCAATCTTAAATAGGTGACAAATATCGTAGTTAATCGTTTCTCAAGACGATATAGCTTCAAAAAAGAGAAACGGAAAATAATGAACACCTCGCTAAAACCTGACGCGAGAACTCACTTTTCCTGTTCGCGAAGCTTCTGTTGACGTTCCGCTTCTTTAACGCGTTCTTCTCGTTCCTTTTCTTTCGCTTTCTCTGCTTGTCGTACCCGTTCTCTTTCCTTCTCCCTCTCTTTCTCCTTTTCCCGCTCCTTTTCCTTCTCGCGTTCTCTTTCCTTTTCAGCGTCGCGTTTCTTAGATTCCGTATCGTGCTGCCGATGAGAAGATGATTCGTGTGATCGACTTTCTGAAGAAAGAAAAAACTAAGAAAATCAAGCTAGCATGAATAAACGAATACCGATGTTTTACTTCGTGCCCTACACGGATTAGCTTATGAATCTATACAAAAGCAACTAAAATTCACCCTGATGACAAATTTTACTGCGACGTACAAGCGATATAACCTCAAATTCCCCGTTAGCGACACCAATGCACCATGTATTTGCTAGGCGATCAGACTAAATGCCCATTTCTCATTTCCAAGCTGTCTGGACTATATCCTCACCAAAATAATTCATTAAAAAGAGCAGGAGTTCCTGGTTTAAGAATTTGTTTCCTACAGGATTTGAGATAATGGGTCGTGGTATTTTGGAGAATAAGAGGGGCAAAAATACCCGATAGGCAAACTTCGCCTCCCTCGTCCACCGCTAGAGAAAGCAATCTACGACTACTTCAAAACAGCCACAAAATGATAACCATGTCATTGTACGACCAGTCAGCTGAGAAAAGATAACTAAGGGGATGGATCGTGTAATAGTAGAATCTTACCATATGCTAGTTTCAGAAAAAAAGAAATTCATAATCAGCTCTATTTCAAAGATGTAACTGTAATACGGTTCATATCCTAACTAGGAAAGTATACAGCCAGGTATACCTCGTAATCTTTGACAACAACACATACACAAAAAAAAACACTTGAAAATGACAACAAACTTCAAACTAACCCTTTCTCTCCTCCTTCTTCGAGGTGGAAGCGTGCAGATGTGAATCTGGCTCCCTTTTACGTTCTTTTTCCTTGGAGGGCTCCTTGTGAACCTCCTAAAATACTGACAACTAACTCATGTTTTCCACATCTTTTTTTCCAAAAGTATGGCAGAACGCAAGAAAATATACTATCTACAGCGGAGAATGTAAAGACTAACCTTGCTCGATTTTTCAGACGTGGAATGAGTGTCCGGCTTACTTCCAGCTGACTGTAGCCGTTCAAATAACTCGAACAACCTTGAAAACTCAGCTTTACGAAAGAATCAACCTACTAACGATTAATTCCCTGGAACTCCGAATCCAAATATACTTCTCACAGAGGATTGTGGATTCGCAGCTTTTTTTAAAGTAAGGGCCGCCCTAAAAGAGTCTGATCCCATAAAGCTTCAAGGCTGGATATCGAGAAACCCAATCAAGGCAGTAACGGGATCTTTGAGAAATTAGAGATTTGAGCAAAGTGAATGGAAAATGAGCGAGTAGTTTCCTCGCAGCATGTGCATGGGACTCCTGCGACGTTAAATCAACCCACTAATTAAATTGCTTTGTAACATCTTTTTATTAACACTATAAGCCAAAGACATGTGCCAAACACTAACCAATCCACGAATTTATTCGTGCATTTTCCTAAGAACAAATTTAGATCGTCCTTCATTTGATTCTTCTCCTTTTTGTTTGCGATCATGACCATGATGTATTCAGGAAGCTCATCGTCGACGTAAACGCCTAGTTCTTCCAACTTGGCCTTGATCGCAGCCTAAAGCAGCATATGAAATTAGTTAAAAGAGGAGTTTTACATACATACACAAATGTGACAAGAAGGTGAACGCAAACACTTCGTTAAATTACCTTTAGTTTTTTCGAAACATCCAGATTCTGTCCTACAGCCATAGTACCCACCTGGAACAGAAATAAGAGGCTAACAATGAATTGTTAGTGAGGGATAGCAGTAGATCACAGCAACATGAAAGGAAATAAGAAAAGACCAAGTAGGGAACCAGGAATTGTTTTCAGATTCGGCAATGGAAATCCGATCACAGCAATGTAGCTTTGAAACCGATTCTGATGTGGAAAACTTATGAAGAACGAAGAAAAAGGTGTCTAATGAAGCAAGAAAAAATCCATTATAAACCGGATATGAGATCGGAGTCACGCGTGGACGAACGGAGAAATACGAAAACCCTGAACGGACAACTCGTACCACGGAATTGCTCAAAGTCCCTAAACCTCACTAAGGGCAGTGGACTGGACAAACCCCTAACCAGACATGATTCCTCAATGCCTTTGAAAAAGAAAGGAAAACAAAACAAAAAGAAAAGAACCAATGAATTCTCGCTGGCGCACGAGTTCGGCCGAGAGACTCAGGCACTTTCAGCGGACGGCGCGCGCATCCAATACAGGACGGCCCGCGTAAGGGATGAGAATTGGGCAGGACTTGGGTGCGCGGACCGTCCGCTCTTACCTGCCAGCGGACCAGCCGCGCACCCATTACAGGACCATCCGCGCGCACCTTTGAGGATCATTGGATAGATAGCTCGGTTCTATACCATTTTTTCACTTTGTATTTCAAACAAATAAGCTTATAACATCGCGAATATTATAATCTATATTTATTCAAAGCTTCCTTCAAACACATTTTGGTTTCAAACGAGGTAGAAACAAGGACACAAAGTAACAAGTGACTTCAAAGAAAATTCGAATACAAATTCTCCTTCAAATACAGTTTGGTTTCAAGAGAAGCAAAAACAATGAAAGAAACGCAAAAAATAAGTGACTTCAAGAACTATGCGAATACAGACATTAACCGGTGCATGATACTCGTAAATGACCATGTAGACAATAAAATGTAATGTACAGAGGACAGAAAATTAATGGCAATCCGGGACAAACATCTGCTCCAACAATATTCAGTGCCATATACATCAAAGTATTTGTATTTTCGAATATGTATCTGCTCCCATACTACACTAATTCGCTATTCTTCGAACCAAACCTAATCAAATAGCAGTTTTAGGGGAAGTAAGTCATTTGAGTGACTTTGTTTCCCTGCCAAACAGGAGCTGACTAATACTTAAGAAGTATGCATAAATTTCACAAGCTGTCCTGGGTACATTCGGAACAGATGTCCCCCAAACTGTCATTACCTTTCTGTTGCAAAGAGGTGCAAAGCGAGAATCAGGAGAAATACAAATTTTTTTCCACGGTGGAAAACGGAGAATTCTAATGATGGAGTTCCAACTCATTTTCAAACTCGTCATCGGTGATCCTATTTTCCTCGTTCGTTGGATTCCTTGGGGCAGCTTTTGACTGGCGCTGGAAAAGGCAGTTTATAGAAAAGAAATAGAAGAGCACAGGAAACGTTCTATGGAAAGAATAAGGATAAGGCCAATTAGACGAATATGAATGAGAAAACTGCACTCACATTATTGGGAATCCATTTGAATCCACTTCCACTATCGCAGTAGGTGTAACCGCGAATGTCCTTCCTTAACAAGAGAAACTATTGATGTAATTAGTGAAGCAGTAGTACTAAGAACTTACAAACTTACACTTTCATTTCGCAATCATGTTGACGCAACACGGATGCAAGATGCACTTCGTTCCTTTGCAAAAACCAATGCATGTAGAGGATCCGAACCAGAGACTAATCTCCCAATGGGCAAGAACTCTACCACTGCGCCACATGCGCAACGTCAGCGAAATTTGAACAACCTATCAACGTAAGAGACGAAAACACGAAATCTGGTTACTAGCTTAAATGTGATACAACGTGGAGCCGGTGACGAGATTCATCGCATGACACTGACGCACATTGAATGCAAGAATTTCACAACCGAGAGGACTCGAACTCGTGACCGCCATCACCGAAGCCGGCCCTCTTGCCACTGCGCCATTTGTGCACAGTGGCAGTTCGTGGTTGGAATGGTGCGAACGCTGCGCGTATCGGGAAAGATCGAAAAGAGAGCTCTTCATAACGAGCAACAAGGCTAACAGAGAACAATCAAAGGAGTTCGTACGTCGTGACTAACAACTCTCCTCGACGAAATAACAACGAAAGTTCATTTTCAAGAAATATGGCCCGGAAACATTAGAAAAATGGTTCTCATTAGAGCTCACGCATGAAACAAAGAAGTCACCATCGAACAGCCAACAAAAAACAACGGCAGCAACATTGAGAGTGCCGATTGACTTTTCATCCTATTATCATCCAGATTCCCACCTATTCCAATGCCCATCCCGGTTTCTACCTATTCACTACTACTTGACGAAAGCGTACCTCCATATCTGCGAATGCTGATGTTGTTCAATGAGGGGATGGTGTCGTCGCGGACGGGCATACCATAGCGCGGCATCTCTGAAACTACAGAAGTGAAAATAATGATCATTGTGCATGAGAATTCCTATTACAAATGCACCGTTAAACACGAAGATACCACGATGGCATAAACGAATAGAAGGCAGTAACTCTTTCAATTCATGAAGAAACAATGTTCACCGCGCATTCTGACAGAACTGAGCATTGAAAAGGAAGAAAAGCAAGAAAAGTTTGAAAACAAAAACATGTGCTCATTGGCAGACCACGGATTTCCACAATTTTCAGTCAGGGGCTTACAAGCGTAGTGACATATTGCCGACAAAGCACTAAAAACCAGGAGAAGTACAGCAACGAACATTAACATAACGTCACCAAATCAATACTCACGAATTCGCGCCCTTTCCAGCCTTAAATTATCGAAATGAACAAGTTTGTGCAATAGCACGTCCCTGATCCTCCACATTTCACGCGAAAATGAAGGTGCGCGGATGGTCCGCTTGAAAACCCGGTACGCGGACGGTCCGCTGCAAAGCCCCGCCCACTTTTATGGTCCGCGGCCCGTCCGCGACCAAAGTTTTGGCACGCGGATCGTCCGCTAAAAGTGCCTGAGGAGCTAAAAGTCTGCAATATTCTGAGCGACACACGCTAACCTACGAGAAAACACACCGATCGCACGGAAATCGACGACACAGTTTTTGTGTCATTATTTGCGGCTTCTAGAACTTGAAGCAGCTTGCCGGTAGTATCGGTGGTTTTCCTGTGGTTTTGTATCCAATGGATGTCTTCTCCCATGTTCTTCTTCTCCTCAGTTTTTTACATAAAAAGTTAATGCTTGCGGCACGTCAAAGTTTACGCGCGGATACACAGTGCAGAAGAGGGAGGTAGGAGAGAAATCCTGACAGGTCAGCAATATTGAACATATGTTCCTAGTTTTGCCGTTGCCAGTGCCGCGCGAACAAACCCCGTTTCCATTTTTGTCGCTTTGGGTCGGTGCGAAAACTTTGTGAAGTTTTGGAGAGGCGCGTAAACTTTGACGCGCCGCAAGCATGAATAACTTTTAGCCTTTTACGCACATTCCTGGTCGATCTTCTTTGGATCTGTCGTTTTATCGTTTTGTTTCTTTGGATTTGCTGTTTTATTAGGAGGCCGTGTTGAATCCCATGTTATTTTCCTCTATAGTTTTCTGTTTTCCCGGTTCTTCTTTCTGGAACATCTTGTTCACCTACAAATACAGGAAGATTACAGAACAGTGACAGCATTTCCCATAAATGCTGTTCGGTCTAGAAAAGAGTATTTTTACTTCATCGTTATCACGTAGAGACAATGGAAAATCCTCAGCAATATTTGAAGTCGAAAAATTGCTATGCTTTTTTCTGAATTCCTTGCTTAGGAATTCATAGATCAGTCCCTCTGTGAACATGCTTGCACTACTGCCTCATTGCAGCTATCACTAGCTCCCATGGCAGTTGCATCGTTTAAATGATAAACATTTCTGTGACCGGACGGTTTCTGTCACTTCCTTTGTTGTGTAACCCTGGGTATATGGCAGCGACCGCAGTATTGTCGCATGGCGATATTATCTGATTAATGAATCATTGTTGCTGCACTATATGCTTCCAGCAAGCAGCTTGAGTTGCCCCTTTCTGGTTTCTTTGTGGAATTTTTGAAAATTTGTCCGTTTTAGCAGTGACAATAGTTGTAGACTGTTGAAAAAGTTAAGGTGTGGAAGCATGTGGTACTTTTGAGAGAACGCGACAAAAATCGCTTGGATCTTCTTCCCCCACGTGCTCCATTTCTGGAGTTCATTGAATTATTGTCGTCACTATCTTGATCCTGGTTGCTGTTTTTTATAACTCACTGCTCTACAAGTGGCTCCACTAGACTGGACCCGCTCACACGCGCATTGCCACCTGTTTGGACAGGTCTGGGCAGGATGTGGGGGTCCCTGTCGACATGTGAGATAGGGCTCAGCTATTCGAGCCTTGAATACCTAATTTTCTTTCTATTTTTTATATCACTACAACTGGCAGGAAAAGCTGATCAGTAGTCTCCAAATGATTTTCTGCAAAGTTGTGAAAAAAATTGGCCTTTGAACTTTTTTATTGGTGAGGAGGTGAGATTCAGAGCGGGGCATATACAGTGGACGTCAGTGGCGGTGCTTCGAGGAGGACGCCACGCAGCCGCGCAGCGCATGCCATAACCGATGTCCCCTGGTGCTGTTATGCTATTTCTAGCAGCTTTTCTACACGTTTTGAGGATCTTCGACCGAATCGGGAAGAAAAGCGCCCAGGAATAGCATTCCGGCTGCAGGCGACACCGACCTCGGTGCGCGCGGCGCGGTTTCGCGTCGTCCTTCTCGAGGACGCAGATAGGCCACCTTCATTGACGTCCACTGTATATGAACCCGCGACGCTTGTTGCACATGCCTCGTTCAGCGGTGGGATAAGTTACCGTCTATTAAGATGAACCTATTCGATTTCGCAAAGCTCAGCGTTTCACTGTATCGTTATTTCTAGTAGATCTGCCATGAATCTGTGTGGTAGAAATAGCGGTAAACCCTGAGGCGCAGACAGTGATAATGGGAACAGGGGATTAGCGCTGCGGAAATCGGCCAGATTTTTCCTGATGTGCTATACATATATTTCCAATCCTTGTGAATGCTCCGCCTTAACTATTTTCAAAAAGAGAGAGAGGGGGGGGGGAATGGGTCTTTTCTTTCACCACCATTGCTGGAATCACGAGTACCATTGTAATCAGCGTCTCCTGACGATTCTGACCTATGATATAAAGATCAGGTGAGAATTTCGAGAACGAGTTCGATATGGCATACCGCATTTTAGAGCTTTTCATAGTGAGAGAGTCCTGAATTTAATTCATATGTTTAGATATGACAGAATCTACAGAGGATCTGAAAGCAGATGGGAATCGTTTCTTTCAACAAGGACGATATCAAGAGGCTATCGATGCTTACAGCAAAGCGATCATTCGCAATCCGCACGTCTCCACCTACTTCACGAATCGAGCGCTTTGTCACATGAACGTAAGGTTTCAGAAGCACTTCCTTGACCTTCACGTGCACTTCACATACTTGTAGTTGAAAGCGTGGGCCAAAGCAGCGGAAGACTGTTCAAAAGCCGCTTTCCTGGATAGGAACAATGTTAAGGTTTGCTGTTTCGAGCTTTGATACTGTTTTTCTTCGTTTCGGAGCTCACTATCCAGTTTTGGTAAAGTAGTAATCCATTTCAGGCGTACTATTTTGGCGGTCGAGCTGCTATTCAATTAGGAAATTATAATGAAGCGATTCGATTAATTACGAAAGCAAAAGAGTTGGCAAGCAGTCAGAAGGTTTGTTGTGATTTGTGATTATGTTTCGTTGTGATTCCTTCCACTTTGGCTAGCGATCCTTTCTGCCCCTTAAGTTTACTTGAAGAAGAGTTCCAATTTAGATGAATTTTGGGGATGAAATTCACGCACAAATGCGCCTCGCACGTAGGGAGAAGTTCCGGATGGAAGAAGAAAAACGGGTGAAAGAGGAAGGCGATTTGCAGATTTATCTAAGGAGGTATGAAGGAAGCTTTCAATGTTCACTTTTAATTTGTACTTATATGGCTGTGATACATAATGAGGATTAGTTGCCACAGTTTCCAGTTGATATATTCATCGAATCCTTCCCCTCTCTTTTAATACCATCTCTCTCACCGTTTTCTGTGTACTTACAAGATGAAAAGAAATGTGCGGACTATGTGCACCAATTTGAATGCAGACATTGGATAAGTTCATATCGAACGGCGAGCCTAGGTGGATAAGTGCTCCAAGCGTAGAGCGGCGGCACAGCCGCAATAGAGAGGACTGTTCACCAAAAATTTGGTCGTTATACACAGTTAAGCGCTCCTTCAGTCCTTCAGTGGTAGTTTCTCACACTATCGGTTTTGGCTTTTGATAACTTTCGTGACGCGATCAGCTTCGATCAATAGATATCTAATTAAATTACTGAGCCATAAAGAGGGTTATGCACATTCTTCATTGGTTATGAACTTCTCATTTCCACTTTTTCAGTTTTGTCTACATTTAGATAGCTCTTTTGGAGAACCTTTCATTCAGTGTATAAATTAGCTTAGCTACGCTCTTCATCTTTTTCTTTGTTGGCTTATTAGGACTTTGATTTGATGGCGAAAATCGGCACCATTTCATGGTCAGGATTATCCATGGATAAGGACGCAGCAACAATTACAGGCTGATTGACGAGGACGTCTCCAGGCGGATATCAGAAGTGCTTTCTGCTGAGTCTTCAGCAGAGGCACAAGTTGACGAAGAGAAAGCTGAAAAAATGGAGCAGATCACTTCAGAAGGGGAGCAGCATAAGGCTCAGCTAGACTCGCTTTTCGCTCAGGTTTGTGCAGTTTGTGCTTGTTTGAAGGTTTTAGAAACTACTATATGCTTAAACCCGTGAATGTTCCCTAAAAGTCTTGCACGACACCACGGTGTGGCCCCTCGGTTTATCGTTGAGCCTGTGATTGTTAATTGATTAAATTATGGGGTTATTGGCTATGTACAGATTCCCATTTCTACCGTTTCTGAAAAGCAGAAATCATTAAGAGGATAGATTGTTATTGCCCAAATCGAAAATTGAATTTTGCCTCTAGAGCGATATTGATCACTGCCGTCATCATCATCCTAGCAAATTCATATCGTTTGCTACAAATGGTGTCTTCATAGTTTCAGCTCGCTTTGAATGGAAGTTTTGTGTTTGATAACCTGAGATTTACCACTCCAGTCTTGGCTTTGGGAATACATTATAAGATCAAATTTTATGGTGATGGAATTAGTGAGCTAGCTAAGTCACACTTTGTTACACTTCTGATCTAGTTCAAGCCTCGAAACCAGATTAGTGTGAAAATTAAATGTTTATCCTTCTAGTTCGTCACGTTTATGTATTGCTCTACAATTGTCGTAGTGAAATTCAGCAATGTCAGATATGTCGATCAAATCATACAAGTTGTTCAATAGTTAACTATTGTGGTGTGCGGAACATTGCAGCTGAAAAGAGCAGTGCGACCGAGCTTCACGATAACCCATTTCACCCAACCAGCCAATCTTAGAGCTCGATCAAACCGCCCTTTCGTGGTACAGCGCTCCAGACCCGTTCTGATGGTACATGGTTGCCTCAGACCTTTTCATGTCATTGGCAGCATATTCATTAAGCCTTCTGTAGTAATATTGCACTAAATCTCACCCTTTTGAGTGATTGTTCAGCGAATGGGAGCATCTGATGATTGGAAAGGTTTTGTTTATTTAAAAGCGTGCATTGGTAGGAACGTTATCCACTTCATTTATGAAAAAGTTCTATCCCATTCATTGAAGGTTGATGATCGACGACGAAAACGAGAAATCCCAGATTTTCTTTGTGGGAAGATCTCATGTGCCCTACTACAAGATCCAGTGATCACTCCATCAGGTATCACCTACGATCGAGCTGACATCAAGCAGCATTTGCATAGAGTTGGTAAGTCTCTCAGTTCTACCAAAATATTTCTATTTGGGACAGGGTGAGTAAGATGACTGTCCTTCTATTTGCATCTGATATGTTTTGCACATCTAACAGTTTCTACCTACTCAATGCTTTTGATTCAGGTCACTTTGATCCTGTCACACGAGCTCCTTTAACCGAGGCTGATCTCATTCCGAACCTGGCTATGAAAGAGGTGCTGGAGCATTTTCTCATAGAGAACCCGTGGGCCAAGTATGAGGATCTACTAAGTTAAACTGCACATATGTCTTCAAACGAATTAACTTTTACGAAGTAGGGTTTATTTAAAGCCTTGTATTCACTGAAAATCAACGTTCGCTGCAACTTCTCTGATCCGGTTAACATTTCCGAAGTTTTAAGCTCTCGTTTTCAGTCTTCCTTATACTTTGTACAAATGTGATGCTGTTCAAATACTGTAAAGGCTTTTGTTAATAGAGTGTACGTAGATTCGTTGCCATTCCATTAATAGATTTCATATAAATCTGAATTTCCGTAATTTCTCCAACTGTGTTGTTTTACGCTTGTGTTTTACGGTTATCTCTTCGACAATATTCTCTATTGACCTAATGAATAATATGTGCATAAAGTGTCAGCTGTAAATGAATTGATTATAATCATGTAGTACGGATTTCCGAAGTATATGAGCTGTCTAGATCAGCCATATCTTCTTTTCTGTCAGTTCGATTCTTTCAGTTAGTACGAGGACCGTGCCTACGAGAGATTTTCTTTTTTAACATCTGTAGTTTTTACTTAATCGACCCGTATCTGTATTTTCTACATACTTTTGCATGATGCGAAGTGCATCACATCACTTAACGAAAGCCTGTAATGCGGCCAGATCATTCGTGATTGCTCATACTTGTTTCGGAATTCTACTGTGTCATTACATGCCAATGATGTTAAATCAAGCCACCGCAAAGCTGCCGCTGCAATTAATTGGTTCTGGTGATCCGTGCATATCTTACGACCTTCATCTGATCCATTTTCCTTTACCTTATGTGGCCTCATCCTCAACTTGTTTGTGGACACTCATTCCCCGAGCGCACCAACTTTTCCCTTTTTCAACTTACCTGAACTTACAAACGAACATCTGAGCGTGGTCCATAAGGTGCTACAATCGCTCTAGGCCACCAATGATCACAGTAGATAAACGCTGGACTGTGCTTTTTCGAAAGAAAAAATGAGCCGAAATATTTTCCATGTGGTGGCCAAACGAGGCGACCAGTGTGGATGCTATAGTCCTTGTCGAAAAGGTAAACGGATTCCCTGACTGCAGAGACGCAGTGGGACCCAAACGATGGATACGGAGAGAGTAAACTTCAAGTGAGAGGGCCGAGTAGGTCCCGCCGCGACGTTATGAAATCTCATGCGCAATCCGTCTATCTTTTCGAGAAGGACGGTACATGAGTGTTTGTATAGTCAATGTACAGTGGACGTCAATGGCGTTGGCCCATCTGCGGCCTCGAGAAGGACGTCGCGAAACCGCGCCGCACGCGTCGTAACCTATGTATTCTGCTGCTGTTATGCAGTTGCAGCCTTTCTACCCGATTTTAAGAATTTTCGAGCAAATCGGGAAGAAACGATTAACCAGAAATAGCATTTCGGCGGCGACGAGACCAATCCCGGCGCGGGCAGCGCGGACACGCTGTGTCCTTCTCGAGGCCACAAATGGGCCGCCGCCATTGCCGTCCACTGTAGGTGAGGAACTTAAGCAGATGGATACACGTTAATTTCACTTTGTTAAAGAGCAATTTATACTAGCTGCGTGCGTCAGACGCACGCATCCATTTGCGAAGGATTTTCAATGAGGACCGGTCAACGCGGCGTGCACATTCTCGATGAAACGGACGCGCTGCCGCTGCGAAGCCGTAGACGACGCGTGCGAGTAACGTCAGCGTTGCGACTGGCCCATCCTTCATTATATAGACGTGTGAAACGCACTCATCTAGTATAAATTGCCCTTAAAGGCAGCACCCACGGAAATTTTCGTGTCGGAGATTTTGATCGTTTTGGATACTTAGCAGAGGTCGCAACAATCCTTCAAAAGTTGCACTCCCGTAGCTATGTATCAGCATTTTCAAGATATAGAGAGATTAGATGTTTCAGCGTTTCAAGAGGATGAATTGAAGTATAAAATGAACGGGTGTTTTCGTTTACAATCATTCTTTTTCCTTATGATAGCACTTGTTTTCATTCCCACCTCCTTCCACTTTAAGAACAGGCAACTCGGCCATTCATGTGCAAACGGGCCAAACCCTTGGCAATGAAAACCGCCTCTTTTTGTAGGATGAGACAAAGTTGAGCACAGCATCCGTTTCCACTATAGCAAAAAACTAAGGATATAGCAAAACTGTGATAGCAAAATTTTGGAGCGGGGGGGGGGCGCCTTTAGAACGCTTCACTGTTTTGTGGTCGCACCAGTCAACAACATTGCTGACACCTATTCGTCTCCACTTTGCCCATGTTTTGAACTAGAATTCCCCTTATTTCGAAGTTTTTTAGCTGCAATTACTGTAGCCTAGGTGTCCTCACAGTTGCCATTAATTAATTTTCCACTCTTCTACTGCTTCATGAGAAAGTTCTCAAATATTTTTTATCCCCATAGATTTGAGGCCATAGAATGTATGATGTTGCATAGCTGAGGGTAATAGGAATTGATTTCACAGGCACTCAAGGTTATGTGGAACGTTTACTCATAGATAATTAATTGAAGATGGCTGCAACCGACTGCAGGTGTTTGCTCATAAGGTTCATGGTTGTTTCTCCTTACTTATGCTTCTCTTTTCACCCTCCATCTAGAAATTTTCTTTTCAGGAGGGAGGGAGGGGGGGGGGGGGGGGTGAGTCCGAAACAATATTTGTTTCGTATTGTAGGAGTGGTCAAGCGTGTGACGATAAGAAACGAAAAGAGCAAATGGCGGCATATCTGTAACGAGTTTTCATAGTCAGACTCAATTAATATCCTTTCCATTTTATTTCTTCTTCATTTTATTGTGATTTTTGGGCACGACGGCGAGCCATAGATTCTGCCTCCTCCCCTGCTATCTATCGCATATTTCTTCCGGTTGTCTTCTAGAAAATCCCCATTTTTCATGATGATCATGAGAGAAACGTAGCATCAATGAAAAAAAACTTTTTCCCACCAACATGGGAGACTTGGTTCAGCACTCACTAACCCAAACCTGAAGAGCCGCAGTGGTATTTTATTAACAAAGGTATCTTGTAGCTGAGCCGTCGTTTTCTAGTTTCTAGAATTTCTACGAAGCTAACTGCAACATCATGTAGTCGTAGGATGCATTTTTAGCATTCTCTTTTACGCGCCTTCCCGTCTATTTCTGTTTGCGTGTCTGTCTCTCTTTAATTCCATTGGTCGTACGGTCTTCTCTCGTCCATTGTGTAATCCATCAGTGCGCACTTGTCGCGTTGAAATCCATCCTCTCTTTATGGTGTGTTTGGTCGAAATGTTCGCTATAGGTTTTCCAGTTTTCAAACATCTCTGGTTAGTTTTGGTATTGCTTGAATATCGAACAGTGTTTTCAGTCTGAATTCCTCGCGAATTCTTCTGTGAACTATGACCATTGCTTAGTTCTGTGTCCCACTTTGTCCCACTTTGTTTGGTGCATCATCCTTGATTTCGTCTCGTTAACCCCCGCGGCTTTATTTAGTTTTGGTTGTGGCGATAACTCAAATCTGCTTTTGATTCGAAAACATGTCTATTGCCTAAATACAAGCGTTATAGCAGAGAAGGTTCTTGTGTTAGTGTCCAAAGATACTGCATGGTAATCTCGATGATGGACGCGGGTCCTTGTACTGCTGTCCTTGGTGAAGTTTGACGTTTACCGTGATGCTTGCCTTGTTCGTATTTATATTCATGCATTCGGAAACGCGTATTACCGGAGCTTTTTTGAATCTAAGTGTTCAGAAGGATTCTGACTCCCACAGTGAGAGTAATTATCTGTTTAGAGGTGATTTCCTTCGAATTTTCTACCAATTCCTATGCATGACTTAGTGTTTCTCATCCTTTTATATCTTTTATATTAGAAAATGCTAATTAGAAAGTAGAGATAAGCGATTATTATGTCTTTTTCTTCTCCAGTATCATGGCATTGTGTTGATTCTTTTCCTCTTTTGTTTCGCTCCAGCTATCTTCCCCCTACGAAACGGACCATAACTGTCTTCGTACCGTTACCCCAGGGTGCATCAAAAGTCGCTGGATAAACGTAGTCTCGCTAAGTCGTGAAGACAAATAAAGTAGGGGATATAGTGATTAGCTCTTACTCTTAGGTCAGTTGCGAATATACATAGATCCTACTTCGGATTTAACAGATTATTTTTGGGTTGAGTGCAGGGGCCTGGAAGGAAGACGTGAGTTCTCCAATATATGGAAGGACAGTCCAAATTTCTGCGATGGATGCGAAGACTCATTTTAGACTCAGAAATCCTGCGAGTCTTATAACATTTTGCAAGATGGGTAAAGAACGGAGAGGTATTGTTGCTTGTCCTAATCTTTGCAAAAATTAAAAATCCAAGACTAGCCTATACATAGCCAAGTGAACCAATGCAGTGAGATGTTAAAGGCAGGGGTCCACCTCATTTTCGTAGTTCAGCTAACAGCAGATTCTGCATCTACTCGGCGCGATGGTTCCAACGGTATAGATAAATTTTCTCAGAATGGTCTATAAACCCGTCTTCCAGGACGGGGTCTGTAACAGTTTGTCAAGCCGAGTTGACATGTGAAGCCGTTGATCTTATCGATTGGACACGCCAAGACTCGTTGACCGACGCGGCAGCCGTGGCGGGCAGCCAGCACTGCTTGGAGCGATCCGCCTCCGGGCTCCAAATTTTTATCCAGTTCGAGCCTTTCAAAAATGGGGATTTCGTCGCTTCTGTGCCTGTTGATGTACATCCTAGTGATCAACATGATGAGAAGGTCTAGGATATGTTGGTAAATCTAACAGGCAGAACGAGGTGGTCCTCTGCCTTTAACAGGATTGGGCAAGTAGTGGTAGTACAGAAGGAAAAATAAACAATTGTAGTACGATTTCTATGCTTGTGCAAGGAAATTTCGAGCACTGGGAAAATGAGGAGCAGTGGTAGTCACGACCTCAATTTACATTCCAAAATTCCTAGTCTTTTTGAATTTGTTAGCAAAAGAACCTTAGACAAGGAAGAAAAAAGTTTCGATACAAAAATTTCGGCAACTTTAAATCGGTACCTCCACACCTCAGACAAATTTTCGGAAGGACCGCCGCAGCAAACCTAGAGAACCAACAGGTGGCGTGGGGTTTTCCGGTCTTCTGGTGCGGTCTTTCCAAATAGTTGCTGTGGTCCTTCCATAGCATTCTTTACACAAATCCATTCTTCTGCGGTCCTTCCGAGCCCTTTTGTTTCTGCATCTCTCGTTTCTTAGAGGCAGCACCCTTCGAAATCCTCGACTGCGGGTTAAACTGTTGAAAGTGGAACGAACTCCTAGCACATCACAAAAGTTTAACGAACACAAAGAATCGTGACTTACCTGCGAGGAAATCCAAATTAAAGTCGCGAACACCGCGAACACAGCAGCCTTGCATGCGCCAACGCATACGAGCCGCGGTCGCTCGAAGCAAACGTTTATGACCTTCGCGTGGCGGGACCCATGATTGTGAAACGGAGCGCGCTTAGTCGTTCAGGAAACAGCACCAATATTTCCTGAATTTCTCATATGTTTCGCGCTGTTTCGCTGTTGGATATGAGTTTCAAGTCCCTTAAAACCCCGAAATTCAGCAACATCTCGAACACGAAGATTTGAGCGAACGCTGCCCTAAACCACGTGATCGAGATGTGTTTCTACTGCGGTCCTTCCGACAGTTTAACCGAGTCTTTTTCACGAGCCATTCCAACTCTTGAGAAAAGTCGTCCAGCAAATCTCCTTTCGAATTGCACGGGGTATCATTTCTCCTCAAAGATGAACAGTAGTGGAAAGCTGTATGCATTTTCAAACACGGCATGTAGTTCAGGTAGATCACATTTCGTCTGTAAAGTCATCAGAATTGGTGGTTTCGCATCGTCAGCAGCAAACACGTCATGATTTGATTTATCAGGCTTCGAACAACACGCCGCGCCCGGTTTCAAGTGTATGGAAACGATTGATTGATCAAATGGGGAAGAGTAGTTGATAAGTAAGATGTTTGTGCGATGTTAGCAATTCTACTGTGGGACAAACAGTTTCGGAGAAAGGTTAGTTCCCTTCGCTAACTACTGCTGTTTTGTTTCACCAAGCTGTCATATGCTTATATAGGATTAGATGGAAGCTGGAATCTGTTTACTTCATTGCATTAGGCGAATTGAATCACATTTCCTGTCATTTCCTTTGTTTTCTTGTTCTTTTCATCTGTTGACATTTTCGTAAAAGGCAATGATTACAGTCGTTGGTTAGGATAACACCTACTTCGTACCATTCCACCGAAGCTTTAAAGAAGCCATTTCCAAGTAGTTTTAGCGAATTTGTATCGAATGTTTTACGACATTCAGGTTGGGCTAAACATTTCTGGTATAAATATGGCGAATCTGCTGTAGTTCACCCCACTTCTCGATTCGCTACTCGTGTGTTCCAATGGAAACCAGTTAAATGTGTTCTAGGGTGTGCGCTGAGGAGAAAAAAAAAGTTCCTTCCATGTTGTTCTTCGCCAGTACTCTCTTTTATCAAGTGTTTTTTCCTGTTTACGACGATTACCCCTCTTCTTCTTGTCCTCACATGTTCTCATGTCATACATTGCGGGGTGCCATTCTGCTAAAAATAACCAAAAATTTTTGAGTGAATGTTTCAGCGGTTTAAATAGTTTAGGTTTTGCTGATTTTCATAACATTTGCCTCTAGCTGAGTCATTGCTTCTATAGTGTCATGTCATGTCATTGTATATCTCACGGTCGAATATTCGCTCTATACATTGAAGAATGCAGCGGCGTATAGTCCTACATAATTTGTGCTTGCACTCCAATTATAACCTGCTATGATGTGCTACTACTTTAAAAATGGCATGCTGATAATCAGATCCGTTCTTGTCATTGCGGTTCCAAGAGCGTTGGAAATTGCGAAGAAATTCTAGAAGCCAAAAATGGAGGAAAAGTATGAGATGTGTTGACACAAAGATTAGAGATACGAAGATTACACGTACAATTTGCAATTTTTGCATAAAGGAACCTATTTTTGTTTGAAGCAGGCTATCCCTCAGTCTCTCTTAGCGGTTACTACTGGAGAGCAAGTTCTGAAGTTCCATATCCTATTTTACTCTTTCGAGTAGCTAGTGTTATTGTCACATTAATTGGTAGTTATTAGGTTGGTCTGATTCGCAGCGAATTTTGCAATTTCATCAAACAAGCACAAAATATTATCTATGGTTGGAATCTTGTATGCAATTTTTTATAACTGAAAAGTGGTAGAATATGTTAATTCATTCTTTTGTCAAAGAATTTCACTTGAAGATCAAGAAACTCTGTATCGAAAAATTAATATTTGTGAAAGACCTTTGGACAAACTTAATATATGGGCTGTCGTTCCTGGATATTTTCGGAGTTTCCTCTTGATATTTGTTTACACTTAGTGTCCGAGGATATGAATTACTATGAGGATGTTTATACTGCGGTGCACAGGCACACCAGTCTAAGCACTATACCAATTTGGTTCTGGATTTAACTTTGTTAGGCGGGTAAGGGGTGGGGATGGATTCTTTATATTTTTGCTTATGTTTGAATCACAGAAAACTGTGTCTGCATTAATTCCCCAACGTATGCCAGCCCTGGTTCACTAACTTGGCGAAGGACCACATCAGAAAGCCGGACGAACCAACCAATGCTTGCAGCTTTTCTGGCTTTCCTCTATGGCCTTCTTGCACCTATTGGCAACAAAAGTATTCATTTGCGCTCCTCTGTGTCTCAATCTTTAACCGTATGCTCGAAATCTTCATCTCCTCTGGTTTTCTTCAAATTTGGTTGAGTGCGAAACTACCATGCTCAAGTTCTCAAGTTCCGTCATTTCTGCTGTTCAGTCAATCCAAAGGCCTTGATCTCAGTGTTCTAGCATCTGAATAATCAAGTTTACTGCTTTGACAGACGCCACTTTTGTCATTCCAATGACTTTGTAGGAGTGGCTGACATCAGTCGACCATGTGCCCCGTGAATCGAACCACTTGCAGCGGCAGAGCGGCTGTCACGAGCGCGTCTCGTCAATTTGCCATGCAGTAAATAGTACGCCATTACTTTGTTCTGTTCCTAATCTTGTTATAGGCAGGTTGAAAGTACATTTGATTCCACGAAGGAGTTCTCTGTAATTTGTGTGATGTCATTTGGGTGCGATGTGATTTGTTGTTGTGCTGTCTATTCTGAGGCTGCCGCTTCATTTATCAAATTGATATTCTTTTTTTTACTGTCTATGCTCATCCTTAAACTTGCCCCCTCCCAATTTTTTGAAGCGCAGTTCCCAACTTGCAAGTTGCCTAACACCCTCAAATTTGGCGACAATAATGGAACGAAAAACGTTCTGGAGCCTTCATTGTTCAACTGTTTGTTTTGATCTGCTGTTATTCTAACAAGCTCTGTGAACGTCTTCTTTTGAGCTGTTTGAGATTCTCTACATGAGGGTGATCTCATGAGGTGCGCATGGGTGGCATCTGCTGAGATTTGCTCTTGTTACACCCCGTTTTTTTTCCAGAGCAATCTGAATGTCTCATTTCATTGCGATTGCCCAACGAATAGTGAAAGATTCGCGAGTCACTCGTTGTCTCTTTTGCTTTGTTGCGGTCAGATGGTGATTTGAAATGATATCACCTCCTTTTTTCCCATAGGCGAGCGTTTCCCACCTACCTGCTAACAGGATATCTCGTTTGTTTCATCTCTATCAGTTACATTCGCCTCCACACTCTATGCCTTGAGAAATTTCTATGAAATTCTTGCTCCAGCTTATTTTCGATCCTTTGTTCTTGTTGGTATTCAGGTGTTTATCAACAAATGAACTTGAAAATAGTTTTTTTTATTAATTTCACTCCTGAAATTCCGATCGCCGTGGTCCCGAAAGTGGCGGAAACGCTTTCGTTTTTTCCCTCGCTCTCTCCCCTCCCCTCCCCCCTCCTACACAGCAATTAAGCTGTCTTGCCAAATTCGTAGTCTCTCTTTTTTCAGTGTTTACTCCTCTGCGCTTCGGATATGAATTTCTATATCGTATTGCTGCCAAGATTGATATTCCATGACATCTAAACAAATACCGAATCTATTTTCATTTCCATGAAGATTTTTTTTGACTTTGTGCGTTTCCAAGGGTCCAAGTAATAGAATTTCAACTTGTGATTGCTGGTGCCTATGCATTCTGTGGATCTCATATTTGACAGCAGCAAATCAATGAAATAAGGCTTTCCCCTTCAAATTGATGTATTTCGCCTTAATTATTCGTGCTCACGGTAAGATGGAGGCTTTTTTTCTTGTCATCATTTGTTCCCCTGCACGTTATTGGCTATTACTTCATTTTGGATCCGTTATAGAAGTTTACATAATTGTTGTACTTTTCTGAAGAACATGATTCCATGCCTTTCATAATACATATATTTATTCAGCGTCCTCAAGTCCAACAGGTAGGTGTATATATTTCGCCGTTTCATCCTTTCTTATGCGAAGTTTTTATTTCCTTTGAATGACTCACTGCCGTCATTCTCACATTGTTCGCACCTTGCGGCGCTTATCGAGTAGTTGGTGATGTATTTCGCTGCCTCAGGTCCTTTGTAGTCGGTTTTCGGTGAGTGACTCATTCAGTATGATTGTTTGTTCAGGAGAACTATCTTCACTGCAACTTTTCTCGATTCGATTATCATTCCTGCTACCCAAGATTTTGCTGAAAGGTTACGCTCTATGATAGCTTCCTAGCGAAAAGTACTTCTCAAAGTCTGTTTCAAACGCGACGATGGTCGAGTTTTCGTGCGTCTTGCCTGTGTTGCTCTTCGCCCCTGCGATTTTTGCGCGCTCTCTCATGCTCTTTTTCTCACTAGGATTTCTCCACTTTTTTCACGCAATGAGGTATACTTTACGGCATTAAAAATTGATCACTTCTCACTTTCCATTAGCGTGATAATTCGCTTCGTTTGAATTCATTTGAATCTTCGTTTAAATCTTCCTACATCTTTGGCCTGAAGTTCAACAGGAAGGTGTAGGACTCCACCGCCTGGATATTCTTTGCCCAGGTGTGCAAAGAATATCCAGGCGCACCAGTAGGGATGACCTTCAAAAAATGTTTTCTCATCCATTTTCCTTTCTGTTTTTCTTTCCACTCTGCACTTATATTTTAATTTTCTTTGAAGATTTTTTGCTCTTTGATTAGCAAAACTTAAAAAAGAAAGACATAGCAAGACTTGAAAGGGTCCAACATAGTTTCTCAAGAAAATTGTTTGTAAGAGCACTTAAGTTCCAATTTAGCTCCTTCCCTAGCGGTACAATACGGAACAAAATGGTCAATCTTGAGACTCTTCAGAAAAGAAGGGAGAGGAACGATCTGGCAATGATACATAAAATTCTCACTAGTAATATCGGACTCAAACTGGAAGATTTTTACACTTTTTGTCTCCTGATACTAGAGGAATTGAAACCAAGCTTTTCCCACGTCAACCGAAATCTTCTTTCAGAAGAGGTTTTTTCCACATACAGAGCTAGCATGCTAAATATCTAAGATAATAACTTTTTCGAGCAACCACGAAAAATTTAAGGTAGCCCTCAACGTCAGTCGTAGACGATGTTGGTCTCTCTTGTTCCCAGATTTCTATTTTCCCAGTGTTGTTTTTTTTTCGTCCCTGTTCTGTAGTTGATTTTTTTAAACCTAATTCTATCATGTGCTGTGCACGTGCGTTAAATAAATAAATAAATAAATAAATAAATAAATAAGTGAAAGTTTTTTTTATTATATTCATCTGTCTTTATTTCCACTCGCTTCTTTCGACGTCAATCTTGTTCCCTCTGCTTCTTTGCTCCTTAAACACGACAGCTGAACACAGCACTGAAGCTTTGTTTCCGTTTTTTTTCTTCTGAAGGCATCGTTTCTGTTTTCTTTCTGTTGAACATTCGGTGGAGTCTGTTTTACCACTTTTTAGGCGCGTGAAAAAAGCGGCTGTGATGAATGGGTAGTAAAAGAGCAAGCCTGGTTTTATGATGTATGTATGTTGTTTGCATTCGCTTTTTGATCACCATGGCAGTGGTATTTGCTTTTCATTCAGTTTTGCGGATGATAAACCTGGACCATCATTGTCTTTTTCTCATGCTATACTGATTGAAGGTATACTAAGATTCCCGCTGGCTTCTTTCCCAATGATTTTCCCAATCTTTTGTTTCTCCATGTTTTACCTTCCACTATTCGGACTGAAATTCATTAAAATTCCGACCCTGTTTTTAAAAAACTCATGTTCATCTTCTTATCTTTTCGGTGAATATAAAAGTCATTTCCAATTGCTATTTGCTCGCCGTGGCCATTCTCTTGTGATTTCTTTACCAAACACCACATTCTTTCTTTCAGATTTATGTGATACGAGTTTCTCCGGTGCCTTGCCTCTTCCAGTGCCTTCTACTACAACCGTGTGTGCCTATTCGTTTTGATGATTTCTACTTTCTGTACATTATTATCGTTACTGTCTTATGAATCCGATGAGTCCACATTCCAATTGTGACACTGCTTCAATCGCCACCAGTCGGCTGACAGCGAGCCAAAATGCCTGGGCGAACATTTTCGTCGAACGGATTTATCAGGTACCTGTTTATGTTTGATTATGGTGATTTTTCGGTTAGAAAGTGTTGAGAAGAGTGGCATTACCATTTGTTTTCTAATATTCTGTGATATTTCGTGGAATACTCTCGAGTTGCTCCTTTTAAAGCAAATACAATCCTGAATTGAAAGAACTAAGCAGTGCAAAACTTTTGAAACGACATATCAAAGTTTCGCAGAACTTGAAGCTTCTATATAATTTTGGGTAGGCCTCTTTAATTATGCATCATCATTTATCATAGGTTTTCCTTCATTTCACTGGGTTTCATTAACAGAAAGAATAGTCCTCAGTAAAGACATATTCATTCTGTCAAATTGGCTGAAAAAGAGTTGGCACATGCAGTTACTGTTTTTTTCGTTTATATTCTTGAAACGCTTTTTTTGAATTTCAGTGCCCGTAGCATTGGAATCTCCTTGCGAATTAGTTTTTTTTTTCATTTTCATGCATTTTCTGGGACTCATATACTTGTTGTATTGATTTTTTACCTTTCTTGAACAGATATCTTCAAGTGCTTGCGCTTTCAAGTCACCTCTATGACTTTCTGGTTCATGGTTTTGTTCTACGATTTCTAGTTCTTTATATTAGTATTTTTCTTGAAAAGGTCACATAAGCGTACAAATATTCGTGCACAGGGTGTTAACTTAGTCTCCTATTAGAACGTGGCGTAACCAGAGTGTCTTGCTTGTATGCTGGTTAAATTTATTTATACTTCTCAGAGATTTTAATCATAACATGATCTGAAGTCCTTCAACTTTTGCCAATCGCGAGTAGGTCCTTTCGGCACTGTGTATTCTATGGACGCAAAAAAAAACATTCTTTTTTATTCCGACACCATTTCTACCACTTTTACTGGCTTTCACAGGCTTTTACTATAGGACTTCTTTCGGAAACTGGAGTACAACGGCAACGTTTTCAAGCAGTTGACATAATAGTGTTGATAATCTATGCATAATAATGTTGATAATTTCGATGCAAAATTAAGGGCGGCTGTTTTTCATAATCCGGGAGGATTGTTGATCATTCAATTTCTTCTTTGATATTTATTTCTCGGAGCCATATTTCGATCTATTGCGGGTTGGGAAATAAGTTCGTTCGGTTTTTCATGGGCATAGAAACCACCTCTTTCCATGAACATTGTAAACCACACTGAAGGGGTTACGTAGCTCCTTCACTCTTCTATTTATGCTGCTAGAGACAGGGCAGCTCGCAGTCTCTATGTCCACAAAAAATTGCATTGTTTGAGATGACTAAATTTCCAGTCCGCAACTCTCGGGTGGACTTTATGAAATGAGTCGGAAACTGTACAAAATAAGCTGTTTATGACTGCACTAGATCTTTAGAATCGGTAGTAGTTAAAATCCCCTGCTATCGAGTTTTTTTTGCTAATGATTTCAGTGAAATTTGCGTGGAGAGATCGAGCATACCCAATGCGGACGATCACCTCATTTCGAGCATTTTGGGGTTGTGCACGGAATGCGCTTGCTAAACTTACACATCGTTGAGAGTTAGCATCAGTAGTGATTATTCCTTACATCTAAAACAACCTTAGCAGATAATTGTCTTTATTTCCCACAAAATGGGCATCCAGAATGAAAAACAACTTTGAGGCCAAAATTGCCCTGTCTAAAGTGGGTTTACCACGTCTACGCTGTCCTTTCAGTAGTAAAGGTTCCTTTCCAAACATCATTAGTATCCCTAGACAATTCAGCCACATTTGATCCAGGATTGAAGTGGAACAGTACTCGGTTGCGGGGAGGTTCAATTTTATCGACTCGGGGAGTCACGTTCCATGCGGTAGAAAATAAGGTAAAGCGAGAATTGAGAAGGGAGGTTGTAACGGCTGCAAAGAGCAGATCAAATGCTACAAAATGAGCTGTGATGGCTCATCAGGCCAGGTTCATGTCACCGTGAAAAAACATGTCGAAAAAAAAAACCGAACGAACTTTCCCCAACCCAGTACAAAAGTGAGGCTGATTGGCTGAGTAATCAAATAAGTTTTATCCTCACTTGCTTAATATATAATGAAAAATTGTAATTTTTCATCAGCTTTCCTTTGTTACTGGTGTGAAGAAGACGCTGAGCGCCGGAGACTAACCAGCTAATTTAAAGACAAGGAAGCTCTTGTCGTAGGCTGATTAGCACCTGCATAGGAGAGCAGTGGCGGTTTTGTGAACGTTCAGGAGACGATATAAGCTTACCGCACATCCAGAACGAGGGAGTTTCTCAAGTATATTGTGATTTTATTTTGCCATCTCTACCATTAGTTACTATCGTTGATTCATATGTATTACTCGTAGAAAATGAACCGAGGTTTTCCTGAAGAAATCCCGCATTCTAGATTTTACCACGAAAACGTTCATGAATGTCATCATTTGAAAAAACAAGAATTCACGGAATTACCGCGATTCAAATTCTAAATATTCGATTTAAGATTTCTGGCAAACGATTTGATTCGTATTTTTTCCACTATGTGCGAAAATAGGGATAGTTGGTTCGTACATAGCGTTTTTGCTTTTTTTAAAAATTTGTCCGTTTCTTTTTCTGTCTTTGTTCATGGTTTTCGAGTTTTTTTCCGCATATGTGATACTTTCTTCATTCATGTTCTTGGTTCTGTTTCTGATGTTGGCTAAATGCGGGAGTTATTTGTGTACTCGGATCAATATCGATATTTGGAAGAATGACGAGGTTATACAGTGCGTATCATAAATGTGCGGGCACCCCAAAAACTATGGTATCTGCTCTCCCTCACGTTCGCGACAAAAGCCACCGCTAACAGTGAATCTGGCGTGCCCGAAAACCTTATGCTACTCCACTTTGTTTTGAAAAACGGAAGTTTTTGGGGTATATTTATGATACGCACTGTATGTGCGTTAAGGCAGAACATCTTGCAAGTTCTGATTGCAGGGTTTCGACTATCGATCAGTGAATCGAAGTCGTTGCGTGTCCATTTTGCGGGTCAATAACAGTCGCTGTGACTGAGTGCGTTATGTAGTGATTGATGTTACACATACCGATGTTAGCGCGTATTGACAGCGCGTAATTAGACGTTTGTGTAATGGGGCAATGATGTGACCCCCACTGTTACTTTTAAAGTGTATTTAATTGGATGGTGTGAGGGTGTTGAGACATTATCTGGGCTATGTGCACAAGGGCCTGAGATTTTTAGCAATAGTGCAGATATGGGATGCCCGCCAGAGATGAGCGGAAGTACTGCATGAGGTTGGAAGTCGGAAGTCGGCAGTTGGGGGAAGTTCGAAATCTGGCGAAATTTGGAACGATGAATACAGCACGTCTGAGTTGGTGTGTCCAGAAATCTAGAAGTCAGAAGCTCGCATGATGCAAGAATTCAGGAACTTCCGACTTCCGAAAACCGGAATTCAGCTCACCCCTGATGCCCACTTCGCCGGTACCTCTACCTACCTCCTTTTCCTTCCAAAGTGTTCCACCAGTTGTAGAAGCTTCCTGTGAGCTGGCCTGGATTTACGACCCCTCCCCTCTCCCTAACCCCTCCCTCCTCTGAATCCAAGACATCAACCCCGTAAAGGTCCATTTTGCAAACCTCATCGAAGACAGAAAAGACTGCCACCCCTACCTCGAGTTAGTGGCAGCGGGGGTGGCATTCATCATTAAGTTTACCCGTAGTAAAAGTGATTACTCACAGAGTTTACCCTTTTTTGGCATTTGCTAAAAAGGCCATGGGGTAAATTACAAGGTAAACTATATCTGTCCATAGGAGGCAGGCAATCCTTACTACTGAAGCAGGTTTAAAGTCCGTGGCATCTACATTAAACTACTGTCCATTGCGCGCCCACTTCATTACGGAGAACTCTATTATCTGAAAAAGGGTCGGCTAGATCTGATTAATTTGACGAACTCAGTAGCAAGAGTTGTAAATGGAAAAATTTCTTTAAAGATTTCTTTTAGAGATATCTCAGCCAGATTTTTATTCAGTAGGTAGGGACATAAATGGGGTTTAAATAAGGGGAGGGGTTTTTTTTCTGTGGAAATGTTTGCTCAGAACTATACTATAAGCAGTTGTTTTAAAATCCTGATGATGCCGTTTTGCCTTTAAAATTAGCTTATTGCAGCTGTGTGGTACAGTGCATCCTGGCATGGCCATTGATCACGATGCTGTACTTCACATCAAGGATCTTATTAGCCAAATTGTCAATGAGGTGTGCATTTTTCTAAAAGTGTATTTAAAAGTGAATAACTAAAGCTATATGTGTAACTCATTATTATTTTTTTGTTTATTAGATCCTGGATCAGAAGTCCACAAACGTTGCCGATATGGACAAAGCGGCCAAAAAATTATTTCCTGTGTCTTGTCATTGGATTACTAAGGTATGTCGGCCACTAGCCACTTCACTTACTTTCTTCGTTTTTAGTTTCATGTTTCCTATCCTATCTTAGTTGTAGTTTGCATTAATATCAATCATATTTTCTTCCAGGATGCATCGGATGCTGTGCACAACCACGCGATTAGTAGTCGAAAATTTCATCCAGGAAGATTTGGATCTTCACGTTTACCACACGATTTGCACCACAAAATGTCGGCTATTATAAAAGTCAGTGATCTTCCGTATTTTTTTTGTTTTCATATCACCTTGTCTTCGAATTTCTTTTAGGCAAAACAGCTGTGTCATCAAAAGATTTTCTTCGTTTTAGGACAATCTGGGGCGTGAAAGGGATAAGAAAGACCGAGAAAAGGACAAGGAAATCGACAAGATGTCCTACTATCTCATTGCGATTTGCGAAGGAATATCTGAGGCACAAGATCCTTTAGTTTTTCTCTTTGGAATCACCGTTTTTCGACTGAACCAAGTTTTCTAAGGATATAATGAAGTGGACGGGGAACTACGTGAAGAACATAAGAAATTCGGATATGAAGATCAATCTACAGAATCTAAAAATAGCCCTCAGCGCTGACAAGGTGAGCACTGAGCGGTTTTCCCCAAAGTATTCCATTTCACTTGTTTTTATGGCGTGTATTTGATATAAAACCATTGGGTAGGGTTACTTGTACTCATATCCTTGCAGGCGCTGATGCAGTTGTCGAACTCTTTGAGAAACGACGACGACGATCAATCTCCAGGTGGTTTCCTGTCAAACTTCTACGAATTCGATTTAGATGAATCTGACGAGGAGAAAGAGCAGAACACTACTTATGAGTCGGTAGGGAGTCCACCCCTTTGTTTTTTTCTTTTTACATTCCCTTTTTTCAAAGCTTCGTTTCAAGTATTTTCATCCATTCCTTTTGGTATGCATAGGTGTATTCTCGAGAAGGAAACGAATTTTAGCTATTTTTCTTTGTACTAAAGTCTTAGGATGGTGAAGAGTGCTTTGACTCCACTGTTACATTGCTTTTAGGTTGCTAGCGATTTTCTTAAAGAAGAGCGGTTGTATCTACGAGAGCTGAACCAAGTGAATGTGTTCAGACGTAGGCTAGAGTCAGTTCTACAAGATGAGGACAAGGTTGGTGGTTATGACTAGCATTTTTGTGGCTTCTCTGTTCTGTCGCTTCATCATGTCGTTTATGGAGGATTTCTTTTGTCAGAAATTTCCTTACACTTTCCAAAATTTTCGTCAAATAATTGGAGAGAGTACTGACGTCATCATTAATATCTATCTCTACTGATCCAGGATTTACACTTCTTTGACTTATGCACATCAAATTGGCTGTTCATTTGTATAAGCCGGTAAATTAATCAGGTTGATCCATTTTACATGAATTCTTGATGCTCCATATCATTAACTTGCGCCATCTTCTACTTTCCATGCCACCCATTATTTGACACAGGACATCTGTTTTGTAAAATAATGCGGTCTCTTTTGCGTTTTGTATCGGGAGAATTCCAAAATCTTCTCCACTTTTGTGTACAGTAGCCGTTTGACATTCTTATCACTCATAATTCTGAGTTCGGCATCTATTTTGTATTCTGATGTCTTTTTTCACCCACTGAGGTACAGACGGGTGTGCTTTCCTAAGTGACGGCTCCTCCTGAGTGCGTTACATTGCGCGCGTATCCCGAAGCGCTATAGGCTTCATCTTTGCCTCCTAGGTTCTTTGCTCCCTAATAATGATGTCGGTGTTCAGGGACTTCTTGTCACAAAATATTGCCTCTATCGAGTTAAGCATGTTAGGTTCATGGGTTCGCAGTGCATCCATCATATTCAGGTCTATCTCCGTCTTCTGTTCGGAAATTTATCAGAGATCCATGAGTTAACGATGAAAATGGAACGAACTCTTGAGGATTCAATAGAGATGAGCGACTCTCCTTGTATTGGCATGGGTTTGTGGGAGCTGGCTGAAGCGTATGAGTTCGATGGGTAGGTGTCGTAAAAATTCTTTACTTCTTGTGAGCTCTAGAAGCAGTAGACTGAGCAAAATCTTCAAGAAAGTGAATTTTTTTCTAGAAGATTCTGCTCAGTCGTTTTTGGAGCTCGAATATTACTTTAAATTGGATTTTGCTCCATTTTGGGATTTTCCTTCAGAACTTTTTCTTTTGATGTACAGCTTTCAAGGGATATAGACTTTTTTCAGATATGTGGCGTATATGAAGCGGGGACGCGATGATGAACCAGAGCAGCTACTGACACCAGTCATAATAAGGACAATCGAGGAGCTGCTGGAGAACAAACGATATGCCTCTTTGTTTGATGTAGGTTGTCGATGTAAATATAAATAATATAAATATAAATAATGTAATGTGTAATAATATAAGTACTGTAATATAAATACGGTAAGTTTTTTTTTGATTTTTTTTTTCTAAAAAAGGTAATCTTTTCTGAACTTCCTGGTCTCCTCATTGATGGAGCGCACTAATTGTTTATACTTACGTTCAGAATGATGACCGTTCCTACAGTGTGTCTCTTGATGGACCGACATTTCGGTTAGCCATGAAGTACGTGTTGCCTACGCTCCTACATGCACCACTGATACATTTCTTTCGATATATAGAATATGTGAACGTGAGTTTGGTTCTATAATTTTTTCTCAATTCCATCATACATTTTTTATATTTTATTTGGTTTGAGATAGATTTCTTTCTATTATTTGCCTCGGAACATCTTGAAGTTTGCCGTTTCAGAAATTGTTGAGGTATACGCACAATGAAGATGATAGGACGGAACTTCAGGTAAAATTGAATTATGCGAGGTACATCAGCTTCTTTGGGCTACTTTGTGAATTTAAGAACTCGAAACTGTACTTGACAACGGTTGGGAACCAGTTGGAACAGATGTTTGACCATACCGATATGGCGACGATAAAAAATCGATCGTGGGTCTTTTTTTTCGTTACGGTCGTAGCTCGAAATAAAAGTGATTTTTTCTCTCAAGGAACCATGTTTTTTTTCATTTGTTTGAGTTTTTATCACTATTCTTTCTTTAAGGCTTATTGAGGGGAAGATACGTTCATATTCACTTCTTTAGGGAGCTTTTCAATCGCTATGACTCCAGAATTTCACAGCTTAGTCGAATCCAAGAGATTCAAAAGAGCATCGATGGTTTCGAGGGTAATCCAATCGGGAAGACGTGCTCAGAACTTATCAAGCGTACGTTTTGCCCTTTGGTCCTTCTCTTTTTCTTCCATATTCTTATTACCCTGTCCTGGATATTCATCTCATTCTAAATTTCGCTGTTTTGTGCTCTCAAAGAGGAGCTTTTCATGTCTCATTTTTGAATTTTTCGATTTTCGTTGATTCCGGTGACGATTTGATTATATTCTGTGAAATTTTTAGAATAAAGTTTGTTTTATGTTAGAAATCCGCAAATGTTGCCTTGTTCTTCTTAAAAGTGGATTTTTCATCATTTAGAAGGCGATCTACAGATGGTTCGACCTTCGCTTACATTTTCTCCAGAAATAATTAGAAAAGGTCGTTGGAAGACGGAAAGGTGCTTCCTTTTCTGAGATTTTCCCTTGTGACAGTGTCCAGATTATTTTTTCCAGACATTTATTCTTGTTTGATCATCTCCTGGTGTTGTGCAAGAAGCACAAAATGTATAAATTCAAGGAACGCATTACTGTAAATCTTATGGATATTGTTGATATGGAAGATAGTGAAGGTAGGTTTGCAAATCTTCATAGATTCATAAGATGTGTATTTGAGTAAGCTTTAGTTGTTAATGCTGATTGCAGTTCTGCGCCATTCATTCCGGTTGGAATCACGAGAAAAGCCGGACACAACACGAACATTCACTATGATTTGTAAAACGGCGGAAGAAAAGATGGACTGGATGTCAGCTCTGGTTACAGTGAACACTAAGAGGTTGGTGTTTAGGGTCTTGTTAGCTTACCCACTTCATTTCCGCGAATCCTATGCTATTTTTCTATTTTTCGAGACCGATTTGATGAAAAAAAAAGCTAGCCAGTCTGTCTCCTTTAACCTTGAGAAAAGATTACTTTCTCCTAGCTTTGGATGTTCCATCCAATATATAGGGTTACCTCTACTATTTTTCAGTTTACTCGATCGTGTACTTGATGGTTACGAAAAAGAGGAGGCAAAGCGCATTCCTTTGATCACTCCAGGACCGGAGCAGTACAGGTCATTTTCATAGTGTACTGGTTAAATTTTCATTTTTTTTGCCATCGAAAGCTTTTGCTTTGGCTGCTTGTTAATGCGGCAGTATCTTACCAGCTTTTTTGCTTTCTAACGGCGTAGTTGCGACTAATTTATTTATTTATTTATCACACACATCATGGACAATTAGAATGCAACCCTTCGCAAAGGTATATTGAGAAAGGACCATAGAAGGGTGATTGGAGACATAAAAGAGTGATTAAGTCAAAGATTTTAATTGCGGTGTGCGTGAGGCTATCAACCATATCGAGCCATAAGAATAGAGTGTATATAGCTGCATGAGATTATGAAGTAATACAGCGTCTCAGGGTCGTTTTCGAAGCTCATACGAAAGGACTTACAACAAGCTGCTGATCACAATGATATGTCAACCTCCCAAAAGCCCATGCTTGATCCCTTTCTTATGCGGAGCTTTCGGGCGGGCCCAAGACGCTAGTACGAGATTTCCCCGCCATGCAATCTCTTACTGGGTGCCCATAGCGTACTCCCTGACAGATTTAAGGTGTGCTTCACTTGGGACAAGTAAAAGAGTGCTTGGTGTGGAACTCTCCTATTCCCTTCTTGGTCCCGCCCGAACGGAGGAAAAGTGGCTCAGAACGGGATTTTTGGTAGTTTTACGTTGAGTGATGGATACCATTGTAGTAAGTAGCTACTTACTCTTCCACTCATGTACAAAGTGGCATGTAGATGTAATAGCATGTCTGCATGCAGCAATCTCGAAAACGCTTCTAAAGAGAGGTTTTGGGTTTAAGCAGTCTTTATAGAGCTGTACATGGAGTTTGTGGTATGATTTGTGGCGTTAATGGTCAGACCCTGCTTGTTTCAGGTTTGCTGAACCTGATTCAGAGGAGAATATCTCCTTCGAGGACTACACGTCTAGTAGCGGAATACCTGTTGTGAAGAATGGGACCGTGCTGAAGCTTGTGGAGCGGTTAACATACCATCAGTGAGTTTTCCAGTATATAATCACTGTGAACATTCAACAACATTCGCTTATTCGTTTGGATTAGTGTTCTAGTGGGACATTTACAGGTACACTGACAACAAATACGTACAAACGTTCCTAATTTCTTATCGCTCTTTTTGCACTCCGAGTGAACTGTTGGAGATGCTGATCGAGAGGTTCAACGTTCCGATTCCTAACAAGCTGATCCAGAGTCAGGAGATGAGGTGTGCTCTTTCTTGGTATTCTTGTATTCACGTGCTCATGCATAGTTACCCTTTTGTGACAGCCGGATTGGGGTCGCACCGCTGAGAACGAGGGGAGGATTCTTCAAGAATACTTCAAAATATTGTTGAAAAATTGTTTGTTTGTAAAATTGTATTTTAGTTATTACCTCTGAATATCAATTTTCGATCATTTGAACTTAGAAGAACCACCCGCCTCTCCTTTTTTTTTGAAGCGGATGCTCCACCTGTTTGGAATTCCTGCCCTGCCTGTGACCGCTACTGGACAGCTGATACTTTCAGAGGCGGTCCTCTAGCTGGTCGCTATGATACGGTGCAGTCACACGGTTTATCTGGTGGCACGATTTTTTCCGCATATAACGAACAGAGTTACCAAAGATTCCGTAAGGAGTATGAGCGACCGATCCAGCGAAGGTGCGTTCGTGTTTTTGAGCGGAGCCCTTCTATAATTGCGTAATTTTGCTCCAATTTGAAATAATTGCAGAGTGCTGAGTGTTATGCATCAATGGGTGAAGAATCATTGGTATGATTTTGAGAACGATCCCACACTTCTTGAGAGCATGGAACGCTTCTTGCAATCGTCATGTGATCAAAAATTAACGAACCAGCACAAGAAGTTCTGCAAGAACATCATTGTATGTGCCGTTATTCTAATGTTATTTTCCATGTTTGGTTATTCAGTGGTTATTCAGACGCTCATAGAAAAGAAGCAGAAACAACAAGATCAGGAAGGTCACGTGAACACCGCTTTCGATTTCGAGGATACGAATGCGTTTCAACCGAAGAAACCGGAGGTAGTACATTGACACACCTCTGAATCTGGGCTCAGATGGCCATTGCGATCCATTGCTGATCATTGTAAAGATGGGTAATCTCATATCCACGTGAGTGGTTGCCCATGGGTAACACCTGGGTATAGACAACGCCACTCATGGGTAAAGAACTTAATGGTGTCATGTAAAGGGTAAATATATGTGTGTTGACACCTTTACTGTGGGTAATCTAAATAATGCACCTCTACCCTGACAGCAGTTCAAACAGCAGCTGGGCAGTTCAAACACATTTTTCCAGAAGTGGTGCCTTGAGATCAAGGCCTAATCCGGTTCTGGATTGTTCTTTCCACTTGTCACCATCCTCTCCATAATTGCTTGCAGGACCGCAGGCATAATTGAGATTACCCAGGCTAGATGTGACGACACTCCAAATTTATCCATTGTTAACGCCGGCTTCCATACATTCACACTGGCTGGTCTCGAAGTTGCATCCGGGCCCAGCTAAGCAACCATTGTTTCGAAACAATGAGGTCCTAAGAAAAAAAAACAAGACCAATGCTTTTCTTTACCCATTTTTTTCAACTCTCTAATCAACTTTAGAAATGAAGAGGTGGGCTTATGTAGATAGTCATTCTGCAGTCCGGGCACTAGTTGGCTATTTTATGGAGGGTCTTGGAGCAGTAGAACCCCTCCTGTTTTATGTTTCTTGAGGTGTGATTCCAAGATCTTTTATATATTTTAGATTGTCTGGCATGCTGCCAAACAAGGAGATGTAGCGAATTATGATCTCCTTACCTTGCATCCTTTGGAGATTGGAAGACAAGTAATACCATTATGATCACTTTTTTATCCGAAACTGGGCTGTAGTTTTATTTTTAGCTCACATTATTACACTTCGATCTATACCGAGCTATCAAGCCCATCGAGCTAGTTGGAGCGGCGTGGACGAAACACGACAAATACAGAAGAAGTCCGCAGCTGCTGAAGCTCACAGATCATTCAACTCTGGTAAGAACTTTGCTTCAGAAAAGAAAAAAAAAGTAAGAACTTTTTTTTTCACCATTACTCCCATTGTCGTTTGGAAGTTGAACTGTCCACCTCCCGAGGACACTTCATCGATAACTGGTAATTGATTTTCCTGGTTGATTCCGGGTTGCGGATTAGAAATTCGAACATCATAGAAGGTTTCACATAGAATCTACATAGAAAGAGTTAAATGGATGTAGGAATAATAATGTTTAGAGAGACCGAGAGCTCTACCCTGTTTTTCTGCTCATTTGCTAGCATTTATATGCTCCAAATGGTTATTTTTCAGTTAACCTACTGGGTATCCAGATCGATTGTCGAGACGGAATCGCTGGAAGAGAGAGTAGCAATGTTTGCTCGTGTTTTGGAGGTAAGGCGAGAGTGGGCTCATAAACAGGTCACTCCTATGAATATTCTAGATTACTATTTATAAGCGCTCTTGTTCGATTATGTTGTATGTTCTTAATATTGATTGTGAAGTATTCCAATGATTTTTGTGGGTGTCGGTTATTGAAATTAAGTAATTGGAAATCAATGTCAAAAATTCAAAAACAGTGATAGAAGAAGAGGATTAGAATTAGCTACTATTTTTTCGAATTGTTCTTCTTTTTGGATGTCTATTATTTATTTATTTCATTGCACTCTATGGTGCGCCTTACAATCACCAAGGGAAGAGAGCAAATCAAACGCTAAAAGTTGCATTACTATACCTTCGACACAAGAGAACTCACGAATGAGCTGAATTTACCGGAAATAGTAAACGAAACCGGAAGTAGGTATCTCTGAAGCCAAAAGCCATGTGCCATGCACGCTTTTTTTGTCATTCTTTTTCTAATGGCCATATTTAAACGTAAAAGGATTGCTTTCCGGATCTTTGATGGCTGTTTGGGATTGATTAAGACTAGCTGCAAACATCTGGATTTCCAGGAATGGCAGCCGTAAAAAAATCCTGTTTTCTCTGTCATCTTCCCCGTCTAAAGAAAATTACCATGGTCGAAATTTGGTGATAACACATTCTTTTGATTTAGCTATGGTCATTCTTGTTCTTTCTACACTTTCCATAATTAACAGATTGCCTCGAGAAAAGAGTTATTCATACTTAGTGGAGTACTGTATTAAATATCACAATGGGAAGTTTAAAGCGGTCTCCTTTGCTCTGGTTATGGCGTATCGATTCCAAACCTATGCTCGTAAACGGTATCAATGTTGGGCCCCTACATGTGTCGAGGCACTTCAGCCGAGGCCATAATTTGATGGAAGTGCCCCTACCCACCTCAATAATCTGCTATCCCCGCAGTTATCCATTTTTATGAGAGACTTTGATTCTATTGACGCTACATCACATCCCAAAATTTTCGTTTTTTCTCGCTGAAACTTGCACGAAGGGATTATTTGAAGTGCTCTTCATGGATACCGCATCTATTATGTATCGTAACCTCTCTGTATGGGGTTGCATGCGTACGGCGGATGCGATGCCTTGCAGAATACCCTCAGATTTTGCGAAGAGAGGTAATTTCAGGCGCTGATCACGATTATCAAAATCACTGCATGAAACTGGCACCTTCCTGTTAAAATGGCACGTATGTAGCTTTCTACAGTAATACTACCGTAAGCCCACGGAAACGGTATTGTGGTATGGACAAGATGAATACAAGATTTGTGTTCAGCATCCCAAACATCCCTCTCATGCGAAATTTTGGCGGATTTTCTTTGCGAGCCTTTGGAGCTCTGAGTTTGGAATAGTACCAATTCATTTTCCACTTCTGAGTATCGAGCCCTTGTCATTAATTCAGTGTTGGCTCCAAATAGGGATTTTCGATCTTTACATCGTCCATCCAGTTTATTTCTGGAATTATCATGTGTGAGTTTTGTTTCAGGTGATGTCGGTGTTTGAAGAGCTGCACAATTTCACAGGATTAGTTGCTTTTCAGTCAGCTCTGAATTCAGCGTGCGTACACCGCTTGTCATGGTGTTGGGAGGTGAATTTTTCCGCATGAAAGTCGATTGCTTCCTCAAAAGTACTCACTTTTTCTTTAGCGACTGGACCACGAGAAGGTGAAGACGTACGATCGTTTCGTGAAACTCTGCGAACCACGCTACATAGAGATGCAAAAGCGAATTCAGTCCATCAATCCGCCTTGTGTACCCTTCTTCGGTGGGTTTTATTTCTATACTTACTACTACTTAGAGTTAACTTTCCTGATTATGCAACTTCACTGTGAAGGACATTACTGGGACACAAGGAAATTATGCCGAGTACATAAGGGGTATTCCATTTCCTCGTGAGCAGTTGAGTCACACGTGTTTTCGCTGTATGAATGTGTTTTGTTTGGGGGCTTCGGTGACTCAGCTGACGCATTTTTCCCTCATGTGAGGCGAATCAGCTAGCAGCAGACAGCTAGTGAGTTCCAGCAGCTATGACACATCCGTGTGACACATTGTAATAGCCTTCTTGTCATGTTTTTATACGGTAGCATGAAGTAATTTGTAAAATGAGAGCCATATTCCTGAAATGGGATGCAATGGCTAGTAGTGGTTCTATTACTTCATGCTCTGCTTTAGTGAATCGAGTTTTCATCTCATCCGATAACTATTTATTTGTTTACCCGTTCACTTCAACATGCTGTTTAGAACACACCAGAAAGTGTTCACGCAAGTAGTGCTAAACAGAAAACTAAAAATCGCGAGTGCAAAGCAAGAATAGAGACTTAGAATTGAACTGCTCAAACGAGGAAATCAGCTAAACACGGGCTTGAGAGGTGGGGGGGGGGGGTGGAAGAAGGAATAGGAATCCCGGAGATGTGAATGGGAGATAGTTATTGCAAGTTGAAGCGCTTTTCCAGTTGAATTCACTCATTGAGGGGATCAATTCGGAATGTGGGCATGAAATAGGCATCAAGAGGAAAAGTTATGGTTCAGTGGGTTGGTGAAAAAGTTCAGAGACACTTCCGACAAATTTTTGGGGATGAATCCCTGCATTAAAACAAAATTCAAAACATTGAGATATTTACCATTATTGTCTAGTACCTTCCCCCATCTTTCATGCTGCTGCTCTATTCCTTCCGGTCAGAACTGTGGAGGCTGTGGTTCGAGGAATTTTGAGCCCTTGTTGATTGCTGAGCCTTACTTCCCATAGATAGTTGTTCATGGCCAGGAAAGGTGACAGTCGGACAGGGCCAGGTCTGCCGAGTACGAAAGGTGACTCCGGGCAGAGAATCCATTAGCGCTGCTGTGTGTTGTTTACGTACAGAACCGAGCTTTCGTCCTAGTAACAGTATCCTAGAAAGTCTCCCATGTGGACAAACAAGCGGCGACCCTACGATGATCACTCGGCATGAATTGTCAGATTTGCACAACTCGCTTTGTCCAGGCAACTACTATAACCGAGGCCGTAAGGATGCTTTATGACGGTCGCATGGTGGCGCTAGTGTCTTCGCGAACTCATTTAAGAGTTGGGTATCTGGGCTCGCCTTCAGGGTGTCGTACAAATCATCGTTATTAACAGTCATGCCTGAGTGACTTTCAAGCGTTATTTCGCCAGACTGGAAGCCCTGGTACCATCAAGAGACGGTCAGATGGTGGATAACGTTCTCTTCAAGCGCAGCACATGTATTGGCATTGGCAATTCTTACAGGTTTGCCGATGTTCTTGCGGAGAACTATAGTAGACAAGAAAGCGATGTGAGAATCGATTAGCCGAAGACATTGTTACTCAAATACCATTTAGAAGAGCTTCCTTCTTATGCCCTCCAGGTGAGAGCATCGAGGACATACGTGCTATCATACATACTTTATACCGAAACAAGATCCCAGCTGTCAAGTTGTTTTTGCGTTTCTAGAAATGAAAATAAAAAGTGTCGCAGAACTTTCCAATAGATGAAGAATTAAGGAAGCAGAATCAGCTGTCACAACATTCCAGTCTATTTTATCGAACAGTCCCTTTAAATTCCGCCACGATTGGGGGGTGCGGTGGGATTGAGAAGAGCGAGGTCGATAAGGTGTGGAAAGGGAGTGTTGGCCTGTTTTGCCTGTCTAGACGACGGTGGCCTCTTCAGTATCATCTAAGCGAGCGAAAAAATCAAATAACGGAGAAATAGTTCAAAGAATCACTACTACAAAGGGAACTAGAGGTAAATTTGCCTTTGAATCTGTCAGTGTTTTTTTCCGGATAATTTGTTTTAGTTGGTAGATTATTTCTCTTTATTTTGATAAGCTCTGTAAGCCTGTAGGTTTGTAGCTAATCCATTTCAGCATTTTTTTCCGCAAATCGCCATCTTCAGGGCTTGAGATGGACGATTTGACAAACTACCCGGTGGACCTCTTCAGATTCGCGAATGACTCTAAGCCCATCTTTCCATGACGAAGCTAGCTGCTTAACCAAATTCTCACCACTCTGGTGTTACTGGGGTAAGGATACGATAGTGACGGCCGCGCGCTGGCTACAGAGGCATATGATTTGGATGCCATCTTCGGTATCAGAAGAGCAATTCCAGATATAGCGCACAATTCCATATTCCAAAACATGAGAGGCATTCTTCCTTGCGAACTATTTTTCTACTTTTCAAACAAATCCACAATGTCTTCGAAGTTTTGCGAGCTGATGTCTGAGCTTCTCGAGACAAGACTTTTACAACAGCTTTGGAATTCTGTTCGTTACGTCGCAACCGTATGTGAGTGACTAATGGGCTGGCTAGACGTGGCTTTTCTTAGTCATTCAGGTGCTCCTTGATTCCCAGGAGTGTCGTCTCACTAGCATACTCCAAATTACAACTTTTGCTGGAGTTCAGGTCTGAGATCCCACAATGCCTTTACCAGGGAAACCAACAATTGCTCGACTGGCTGGCTATTCCAAAGAGTACTTTAGAATGCGCAGAGCATCATAATTTTTTTGCTAACATGGGGCTGCATGTATCACCAGGATTACCGAGGGTAAACGTGTCGACGCCCCTGTTAACGACGGGTAGGTTTATGTGGTGCCCTGGGTAACCTCGATGATGCTTGCGGCCTCTGGTTTCGCCCTGTGGGGCGTTCATGAATTCGGGCTCAGGTAGACTCCCGAACTGTAGTACTTAAGTCTGTAGCTCTAAGTCCCTGTCTGGTCTGTATTTCAGTCTGAGTTGTGCGGGCTTAAATCCGCCGTTATTCCTATTTTCTTATCTCAACCTCGGTTTTTTTTTGCTGTTTCTCTATTTCTATTGTTATTAGTTTTTAATGATGAGCTGAAAAATTTTTTGGCTTCAATTGTCTTGGAATGTAACATTATCTAACGACTATTTCAAATGGTCGCAATAAATGTCAATATTAACGAATGCCTTTCCCTCAGATTTTTCGGTGATTCAAGTCAAATCGAAGTTGATTTTAATTCAAATGCAAAGACTGAGTCACAAAGAAGTTGATTTTCGTTGAAAGAACACTGGTCGCTTCTTCCTTTGTTTCATAATTGCACTTCCATTGTATGCCTCTTCATACAATTGCTTGGAGTAGAATTGCAATCTGCGAAGAACTTCTTCTTGTAAGATGTACCCGATGACTTGCTCATGAGTACTATTGTGCACATTGAGTACATCAGAACTCTCAGCATGCAAAACTTACATCAGATTTGTTAGCTTGAGAAGCAGCAGAGATTTATATCAGCGATCACGTTAAAGTTAATATTTTCAGGACATTATCTATCGAACATATTCTTCTTCGAAGCAGGCAATAGTACGTTTGTGAAGTCTCCCGGTGGGACGTCAACCGAAGTGCCGCGGTCGGTGAGTGGATCGCTTTCTTCGGGTGTTGTAGTTGTTTATTTATTTCTTGTTTATTTGTTGATTCGTTCGGTGCTCCGATGAAGAAATCAGTGCGCCTTGGGTAATATTGTTACCAGCAGTAGAACATTAAGACAGTCCAGTAGGAAGATTCGTGGAGGGGTGGGACTGGGCCGCATGCCTAAGGTTTGGTTGCAGGGAGGTGGCCGACCGAAGCTTTTCCAAGGAAATAACACTGAATCGCTAGCGAACGATATTCTTGGTTCAACGTTCCCTGTTTGCAGCTTGAACTGTTTTTTTTTGTAAAAAAATAGAGGAAATTAGCGGACAATGTTCATAGTATAATGTAAGTAATTTACATTGTTTCGTCGAACCAGGGCAAAATTCAGTTAATCTGAGAGTACTCCCCGGTAAATATGCAGCACCATTTCATGGATCCATGTCTTTGTAGCGCTCTGATGTCCCACTTCCTTTAGTTGCAGGACTCATACGACCCTCAGTCACCGCCGGCCTCTAACAAACGAGTACTGGTGCAGTTCCTGAAGTGTCGTCGCATATCCGATTTGATCCGAGAGATTCAAATGTACCAGAATCAACCGTACGCACTACAGGTCGAGAAGAGCATTCGGGTGCGTTTGGTTTTAAGCATAGGGTTTAGATGAGTGTTTTAAGAAAGACTTCAAAAGCGCTCCTGGATGCGATGAACCAGAGCATGACTTCCAGAAACAGTAAAAGCTATACGGATCATCAGTTTTTTTTTTGCTCTGGCCATGTTGCAGAGGAAGGACATAGAAATCGACATATCTTGGGCTCTTTTGCATCTTCGTTCCCGTTTCAGATTGTTTTCGTGGCTTCAAGGTGGAAATTCTAGGAAGAGGGAACTGAATAGGTGTTGTGTGTATAAAAGCCTGGCAAACTGAGTTAGAACATCACAATTATCTGGTAGTACAGCACTTGCATTACACACAGGGAAAGGCTAGAACATCCTGAAGCCTTGAGGTTCACAACTTGCATGTTTGGTCTGAGCACAGGTGTATTTTTCTTATGTTACCTGCTGACGTGATACACTCTTAGTGATGTTCTCCACTGACATTCGCAATGATGCTGTCAGGTACGTTATTACTTTACAGAGGGATCTCGTAGCTGGCTGCGTGACAAGAGGTACGCTGCTGGTCTGTGATTGGTCGATTCATATGCGCGTCGCGGCTGCTGTCTTCGAGCAGTTCCGCGTGGATATGTACAAATTTTCTAAGCTTGAGTGGGACAGATGCATATTATCGGAACCCACAAACTGTGAGAAGATAGCCAGCAATGTCATTTAGTGCGTCGAATTTGAAGAAACACCCTGAACTTGAGAAGCATACGCATGCGGCGCGGTCGCGTCGCGGCGTACGTCTTGACCGCCACCCCTTACAGCTACAGTCGAAGGTACAAGTTGATTCGTGTGCACGCGGCGTAACACATCGTCGCGCGGCTCACTTTATACGTATGCTGTGCAGCAGTAGTGGTGGGATGCTGACGTCTTATGTCAGATAACACTGATAATCCCAATGTGCTCTGATTCATACCACCGTTGCATCCTCTGAACATCATCGCTGAGTGCACTACATCCCACTATCTTCATATTCTATTAGGAGTGAAATCGGGGATGTACGAGAATTTTCTGTTATTTTACCGCTACCAAAATTTTCTATGTACCCTGCCTCACGGCTGTTTGCACTGGTTTCGGACTCTTTGTATTTGCCTTGTGAAGACAATTTCATTTCCGTAGCAGTATAGCCGTTACAAGGGTTCGTTTGACCATTTACATGCATCTATACCATTGTATGCAGTTAGCGACACTGATCTTGATTCGTTTTCCTTGCCTGCTGTGGTGATGATGAACTACGAGACATTTTCTAATTTCCTCATAGCGCCCGAATTCGTCTACAGAGGTACCTCCTGCTGAAAATATTCGCTAAAACTAGACTGCACCGATCATGTAGTTGGATTCAATTGAAATTTACAGAAGTTGTTTAAAATTTGGTAGTCTACGAGATTTATCGGCACAACCTATCCTGGGAGCGGATTTTCACCGTTTTGGGGAAGCCAGAACGATGTCATATAACTCTCCACAGAGGGTTTCTCCAGATAAACTGAACTGATTGGAGATCAGCATTAGAAACTGCGCATGGCATTACACATCTCGTTGGAGTGGTTGGACTCTTCCCCAACACTTTCCCATGGATTTCGGATTCCCATGTATCTTTCTCTTGATAGAAAAATATGCCGAAACAGCTGTTCAATTAGGCTCCAGCTGACGGAGACTGTAGAAGAAACGTGTTAGAATCCGTTTTTATAGTAGTCTGGGAAACATCTGGTTTGCCAGGACATGCGTCATGAAGCATGCGTTGTTGTTTCCAGAGCTGTCCCTACTGGTCCATAGTTTAGGTTGTGATTGCTACGGTAGGATACTTTCTATGTACCGATTGAATTGTTCACCGGAGTGCTCCTTCCTTTTGAAGTATCCCCTGAACTTTTTTCTTGCTTGGAATGGTTAAAGGCAGTGTGTCATCTCGTCCTCGTGTCTGAGCTTTTTTTATTTTTTATTATTATTTTCTTAGCTTTTATCATATCATTTTTTTTTCTGAGATTCTGAATCTCTTCGACACGCGGAATCCAACGGCATACCTAAAATGTTACAAGAAGGTCTAAAGAGAATCCTACTTTTAGACGTTTTTCGGAACGGGATTTGTAACAGTTTGCCGAGCCGAGTGGACGCGTAAACCGTTGATCTCATCGATCGAACACGTCAAGACGTGTTGACCAACATTGCAGGCAGCCAGCACATTCACGGACCGCTACGCCCAAGTGGTCCGTGAACTGCATTTTCGGACCCTCCGAAAACGGGGTTTTCGTCATTTTTATGAGTTTTGACGTACATATTTGGAATTAGCGTGACGAGGAGGTCTAGAGTCTGCTGGTATTTTCAGCTCACGAAACGAGGTGACACACTGCCTTTAAGGAGCTCGTGGTGTCAGTACTATTCAGAAGGATGTGTGCTCTCACCTCTTGGGATAAGTTACTTGCAAAGGTAGTCACATAATTTTTACTGGCAGTCATCATAACAAGATTCCAAGAAAGTCTGGCATGTACTATGTACTGTGACAAGTTGTTTGCTTTTTTTTGTAGAAACAAAATTTAGGATGAATCCCACTGTGATTACCAAAATTGTTTTGGATTTGACTCTGTGAAATTTACACATTTAAATCTGATATATTTCTAAAATAATATTCTTAGACTGCAGACTACATAATATTGTTAAAAGCAGGTCGTAAAAGTTGATTTGTTCACCTTTTTCTTGCTCGGTTGTGCGTTCATGAATCCTAGCTGTGTTGCATAAATTTCGGAATACATTCTCGTCTCAATGCATTTTCTGCTTCACACTAATCTGCATTTGCTAAGATGAACCCTCAGTGAATATACGCAGTGAATCGACAGTCATACTACGAGCATGTTCATAATCAAAGTTTGTGCCTCCAGAACTGACGGCCTCCAGAGAAGAAAGTTATATACTCTATACTTACGAGTACATAGTATGGTACGAACACTGTCTATTCATTATGCTTCCAATGATGGCCTCATGGTAGTTCTCCTTAATTGTGTCTAAGATTCACAGTATTATCAACTCCTTCCATTTTACGATTGCGCTTTGAAATGCTTTGTAATGTTTTGGTGAAAGACTTTGACTTTCTCTTATAGGATTTGCTCCCAAATTTTGAACGAAGAGCTAGCTATACGAAGCTTAACGCTATGCGAAGAGGGGAGGCCTTCAAATTTTAGGAGCACAGGCGCTGCCACGGAAAGAACTGGTGCACACCATGTTTTTTTTTTCCTGAAATCGTCGGAATGAGGAAGGCTGATGCATCACATTTGGCGATTTGATAGCTCGATCCTCACATGTGTGCCTTTTCCCTTCTTCGCTGCGAAGTTCTGCTCGAATTTGGATGCCGCAGAAGCAGCGCGTTTGCAGCTATGCTCTAATATGGAATTAGGTTCTGCAGGAGACAGGATTAGTCATGGATTTCGAAGGAGTCATAGCTAATTGCTTTCGTGCAGGCTCATGATGCAATATTTCATTTTCGCGAGAAGTAAACGCACTCAGAGCAAGCTAAGGATGAGTCAGCAGCGGGTTCGACTCCCTAATGGAATGCGTAAATTAGTTTTTGAGTCGCTGGTGCAGAAAAACGCTTCCTACTTGCCTATAAGGTAACAGCGGGGGCTTTATTGCACGAAGTGTTTCAAGATGATGTATGCATTCACAATAGGATGAGAATGACCGTGATGTGATATCTCACATGATTCGTACTTGACGAACTCCGTGAATAATGGTCGCGTTAGTCATCTCCTGTTTAATGACAAAGTGTAATTTAAGTGATAGCACCTTTGTTAGATGATATTTTACGATATGATTCATAGTGCATCTGAGTTAAATGTCGTAACACTCATACGGGAGGGGCGGAGGAAGCTCCATTGGTTTGAACTGTGATAAATATAATGGTATAGGATCATACTGGTGTTGATTGGATTGCATACATTTCCACTGTATTCTTTATAGAATAGAGATTATGATCACTGTGGTCAGTGATTTTGAAGTTGTCTTTTTGAAATTCCAAGAGGTTTGGTCCTGCTTTATTCGTGGAAATTCATCTTTTCTTTCAAGGCCACCGGTGGTGCGATGAGAGTTGTTATTTATTTTGCTGCCTAATACGTGGATAACATAGTTGTTATCCGGGAACTGTGAAATAACACCACCTAGAAAACAAGCCTGAATTTTTTAAGCCATGCTCTCAGCGAAATGAACAGAAGGAAGACATGATTTCCATTCAAATCCGTTTTCGTTTCTTTTCCTTGCAATTCCTATTTTCGCTGGATTAAGCTGTGTAGGGATTCGCTAAGAAGGTTCGGCTCATCAATGTTGACAGATTCCTACAATTTTCATTAAGGCCGTTGATTAAGCCCTTGGGCAGGGTTTATCAGAAGATTTGTTTTCGTCTTCACCGTTCATGTCATCACAATATTTTTCGAAATTGTGCATTTCAGCTCTAGCTTGCGTTATTTTCCCTTTTTTGTCCTGCGAGATTCTTCCATGAGCGTTGCCGTGAATTGTTTTGTTAAAATGAACAGCAGATGTAAATTGTATGTACCTTAGCAGATTCATTAATTTTTTCTCCTTTCAGATGTAAAGTAATGTCGCTCATGCGATAGAAACTCAAAATAAATTAGTGATTGAGTGTTCTACTATCGCCCTTAGAAAAAACATGCTTCACACAAAAACGCTCATTCCCATTTTATTAGGTTGGTTATTAGGTCGAAATTCTTGCACCTAATTTCACACTTTTTTCAAAGAATGTTAAGTTCATTGTGAATGAATATCAATCAACAAAATAATTACCTTCATGGTCCACAAGGTATGGCTAACGCTTCACCACAGCATCTGCTTCAGAAGTGAAGAACTCTGGCAACTGCAAGTCTAAGAGGCTTGAAATCTCTTTTTTCGGTTTGGTGCGATCATCGAATTTCTTCTCTCGTAGGTTCAGCTTTAGTGCTCCCAGCAAGTGGTATTCGAACGGGGATAAGTCAGGAGAATAAGCAGGATGTGGTAGAACTTCCGTACCTAGTTCCGCAATTTTTTGGCGGGTAAGCTTTGCCAGGTGGGTCGGGCGTTGTCATGAAGTGGAGCGACATGGTCAGTCTTCCGTGCTCCAGGCGAGTTTCGTCGGCCAGTTTCGGTAGTAGGCAGTCATGGTGGCCCAGGTGTCAGCAGTTCTCGTTACAGCATCCCCTCGGAATTCCACCAACAACACAGAAAAACCTTCTTTCGTGCACTTCTCATTTCGGCAGTTTTGTAGATGGTTCGCCGCGCAGAAGCGAACTTCTCTGTTGTATGTGATTAAAATACAGCCTCGAACTCTCATCTCCAGTAATGATTTGGCGGAGAAAATTCCTCCTGTGTGAACGCAGCAGCAAAGACTGACAAATACTCAGTCTTGCAAGGCACTCAGTTTGTGGGGACCCAACCCGTCATCAGTTTTCTGTAACCCAGCGCTTCGAGATGACTGGCGATTATTGTACGGCCGCAGCCAGATGTATCCTACAGTTCACATGTAGAGGCATCTTTATTCAAAGTCTATGCACTTCTAGATCCTCATAAAATATCTTGATGCTAAACTTCCGGGCCAACCAAATACCACGCCAATGGTTGAATTTATAGCTATTGCTCTGATTTAAGTGAGTTGATATAATTTGTTAGCTGCAAAGAAGCACTTTGTTTGACTAGCTACTGAAATGAATGTTGAGAATGCTGCTCAAGAAGCAGGTACAGCTTCAGCAATCAAGAATCGATCAAGGGTCGTATTATGTACCTATTATGCTCGTGAGTCAGCCGCACAATTTCGCCGATCCCCTGCAAAATTCTTCCCAGTCCACATTGAACTATCCTATTAAGGTAAGGCCTACGATTATAGGTCATTGCGTGAATGGCCTGAGTGAATTGTCCTTTTATACTAAGATAGGACTATGATGAACTCTGCAGCTTGCACAAAGGGCCTTTCTTTTCATTGGTGTGTTATTAACGAAATTAGCTGGAACGCAAACTCCTAGGCTTCTAGGAGTTTGCGTTTGCACGAATCGAGAAATGGATAAAGGACATGGTGGGGAACAAAGCATTTTGCTGCCCCAGTGGCTTTGTGTACTTGGAAACTGTTCTTCAGTTGGTACGAGGAACTCGAACTCAGTGAACTGTTTGCAGTTGAGATAAGCGATTAATTTCTTGCACTTTCTTGTTAGAAACAAAAAGAAAACTGGAAACTTAAGCAAATGCTACAGAAGCAAACTACTTTTGTCTCCAAATCCTTTCATTTGTTTATCTATTTATTATTTATTCGCTTATTATTGATGCATTCAAGGAATTTAAGTAAAATTGAGGCAGAAATCGGGAGACCTAACCCCCTCTTCCTTCCTCAGTTTGTTGAGAGAATGTTTTGAGTGAATTCTATTCACTTTAACATTTTTTTTCAACAGTTTTATTGCCCAGTGGACCTGGCTAGTACTTTATTGCATTAAAGGCACGCATATATGGTGTAAAATAGATAAATGAACTATGAAGGACCGTGTTAACATGAAGTAATCGGTATAAAACGGGTGGAGACGGATTAAATGGGAATAGAGGAGTTCTTGCATATTTTTATTTTCTCTATATTTCCACGTTTTTGGTCTTACTTTCTATCTTATAGTCATCCTTTTTGGTCTTACTTTCTATCTTATAGTCATCCTCTGGTTGTATGTTGTTCACTCAAGTCCCTCTCTAGCTCTTCCATAGCCATAGATGCAACGCTTAGTCACAGAGCTTCGACAGAGATCTCCCTCTCCCTGCAATTTAGACGTAGAGATCTCTAGTATGTTTTGGGATACTCTGAGGAGTCATCATGGTGTGGGCTATGTTTATTATTTCATAGAACAGGACTAAAGGTTAGTCAGTGCTCAGAATGTGATGTGATTAATCATGGCAATGCTAATAACGGGAGAGTCTTGGTTAATAAATCTGGTGGTGGTTTAGTAAATGAAGAAACGTTGTTTGTTTATTATTTATTATATGTACTTATTACTATTACTATTTTTACTACTTATTTACGGTCAACACATCTACTTGCTTCAGGATGGAACTCGTATTCGAACATGACGCGAGTACTTGATTTTCTTATGGTTTCATAATAGTTGGTCTCAATCGAAAACCTGAGATTAAGTCGAAGTCCTAGTATGTGGTTTGGAAGAGGGAGGAAGTCTCTTCGCAGCCATAGAAAAGTTGAGAAGTAATGATACGACACTAAACTCCCAAAATCTTCAGCTAGTAGTTCGACAAGTGAGTTGAGGATGGGAGAAATGGGGATTTCTACCACGCTTTGCGGGAAATGAGCAACCGCACCTACACACTTGTTTACTTTCTGATAGTGCCATTTTGCTCACAAGGGAGGTGCAAGAGACCCGGCTTCCAGATCGGAATGAAGCCTACCTGGCTTGAATCTTTCTTTGAGAAGATGCTACAGTGTATATTTCATTACTGCATTTAGTTCCGAAAAATAGAAATCCCACCACACTACCATATGCTTTGTAGCACCCGTCCGTCAGCGACGGGGTGGCCCGCAAGTGGGGAAGGTACTGGGCTGCTAGGCACAGGATCGAGGGTTCGAAGCATCCTTTCTGCATCCTTGTTTTTTTTTATTCCTCCTACTGAGGAAATCTAAAGACTGTGTTTTGCATCAGATTGAAAGATGCAAATCACACGATTAAGACATGCAATTTTTTAATCAATAGTTCTATACCAGCAATGGTCAAATCCATACAAAACCCATGCATACAAAAGCAAAACCCATTCATACCCATGCAGAACCCATGCGTCTCCAAAAATCCGATGCAAATTCGATACAGGACCCACGAAAAACTCATGCATACCCATGCAAAACCCATGCATACATATCTCATGCAAAACCTATGCATATCCATGGGTGTGCATGGGTTTTGTATGGATCGACTATTGCTGCTATAGAACTATTGATTAAAAATACCGTGTTGTGCGTGAGCACGCATGTCTTAATCGTAGGATTTGCATCTTTCAATCTCATGCAAAACACAGTTTTTAAGTTCCCTGGGTATGTTGTTGAAATCAAATTTAAAAGGTTAGAAAACAATGCCTATACTTACTGACGTGCTAGCCAAGGAATAACTACACTATATCAGAAATAGTTTTTTCCCTCGATTTGCTATAAAATAGTGGAAAACTTGGATGGTTCAAAAAAGAGGGGATGAGATGGTGTAGTCCTCCAGAAAAGCTAGGTAGGAAAGGCTGTGGTGCTCTCTTCCAATTTTCGATTTTTTTTCTCTCGAAATTGGGTTTTAATTTACTAATTGAAGTGTTGAATTCTTTTCCCGTTTCTGAATATAGCCTCCATTCATCCTGTAGCTGTGATGTCATGGGAATTTTTTTCACACGTTAACGGAACAGATTTCGCGAAGAAAAAAGTGCATGGAATTTCCTCATTTGCGTCATTCAATTTCCTCATTTGAATTAGCTCCTATGAAATTCTCTTTTTTTATAGTGAGTTTTTGTGGGGTATTCAGCTGTCAGTTGTAATTGTGATTGTTCATCACCTAAATGAGTTGCTGCGTTTGTACTTCCTTCTCGTTTTTTGCTGGAGGAATGCGCTACTTAAGCTTATTCATGCTGTATTGTTTTTTTTTGCTGGATTTGGATTTATCACTTGAATAGATTTGTTATCGGCAAATTACCTCTTGGCGTAATCGCAGTGACGCATTCACATTCTCTTCCAAAAGGGCAAACGTAAGTTTTTTCCTTCGCGTGACTAAGCCTTGAAGAGGTCCCATTAAGCAGGCATACCGGCGTTCTTTGCGAATTTCTCATGACGCCTCACTGAACATGGGATCAGGTCCGATCATTGCTTTTTTTCTTCCAACAATGGGCTGTGATGCTTTTTTCGGGGAGATAGCAGAGGATGAGATATGGGAACGATCAATTTGATTCTGCTGACCGAAGTTGGGTTTATACTCCCTATCATTAGCTGGTTTACGTCGACGATTTCAGTTTTCTTTCTTGGATTTCCTGGGATTCCAGCCCTCGTAGTTATGGCCTTCACTCGTATTATTGTTTTAAAACTGATCATGTCGCTCATGGATCACAAGGTCATTTTCGGTATAGAGTCTGGTAGGCTAGAAATGGCTCAGGACGATATTGGGCCGAAATATGAGTTCAGCTACCTGTTTTCACGGATAGAGCACTCCTGAAATTGAATTGCTTTTATTTTTGCGGTAATATTCAGGCAGCCGCTCTGATAATATAATAATTTGTAAGATCAAAAATGCTGGAAAAATGTGTATGATTCTGAGCAAAAATCCCTCAGACATGCAAACATACATATATACATGCAAGTCCTCAGTATCCCTGTTGATTTTCGGATGTGGAATTACGCAAATAGAAGCTGATATAATCTCATTCCGTTGAGATTTGTGTGACTCACGTTATTCCTACGTCGATCGAATGCCTCATCGTTTTTATGAGTCATTCACGGAGCTTGAGTATGATTATCTGGCTGACATTAATAGACACTGAGACTCTTGCTTGCATTTTACTTGCACATTCCTGCCCTTTGCCGTAGTAGCCCTCTGTCATTTCAAATGAACTCCATCCTAGAGCGCAAGTAGCGCACGCAAGGTAATTTACAGCGGTTACGCAAGGAGCGTAGTCGGTGTAGCATCTGTTGCTTTTTGTTGGCGTAGAACGCATCACTTCATTGAATAAGTAGCGGTTCGCAGCGGTGCCTGAAAATAATTGACCTCGTGGTTACGTCATCTAATTAGCCACCAGACGACAAGTTTCCTTGTGGATATGGACATTGCAGTGGTTGCTCTAACATAGAACTACGCTATCAAAGGTAGTGAGTGTCTTACTTGAGACGAAGACTGCTGCGTGTTGTTGAGCCGCTTCAGGGCGCACTTTGAGACATCTGAAGCAAGTACCCGGTAGGTGTCATGGGTAGGTAGCCTCCACACACAGCGTTGTGGCAGTTGTCCCAGTTTGCATCCCGTTTTTTCCAATAAAGGAATCAAAAACGAGACTTTCTGCGTGTTTGCAAGAAATTATACCTACCAGTGTGCTTTTCATACCAATCTGTGGGAGGGTGTTAGTCATAGATAGATCTAAGGAGGATAATTTTGAAGGATAATTCTGGACTGCCATACCGTTCATTTTCTCTGTTCGCTGCAACTGCAATAAGAGGTGCAGTACCACGGCTTTTGGACTATGATAGTTGGCTATTAAGAGACCAAGAGTTCTCTTATCTCTTAGCACCACTTTGGGGGCATAGTTCACTATATTAAGTATGTAACGCGCTGTTAATTCTATGTGGGAAATTGCTCTGTGTTTGTCGCTGGAATGCTGGAGGCTGACACTTGAATATGCATAAGAAAATTCTGTCTGAAAGCAGCTTGCATAAGGAAAGTCTGTCTGAGAGCAGCTTGGATCATGAGATTCGCCTTAGGTCGGACAAATAACAGTGAGGACAGAGGATACTTGTTGTTGGCTGTCAGGCAAAGTGCGATTAGTAATAACTTTCACAAAGGCGTTTTTGGAAGATTCTACTGGACTTGAGAAAGTCTACTCTATGCAGTTCTTTCTTTTTGACACTTTTTTTCGTTCAGAACTCGTCTACTCTTCACTTATTTGGTTTCTAAAACAATTTCTCCGTTATTTTCAACTTGCACACTGTTTACTAGAGCTATTTTTGAAAAAAACAGTGTGCAAGTTGAAAGTTATAATGCAAAGATTCAAAGACAGTCGAACATGGAACATAATTTCTTCGTAGCTACTGAGTAGGTTTTGAAGATTTGCTTTAAAAAACCATTTCAGAGCTAATTCATCACTACTTTGGCATAGAAAAGCAAAGAAAGCTGAAGCTCCCAGCTTGAAAAAATATTTTTTGCAATATGTTTCATCCAGGATTATCCCCGCACAGAGCCGTGAAAAATCCCGCCTGTCCGTGCTAGGAATTCTGCAGCGCTGATGCCGCTGTTGAGTCATCACTCCGCTATAATAAGCATCGAATGAAACTTTGCGATTAGCGACTAATCTACCGTATCTCGCTGAGTACTTGCAGATAAGCTAGTGGTTATAGTGGTTCCTAAGAATGTGATGCTTGGAGTTTTCCAGCACAGTCAGTATTTCATCATTCATATGCTGAGAATAGCACCTTGCAGCGTAGTTTAATGTACTATGGGTGCAGGCGAGTAAATTGCTTTGTGATAGTACGTGCTGGATATTTTTAGCGCGGTTTGAGAACGATCAGCAGAGTCACCGGCAGTAATTATGGAGGTTTGTATTGAAAGGTTACCTTGGGTAAGGCGAGTCGCAGTTTGTTCTGTAGTAGACGTAGTATCCTTAGAAAATTGACGAACTAATCGTAGGTACAGTCTTTTTCCCTTTTTTTGTTTTTGCGCAATTTTCTTTTCTGAACGGAAATTCGGCTTTTTTTTCGAAATGAATTTCTTTCTTCTATTCCTTTTTTTACGTTTTTTTTTGGAATAGAATTCTTCCTATTGCTCCTTTTCTACGAGTATACTTTCGAAGACTTCTTTAAGACTACGTAGTACGAACTTTCTGTTCTAAGCCACTAACATCCCCATTGAAATATTTAGCTGTGGCGGTTAGAAATGCAACAGTATCCTTTGTCTACCATTTCGTAAAAGCAGTGTTTCACCACAGAATTGTTTTTGAGATTTTCTTTTTTCGCGCAAAGAGTCTTTAGGGGAGGTTAATTACATCATCACACTTATACTCTTGGAAGAATTCGGAAAAGGCTGTTTCTGGGCCTCTTCTATACAGGATTTTGTCCATGTGGCCGGTGATACCAATCGTTGACAGCTAGCGCTTCATTTTGGCGAACGTTTCTTTGGGCATCGCCAATTCTCTTTTAAAAAAACTGCTCAGCGACGTACATCTCAGCACTTTTGTGTGATATTATGGTCAGCTTCTCCTGAAGATTATTCTGATCTAAAAACACAAGACGATCGTGGGGTAAGACGCTACCTTCAAGAAATCGCTTTAATCCATGCACCTTTATTTGAAGAGACAGCCGCAGTTAACTATATCATATTAGTAAGGGTTTGAATGAGTTATTGTACTAGCGCAATTACGGTAGCATTTGAGTCTGGTGCTTACTGTGTCGAGTGGAGTTTCCCATGCACTTTGGCAAGGCGTTGACCTTGTAGATGGCTCATCAGTACAGTGTTGCTTTTGTTTCGATAAATACCTTTTGTGATGTTGTGCCTTTAGTAGACTCCCGCAAGGCGGCCTCTTGTTTTTTGTACGCGGTCATTCGTCTGAGGGCCTTTGTTTAGGTGTAGGTCCAATTACATAACAGTCAAACGATGTGGTGACCCTATCTCTTGCCACCGCTCACCTGCGCATCCAGAATTACTCTGAATAAGTAGTGCTTATTGTTGGAGTTCGCTTTTGTATGCAGTACTGTTTGCACCCCTTTGTTGGCTGGAATGCTATTCATTTTCCATTTCAATGATGTCGCAGTGGAATGGAAAACATCTCCCGAGCGGTGGGTGGTGGATTGCGATTCCTACTAATGGATTTGTAGCGTCATAGCCACATTTTCGTCATGGAATGCTCTCGAATGAGTTTAGGCGGTCGGCCAATTATGTTTAGTGTTCCCCGCATGGCTAGTTTTTTTTCATAATGGAGGCGGCTTTTTCGTGTACGGTATTCGGGACGTGGTCGTTGCATTCTTGGGCTTTACGCTCGGTTCCTTGTTCAGATATGTTAGTCTGAGACTTCCTTTCTCTTCCTGAGAAATGTCCTGATGTGACTTCTTTACGGTTATCGTTCTTTTCTGCTTCCTGCTCCTCAAACTGGCACAGCTTTCGTGTAGCTTTCAAGTTCCACTCGATTTCTCACTTTTGTTAGGATATTTTCTTTTCTAGGATATGGAATTTTGATGCTGATGGGGGGGGGGGGGGATTTCATTGCTAATTTTTGTCTGCAAATATAATGTATTTTGTCTTGAGGTAGTGAGGACAAAGTTTTAAAATGATAATTCCGAAAAAGTGAGTTACAGACTCAGTGTGGAGGTTCTCTTTCGTTTTTTTCTTGGAAGCCAGACCATGATGTGTTTTGTAATTTCATCATTTCTCTTCTGGGAACATTTCTTCGAGGGATTGCTTCGAAAATTTCTGCATTTCCCAGAAATTGCACAAACAGGTCGCATTTTCTCTACAATGTTTCACAGAATTTTCTTAATAAGTGTTAAACCCATGTCTAGAGTGCTGTGTTTTCTTACACTGAATGTTCCAGCGAACGTCCACCATTCTTCCTGCCAGGGTAATCAGGGCGAAATATATGCATGTATGATGCCGAATGTTTGTGAGCAGTTGTTTTTGGGAGTTAGTTCTACCACTTTTGTATATTAGGTTGATGCTAAAGAAATGGCGCTTTTTGGGGTTGACTCTATTTTCTTCCACAACTTTAACGAGGGATTAATCCGGCAAACGATAAAATTCCTTTGATTACCTGGGACTGTTGCTTACTATATGAACAGCTCTCCGACGTCGTCCGCCTAGAACTCGGAGAGTTGGGGTGCGAAGAACTATGAAAACCCCGTTTCTACATAGTTATGTTTGGCTTTTCTTTTCTCTCGCGGAACAAGAGCTTGTAGAAGTGGAAGAGGTGGCAGCCATACGATAATTTTCATAGAGAATATGTAGGCTACTGGATCATTTTTCTGCAAAGTTATAGAAGTTTGAGCCAGCTCTCGGAAGCGGTATTCGACCTGACGCTGTGACGCGCAAAATGGATCTCTGAGCATCTCGAGAGTTTTAACAGCAGATTGTTCGCTACTTTTCCAAGCAAATAAGAATTATACGTTTTGTTGAGGGTGTTGCTTCCAAAAATTAGCTTGGCGCGAAACATCCAGCAAGAATCCTAGAAATAACAAAGACAATGCCCAGAAATGTGCTAATCTATGTTTCCACAAGACTGAAGCTACTGCACCAGAGCTCATATAGGGATTTGGTAGACTGTTCACCACCAAATGCAAAGAATGTGTTTTGGACCGTATTGCTTGTAATGTTGTTGGAAGATCTTTGAAGTTCAGAAAATTGAAAACGAGTTCTCTGGATATTTTCAATTTTTTCACATCTGCTAGCTGCAGAGAAAATCCTCCATCCAAACGCCAAAAAAGAGCTTTCCTTGCTCTAAAGAATGGTTACCACATCCAGATGCTGTAGTTTGTTCGAGCAAAATTGTACGTTGCAAAAAATGGTGCCATTTCTTTCGCATCGACCTAGTAGAAGATGGGTTCCATAATAGCAGCGTTGGTTAGAGGGTGAAATACAGTAATAAGAAGCTATTCCTTCATATTTATTAGACATAAATCAGATGTGTATATACAAGAGTCTGCCAAATATATGAAAAATAGGATTTTCAGTGTTTCTCTATCCGTACAAAAATTTAGAAGTGACCGAAACTCTTCCATCTTTTCCTGGGCAGAAAATTTTTGACCTGATTTTTGCTACTTAGTAGGTATTTTATCCTAAACAGCAGCACACATTCCTCAGTGTTCGCGCTAATCGGTTTTCCCTTCTCGATGGAGTTTCTAATGGAGTTTGAGATTTTTTTCGCTCCCTTTTTATGAAGTTCTGGGAAATTTCCTGAAGATCTCCCTTGTTTTTTTTTTCTCCTACAAAATAACTGTGGACACTAATATTTGTCATTCGTTCTGGAGGAATACTCGTCTTTTTTTAAATGACCATGCATTGTCTCATAAGAAGGAAGTCTAGCAAGCCCCCCCCCCCTCCCCAGGAATATTTTCAGTCTTTGAAGTACCTGCAAGGTGTGAAAGAGATCGAATTACGACGTAATTTTGTGAGTGCGAGAAATGCACGTTTACTTCTCAAAGCCGGAAGTAGCACAGCTGTTGAGGTTTTTGAGGAAAACGCAGCGGTCATCCATGTGAGAAGCCCGGAAGTGCTTGAAGTGTACCAGCGCTTCTGAAAACAAGTTGCTCTCCAAGTGGTTTTATGAGTGTGAGAGACACGATGAAGGACTCGGGCAACGCATTTGATGCGGCGTTCTTTTTTTTACATATATCGTCAGAGGTCGTAGTAGCTTAGTACATGTATACTCCCTCATAAACTCACAACTTTTTTATCGTTAGCAAAAAGCGGCAGCATAAGCCTGTTGTTGTTTTTATGCGAATCCTAATACATATAAAGCTGTACGAGTCAAAGCAGCTATTAGCAGAATGCTGGTACGTAATCGCCAGTGACTGTGCTTTTCCCTGGAGAATTGAGAGCGGCTTCGCTACTGCTATATCTAGATTAGTTTTCCCATCTCTTACCTTTTTTGTTGTCCAAATTCGCCGTTATTGAGACAGGTCACAGGTATTTCCTTGCTTTAGGGAACGTTTCTCTTGTTTTCTTTTTGCTTCTGGTGTCGCTGTCGTTTTCAATGAATGTTTGAAGTTTTTCTTTCTTTTCTGTTCTTACTTGTGGATTAAGATACTCTGGAAAGTGCATCTTGACGTCATATTGACTTTTTCTTGAGAAAAAAAAAGAAAGAAATTAACAAAACCCTGTCTACATCTGCTCCCTTTCCTTCGGTTACGACATTGAACATCTGCTACTTTATAGTCCCAACCTAGGCGTTTAGGGCGAATGCTAACCGGATTAATCTCTTTTCGGCGCCTTTTATACCTTACTGAAGTGCAGAGATCCTCCTCTGCGCGCAGTATGTTGAACAAGGTAATCCTTGGTCCGAATCCAGTAGATTTTCCCAGTTGGATAAACGCGCTCTGACAAATACGTTAGTGTAGTTGGGTTTTCTCCTTTCCAGTAAAAACATATCCGCAGATAAGTGCACCCAGTCGTTTCAATGTAGGACACCTTTCTCCGACTGAATTTCTATATATTTCTGTAATTTATTATTTAAGTCATCAATTCGCAGTTTCTCCCACTAAAACGCTGCATTTTGCTCTTGTGAATAAGAAAACGGACGGATGAATTACATTGGATAGCAGGTAAAGACCAGTGGGAACAGACATATAATCGCTATTTTTCTCCCACTGCTAATTATTATATAGTGGATATAGATACATAGTTCCTGTACTAACCCAAAGACGTACAGACGTATTGACAGAGTAATTGTTAAAGTAAATATTCCGGAGATGGATTGCAGAGGATTAAAATTAGCTTCTTAGGGGAGGGAGCGTGGGACATTCAAGCTTTACGGTGTAAACTTAATATTATTCATCTGAATTGGAAAACTGCTGAGTTGTAGTATTAACAGCGACACTGTAAGTCACCCTGTGTTCTTTGCAGGGTCTTATTCTTTTTTCGTTTCTCTTCTGGGTGAAGGAGAGATGATTGCATGTGAATATTACCAGTTTTCGAAGTGCCAGCGCTTGTACGACTTGTTGTGGGCAGAGATCAGACGTACTTCAATGTTAGGAGTTCAACACCTCTTATCAGATCATTCATATTCTACCGTGAAGGCAACTTCATTCTCTGTACTTGGGTAACCGAATTTAATTACGTGGATGATATTGCAGCGGTTTTCTGCATGTGCGTTCGTAATACGCGCTTTTCTCATTGGGTATTGAAAGCATTTCAAAAAAGTTGGTGCTACCGGCACGGCATAGAACTATTTGTTTAATGGCGGCGTCTTCAAAAATTCCATGGCTTCAGTTGGCAGCCTCCCGGAAGATTTTTTCAATCAAAAATCAAAGTTAGCTAAGCAAATCATGCAGGAATGAAAACGCAGTGAATTCGACGTATTCTAAACAGTCGAAAACAGCTTCTGTTCGAGAACAGCAACACTTTGATAAAAAGATATGGATGGAGGAGGAATCAGCGCGCATTCATGGTTTTATATCGTAGTGAATGAGTAGTTGTGGTCCAGTTTAATGGCTATCTATTCCCCACCTCATACTTTAGTTGGCCATAGAAGAACGATGCGAGGCGCCTTGTACAAAGCCATCCAACACCTCAGTTGTTGGTGTTTTCAGCGGTTTCTTGTCAGCGAGCGGTGTTTCCGTGCCTTCTGGTTTACGGCGTTTTGTAATGAGTGCACGTGCGTGCCGGAGAAGACGGCGGCGGCGGCGGCTGCAGCGCTGCTGGCGATGGCCTGCCGACCGGAAGTTGAAACGATCACCCCCACCCACACTCCATTGTGCTCTGCAGCTTTTCGCTCTGCGTCCGACACTAACACCTCGACAACTGCTAAGTCCATTTTTCTAGCTGCTCTCCAGCTGCATCTGCATCCTAACGTAACGCCCATTGGATTGTCATTGTTGCTTTAGGCGTTTTTTCGTGGTTGAGGACATGTATTTACAGAAAAAACATTAGGTCCACGAACGAAGTTGGTGAGAATTTATAGGCCTGTTCAGGTCCTTAGGGCGCGTATAGCGTAGTAGGGTGAGGTGCCCCTGTCCCTCGAAAGTCGGGGCTTTATTCTTGCACGGACCATCTGCGCCGTAAACTTTACTTAATTTGACTGTGCACATCTCCCTTGGAGCATTTTTCTTTAGCAATATACAGAGGGCACGTCTGATCCGCAATCACAGTTGCTAAGGGCTGTTATGACGGGGTTGAATACATAGGGGTCCAGATCGACCAAGCATTCCTACTACCCGGGATTGTGAAGTTGGTTTCTGGTCCTTGTGGGAGGAAAGGGACTAGGTTCTGCATCAGATAGTGTCAAGTGTGATGATAATAAAAAAGTTGACTCTTATACCACTCTCCCCCCCTTTCCCCTCTCCACCCCCCGCACAGTGAGTAATTTCGAACATCTAGCCGCTCAAAATTATTTTCTGGAGAACCTGTGTATAAATGCTCACACTTTTTAGTATATATACTCTGCCAAGTCTGCTGTTCCTAGGCACTGCACGTGACCCATGGCAGCAAAGGTTTTAGGGCGATTTCTAATACTCCTGCTCTAGAGCCTCAAATCACAAAATCAAGTATTGAGGAATAATTTTTTGTGCAGCAGCTGCGTCAGATAAATTTTAATCTATATGCGTGTTTACGAACAAATAAGTAAAACATTTATATGGGTTCCAGTTTCAAGATTGCATACATTTCCACATAATGAGCCCTACGTGAACGAACTTATTAAACTGCTAGATATTTTATGAGATTTTGTAGTTGAGAAAATCGTAATTCTAGGACTATTGCCCACGTAGGTAGCCTAGTCGATCTCTGAATATTAATTTCCATAGAATTCTCATAGACCCTAGCAATCCCAGCGAGACTAACTGAAGTTAGGCTTGATAAAGGTGGTCGCCTTTAGGGTAGATCAACATAGGAGGTCCTTGAAGACGATATTATTCCACTTTTGAGTGAGATTTTCTCAGTTAATTTCTCTACTGCTGTTGTTTTTCCTCTGAGTAGTCGAGTAATTTCAATATTTTTCCATTCAAATTATAACCTCAGAAGTGGCGCTTTGCTTTTCCTCACTTGTTTTCACCATGTCCGTTATTGGCGCAAGTCTAAGAAAGCTTAGCTAATGCTAGATAGACCTCGTGCCACGCAACAGTATTGTTTACCATTGTCTGCAATGTCATTCTGAAAACGGGAAGTGCTGTAGGAGTTGTAAGCTCATTTTCTTGAAACATGCGAGAAATATCTGCCCAAGAGAGTGGTGGTTTCGGCCTACATAAAAGTGTTTTCTGTGAATGAGCAGATGGTTGCAAAAATAACATATATGCTCGTATACAGGAAGATTAGTGCTAGCCAGTACACGTATTTTTTAGCGGCAATTTGTGGAAATTTTTTCTTATATCGAACCGAAAAGTTATTACTTAGGTCATGTGCTTAATCGCTCATTTCTCAGACAAGTTTGAATTTATTCCCTATGCCTGAGAAGCGAGTTACTAGGAAATATGGAAGTTTGTTCCAAGGTCTGTTAGAAGAATTCTAAATAGGAAATTCAGACTGCAAAAGAGACGACAGAGACAACTCATTAAGTACTCTTCTGTTTCACGTAGGCGGTATTGGATTGGAGTGGTATCTTTTCGTTATCTAATCATCCCCCGCAGGTGATTGGTCGCAAAAAGACCACCTGCATAGTATGCGCGGACTATCGGCGAATACTTTGGTGCAGTAAACGCGACATGTTATGGTAGGTCGAAAAAAATATTTTGAGCGGCTAGATTTACGAAATTGCACACTGTGCTCCGGTGAGAATGCGACCCCTCCATTCTCGTGCATCAAATTCCTGCCTCCACCGTAACGCTTACCTTCCCTTAAAAGTAGGGATTGAGTGCCTCCAACAGTGTGAGTAACTGACGGATAGTGCTTCACGAGAGAAGTTGATTATCGTAAAAAATAAATCGGCCACAGGGAGGAAAGCGACTACAGACATTTACTCCACCGGAGCGCGGCGTCAGGCCTTTGTGTCCTTTTGAACTTCCGAATGAACTAAGCTTGATCTTCGAGATACCCACAGTGACTCTTGATCATCACTGATCATCACTGAAACACCGTAATAGACATTTCTCACTGGATCCTTATAATACGTGTAATATTGGGTTGGGGAATAAGTTCGTTCGGTTTTTTTCAACTTGTTTTGTCACGGCGACTTTAACTTTCCTTGACCGGCAGTCATAGTCTATTTTGAAGCCCTTGATTTGCTCTTTCTGAATGTCGTAACCTCATTCCTGAATTCTCGTTTTACCTTGCTTTCTACCGCATGGATTGTGACCACCCAAGTCGACAAAATTGAACCTCCCCGCAACCGACAACCGTTCGACTTCAATCGTGGATCAAATGTGGCTTAATTGGCTAGGGAAATCAATGGCGTTTGGAGAGGAATCTCTACTGATGAAAGGACAGCATAGAAGTGGTGAACCCACTTCAGACAGGGCAAATTTGGCTTTAAAGTTGTTTCTTGTTCTGGACGCCCAGTTTGTAGGAAATAAAGGCGATTATCCGCTAAGGTTGCTTCAGATGTAAGGAAGAACCACTACTGATGGTTTCTGTGCTCATGAAAAACTGAACGAACTTATTCCCCAACCCAATAGATTCTGTACTGGTAGGTTCTCTCGACATGATTAAGTCCCGCTAAGTCCTGCTGGTCAACGCCTACCAACTGCTTTGACCTGCGCCATCATTGCTCAATGCAATTAAAACCTGGATTGATTGCACTGCGCAGTGAGGGCCGTGTCAGATTTGTGCATCTACGACACAGAAAAACATGTTGTATACTCTGGGGCCCTTTGAGCTAAGTAAGTTCTTAGCCAGACTGGCCTCAGTGAATGCGAAATGAAGGCGAGTCTGACTGCACATCTGGTGTGGCAGATTGTCGGATGAAGAGACGTTTCTTCTACATATCTATCAAGAAAAAGAATCAGTTTACATCTGTTGGGAAGAAAGTTGCAGGATTTTACAGCTGTCATCAGAATTTACTGCTACAATGCAGTTCAATCCTACGCACTTTTTTAGTTATGGCGATCTCCTGGTGTGATATCGGGCTTGTGCATGAAGTTGAAACATCCTCCCACAACCTTGTCCTTAAGCCTTACTGCTTTTTGTGTCCTGTGTTACTTTACTGTGCACTATATTGTTATGAGAAATGTTGCTGTAGGCGGAGTGGATCTGAAAGCGCAAAGAAAGTAGAAGGCAGATGGGGAGGTTTCTCATCATAGCATTTAGTTTTTCTGAGATAATGGTAGTTTTTTTTTGGAGTTGGGTGAGGTTTTGACCCTGTGGACCACACAAAACGAAGTAGGCTGGATTACTGCAATCACCTGGTTAGTAAATTAGGGGCGAGATCCATGGAAGGCTATTCTGGGAAACCAAAGATGGTTCTTACTTTTGGCTATCCAATAGGCTAAGCATTGTTAAGATGACGGTAACAAATTCGACAAATTTATTTTTACTGACCTATGCCCGTATTCATGAACACTTCTGCGAGGATGTCACCTACCCACTCTAGTAAAATGAACGAGTTTTCTAGGGTAAAATTAGGTATATTTTGTTGGAACTAGTCTCACCTGTAAGCGATGACTAGTAGTAGTGAAGACAGCTGGAGAACTCACTTTTTTTCTCAAGAAACCCGTCCACTCTTGAAGAATGGGAAGCTTAGAACTTTCTCGGGAATCCCCATGCTCTTATTTCGTGCGGAATTATGTCTATGGATCCCAACTCAGGACGTTACTCGAGTTCTATCGAGATAACTAAGGAGAATTTTAGCGCTTCAGTCTTTTCTGCATGTTTGTAATTTTCTGTGAAACGAAACTTAGCTAAGTAGAGTATTAGGTAGTTTTTCTAATCCATCTAATGTGCCCACATACGTGTCTCATGTCCTTTGCGTGTGACAGACTTTTTATGCGTTCGACTCACCTAATTGAACCTTTTTTTTCGCAAATTACATGGAACAACTTCGCTCCTATGCCCTTTTGGATGACTCATCCACAGATGGAGCTTATTGCGCTCTTTTCCACTGTAGGACGATGGCCTTCTAAGGTTCTCCAGCATTTATCTGTTGATTGTGAAGTACATTTGGTTTCTTCGCCTCCCTTCATTTCCTTTTCTTTTTTCTCATTCATTTTTAAATCTTATTATCTGAGCTTTTTCCTGAGCTATACATAGTATTCTCTTGTCTCTCTCCATCATTTATGTCGATTCCCTGGCTGCTTAACCATCGAGAATAACCGCCTATTTTGGGTGATTTCAGTAGGAATTATGATATACATGGACTGCTTCGAGAGCGATACGGTCCCATTGCTAGGAAGAAGACGAAGAGATATGCGAACACGAATTTTACGGATGCGAAAGGTATAAGATTTCAGTATTGGTGCAAAGCTGGAAGAAAATGGTGTTTTCTTCTACAACTTCCGCTTTCTTTTTAAAGGTTTGCATAAATTGCAATTGTATTGTTTTGCTAACCTCTCCAGGGATTTGCTAATTATACGTTCAGCAAATAATTTCTGTTGTGGTATGCTTCAATTCTCGTAGGCCGGCAGTACATAGTCTTTAGTTGTACTATTTATATGCTAATTAGTTTTTCCTGTCTATAATTTCTAGTAATTTGACATAAAATCTGACAATCAATTTGTACAACTTCTTTTAAATAGTGAATCTTACGAAGAAAAAAGGGATGGTTGCTGCCCTTTCCACTTCCTTTGTGAGCAGATTTTAGAAATTTTGATAATTTTCACTTCGAGGATCAATTTGAAATAGTTTTGTATATGTCTTTACCCCTCCCATGTTTCCTCACTTTCTGAGCAAAATTAGTGCAATTGACTAGTTGGTGTGATAAGGTGGCATTGGGGTTTTGCTGGTGACTCATAGCGTCACCTTTTAAGGTAAATGCTACTGCACTTTGCGCTGATGCGATAATGATACAATTATGAGATGCTATTTGAGGTACCATCTACCCCAATCTCTTGAAAATCCGCGTATTTTTCTTGCTTATCCTCAAAGTCTTTGGTGATAAACACATAGTACGTTTTCTATACTTGGAAGGCTTTCTATGAAATGCAAGGCTGGGGGATCAGTGAGCAGTTGAGAAAATTGGAGGGATTCACAGCTGACAGTACAAAGGGACGGCAAACGATCTATTCAATGAGTTAAGAAGATTTCTTCCCAGAGGTATACGATTGTTGTTAATCGCTTTTCGTTTTGTGCACCTTCTCTTCCCTGCGAAGCCAATTTGATTCACTATTGTTGTTCTAGACGAATTTAATGTTAGGCTTTGAGTTCATAATAGGAAAGGAGCTGGGAACTTGTGTAGAGAGTGCAATTTTTTCTACGAAGGAAATCGCTTCTGCTTCACTTGCTCACTTGATGATTGCACCAAACGAACGAGAGTGGCCAATACAGCTCTGGAGGACAGATGAGAAGGGTTATAAGGCTTTTTGCTCTCGAATATGCTTATATTTGACCTGGTTCGTGAATTATTGGTTAAAACATGTCAGTTTCACCGAATTATTCGATATTGGTCCAGTTCTTGGCATGGTTTTTAGGACTCTTTTTGGGCTTCCCTTTAATACGGCTCCATGTGCTGGCAAGCGCACACATTGGTGTTGACAGTGTGCACAGACATTTTTCTATAATTTTTTGTTTTTCTGATCAAAATATCTGCTTCATTTTACGTGGTTTTACAATTGCTTCCTGTAATTTATTTCAGTGCTTAATTCCAAAACAGTTACTGCATGACAACAAGAGAGCGGACCTCTTTTTTCCAATTAGATCACTGGTCGTTTCCCATGTTCTGAGGTTTTTGGCATAACCGAAGTATGGCTTGAAGTTCCTAAATAGGTCTCGAAGAGAGCGAAAATTTTGAAATAGGTACTAGTGGATCATTCTCATGATTTCTCAGTGCATAATTTTGTGGACAACAGCCGTGTTATTCCAGTGACAAGGGAAGGATACCTACATAGGCGGTCTGGCAAATCGAAATGAGATGTCTGCTATCAAATGCCGTTTCTAACTCTGATCTCGAATCCGTTTTCCTTTTTTGCTACGGATCTCTCTATGAAGAGTTACGTGGCATGATTCCGCCTGGCCTAAGCCAAAATTTGGCTTGTCTGATATACTTTGCCAAAAGATGGCGGGAAATTACCTTGTTCTACGGTAGTTTTGGAATCACTAATTAGTTCAAATCAGCTGACCAGTTTGACGTAGCTCTCCCTTATATTCTTAACAGAATATAACTCAAAAGTCAGATTTGGCCGCTCTATACAAGCCGGAATTATATCCTGTAGCTTTTAGCAGAAAGCTCCGCAGTAAAAACGGAAAACGGATTTGAGATCAGCATCATAAACTTCATATGACAGTATATGTCATGTTTTGTTACGAGTTGTCCTATCCCCCTAGTATCCTTTCCTGGTGAGTCAGGTAGAGTTTTTGAATATATTCAGGTTTGTGGTTTGAAGCATTGGCTGTTAGAGAAAGCCCAAAAAAAGTTATTCGGGATATCACCTATTCGAAAGCATCCCATCAAGTCAAATGTCCACTGAATCAGACCTTGCGAAAGTTTGTGACGTTTTCCACTATGCCGGCTTCACTCCACACCTCTACAATCTTCTTTGACGTATGCGCAATGCGTTTGATGCGTGGAATTTGCTGATTCAGTAGAACCAGGGAGTTTGTCCAGATGTTTAGCTCAAATCCAACAGCTCTCTTTGCAAAATGCATGAAGAAGCCTACTTATTGTGAGCTATGCGTCACATTTGTGAAGCCATTTGATCTAGGTGATGTTTGTGGTGGAGACACTGTAAACAGGCATTTTTGCATTGGGAGTTCGAAACATCTCCTGAACTCTACATATGTAGATACGTTATTTTAGCATGGACGTCCCATTATAATTGAGAATCTGTTCACAAGAATTTTGGAAATTGTATCTTAATAGTGGACATAGAAAGTTTTACCAGGAATGGAATGGTGGTAGAACAGAAATTGATGAAAAAAAAAACGATTTGCTGAAGGAGCGTCACTGGGGAGGTTGCGACGCAGAATCTGCGAGCTTGGCGTCTGGTGTGAGAACTGCAAGTTTTGGGACGAAAATCAATTATCGTCAGCTTTTAGACGGGCTATGGACGTTAATGTGGCGGGAGCAGAGTTTTTAGTGCTGGCGATTGCTAGAATTTGTTCCACTCAGTGGAAATTTGTCTTCCAATTATGCAAACTTTTTCAATTTTTTTTGTCTTATTTTTTCATTCGGTTTTCCGAGCTTTCTAGGAATAATCACAGAGACCTGTTGAGTAATAATCTACTGCACAGGAAGGGTCGTATTAACCCTCTTCATAATAAGTAATAAAGTATTTCCTCTGTCACATATTCACTGCCCTTCTTATAATGTTCGTTTCTAACTCACATCGGGAATGTGGTCTATCATTGAATTTGCCAGCCTATAGAGGACATCTGGACTCCTCACGTGCTGCACTTTTATAGTACTCTGTTCTGAAGCCATAGTATTACGGAGTGAAAATGAATAGTTACCCTTTACAGATATGTATACTATTTTGAAGGAAACTAGTTCTTCGAAGTAATCTAGAAGTACTATCAGAAAATGTCTAGTCTTTTTAAGCACGATAGCGTATGCAAGGCTTCCTCCCTAACTTTTTGCTTAGCGAAAAGAAGCCTATACGTTTACTTGGCTCTAAAGGAACACTGTATTCTCTCATACTTTCAGGTTGAAGTATGGAGGCACTGGTGGTTTGAATTCACTATGTAACATCTTGGGCGATTTGGTCAAATGCTTATTTCAATCTGGGCAGTTTTACCATTAAAGTCAAAGTTATACTTGATGAGGAATGGTGGCAATCAAAGACTTTCGAAAATTTTATCTCGAAGTCTTAATATTTATCTGGCAAAAGTAGTAACTTTACTACTTGGTCAAAGAAGTTCAGTAAAGCTATTTCCAAGATTGCATGCGTTTTAGTTCGCCTCAGTCACTACTTTGATGGAGTAAAGCGTTTATTGCTAATATTAGTCGATGTTCTGCAATTTTCGAGCCCGCTATGCATGGCTTTGGTTCTATTGAAGCAGTTGATCAGTAAAAGTGGAGCAATTCTGTCTTCATTCAAAATGTGAACTCCAGAGAAAAAAGATATTGTTCTGGTCATGCCATTGTTCTGGTCATGCCATTTTCCCATATAATTTTTGAGAAAAATTATGCGATATACACAGAAGAGGTAATTTATGAAACGGAATGTAGAGATCAGGCTAAACCTTCCACATAATGCGTGAGCACAGCCCGGTTGTGTCGTTGGGAGCATGATTAATCTCACATCCACAAGTGTGAGTACCCATGGGTAGCACGACGTCAAACGGGCGCCAAATAAGTGGTAAATTTGTGTACGTTGATGCATCTACCTTACGTAATCTCCATGATGCATCCGGGCTTGGGCCGTGCGTCGGGTCTACCAACATCTTGAGTGAGCTTCGTCTTTTTTATGCTACGTAAGTAACCGTGAAGTCAATTTTATGCTGGTCTAAGTGCCATTACTTGAGTAGACATTATCCGTCTTGTAAGCACAGAACTTCCTCAATAGAGACAAATTGTTGTTTTCTATTTGGGGATTCGAGGGAAGTTTGTCATGGTATCGGTGTCAATAAGTATAGTGGCTTTCATACATTTGCCGCGGCGGCAGTCGCCCATGGTTAAGCATAGGCTGGCGACGTCGCGGCGGCGGCGCCGCGGCGACGTCGCCGCGACAAGAGCTTGTTTACTTTTTTGCCGCGACGCCGCCCGGCGACGTCGCCCAGCGACAAGCGGCAAGGAATGGTCGAGGGGGTATTTTGTCGCTGGGCGACGTTTGTATGAAAGCGCGGCATACCGCTCGGCGGCAACTTTTGCCGCGCACTCACTTTTGCCGCGGCGGCGGCGGCGCCGCCGCGGCAAATATATGAAAGCCCCTTAAGACGAATACTCCATATGCAGAATACTTAGAACCGAATAGGAACTGAACAATTCTTCAAATTCAATTATTAATTCAGTAAGAGCTTCGAACGTTTAAGTGTTCGAAAAGTCAAAGGTCATACATTTTTTTAAAAGTCTTTTCCTGGAGGGATGTATCGCTCTCTTTCATCAACTTCCATGTTCCTTCTGTTCACCTAACAACACCTGTCCACCTAACAAACTTTGCTGGCACAATAATCGAAAAATATCGCTCTCCTTTTTCTTTCGAGCGTCTGATTTTTTGACTCATTTCAAAGTGGCATATTTGATTTCGATTAACTAATTTACATTCTAAAACACTTTTCTGTCACAACAGTATCATGGTGCTGTTTTAAAGCAGCAGACACTCATAAATGCAGAATTTCATCTTTCTGAGATTCTAAACAAAAGTCGCCAGGCGGCTCGACTCACAGGGGTAAATACGATTGCTTGTTCACTAATGTGCCGGCGAACCTAATCTCGATCATTTTTCATGGAGTATTGGAGCCGTGTATTGAAACAGCTGCCTTTATGCTGGTGAAATCTATCGTTGACACTTTCTTTGTGGCCCATGTTTAAATGGGCACGTGGAAGTTCTCCACGAAATAAGCGGATCAAAAGCGGGTTTTTAGCCGCTTTTGTAGGAGCCATGTGTATCGCTGTGATCAGCGTCGGCTTACGATTTTCTTAATGTACCCCTGCAGAATTGTTCCCATAGTGAGGCACTGCATTTAAATGCATTCCATCCCAGTTTTCACCTCAGCTTGTGTGGTGCATCCATGTTGTTAAATGCTTGAGATGCTTCGAGTTCTAAAATTGTTCAAATGTATGGATCTGAAATGTGTACATGGTCTAAACTGCAAATTGAATTGCAAATCGGAAATGCATGAAAGGTTTTTTATTTACCCTTGATTGCTTCGTAGCCAAAATTATCAAGAGAATAAATGAAATCTGTTTGAATTATGAGAAGTGGGTAAATTACCGAGGTCTTTTTTTTCTAATGGTGCTACTCAACCAGTCGTTCCTGTCAGTTCCGCCAATGTTGCGCTGCCATAAATTTGCAGGATAAAAAGTGTGATAAGGTCACTTCACACTAACGAAAGTCGCTTCGAAATGAGACAGCGGTCTGGTATCATTTGCTATGGTTCTGTCTTCTTCTGAACTATGTTGGCTGTAGTCGATTTTTCTCTATTGGACAGATTTTAGGAGAAGAGGATTTTGACATTAGCTTTATTAGTGGAGTTGACGAACTGGAAAAATAGATCTAGACCGTTTTTACACAATTTTCTGTTCTCTGCTGTCTTTTTACAGTTTTTTGAGCATTTTGATAATTAACGGAATAAGAGCTTGCTTTTTGATTTGCAGCTTGACAGAAAAATTTTTGCTCCTTCCGGTTTTCTCTGCAGTTTGACTAGTGAGGTTCCATTTGTATTCTGTGCAACAATATTCTGTCCAGCAATCCGCATATGCACAATTTTGCAGAAATCGATCAAAGATCTGGACGCCTAACTCTTCGTTTTTGTGTCCAAAACTTTGTTGTTTATTGGTGTTTTACGACGCTTATGAGAAGTCTGTGAGTTACTGTTTTGGAGGGAGAGAGCTAATTGCGCTAACTGTTTAGAAATCAAGTTATGCTGAATAAGCTGTCTCATTTCATGACGAATAATGTTGTGTTGAGTTGTGAGCGTTGCAAAGATCGGCTTCAACAGTGTAGACGGTTACTCATTCTTCATTCCTCGTTTCCCTGTAACGAGGGTGATTTATGCCACTTAGGAAGGCTTTGTCGTGTCGTGGAGCGCTCACTTCCTGGTCAGATAAGCATGTAGTGCGTGAGTATGCTGAAGGATCAGCGAAGGATGTGGCAAGAGTCAGCAGACGATATCGAAAGGTTTGGGGAGGAATGGGTGAAGGGTCAGGAAAGGATGTTGGAATTATCACTGAGGAGGGTGTAGGTACGCTGCAATAGAATTAGTTCCTTCATCAATATTCAGTGTGAAAAATTGTTGGTGCCCAGTACTGCTGAGCTTCCTCCGCTCATGCTGGTATGTCCAGAGCAGTTACAGGAAACACCAGCAGTAATGTCTCCCCCCCCCCCCCTTCCCCCATGAACCAGCACACTTCGGTGCGGCGCAGCACTCTTGGTGTCTGCCACAGCCTTAAACCATGCACTTTCTCTGGCCCATGATACGGCGAGTGGTTCCGAGCCGTAGAGATATCAGGGTTTGGAGTCAGGCCCCAGCACAAGGTCTTGTCCAGCCCAACCCAGCACAAGGTCTTCCGCTGGCTAAAGTCAGAAGGAGGCCTATTTTGAAAAATCGAACTTTCAAGAAGTCCGCTTTGAACCAGGTTCTTCGACCTCAGTCGCCCTGTAATGCGCCTCTCAAAGCACGAACACCTCAGAACGAAGCTCCATTTGCTTTTCGACTCTTTTCAAAGCCCAGCTTGCCCCCGGGAGTTACCTGTAAATTCGAACTTTGATTTTTCTTTGTAGTTCTTACGTGGACATATTTCACATCTACCTAAGCATAGAAATTCAAGTGCTAATATTTTGATGATTTTCGGAGGTTTTGTTATACTCGGTTGAATAAGTAGTTCGAATTAGTTTTGGTAAAGAAAATGTTTTATAGAGATAAGTCCCACATGGCACATTTGGACCGCTCTGAACGTTACGGCTTAGGCCTGCTCTTTTTTCATTTTTCACGAGCTATCATGCAGGTGACAGCTTATGACTTTTCTGTGGAATTTACAAGGCACTTGATGCGAACTGGTGCTACCTCATATGAGAGTTCTACACCATCTTATCCTAAGATACGGACACTTACTTTTCTACTGTCGAATAGCAGAATCTATACTAATTTTGACCTAGCTACGCTAATTTTTTTGTCCTGTGCAATTTGAATTTAACTCTGTACAATATGAATTTGACTCACCTTTATTGGCATATCGTCATCGAATAGATTAAGTTTCCCGAATTTTAAAACCATTTTTCGGCCGGGCGATATCTTACTGATCTCGAAGACTTTTGAACTGATTCCTTTCCGATCCACAACAAGGTACACCATACTCTTGTATACTACTGAATAAAGGAATAAAATAAAACAGTAACTACTAGCCTCGGATTTCGATTCATTTGAATAGTGACTATCCGGAGCTCTATTCGAGTCTTTCTAGTCGGATTTCTACTATCCGCTCCTTTTGAAACGTCAACTAAGAACTCATAGCAGCGGATAATGAACTATTCAGACAGATTTAAGAGAAGAATCCTCTTCTGCCCACGATCTTGCTTACGTCACAATTCTATTCTTCTTTTCAAATCGTGTGTTTGCTGTTTGAAGAGTGAGTGCATGCGCTCTGCTCCATCTGATTGCACATCGGGTGAAGACAGGAACGATTCACGCGAATAAGCCTAGTGAACTAGCATATTAGTTCTTTGTGCCTCTACGCAATGTGCAGGATAACATTTCTTTGATGGGTTAGCTCAGGATCGATTGGTCATTGTTCATAATGGAGCGGAAGCATTGTGTAGTGACTCAATGGTGCGAGCACTCGGCTATGAGGCAAATTTCTGTCAAGTACATTATTTAGGCTAGTACGCATAGGTACACAGTACACGTCGGTCCATGAGCTCCATATTTGACTTCGGAACGGTACTGCTCAGCATCATTACTCGCCAAATCACTAAAATTGAGTTTATTTTGCGGTTTCATTTACTTATTAAGTTCTGGAGAACATCTGTGATTATTCTGTTTTACTTCTTTATGGACATTCTGCCACTTTATAGCAGACACCTTTGCATTTAAATTAAAAAATTTTATGAATTTCGATGCGGACTTACAAGAATTGTTAGGTTTTGTTCCCTTGAGTTTTGAATGGAAGTTTCGCTATGAGCCAGAGGAGAAATGGGGAGATCACGAGGGGAAACTGTGTACTTTTGGCCAAAGTAGACATTACTCATATGATTACTCATATGCACTAGACGTCCATAGCGACATGTGACTGATCTAAGAATGATGTCTTGTGACATTATTATCAAGATTGTCCATAAACAACATAAAACCAACATGCCCAAATACTATAAAACCTATAAAATCATATCTCATCACACATTCTAATGCCTTCTCCCATTGCTGATGAATGTGTGAAGGGCATATTCAAGTGTTTGAACTCCCTCCTATAAGGATAGTGCTCGAAATGGAGCCTAAGCATGTACAATGAGATCTTCAAGAATTTGTGAATACTGCACTAATGACAGAACTTTTCCTCTATCCTATCCGAATGTTTATTTGTGTAATGGATTCTGGAGAAGTTTTATGCAACTTCTTCCATAATTGCGGTTTTGCAATTTGGTTTGCCATTGTTTACTGGAAGTGGATAAATAGTATTTCATTTTATTTGGTATAGTAGAGCTGTCTTTACTCTTTCGCCCATATATTTAACTAAAAACCACATACTCACACAGTTGTGGTATAGTAAAAGAGTATTCACCATCGCTCACCTTCTATGAGGCGGGAGAACGGGGACAGGAGATTGAGGGGCGAAGGGGCACTCTTTTTGTTAGGATTATACCCGCAAACCCCGAAAAATGATTGAAATTTCAGTACTGGCTTGTTTCTATTTCATTCTCATGTTCTTGTTGTTTTCGGAAGGCCAATTTGAAAAAAATTCGAACTCACATTTAATTTTCTGACCGCCTCATTTTTGAATTTCTTAGGTTAGTCCCTAATTTGGCAGCAACTACAGTTTTCTTTCCACTCCCCTATCCCGTTCGAATCCTCTCGTCTGAGTCCGCCCTTTTACCGGATACGCTGTAGCGTTATCATCTAAAATTGATAGTTTTTAGATTTTTGAGGAAAGGTCCAAGCTGTTTTGTGGATTTTGTATCTCAAGCTTGTGTGCTTGTATGGAAATGGGGAGAGATGTGTAGAAATGTATGTTTCACGGAAAGTTTTCTCATTTTTTTTTTGTATTTCTAAAGTTTAGAACGTGGAATGTCTTACTTAGCAGGGTTTCCCTAAATCTTGTATTAGACATCCCCTGACATCTGACTTGTGAGCTTTCCCAACTGTACATTGTCTCGAAGCCTGCTCCTTGTCCTCTTTTAATGTCTGATCCTTTTCTGGATTAAGTCGGCTTTTCCTTTGTTTTTAAGCTCTTGAACATAGAAGAATGATACAGAAGGGCAGCTCATGTCAGAAATGAATGAGGTATTGTGTAATTGATGCTCATGAGATATCTCTTCTAAGGTTTTACAATATTTATAGCAAGAATGTGAGCAATTGTAAGATTGTTTTATAAAGATCAGGCACCTTAAACATTAAAAAAACTTTTAAGGCACTGCTTTACATATTTCCGCACCAGCCCTTGTCGTTCGAAGTTGGAGCTATTGTTTTGTAGCTTTCGGAGAATCCATGACTAAGCTCTTATAAGGCTAACTTTGATCATTGCTACACTGCTGGTAGAAGCTATCAACAACGCCATTAGAGATTAAGTGGTTCTATAACACGATAAACAGGGCATCAAAGCTGATGGGAGTGAGCCCCTGCTTTCGGATTACGTAAATCCATAATATTTTCGGTGGCAAGACGTTCTAGGCTAAGATGTTTACACAAAAAGTTAATTCGTTATGAATTTGTACTGATATTTTGATGTCCCGGCAGCAGAGTGCAGGCGGTTTGAGAAATCTAACCGCTTAGCTAGTCCCTGTAGGCCAACTTCATAGGGATGAGTAGGCCGGATTAGCTGATGAGTTTCCGGCGCCATTAAGCACAGCAGCGCGGAAATGCTCGTGCTCTAATGTATGACGCGCAAAAAAATTTACTTTTTGTAACAGGATTACATATGACTTTGTATTTTCGTACGTATTCTAATGTAGATACGATTAATGTTGTTGATGGCTTGAATCCTTAAAGGCTAAAAGCTTTGCTACTCTAATGCCGATTACCTTAATAGCGCCATTTTAAAAATTGCCTTCTAATCTAGTGAGTCACGTTGATGCGATTTCTCAGCAGTGTTTAGCATATTGGCTAAGGTTATTAGGGCTCATATTTGTTTACAGTCTATTAGTCAGATCAAGGATCAATTGTCGCGGTAAATCCACGTTATAAGCGCTACTAAGGAATAACTATGATAGGCTTCAAAGGCAGTGTGTCACCTCATTTTATGTGTTGTTGATATCAACAGACCCTAGATCTCTTCGTCACGCTGATCCAATGATATGCATAAAAGTGATGAAAACCCCGTTTTCAAAGGGTCCGAAAATGCAGTTCACGGACCATTTGGGCGGAGCGGTCCGCGCGAGTGTACGAGTTCCCTTGTCATTCCCAATCTGAGCTGGTTTCTAAGTGGCGCACTTTTTCAACATGTTAAGCTGTGATCCATCGATAACGCCAACGGCGGAGGGCCTGTCTGGTCTCAGACGAAACTCGTACGCGCTAGAAACTATTAATTTGTCCCTCAAGAACGGGTTTGGCGGTTTTGGCACATTTTTGGTACACCACTGGAATCAGCGCATCGAGAAGGTTCAGAATCTTCCAATAACTCGAGCAACGAGATAACACACTGCCTTTAAGGGATGTTTCTCATCTCAGGATCATTTCCCAGATTTTAACATGGAAATACTCTTCAGAAGACGCTGGCCACAATGTTTGCATAATTCCTTACAGAAATGGAGAAGACTCATCTTCTGGAACTTTCAATGTGGAGATTTTGGTATGTCCGTTGAATCATCTACCACAAGGCTGTGCAGTATGGATTGTTGCCACATAGCCTTTTCCTTGTGGCAGATGTCCTAATGCCGGATTCTCCACAAATGAAGGGGCTCAAGAATGGGTTTCTCTACGCCATTCTAGGTAATCATCAATGCCATTGTGACCAACGTATCCTGTTCATTCTTTTATGTGAAAATTTGAACGCGATTATGGAGTGAGACACTGCATCAACGACATGCGATAATTCCCACCGTTTCCGTTGAAAAAAAAAAGTTGTTAAACGAAGTACATCAATGGCTGTGAACGTGATTACATGATTCAGCAAAGGGTGCATAGCTCAGGTAATAACGAATGATAACTTCGTTTTTTACTACAAAGCTATTGAAGTAGTTGTTGTTGGACAGAGTTACTGAAATAGTTGCTTTAACACTACCTAGTATTGAAATTATTGTAAAATGAGAATTTCATCAGCAACTATTTTACCAGGGTTGTAGTGACGTCAAATTAGTTTGTTTGCAAGTTGTTTTGGGGAAGTCCCTGTTTGCAAATTGTTCAAGGGGCTTCTGAGTAATTTTTTTTGATGACGTTAGAATACTAGGTTTCAAGGGTTGTTGAACTAGGGCAAGAATTAATCCGTATTTCGTCTAATCGTCCACTTTGTTTGACCTACATGCATTCCTAATTAATTTGGGATGGATTAGGGATGCTCCACGGCTCCTGTAGGCCATGCTTCAGCTGTTTTCTTGACCAGATAAAGGGACTTGTGAGAGTTCTGACGCCAATGAGTTGGTCCCAGACATCACTGGTTTTGAGCGAGTAATTATGGGCGCGGTTAATTTTCAATGCGTTTCTTTCAAGATGTAGAACTTGATCTTACTCCATCATCTCCGTAGCTACATCTGTATTCGTGAAGACGTTTGCTTTCTAAAGAATAACTCACAATTATCACTGTTCTCTCTTTATTACCCCTTCCCCTCCATCCGCGCTGATTAGGATGGCTCACCATTCACCAGAATCCTGTCCCTCACTTCCTGTTGCTACCCAACAGCTGCACGCAACCGTCACCATTGAGTGAATATTGTGCTGTGGTGCCTGGTTAGCAATGCGAGCAACGAGCACACGAGCACACGAGCTCTCTGACTCATATGGCAGCCGAAGCCACGCCCGCCGGCTCGATTACACCTAGTCTTCGCGGCACTGCGTCGCCATTGCCCGTAGCCGTGTTTGGCGGTGATACCCAGCTGCCGAATGAGATGTCTCGACGAGCTGAGCCTCTTCCAGAAGCGTCCACTACCCGAATGGCGCCACGGTGGCGCCAACCAGCGCCTCACTGCCGCGACAGCCGACCTGGTTTCGTGTGGCTAGACCAGCAGCCGGTTCACAAGGAAGGCCATCTTGTGACAGTGAACATTGGGAAGGAGCCACCTCATCTCGACACAATGTATGTGGATTTGCCGCCGTCGAAATCGAGAAGGACAAGGTTTACTTCGAGACTTGTCGAGTTGCCGCACCAGAAGTCGTCAGAATCGGGAACCTCCGCTACTTCTTCCCCCTCTGTCTTGTCTTTCATCAACGGTTCGAGAAAGAGTTCATCTGTAGAACTTCCTCGATCCACTTCCCAACGAATCCGAGAAGCATTTGGCTCTTTTTTATCGCTATTCACCTGCTGCGTCAATTCCAAATCGACGAAGAAAGCAGTTGAGGAGTCCTCCAGTGACCAACGACGAATTTGCAAGTGATGCACATAATCGGTGAGTGACAGGCTTAAGTTACTTGTGCTAATTGGCTGTTGTCCACAAGCACGTCCCTTTTCTGGCTAACTCTCCGTTCTTTTGCTTTTCCCTGCCCTTTTGTTGACTTCTGCGGCCTTTGCAGTACGCTGGTTGTGCCCTGGAGCACTAGTTGTACCCTTTCTATTTCACCACTCATTTCTACAAATCCGCGCGGCTTGCACGATTGTTGTTGTCAGCTGAGAGGGATCAGAACGGTGATCCTGGATGGGCTGGTGGTGTCATCAGACGATTTGCTGACGTTGCTGTAAACAGTCGTCTTTGTGGTTGTTTTGGTTTCTAGTTTACTCCTTTCATAACTTGCTGGTACATAAAATGAACCGGTGAAAGAGGATGATTAGGAGAATGAATGGTTGAAAAGAAAAATGAAAGGGACAAGTATAGTTAATTTTCATGTCGGATCTCATTTGAAAACAAGTCAACTCGTTTGTTCCCGAATCAGCTTTGGAACGAAGATGAAGTAGGGTGAAGTCTGAGAGGAGGAGACTTTTTCCTGGGTAGAGAGGGGTGCCGAAAATTAGCTTATTTTTTGTGTACGGACTCGAATAGTTTGGAATGGTTACCCTCAAACTTTCCATTCCAGTGCAACTTATATAAATTCATGGAGTTCACACTAAAGCTGAAGCGGTCCTTAAAGCCAGTGTCCCACCTCAGAGTTGTCTTAGGGGTGGTTTACGTGGTTAGAATGCGCAGGCGATGCTGATCACCATGGTGTACATTTTGCCTTGCAAACTGTGCCGAAGAACCTGCTTTCAAGTCTTCAATTTTTGGGGGAGTTTGCGTGAGGCTGTACTCATGTGACAGATGTCCCTCACTGCACACGAGTTCTCCCAAAAGCAAGGGACTCAAAAACAGGTTTGTTGGCACTGTCGCTGGGAAATATGAGCACTATCATAGTTGGTTTCGCCTGCCGATTCCATTCACATAAAAGGCTCCAAAATAATCTTTAGGTGGAGTGCCGCCTTCGCACTAGAACGTTCTAATCTTCAACCTCTTCTGTAACTCCCTTGCCTCGTGAATTCTGTGATTTGTGTGTTCTTCGCCTAGATCACTGTTTATCCACGTGCACTCTGATCAACAAGCACAGTACCTCTCAATTTACCGCTGGACTGCCCTGCAACTCGTATATTATTAGTGCTTACTAGTCATGCATGAGTGAGAAACATGTATATGTAGTCTTCCACACGCCTTCGTTGATGTCCTTTCATATGCGATGCCCTTTCGGCGGTTTTTTCCACTTCTAGCGTGACTCAGAAGCTGAAGCGAACTCCGCCTGGTGCTTTTTAATTGCCATTTAGCATAATGAATAACAGGCTATGGACTAGTCACCCTGTTTTGTTGTAGATCGCGCTTGGATTAATTACTACTGTCATTCATATTGGGATTAGTGGTTCAGTTCCAGTTTTTTGGATGGTATTACCTACTCACGTCATGTTTTCGCCCTTTACTGGTAAACTTCTTCGAAGAACATACGTATTACGTGGTGTTACCTTAATCACTTTTCCAAGTTTTCAGTATTTGAATACTTAGACACTTTCTTGCTATTTCTCGCGATTTTCCGCTTCTGTTCTATTTCTTCCGAAGAAGAAATCCGGATTTTTTTTTGCCCAAACATTTCCTTGCCGGCTTACCTTGTGCCCAATTCAACAAATATTCTTTTTATTCGTTGTACACCCATGAGGTGGTGTGCGGGGAGAGGAAAATAAACAGCGAAATAGAGAGAAGAGAAAGTATATTTAATAGGGGAACAACATAAAAAAATTGTAGCAAGGAGAAGCAGTTGTGTGACAGTTCCTCTAGGAATGCAACATTGAAACATTATGTTTTTGACTTCCTTGGCAAGTTTTGTAGGTGCACCATTTATTAAAAGCTTTTCTGGGTGGTTAGGATAGGTAATGTGGATGCGGTGCTTTATAGATTCTCGTGTAATTTTGCAGGGATAGGTGATTTCATGTGCTTGCTACGAACAACATATTCATTTTATACCCTAGGACTGTGTTTTATGTGGCTACGGTAGAACTATATATTATGGAAAATCGGAAGAAAATGCCAATTTATGTGAAACTTCGTGACAATAACATGCTAATAATTATGATGACATTCGTGATCAACATATAAAAGAACTCGCCCATGCAAAGTTCAAGTAGATCCAATGAGATACAGTATCTACAGTATACTTACGGTAACAGTACACAAATGACGCGAAAATGAAATGAGAGTGATATTGGTAGTCGATCTGTAGTGTGATTAGCGCCCAGAGGCAGAGTTCTAACGAAAGATTGAGAGGGTATTATAAGGTAATCCCCTAGTTCTTCCTTTGTTGCTCTGAGGGTTTAATTCTTTCTTTTCGGCTGTAAAGTCGTTTTATGGAAGCCTTCTTATCATTTTTTATTGTCTCTAAAGTTTCAAAAGGACATTTATTAGGAGTTTCCACCGACGTATAATGTCAAATTACTGCTTTACTGTGTTGATACACAACTGAGGAAGTGGTGACTACTTGTTTTCCTTGTTTTTGAGTAGACAGCAGAGCCAGTTGAATCACCAACGTTTCTAGTTACAGTCGTCTGCATTCGAGGAAAATCACGCGTTGAAAACGTCTACATGTGACTGGCTTATCCCTGTGATTTGGGAGTTTAACGGGATTAAGAATGTTAGACGTCTTGGATTCGGAGAAAAATCCTACTTTTTCATCATTGGTGTTTGAAAGCTGTTCAATTTAAACTCCTTGGAACAATTAGCGCGTTGATGGATTCGTTGTATTTGCATGGAAATCCATCAAAAGCATATGAACTTCTTCTGCACTGATGACAAATCTATTTAATTTGTTGACCTAGCATTGATGCGGTGTCATCATGAATAACGTTAATGCAGTTTTAATTTCACCTCAGCCTTGATAGCTTTGCCCTTAGGCAGTTAAAAATGGACCTCTGTTGCAGATCGCAATTAATACGACTTGCAAAAATGAATTTACTGCTGAGAAATGAAGTTTTCTATGAAAATTGAAGGGGGTGATGAAAATACGAATAATGGCTGGCTGAAATTTGTAGTAGGGTCGTTTTTATTGTAGTTCTGGAATGGCCGAGAGATATCGTGAGGGGTTCCTGGGTCTTGGACGTGGTCCAAGTTCAGTGAGTACAAAAGAAAGTACATGCAGCTCTAACAGACGCTTCCCGCTCGTACGGGCTAAACCACGTTTACCGTGACACTTTGATTGTCTGCGTATCCTCACATTTCACTCCTCTTGTATTAGCCTCACCTTCCTTCTGCCTGTACTAGCCTGTCAAAGACTGGTAGGACGAGTGCACGCACTCATCGATAGCTGGAGTTTCCTATAGGTATAGGTATACTTTCCTGTACGCATGCTTAGTTCACGTCAGTCAAGGGCCGCGTGCACAATTCGGGTCACCCGGGGTAAACGTGTCAAGATTTCCTGAATTTACCCTTCGTTAACAAATGCGTTGACACATTTACCCTGGGTAAGCGCTCAATGATGCATTCAGGCCCAGGACGGCTGGAATCTTACGATTGTGGAGTGAAGCAGTGTTTCTGCAGCTACGCATAGCGCGTGGACTGAGTGCCGTTTTTCGAAATCGACTGTGTTGGCCACTGCAGGGACCACATATCTTACGGATATTCACTTTCAAGAATTTTTCCAGGGGCTTTTGTTTAAGTACGTGCTCATAGGGCTGAATAAAAGTCGACATAATTTGGTTAGTTCAATTGATGACTCCTGAGTAGATCCATAATCTAGGAGTAGCTCCAGAAAATAAAGATTAAATTAAAAAGATTAAATAAAAATTCATAATCCAGGAGTAGATCTATAAAATTCGAGCATTCAATGATGAAAAGACCTCCAGCCTCTGCCATCTTTTCCCTAAAGCTATACTGCTCGCTTTTTCAAAAATTCGAGGATTCGACTCATTCGAATATCAGTATTCGAAGACTTTTCATACGTAATTCAGTCTAAAGTATAGCCTCTAACTCGGTGTTTGATGCAAGTTACGGACATTTCCTGAAGCAGTGTCTTTTTATTTTTGAAAATTTCTTCGGAATTTTCTATTAGCATTATCACACTTATACTACAGTAACCCTTACTTTTTTCGTTTTCCGTTTCGTAGATGTAATCAGCACAAGTAAATCGCATGTGCACAGATGAAAAACCGCTTAAGAGCAACGATGACTCGGGCTTACGGCAGCACTAAGCCGCTGAACCATGTAAAATGTTGGATAATGAACCACAGTGTGTTAGTCACCGCTGTGTTTTTATCCAATATTCCCTTACATTCTGTGATATGAGAAGCCTTGCCTATAATACTTCAAATTACTAATACCCCGTAGAAAAAACAAGGCTTACGGTAGTGGAAAAAGTGGTGCATTAGTCAGAGCCAGGCTTTCTCAGGGGTGCCCACTCAGCACAGGTGCTTCGCTAGGGGAGGCGTTTCTCCGTTTCTCACGCGCTGCGGTTGCTGGCTGAATCACCGCAAGTGCTTTTCGATTTCCCACTGTGCACAAAACGCAGCAGCAACAACCTGCTAAACGCCCCGTTGTTTTCACCTATTCTGGGCACTAATCCATCATGCCAACAGTTTGGCGATATGCTTGCGGGCTATGCGTGCAGTGCTGCAAGCGAAATAGCAGGTTAACTAGCGGGGGCGTGGCCAGGCATGGTAATTGGCACGGTAGGGATAGTTGCGAACTGTACAGCTTGGGATATGGTATTGCTAATGATCTGCGCTCGATCTCAGTCAACTGTGAGTTCTTCCTAGTTTTATGCCATTTTTTCCCTATTAACTCAGTTTTGAGGGCTACAGATTTCGTGGTCCTCCTGGCAATTTCCGGATGTTCTGGATGCCTTCAACGTCTTTTTCCTTTTTCTTCCTTTCCGTTCCGATTGTTTTTCATTGGTTATGATATATGATCACAGTCTCGCTGCTGTGTGTATTGTCTGACTAGCAGCAGAAACTAGTTTTGTGGGGTTCCCAGAGGCGCGAGTGCTAGCCCTTCTGCTGCTGCGACTGTCGTCCATAATGTCATAATGATGGATAAACTGTGGATGGAGTAGCTCTTCAGATGCACCTATTAGAGTTGATTGATCCCTGTTTTACGTCTCTGTTCGCCAATGGGATCTTTCTAGAATTTTTTTCTGGACCTATTTGAGAGGTAATTTGCTCTGGATTGGCTAATTAGGATGGTTTTTTTTAATTTCGGGAAGAGGAATGATTTATTGGATTGGAAGCTTGTTTGGATTGGTGGTTTTGTTTTAATGCAGTGGATTAATTATTAGTTGAGTTAATGCAGCAAATTAGTATGGTTATTAATGGAAATAACTTTTTTTTTTTCTAATCGGTGTGCATTTAACAGCACAGAAATGCAAACACATGCATCACATCATCTCAGAGCATTGTTACTTGTCTACTTGTCTATTTATTAGTTTTTTTTTCGCTCAACAAACTATGATAAGGATTGAGATGTACCTTGGGATTCAAGGAGTGAAGTACTCGGTGACAGATACAGGATTTTTTTGGCAGGGTGAGGAGTAGCCGGCAAAAAATGGGCGTGCGCAGCACCAAAATGGTTGATATAAACTATAAAACAATTTTTGAAAAGCTGAACCGAATATTATTAAAAGCAAACATTTCAAAAGTTGCAAAAAACATTATTTTTATCGATTTCATATAGGAATTATAAAGATTCTGCCCATCCTTTTATGAGAGGGGGTTGAACTTGCATTTCTCTTTTGCCCTGAAATATCTGCGAAACAAGTAGGTCAAAGAACTCGCAGTTTACTTTGAACTTTTTACTTGTTCGTTTGTTGTTAAGGCATTTTTTCCCGTCCAAATTCTTCTTTAGTATTTACCGGTATGAATTAATTTAATTACTTATTTATATCCTAGTAGGGTCATCCGGTCATCGTCCTAAGAAAAAGAACCCTCATTATTATTGTGTCAACTATTTATGGCAATCGGATTATTAATTTTTCCCTTTCAGTGGTTGACTAAGCTCTGAATAAATAAAAATACATACGGATCCATTTCGTCAGTAATCAGCATTAGCTGTTTTCGTTTCGGATTTTCCCAGCTTACAAAAATAAATATAGTGCTCTCCTGCGTCACAGAAAGATTAATTCTCACTATATTTTCGGATTGTACTGCACCACGTGGGAAAACAATCAGAAATAGTCCGAATGATGTCATTCAGACCTCGCTAACTCATGTAAACTCAGCAAATTAGCCCATTTCCATTTTGAAATGGGCTATTTCGACTAAACGAGTAGTTTCGCTAATGTGATGATTTCATTATGGATTACGTGTAGAAACAGGGCGTTGCCAGAGAGCTGTAAAAACATCTCGTCAGGAGCCGACCGAAACCACAAAATCGCGTCATGACCGAACGCCTCATTGTAGTGTGCGGTTAATTACTGGTGACACTTGAATTACCGTGGTGGGAAGCTGGTTAAGGTGCAGTAAATGAGAACTCTTTGAGTGCTTAGATGTCATGTGGGTTGTGGAGAGGTTGAGGGGGCCTTACGATTGTTGATGTCAATGTAAAAAATTGTCAAAAAAAGAAGTCAATTGTTGACAAAAAAACAAAGGTAGCAAATTTGTAACGTTTCACAGCAAAAACCTAATTAGCACTATCTTGCACGTTGCATTTATCTATTGGCCACTTGTGATTTCTATTTTTCCATTTACACTTTTCGAAAATTCTTGGATCTTCGACGAAATCCAAGTTTAAAGGTTGGAGGACTAAATACTGCAGTGTTCCTATGGCTTTGATTCGAGCCCAGTCCGATTAAGAGTTTTACTACGCGTCGAGTGAACCACTTGTTCCGCAATGACACACAGTGCAGGGAACAAATGCAAATAGAAAAACAGAACGGAAAAATTGGAATTTATTTACTGTCTGCACGTATTTTGCAAAATAGCTCGCAATAATGATAGGTAAATAGTTGAATTTGTGCAGTAAAGTGGCCGCAAGGTCATTTGGCTTAGGCTTGTCTTTTTGAGGTTCAGAAGGTAATCCAATTAGGCCTCGGTAATAAATATTTTCCGATTTCTGACGAATTATTATGCATGTTTTCATCATTTATTTATTTAATTACACTCAATAGTGCATCAGTAACAAGAAAACCTTGTGCAGAAGTGTGCAAATCCTGAAAATCGGTAGGATCCATGAGGTTCCGCATGAAAACTGAGCTTTTGCCGTTATATCTTCTTGTCAGAGGTTATAAGGTCAGAAACTGTCCTCGGCTGACGGATTGGCTTTTTATTTGAAAAATGAATACCAATTTTCAGATCCGCAAAGGAATATTTTGTGGATTTTTTAAAAAAAATTTCCAGAATTCTAGACAATTGTTATTTTAGATTTGTTAGGTGCGTGTGGTAGCGATCAAAAGGTGTTCCATGTTGGTGGGAAAGTGGTTTCGTGCATCGCTGCAGGTGATAACACTTCTAAAGTTGTGACAGTGCGATTCTGACACGGTGAGAACGACCCAGGGGTTGTTATGGGATATCTGTGGGGAATTTGCTTTGAGTTTATTTAAAATTTATGTACATATTTATCCAAACGCATAGAATTTGCGAAACAGGCGGAACTGGATAAGTAGCTCTTTCCTACCCAGAAACATTGGCTATTAAGGGATTCCGAGGATGTTTTGACTCGCTGGCTAGCCTAGATTTGGTCAAGTTCCTTGGGCAAAAATTAGAGTGTTCAACAAATTGCCTTTAACTCATGTAGGATTTTCATTTTTCAAATTTTCTTAGACACAGAGCAATGAGAATAACTTGAAATTCACACAGGGGAAGAGAACTGCTTGTAAAAGGGCTTGGTTTTTACACAGGGAAAACTCGTCCTTGTCGACCTACCGGCTAGGAAATTTCAATGAGTTCCGCCGCTGGTGTTTGTTTTCTTATGCGGCATCATTGTCACCGTTGGTTTTTTTCTCCACCGATTGTCGATTTGTCCTTGATCAGCAGCCGAGACGGCTGTGTCAGCGAGCACTAAGCGTTGTTCTTTATTTTACAACAATAATCGCGCACCATGTCCTCCCCAGCATCGTTGTCGTCGAACAAAGACGCGACTTATGCTTCGTAGCTGCTATTTGTTCTTTGTCGGTCATTGTCATATCAATTATGGCACTGTATAGTCGTCGATTTGTGCTAGGTGTTTGTCTGTGAGGTGACCGCAATCCCCTTAATAAGGTCGCATTCCTTGGGTGTTAATTTGAGACCGGCAATGACGTGTCGGCTATTGTGTCGTTTAGCCACTGGCTACTTGCGGTACTCTTTCTAGTCTTTCAGGGGAATTGTTTATTTTCGTTGTCCACCTTTAATCCCTCCTTTATGGCTGACAATCAGCTCGTTCTTGATGTTCTTTTCGGCTAATGTTTACGTGTTTTCCGCAGTACACGCTGGGACCTAAGGGGATTTTCCCCGGGGAAGAAACCGGTACGGTTTGTGCGATTGATGTGTTTACGTCGTCGTTTTCGCGCTACCGGACCCATTAGGCGCACAGCGACTTCCTCCTTCTGCTCCCCCTCCCCCCGTTTCCCAGTAGCATGGGGCGAAGAACGACCGGAAGTGTGTGGTGTCGGTGGGTCTGTGGTGGTTTTGCACAACACCACCGCGTTCGTTCTCGTTCGCCTTTGTCCCCGCCTAAGAGCGCACCATGTGGTGTGATGTTGTAGGTGTTGCGCAACGCAAGAAGCTGCGTCGACGCAACGCTTGAGTGCTTTTGAGGTGTTTGATGAGGGGATGGATCCTTGCGTGGGTCCATGGATTGGTGGGAGGAGAGGCATAGTGGGGATTTTCTTTGTCTTGTCCTTGTTCCATAGTTTCTTTGAAAGGTGGTGAGTAAACTTACCCATTTAGTAATTGTGGTAGGAAATAGGAATTTTATAGCATTTTTTCCATGGGAAATCAAGGGATTCATTGAGAAACTCCTGTGAAACCCTTGATACCTTATCGATGCCCATGATTTGTTTCTTCCCCATAACCTTGTGTTTTTTCGAAACAATAAGAAAATCCAGGAGTCATTGAGCAATCATCGGATGAAGTGTTAACGATGACGCAAGCTGTGCGCAGCTCTGCGCAACGCAACGCCTGTGGACAGGTGTGAGTGCGTTCGTAATTGTACGTTACTAAACGTTTATGTGTCCGATCGCCAACTGTGCTTCGCTGAGCGTAAGGAGGGCCGCTAGAGCCGCTCGAAACTAGTGATTATTTATTCTGGTGATGAGAATATGAGCGGGTTTTTTGAGTGAGGTTTTCCTGTTGAAGCGTACTATTTTCTGGAGACTTTGTGGAGAGGGTGGGAAAAAGTGGGATTAGAATGGACTATTGCTGAAGTTTCGATAGAAGTTGGGCTGAAACATAATTGAAAAGTTTTTTTTTTACTATTAAATGTTGTGCCCAGACTTGAATAATTTCAGAAATTTGAATGGATACGGAGTAATGCGTCATATCTTAAAGCATTATCATGTTAAAACCATTTGTTTTTCTGTAATTTAACAGTTCGTTAAAATTTGAAGTTCCTCAGACGACCTGTACCGCCGCTGGGATTGTTTAGGATTATGGAATATAATACAAATTATGTGCTCGCTTGATGACAAATTCTGTAAATTTTACATCTGTCTGACATTTTCTTCTATTGCCGAACAAAATCCTGTTATATTCCTCTCTATAGGTTTGGAAAATTAGAGCTTTGAAAATGAATCAGCTTTGAAGTAAAGTAACTATTTAGTAAGTAAGAAAGTAAGGAAATATAATAACTTCAAAAGTACAGTGTGACCTAATGATAAAAGAAGAACTTGCTAACCCAGAAGCACCTGAAACTGGTTAAGTAACAAAATTGTCTGTCTGCTGCAGTATAAGCTGTTCGGAATTCTATAGTGTCTAGACTGGAATATACATTAACACAAAATGAACCATTTGGTAGGCGCCATCCTTGTCAAAATTTTTGATTCAACACCATTTATCAACTTTTTACATATATTTTAAATTTTAGATCACTTGTTTAAAAATCTCTGGATGTGCAAGATCTTGACATGTGAAACTTCTGCACAAACACTAGGTTTTCTGTTTTTAGCCAAGGATTAATGAAAACTGAGCTAGAGGGCGAGCTCCCTTACAAAAGCGCTCATAAATCTGCGTCGGCTTCCGGTTACACAGCTCGGAATCGGCACCTGTTTCTCCTTGGGAACATGTTTTCGGTGGAAGTGTTGATTATGTATAGATCAGTTAGTCTTCGGTCGAGTAGCTTGCAAGCAACGGGACATGTTCTGTGGTCGATGACTCACACGACGCCATAAATATGTTTACTGCACGGCTATTAGTAAGGCTAATTATGTTAGGTGAAGTCGTAGGGAGTGCAGCGGTGACCAGGGGTTGCTGGAAATGCAGTTAGAGCGTGGGCTGAAACGGATAATACTCGGATACTTTTTCGAGTATTTCACTATATGTGATAATATAGGGTAACCTGCGATAATGTCTAGGCCTGGGATTCATGAACGCACAACCAGGGGGAATCAGGCTATCAAACCAGCACTTTCATGTCTTGCGTCTCTCGTCATTACACAATCTATGCAATAACCAAAAACACTGACCACCATAGGTTTGCTTATTGATCATTTCACGAATCTCAGCCCAGGAATGAGAGGATAAAGCCCTCAGATCACTACGTATATTCGAATGTTCGAATAATTATTCGACTGTTATTCGATTTGGCAAACACTATCACCACTGAAATGTAAGTGGTCATTTTTGACGGACATGTTCTTACACTTGGAAAAATCTTGTCTGGAAAACAGCTGACTACTGCCTTTCTCTCGAAATTTTCTCTTCCAGGAGTTTAGGTGAGATAATATGGTGCCTCTTGTGATGATCTTTTGCCTATCCATCCCACCATTGGTGCTGGTGTAGAGATTTTTGCGACATTAGCTGAGTAAGATGAGCTCTAACGTGCGAAGATCGAAGCCTAATGCAAGCGAAGCTGTGCTGCCTAGCGGGTGGGTGGAATGAGTCAGCCAGCTGCTGAATTCTGTGAATGCTTTCCACTGGAAAACGTGGTGTTGACGAATTCCGCACACTCACATCCGGCAGCTGATGTTAGTATCGCTGCATTTGCAAGCTCTGCTATTGCGTCTAGCGTCATAGGGCTTGCCTTGAATCGCTGCGGTGGTCGCTGACCTGACTTTCTAGGTGATGGTCGTTAATCCGCCTAGTGTCAGAGCATCAGGGCATGATGTCAGTTCAATGAGAGGACGGTCTTTGTCTGGTAATTTGAACCCTGCTAAGGATATTTTTAAATAAGAGGTTTGGAAGTAGAGCTTTTGGAACCAGCGATGTTTCCTGTCTAAAAGGTAATGGGATATTGATTGCTTGGTGCAGGAATTTGCAAAAATTTTGCATGCACCGCTTGAATACTTGTGCAACTTGGAAATAAGCATGGATTTTCCGCTTTGGATAAACGAGCTAGCATCATCCAAGCGTTGTTAATGAAGTTCTAGGAAACTGATTTTGATACGAACAGCAACAGACATTCAAATTCATCGAAAACTAGGTCTTCTTCATTTTGGACAAATTTGGGACGCTCTTTTCATTCTTGGATGCTTTTTTTCTTCTTTTTAGCCTGGCGTTAACAGATTTGAGAAGTATGGAAGTTTTTTTTAAAGCTTAGAATTAACTGCTTTCATGTAGGTTACCGTACACTCCACGACAGGTATGACACGATGTGGTGCCATCGCCAGCGACAATGATATCGATACCTACTGATTTGGGGCATCGTTGTCATGTCTGCTGCCAGGCCCGCAAATAATCGATATGTATCAAAATTGATGTGAGCAACGTTGATGCAGGGGCTGTACTTCACGTGAAGTATTGCGGCAGTCATAGTTCCAACGCATAATTCTAACTCTGCTGGTATTTTTTCTGCAGGACTTATGGATCGGAATGAATGAAACATTTTATGTACGAAAACGACATAAGATCTAGATGTGAATTAAGGTTACTCAACTATTATAGTTAAGAGGGGTCACTATTGAAACAGATTTTGCCTTTAGAGGCTCTTGTTGCTCCATATTTTTCGTTTGGAATTTCCACCAGCAACATTCCATCTGCAAGTGACCAGTGTCTAATGCTTTGCAGCAGGGCATCGTTCCATCGCCACTGCCGCCTTGCTTTTTTAGTGTCGTCGTTGTTGTTGTGTCCGCAATCGCACCCGCGCACATTCCTGCGCGCTCAGTGTGTGTTCTTTCGCTGATGCGGTTACTTGAGTCGTTTTTTGAAAGTTGTCTCTGATCTTGTGTGTTTTATGCAGGTAAATGGTGGAAATGTAGAAATTCGGTTGCACTCCAGAGATCACTTCTTCTTTTCTCTGAAGTTTCGGACGGCAGTTCGACAGCAGGCCTCCTAAGCATAGAAGCTAAGGATAGAATCCGTGGCATTGGTAAATCCCTATTTGGGATGCGCCGCCCACTGAGGTCACACAGGTGTCGCATTATTAGTCGAAGAGGTTTAGGACTGCGTAGCAGTACAATATCTTGGTCCTGGTTGCATCATTGTGTTACCCAGCGTAAAAGTCTTGAAGCCCGTGTTAACCATAGGCAAATTCGTGGGTTATTAACATATTTACTCTGAGTAATCTCAATTATGCTTGTGGCCATTGGAGTGAACATCTTGTGTACAGGTTAACGCTTTACCCTACCAGTTGAATCCGATACTCATTTGGTTCATGAAAGGATGGAGGGCTCAATTAGCACCGGGCGAGGGGCAAACCATTAGTCACAGGTGAGCCAAGGGCGCTTATCGCCACTGAGCAACACATGCCGCAACATAGTAAAAATCGCAGCACTTCGCATGGAGTATAGCCCTCACGTCGCCGTCACCGAGGCGACATCGATTTTGATACATATTGATTTGTTGTGGGTTGTGCCGCAGCTACGGCAACGATGTCCCGCCCAAAATCGATAAGTATCTGAACTGATGTCACAGAGCAACGGCGCCGTGGGCTATACTGCACGTAAAGTGTAGCTGCGGGCAAGTAAAGGACATATCGGATAGCATGGGTGTTATACTATATTTAACACAGTTTAGAGCACTCACCCCCCCCATTCTGAGAACACTCGATTTTTATTAAAGAAAAATTTTGCATAATGGTTACATGTATCGAGGGGATTACCTGTCGTTCATAAACGCATTTATGAGCAATGATACTATGAAATGGTGTTTTTCGATGGAAATGCCTTGGCCTTTGTTTTCTGTTGTTTGATTCTTTTGTGTGCTTCACCGGAAACATGACCAGGACATTCAGCGAAGAACCCATTCATAGGCATGTCCCGTGTCCTAACTGCTTTGTATCAATGAAAGTACTCTTGTGGAACAGCACGTGACCGTCAGGATATTTCCACATAAGGGACTGTTGACTTCCAGCGCCGCTTCTGCGTTGTTTACCTTGCCGTCTGTGCAGATCCGGTTCTTGTTCATACACGACTGCACCATTCAGAAGAACATTCTCGTCGAGCCGTTAACGCTAAGCGATGTCATGTGCTCGAGTGTTAAGATTTTTCTTCGGCAATTTGTCAGATGTTCATCACTGCGTGTCATTTGACTACAGACTTCGCTGACGGATTGATGGGAGGATAGCGCTTTTGTGTGTTGTAAGGACTGGTACATGGCTCGCTTGGCATCGTCATCTACAGGCGTCCTTTTATCATACGTTTTGGACCGACTAATGCTTATACAGTTTGAGTACCATTCAACTTATTCGTTGCTTTCGAATTTGAACATTCAATTTCGAGCAAGTTGAACACTGAAATATTCGAAAAAGAGAAAGTGATACAATGCAGACATCGAGGAAAGATGAACCATCACTGTGAGGCTTTCTCCTCCTCGATTATTCGAATATTCGACTAGTTTTCTCAGTAGTTAATAAACTAATTATTTTTGTTTCCATCTGGTCCTTAGCAGAGTAGCCAGAGAGGGGGAGAGCACAGACTCCTTTGTAAAGGATGATCACTCTGACACATGTCTCTGTGAGGCACTGTTACTCTGACTTATTCTACAAGCTTCATGAACCCAGTTTCTTTCTCCTGTACCTGCATCCATAAAACCCTAATCTTCATTGGATGAGAATTACATCACGATTGGCAGAAACTCTCAATTCCGTTACTCTTAGGGAGAAGAGGGAGGGGGGGGGGGAATTATGGATGTTCATGGAAATGTTCTCGACTTCCTGGTGAGGCGAAGTGGATTTCAATGCTCCATTTAAGTAATAATGTGTTGGACATGATTGATTTCGATTACTGAATTCTGAATAGGTCAATATTTCAAATGTTTGAGTAAAAAGGAGCAGCGAAGCTTTCTGCTAAAAATGAGAATGGATGTGGGGCTTCTTCCTACTCGAATATTCGATTATTTGAATCGACTCATAGCCTACATATTGATTAAATTGACTAATTCCTTCGACTCCTGTTTGGGCCATTACCTCTAACGTTACTTACAACTTAGTGTATTAGTTGCCTGTAGGCTCTATGTGTGTACCAGTGGCGGACGCAGGGGGGGGGAGGGGGCGGGGGGGGGCGCGCGCCCCCCCCCGAGAATGGGTCGCCAAATTTTCGAAATTACTTTACAATACAAATAAAAATCTTGTGTTAGTTTATTTTTAATTGTTTATTTTTATTATTATTTTTAATATATTTTTTATTTATTGTTTATTATTATAATTAATATTATTATTAATTTTATTTTCCGTCTGGGTCCCCAAAACGGCGGAGACCCCACTTTTCTTCCCACGCCCCCCCTCCCGCCCACTTTCTGCGTCCGCCACTGGTGTGTACCTACGTAAAGTACTTAGGAAACCTTGCTCGAACTAAATTTTTTTACCTCTTGGACTTGTCCATTTTGTGCAAGAAGTAGGCTTTATACTGGAGTCTAAATTAAGAGCTTCATTTTGAATCTTTTCTCCTTAGGACTGGACTACTGGCCCTTTGAACATCTCCCATATTACAATAATATCCAGCAGACCATTTGAATTTCACATTTACTTGTTGTCGTTCATGTCGACACTTCTTCTCACTTCTAATCACCATTTGTGTCAGATGTCGTTGGCTACCTCTTCTTAATAATAATTCCTACAGCTCATCTCCAACTGATAGGAGCTGGAGTCATAGTTGCGGAAATAATCGAAGCAGTACTTGAAGTGTTTTTTTTTCACTAAAGTTCGATCCATTCTGCGCTTTTCCATTTGCAATTTTACGTTAAATGAATTTTTCTTCACATCCCTGTCGCAAGGCCTACTTACTCCAGATTTTTGAGCCCGCGAAAATCCCTCACCGAGCTTTAAGCAGAGATATTTGATCGGATGTCGCTGCATTATATAATGCTGTTTTTTTGTTTACGATCCTTACCGTTGCTGATTTCTGGCGAGCAACAGTAGTGAATGAAATATGAACGTCCCGCCTGTTTCCGGTCCCGAGGAGGTTCTTTTTCCCTACACAAATAGCTTTGCAATAACCGCGGCGTCGTCCATTTTGTCGATACGGTGAAGTTCAGTCTATATGTGTCTGAGGAGGTTTTTCGAACTTCCGAAGAGTCAGCTGCTGCTTCCGCTAACGTTCTTGCGGGGATTGCATTCCTGTGAATGGAACTAGTCGTACACATTCCAATGGTTAGTGATGACCACACGGCTGCTGCTGACTCTTCCCTAAAAAGTCCCTTATGATCCTATAACAGGGTGGATTGTTGCAAATTTTTGCTGATTTGATAAGTGTCACTAAAGATGACCGTCATTTCGCTGTGACGAACCGTGCTATCTCTGGTAGACAGTTTGGCTTCTTGCGAAATGGGTGCAAATGTACTGTGCGGAGAGAATGAAGTCCATGGTACGGGATCAGTATAAGGATAATGTGCATATTTTTGGAATTTTTGAAAACCAAAGGACGATCCGGGGTAGTGTGGGGTAAATTTTCAACATAGTGGCTTGAAGGGTATCGTTATTTTCATAGTAAAATGATGATAGTAATAGGTAGTAAAATTTTAAATCCTGAAGAACGTAAAGCTATGAACAGAAGGCCAGGAATCGCTTTGAAACGCGAGAGATGTGCGTACATCTGACCAGAATGTTGGAAAATTGTGGCATTAAGATTAGGTACAGGTTAAGAAGTGTCAGTTAAGGTTAGGGTTATGCTTCACAAATGTTAAATTGAAAGTAGTATTTGCGCTCTTCGCTCCATATCCGAAATTCTCTTAACTGGCCTCAGGAACCTACAGCTACTACCCAGTTCCAGACGCAGAAAGTGGGCAGGAGCGGGGGGGGGGGGGGTGGGGAAAAAAGTAAGGTTTCCATCGCTTTGGGGACCCAGGTGGAAAATAAAATTAATAATTTTTCCCTGATACTAAATAATAAAAATTATTTTAAAAATGATACTAAAACAAAAAGTTGAAAATAAACCAATGCCAAATTCTTATTTGCACTGTAATTCTAAAAATTTGGCGACCCATCCTTTGGAGAGGGGCGGGGGCGCCCCCCTCCCTGCGTCCACCACTGCTACTACCCCTACACCTGCGTGGTTTCCTAACCCTCTTCCCTACTTTTCTGCTGCATTGATATTGTCGTGAAGTCTCAATTACAGGGATGATCGCAATTTATTGAACTTTATCACAAATCCTTGCACATTTTAGGCTTCTGACTTCATAGGCTTCTAATTTTTGTTATCGGCAGAGTAATTTCGTAGGATTTTTTGAGTTTTTCATCAGTTCATCAGTTTGGTACCTTAGTGGTTCTCCACCTGATTCTTGAAATGAATCTTGGCGCCATTAGCCCGTTACTTTACTGATTCCCATTACATTTTTTGTTTCTTCGAAAATTCGGAAGTAAATAGAAAACCATGTTTGCCACTTTTGAACATCCAAATTCTTTAAAATTTGGGAGTTCTGCCACTTTTGACCTTTTCTCTGTGGCCTCCTAAATTCTCTAGAATCCCTGGGACCCTTATTGCTCTAAGTATCCGAGTCCTCTATTCCTGTTTTTTCCAAACCATTTCCACTCATCATTTATTTTTGTCAGTTTTCAATGGACTTCTTGAACCTGTCAGATCGAATTTGTCTCTATAGGGCCCGTCGATTATTTTTTTCTTTTTTCATCCTTTTCTCCCCCGTGATTGTCCGTGATGATTTCTGCTGCATCAGTGCAATCTATGCTGCTGCTGCTGCTGCTGTTGATATTTGCGTGCCCTCAAGGTTGAGACCACATGATAACAGTTGTGCCGGCACGGACACATCTTGTGCAAGCCGCGAACATCTCGTGTGTTCCGGATGAACTTTCGACGGGGCTGGGCTGGACAGCCGTAGGAGCTGGCGCAGCTGCAACGGTGATCCTGAGCACTACAGCGTTGCAGTTGTAGCGCGTGTCGCGACCGCGTTGTCGTTTTTCGTGTTGGTTTGCGTCTGCTTCTGCTGCTGGTGCTGGTGCTGCTCGCTTACGCATACGCACATGTATTCGATGATTTGGCTGATTCGACGAAGTTCGAATGGAGTACTTGAGTGTGATGTGGTAAGTGTTCAATGTTTCTGTTCCGTAAAGAAAATACGCGAAAATCGTGGGTGTGGTGGAATGCGAAGGTTACGACGCTCGTAACAAGTTTTTCCGTCGTGTTTGACATACAAGTGCATTCAATTGCGGATAGCCTTGGATTTTCATTAACTAACACTTCCTTCCTCATTCTTACCCTCCTCCCTTGGAATTTTCAAGAGTAAAAGATGTGGGCAGAGGTCCACAAATTTATTGATGGAGCTTGTGAGCTGCGTTGAGTTACGCATGCGTACTACATGCGTGTGGATTATGTCGGAGCTGCGCCTATGCCTGCTGTCCAAAACTACGCATCCAGTACAAATTGCTCTCAACCTGTGAAGCTGTTGTACAGTTCATATTCATTTCGGAGCTTCCTTTGGTCTATATAAAGGACAATCATATGATCTAGACCCGTTCGCACGCACTGCACCATCCAGCTTAGGTGCTCTGATTGTCTGCGCATCCGCACGTTTCATTGATGTCACCGGTCCATTCTTGATCGATGCTGTGATGTGACATGTACTAACGGGTCCGGGCACCTTGAGCCTTTAGTAGGGTTCTTGTAGTCGGGTTACACCTTATCCTTTTTTCCAGCCAAAGGTGTAAGTTTACATTTTCGTAGGAGAATGCTTTTCTGAAGGTTTTATGCGTGATTTTTCTCTCCTACTGCCTAATTTTTTCTCATAATCTCGTGTAAAATTTGTTGATCAATAGGGCTGAGGTGCTGCACAGCCTCTGATGGTCGAATTTGGCTCATCGCATTTACGTTGGATATTTTGAGCAAAATTTCAAGCTAGCGATATTATGCTGTCAAGCCAGAATAGAAAAGAAGCCCTAATGGTATTGCTCTAAAGAAAACCCTTTGTTTTTTCAAAACTTTCTATTTGAAAACACCTGTTCAATCCAGAGTCTTGCGAGTTTTTCACTTAAAATCCGAACTTTTCTCGTCTTCGCGCTTCTGCGATGGTGGAATTCATGATCATCCCCCAGTACCCAGAGTGGACGACTTTCCTTAGAGCAACTCGATGTTTTGCATGCCATGCGATTACTTGCCATTATTGGCCGATAGTTTGGGCAGGATCTTTCTCTCGTCTGGAGAACTTCATATTAAGAAGTTCGCTGGGTTAAAATCTTCCTGCGAAAATTGATGAATCTTGCTATTGGTTAGCTTTAGCTTTTTATTCTTTACTTCACTTTGTAGAACTGATTGCAAGTAGCGGACAACTGTGTTATTGTGACCTTTTATCCTTAAATCTGCAAGTTTAATTGTTCCCAGCATCCTTCCTGGCTCACAACTACCTAGAAAATCTTGCCCTTGTTGTTTTCTTTCCGGAGGCTGCAAAAGCCGTTGCTGCTGCATTACTGGTTCGCAGCGATGCGCGATAATGGTGAAGAATGAACGGCGACGGCGACGACAGCGATGATGAGTTGGTTGGCAGCGCTAGAATGTTAGTTGTGATAGAGAAGGACCGGTTCTCGGGTCCGTGCTGCAGTCGTCGTCGTCTCGACACTTCCGGTGTGAAGATGTATTTTCATACGCCCACTTATATGGAAATGACGCGATGAATCAAGCATGTCCGTCACTCCGAGCTGCTATTCATGCAATGTTGATACTATTTTTGGTGTTGAATTTTGATCAGCGTACGGTAACGACGATGGCGTCGCCTATGTATCACATGAGTGTGTGTATGTGCACGATTGTGCGCTTTCTTCTATGATTTTGTGAAGCGTGTGTCGTTTCGCTATGCCTAACAAATGTTTAAGGCCAGTGCTATGAGCGCAGATGTTGAAGTAAGGGTGGTTGGTGAATTGAGATGGAGGACGTGTCGTAGGCAATGGAGGATGGGGAGGAGGGGAAGCTTCCTCTGAACGTGCGAAAAATCCGTCTGGAAGCAGGAAACGTAACGAAAAAAGTTCAATGTGTCTGCTAACAGCTGTCAAGTCCATGTGGAATTGAAGGAAGAAAAAGTTTGAACTGAACAGTTGTAATGTCCCACACATCCTTGCGGCTGAAATCACATGAAAATAATTGAAAATTCTCTGGCCATCGCGTTTATACTTGTACAAATGATTATGGAGGGGGAGGGGGTGAAGGAGATGCTCCTCCGAAATGTCCTGTTCGTGCCACGGGCATCGACCGGGCTCTGGGGAATTAATGTCTTTGCCCTTGTTCTTGTGTGTGTGGTTCACCAGCAACTGCGGCAGTGGCATCGCGGCGGCGATGGAGGTGGCGGTGGCGTTGGCGGAAGTAACAAAAAGCTGTGCAGGCACGGTGGAGGAGTTATACACGTGCCATATGTTAGCACGAAAACCCTCCTCGCCTCCCTCCCTTACATCAGTTCTTCGCTGCTGTGCGGCGCTCGCCCGCCTGTGAGACTGCAATTGCACCACCACATCCCCTTTCTCTTCGTTCGTCTCCCCCGCACTCTCTCTCCCTCACTTCCGGACGCCTGTTTGACCACTTGTGTTCAAGTCGTGTGAGGAGTCGTTTTCGAATGAGTTGATGTACCATCGTTGTTGTTGTTTTGTAGGCCTCTCTGGATTGTGCGCGATCCTGAAAGGGTCGAAGGTTATGCTGGAATAGGTCACCGGAAGTGAGTGGACAGGGGAGGGGGAATGCGAAAGTGATGAGTCATTCACTGTTTGCAGAACTGTCTTTTTGAGATGATTCAAGCTTGATGATGCTTTGCAATTTCTTACAGTGACGTAGATGTCTTTTTGTTTGCGTGAATTGTGGTTTCTTGTGAAGGTCATGCACACTAGATAAGGGGGGAGGTTTGCACCTTCCCTAGGAACGTGGCCTTTGTGGCAGGATTCATAAATATCCTCAAAAAGGCATTAGTTTCTCAAGTTTGTCGGGCTTGGGTTTCTGGATCTATGGCTAGATTCATGAGCTTCCCAGTAGCATTCCAAGCTTACCACAAATGGGTAATACTTACCTCGGGCCCCTATCAGGCCCCTATCTTTGCTAATTGAATTTTCTGGGATGGACGCATTTCGCGGCCTTCATTTCCTTGAGATATCTGGCTATACTCTGTTTTTTGATACGTGGGCTGATGTTTCTCGAGAAATCTGTCCACGCTAGATGAGTGGGACGTTCGTACCTTCCTGTGGACGTGGCCTCTGAGGTAGGATTCATGGATGTTCTCGAGGAGGTGCTAAACTTCCCACTCATACGAAATGAACGGGTTTCTGGACTAAAATATGGCATGTCTTGCTATTCTTACCATTAGTTGTCATCGCTGACTGAGACGAGTCACTCTGACGAAACATACCATTTTTCTGGAGAACTGAGGCCGCATGCATCAGTGAGTACCTAGGATAAGCATATCGACTTCACACAATTCTACCCATCGTCAACATGGGCTTCAACTCTTTTCACCTGGGTAGTGCAATGGTACATCCGAGCCCTGGTACATTTTAGATGGACTTTAGAACGAGTAGGTCACAAGATTCTCGGGAACGTTCCGAGACAGTTCACTGTGTATTTGTTCTGCCACAGTTCACTGTGTATTTGAACGAAGTCTCAGCTTGTTGTGGTAGGAATTAGAATCCACATGCATTCGACGTGAACCAGCTTCTGTCTCTCTCTCCCATGCGATACTGTGATCCAGTCCTTTCGGTCCATATTCTCAGTTTTCCCCCATGCCCCACATTAGCAGCCAGCCAAACGCGGCATTTGCACATTGCATCTTTCAACTGGGTGGTCGCCATCCTTCACGATTAATTCATCATTTGATGTTGCAGTTGATCTGAGGGTAGAAAAAAACCTGTTGAAAACCGAATAGGTTGGAAGGTGATAGATGAGTGAGGACTTTGAACTTTCCTAAATGAAGACAGGAAGTAGGGGGAGCCTATTGTTGAACTTTGGTTGCAGGACAGGCAGGACGTGGAGCAAGTGGGTGTCCTAAGTGACTGTTCTATGCTCAGTATCGCTGAGTTTTGGTGATAAACTTCCAGAATAGTACGTTTTAGCGTCGAAGCACGTCAGTGGCCTTCAAATTGCATTAGGCGTTAGTGTTATGATCGTCGCGTTCCTGCGACGATGGTGCGGATTCCGGTGGCAGCCACGCCATTTCTGGACCTGCGCCCTGTTTGTGTATGTGTGTTTTCGTCTCATTATAATGATAGAATGATTTATCAGCACGTGAAAGTGAGCGGTCATGAGCTGACCCTAAATTGCCGGCACGTGGGTTATGGAGTAGTTATGTAGGCGGGTGGAAATTGGGGCATATCTTTGCGCACTGGGGTGAGAATGTGCTATTGTTGAGATTAGTCGTTTACTGGTAGAGGGGAGATTACTTCTGATCAAGTGATGCCCAAGGTAGTCCAACAATGTTTGGAATTCAGGATTGATCCCTGGATTGGGTAAAGCCTGGCCTCAATGTGTTTTTTGGTGAGGCAAAGTTCAAGAAAATGGAAGAAGTTTACAGTTTTCAGAGTAAAAATGCTTTCTTTTCTCGTTATGAAACCCCTAGGAGAAGCTGATCAGAGTATTTTCACCCAGGTGTTGAAAAAATTGCTTTCAAATTTTGGTAAAGCCGTCAGGAGTACCGAGCAGGCTATTATACCCTGTAAATAAATGTGTCGTTCGCAATTGCACACCATGTCACGGCATCACTCGCATATTCTCTGGAAATGGAGCAATGGTGGAAGGAGCTTGAATAGCATGGAAGAGACTGGAAATTTACTCGTCTCTTCAAGTTCTGGTTTTATACCAGGTTTGCTGACTCATTCGATTGCTTCATATTTTGAAATTTTGCGCGGGAAGTCGTAGTTTCATGTGTAATGCGACAACACATTTAAAACCACGTCATCTCCACTAACCCGACTGTCCAAGCGACTTATGGCGGAAATTCGCACTGAAGGTGCTATTCTAAGCCTAAATAGGTTGTTTATTTGTGCCTTCCTACTGGTCCGGTTCTTTGTTTACCACCTTTCAAAGTTACCGTACCACCTACAGTACCTCATGTCACGACACGTTAATCCAGAAGTAGTCCGGCCAGCCTATCGCCACCCATCGCTGCACAGCCACCGGAAGTGTCTCCACTTGCATCGACGTGTTAGAACACGCGTGAATGAGCGCTTAACAAGTTGACAAGGCGTGTTCACGCGCCGAAACGCGTCGAACGTGTCGGAGAACATGTTCGTCGCCGTCGTCGCCGGTTGTGCGGCGTTGACGTTGTCGTCTAGCGCGGTCACGCCCACTAAAGAACAGTTGTCGTTCGTGCAGCATGACTGTTTCCGGTCGGACTCCATCTTTTTCGTGTTGTTTGCGATGTTTTAATCTTAGATTTGTGAACGCGTTCAGCGAACGGGGAAAATGGGTGTTTTCCTGGAAAGTGAGGTCTAGTGAAGAATTTTGGACTTTTTTCTGGAATATTTGCTCTGCTGCAAAATGACATTGAGCATAAGAGTGGCGTGGGTTGATTTGACCCCGCAGGCGTTTGGTAGGGCTTCTGTTACTTGTTGTCATTTTTTTTAGAATCTATGCGCTCTATTCTTGTGACTCATGGTCGTATCTTCAGTTCACTTTCCTTTCATGTATTTATTACTTCCTTCTGGACTACTTCCTCGCCTAAAGGGCAATTTATACTGGATGCGTGCGACTGACGCGCGTGCGACTATATGATGAAGAATAGGGCCCAGTCGCATAGCAGTCGCATCGCAGTCGCAGCTCAGACGCACGCGTTTACGACCTCACGGCGGCCGCGCGTTCTTTTCATTGAGTATATATATGCAGTGTTGACCGGTCTTTATGGAAAATCCCTTGCAAATGGATGCGTGCGACTGATGCGCGACTGACGCACGCAGCAAGTATAAATTACCCTTAACAGTTCCACATTTTTATCGCTATCATTAGTTAATCTTTGAACACTAACGATCCTAAATTTATCACTGTTGAAAGTCAGTTGTTCATTGCTGTCGGGATCCAAGTCCTAGAAATCAGAGTTCTGATGGTGGAGCGACCCCCGCCTGGTGCTGTCGGCTGCTTCAGATCCCCCCATCCGTGCCGCGTGCTTCCGGTCACGCCGTATTTTGTGCGATCAGCAGCGATGTGATCGGTTTGTTGTTCAGGTGATGGTGGTGGTGGTGTTCATAGCCGCGATACGTGGTCATGTGAGAGGGAAGAAGGGTTTTTATCTCTGTCTTCCAAGCGAAGCGGTGTGATTTCGTACCCCGTGAGATCGCTGACGGGGACGGGGGCGCAGTGATCCGTTGTTATTAGTGATGAGCAGTGTTCGTCGAATTCGCAGTTATGGGTTTATAGTTAGGAGGTTAGGTACAGTCCGTATGAATCTGGCCGATTCCCGCAACGTTTACCCATCATCCATTATTATCGTTACCTCTAGCAAGTTAATCGTCAGTAAGATACATAGTAGGTATAATTGGAGACAACGTTGATTATGATTCGCAGGCTTTTATAGCGATATGGGCGGAGGTTAAGCGTAGCAAATATCGGCCAGATTCATCCTACAGCGCCATAATGTCAGCAAGTGCTGGACATGGCATAGAGTAGCAATTAAATTATCAATATGATGTAAATTTTAAATCTGTTTTAAAAAGACCATGGAGAATTTATAAAGGAATATTGCCCATTTGCCCTCTTTGTCTTCTGTTCCATATACAGGTAAATAGGCTCAAAAGTTAGGTCATCCTGGGAACTCGTCAATATGGCGAGAAAGACCTAACTTCTGGACCTATTTATATTGAGTAAATCCTGGCTTGCAATGCCATTACTCTTCTTTTCATGGATTTAAGGGTCTAATTTTTTCCATCATGAGATGTGCATCAACAAGGTTTCCGTCTATTTACCTAGGGTGCGACATGAATATGCCATCTTTCTCGGTCACACCCTTAATGTCTCCTTGTTATATCATCTTCCCCAATTTTTTTAAACTGCAATATCCATTGGACTATGAGCAATATTACTTTTTAGGTGTAGTAGAGCATTACCTGTCCCCTTTTTCTGCAGGGCTCCCCTACTACGATTAATTTACACTTGTGGACTCTGGTGATCCTACACCAACGGTTTCTGGGTAAATTTCAGGAAATACCGGTGAGAGTTGTGCATTTTGCAAAACTTCGTCAGTTCCCGCCCGAATTCGTGTTGGATTGGTGCAATCCCTGGGTTTTCTGATAGACTGGCGCACTTAAACTCGATTTTTGGGTAAAGTCCGAATAACCCATTGTTTCCTCGCCGATATCTTGAGCAACTTTTGGATTTCTTTCCTTCCGACAATCCTCACATTTTGTCCCGGAACTCAGGCGGAAATCTTCGGTATGGAACCACCATAGTGTATAACTCATGAATAGTTAGCTTTCTCTGGTAATTCTATCCTAGCCGTCTCTCCGGTCATTTTTTGATATGAAAAACCGTGTAAATCGTGCATTTCGCCAAATTCCATCTGTTCCCGGAAAAATCCAGCTGAGGTGTCCTATTTTCCCAGAACCATAGATAGCCCTCGTTTTTGGATAGTCAGGATGAATTCCGCTTACCTTCCTGCTGCATTCTTCATACTCTTTCCTGGAATCGCATATATTATTGAGATACCCAAGGTAAATGTGTTAACATCAAGCAAGGTCACCCACTGTGGACAAGGGCGTCAACGCTTTACCCTGGGCAATCTCAATGATCTATCCAGGAGCTGGAGTTCAAAGGTAGAATTACGAATACCCTTCGTTTTTATGTGTTGCTTTGGCGAGTCGTTAAGTGCATCTGGAGCCAGTGTGACTAATGTTATGATGAAGCTCCCAGCTGGCATTTGCTAGACCGCAGTGGTTGCGTTATTCAACCGGAAGCAAATGGCGTAGCCGACGGCACCGTTGTCGGCGTGGGTTTACACATGAACACGCACGCACGCACACCGCAATCAACGCCGCCCACCTGCACTTGGACCTGCCCACTTTTTTTTGCGCGGACGGACGCGTTCTGCTTCGACGGCCGTTCTGGTGTTGGAATGTGTGACGGATCATTCATTTGCAGAGATACACACATCCATGATATTGATCCAATCGATTTCTCTCTCTCATTTACTTGTTTCTCTCTAGTACACCACAGTTCTGTCTGAATTACTCTACTTTCCGCTCGTTTTGCGCGTTTATGTGCTATAAAATTTGTCGCATTACTGTCGCATTACGGTGGGAACGCGTAAAATTCTACAGGAACGCTACACACTACACCATACACATTGGTATGCGACCATGTTGTCGGCACATCTGTGTTGCTGCTGTCCTCAGTCACCGCCAATTACACCGTCAGACGTTAAAGTAATTGAGTTATTTCATAAGATTTTGAGTTCCTTTAATTTCTTGGATCTGATCCTGGGATGTGCACGAAGATGTTGTTACATCACATGCCGTGCTTGTCGGAGAGGGAGCAGTGTTGTTTATCATCGTGCCAGGACCCTGGAGAGTCGTTCACTGTAGTGTAACAAAATGAGCGACATCTAATGTAAATGATTCTTTTACCCAAAAACGGGTGAATCGATATCACGAGACGTGTTCCATCCGTTCGGAAGAGAGAAAAGGTTGAATGAACACAATCAGACTTGCAGTTTGTCGAGTCGGTGTTCGCCCTTTCGCAGTATGCGTCGTCTTCAGGTAGACACTAGGCTACCACCTTAGGTTTTAGTTACCAGTATTTAGTATAGTGGTGTAGCTAATCAAATTGTAGAAGTAAAAGTAAGATAAGCAATGTTACTGCTTCTCCTTCATTGATGTTTAGCATTGTGCACAGTTCTATGCTACTAATCCAAAACGGGATTCATGTGTTTTAAACTGTCCAACCTACTATTAGGGTTTATACTGGGGATCTGCTAAATGTTACCCACTGGCTTTATCCAGGTCTGAGCAACATGGTCATATTTGGCTTCTGAGATTTGTTCTAACAAAACTGAAGTAAACTCAAACTAATCCAAACTAACTCTGTAAGCTTAATTGGAACTATGCGAATATAATCAAATTTAGAATGGTTTGATTAGGCAGGGTTAGGGGTTACCCAAGGATAAGCTCGCAAAATACAGCTTGAAGGCCGAATTTGACCTTTCTGCATAAGCTGAAACACTTCCTCAAGAGCCCTGAATACCAAGTCGACGATATCTTTGCCCATAACGTAGTCCCTGGGCCTGAATGCATCATTGAGATTTCCAGGGTAAGTGTGGTGACGTTCTGTGGGTGCATTTGTGTGGTGGTAATACGTTTACCATCGGTAATTTCAATGGTGCATGCTGCCTCTGGTCCTGGATGCATCATTAAAATTACCCATGGTGAACGTGTTAGCGTAACCAAATTTAACCCTTTTACCTGGCGCAACAGGTTTACCCACAGATGACGTTCTCTACATATACCCAGCGGGGATTCCAAGGTTAGGAACGGGATCCAAACCCTCGAATCCCCTCCTACGAGTCTGACACGTCCATTGACATGGTATTCTGAGCTTCTGAAGAACATTCGCCGAATTTTCGGTCTCACCTGTGACATCATGGTGGGCAGGCCTTCTTATTTAATTCTAAATTAGCACTTTAAATGTGTGCACTTCCCTTGTAAGGTCAAAGTATATCACTGCTGTCAGAAAAGGTGAACACTCAACTTATATTGTGTTTGGGCCTTATATCAATCACTGAATAACGATAATAGCTGACCAAATTCCAGGTGGATTTATACTAATTAGTCAAGAATTACCATCCAAAGAGTAAATTTCCCATTTTCCCTTAAGTAACTTTTACTTATATCTTTGTATTTTTAGGAATTCTTCGAGTCGATAAACCCGAAAAGCGACTTCAATAATGATGGCGATGCGCTAGAGACGTATCTTTACGAGAAGTCACTCAAGGTTCAACCGAAGGACGCTGAGAAGATCCCTGATGTGGTGAGTTGCAGTGCATCTCGCTGTTGAATGGGGGTGAATTCCCTAGGATTTGTTTTATAGAAACCGAAACGATCTCTGCACGTGTTGAAATCGCCAGGAATCAAACCGCCGAAAACGAATCACTACTCTACGAGTCATCATCATGCAGCCACCAGCTATAGTACACAATCGTCGACGGCACCAAGTACACCACGGCCAGACGGAGAAGGGTTAGTTGTTGGATTCGTGAATGATTTGGGAGTCGCCCTTGTCGACAACGAGAGCTACAAATTTGTGACTCATAGGGTTAAACTGTGACTCTAAGGGTTCTTCTGTGCCTTCAGAAACCTTCGAAATCCTGAAATACATGTCTCCTTGGTCTTGATGAGACTCATTTTGGCACTCACTAGCATTTCTATACTCAAAACATGACGAACAGAATATTATCGGCTTCTGCACATATATTTATTCGTCTTCACTTATTGCGCTTCTCTTTTGGATTGGACTTAGATTCGACGATCATCTTAATGACATTATTTTCTTCTCCATTTTCCGAGTTTTTTTTTCCTTCCTAGTCACTGACTGCGCCCAAACCACCCCAACCGCGGCGGAAGCGCAACTGACAAATAAGTCACCTTGACCGATCGGAACTCTACATTTGCTTCCGTTCCGTCTGTGTGTGAAGTCGGACGATAGTGAAGTTACTCTCGTTTTTTGCCCCGCAACCAGTTCTCCTCCAACCTAGTCACTGTTGTGCGACGGATGCGTCCTCGTCTGCCCACCTCTTAGTAAAAAGTTCTTACTTCCTTCTGAGTTCATGCATTAGGGTTCGTACAGTTTTGGACCATCATCCGTCTTGTGCGCTGAACTTATGTTGACCTTTCGCGCGGTAACTGACCAACCGTGGGTTATAGTTCTTTTAACCTTTGTCGCTTGAACTGCTTGAAGTGGTAGATGACAGCGGTTTAACTTGGTCTTGTAGAAATTTGTGAGTTTCGGGCAGTTCCCCTCATTCGGTTCGTGCTTGAAGTGAAGTTTCTCTACTGAACGAAAACAGATTGACGGCTTTCCTTTGCGGTTACGCCCATTGACGCTGTTCGAAAGTAAAGGTCGTAAAACCTGGAAATTGCCACCATCGGATTGTCAATAGAGTGCCTGTTTCTTTGCCCTATTTTCCTGGATCCGAGGAATTCTAGCAGAAGTGCTCAGGAGAAATGTCTCTTAAAGAAACCCACCACTAGCACACGATCCATTCGCTGGCGCAGCTGTTGGTTTATACTTGCGCGTGCACATCTGTGTCAAAGAGTAATGTTAACAAAAAAAATGCTGCTTGCGTTCGCTACTTCAGCGCAGATGGCGACAAAGTGGTAGCGGGTTGTACCGGAAATCCGGAGGAGGCGGACGCTATGGGGGCGAACGAACCAGTCGTACTGGTTATGATGTGATTGATGCGTATATGCTGCGCCAGGTCACACGCCCAATGGTGAATCGGGTTCGATCTCGTGATGTTTGTGGATGGGTTTTCATCTATGGACTTCTTTGGGGGGAGAGGGGGGGGGAGGGGGGAAGTGACAGAAATCGGATTTATTGCTTGGACAGACGGTAACTGGAAAAAAAATGTTTCACTTTTTTCACTTTTTGCTAGACGGGCTATCGCTATCAAGGAATAAGAAAGAGAGGTTGGGGAAGAGAGCCAGGATATCAAAGTTTTGACCGAATCGAATAGGGTTCGACCAATCATTCGAATATTCGAATATGTACAGTAATGCAGGGCTGATTTCCGATAGAATTACAATTTTTTCTTCTTACGGTCGTATTCTTGGATTTCAATGCGGGGTATTATCCTGAATCCTGCCACTCGAATGTTCGAATGATTATTCGACTCGATCAACACTCTGTAGGTCACTATGTCGCATATCCTTTGGATCCTGAAGACCTTGAAGCAGCTGAATAAAGTTAAAAGTAAAAGTTACTGTCGCCCCTCCTAAATGGTGCATTTCGCGAAATTCCTACGTCATCCATATAAATTCCGGGTCAACATCGCGTAATTTGCGGATTTTCTAGACAAGTGGTGAATTCCGATCTCGAAATTTGGATTAATTCCATGCAAGTTTGGTGTTTTTTCCTCTTTTCCGGGTAAATTCCGTTTTACCCCTATTATTTTCTCTTGGTCCTTGAATTCAGGCGGTACTTCAGGCTGAGGAGAAATTACCATTTTATCGAAAAAGTTGGCGCCAGGGATCTGATGATTTGATCTGCCGCGTCAGGGATTTGTGAAAGGGACACTATTCTCACTCCCGACAAATTTCTATCCGGCATACTATTTATGGTTCAGGGTTGTGAAGAGCCATTGCCACATACCTGCCTTTTTCACTGCTTAGCGCGAACTTGTGAATGGGTCAAGTACCTCGTTGTGGATGAAGTATGTAGTTTTAGACCTCGACCTCCAGTCTTGACGCCCCCTGACGCTGAAGATGCGCATTTTTCATTGGTCGACATAACGCCAGGTCAACATCCGAAATTTGTTGGTGACGTGCCGAGACGAACACATAAAATTGGTGAGTTACGCTGATTGTTTGAAAAATTTCTACCAGATTCTGGAAAAATCCATAGAATCCACGTTTTTAGATGTGGTTAGCAGTATTATTTGTTCCAGGCCAATTACAACCGCCACCACTAGTGCCACGTAAGGCGCAAAAGCCAGCTGCTGCACCACCGCCAGCGTTGACGTCACCGGCGCCATCGACGGCACCACCGCTGTATCCGCGACGGACGATGCCTGTAAATTCGTCACCCTCGAATCGATCTCCACAAACACCAGTGAGGATGTCAGGAGGTTGGTCTGATCCTTGGGACTCAAGAGTCACGCATGGATGTCGATGTCGAGTCGTTTTTGTACGGAACGACCTTATTCTTAGTGTTCGTTTCCTTTTGCAGATCACGCCCCACAAGCTTTTGTGTTTCCGTCCGTCGAATCGCAATATTCGCCACCACCGCCTGCACTTCCGCCGCGACTATCGACAACAGGTTCAGCGTCGACGACACCTGGAGCGATGTCAAGTAATGAGCAACTACGCGTAATGTTGGACAGGTGGGTGCTGAATGGACCCCAGATATTTTCCAGATTTTCCAGGATAATTTCATATGTATACTAATTTTAGGCCACCGAGTGAATCCACCTCACCAACCGTATGTTTATCAGTACCGTTGCCGCCAGCGTTACCACCTCGACGTGGTACTGCCGCGCAACAAACACCGCCTCCTTTACCTCCGAAAACGTAAGTTACCCACTCTTCTTGTGCTTTTGCAGATCTTCCTTTTCTCTTAGTTCTTCGAGAAAATTGATTAGAAGCTATTTTGCCTCCTCAGTAGGTGTACTAGAGGTTTTTTTTTTCATTCAAAAAATAGCATGTGTGCTATTCATCGAAGCTTTTCAACTTTCTATTCATTAGAATTTGCCTCTGCTTGACATTTTATCCTGGGGAATCTTTTTCTATTCATTTCGGGCTGAGTGCCTTCAAAGAGGTTATTTATACCCAGAAAGAGTGATGCGCTCGACTCATGATAGGCCAATTCATCCAACTGACCAATCACAGATGGCTCCGCCCTTTCCAGATGCGGCGCTTCATATACTAATTTCTCGTGTTACGGCTCTCTTGAGATAAATTCAAGACTTTTGCAGTTATTAATTTATTTGAGACACCGTAATAAGTGGGCCTAACATTTCGGAAACCTCTGTGGAATGAAAAGAATAACCAAATGAGTCCCAAATAAACTAGGATTATATTCTAATGAGAAGAGTAAAAAGTCAGCAGAAGAGCAATTGAATAGGGACGTTGCTAGGTTCTACGGGTAGCCAATTTTTTCATTTGGAAACTTCTAATATAATCTGCTTCTCTCGGGAACGTACCTATGCAGTTGGAAAAACGCAGCAGAGAAGAAGAGCGTGGAAAAGTGCGCAGAGATTGGAGAGGTTGAAGAGAAAAACAGGCGGTGTGCGTGAAAAATCAACTATTGTAGTGCTTAAAACAGACTGTATTTGAAATTTTGTCATGGACTCGGTCACGAGTCTATTTTTTTTCTTTATGGATTTAATATCCACAGTATTGCTTGAGCATGACAAAGATAGCATCGAGTTACTGAAACCTTAATTTCTCTCTCATTATTGTCCTCATCATGTAATTTTTTAAGAATTTTATTGTATTCGTTTTTCAGACGCACCACCGGTAGTCCGTCATTACAGCGCGCAAGTGTGTCGCCGACGTCGCCCGACACACCGCCTCCGTTGCCGCCGAAAACGTACAAGACGCGTAAGCAAAACGACAGTCCGACGACCGCTGCGTCTTCACCACAGCAATAAGCTCACGAGCGCTGTGTGTGTCGCACGCACGCACTGTTGTCGCGCGTAGTGTACGCAAAGTCTGCGTCCGCAGACCGCCGCCGCCGATTTTTGCCGCAGATGTTCTGCTCATTTCCGTCCGTTCACGTGGTAGTGTTGATACATTTGAGCTGCGCGTGATCGAGCGCCGTTGGTTGCTGTCGAAGATCAGCGGAACTCGATTAGCGCCATTTTCCCGCAGATCTCCTAGTGCTCCAGGATGCTCCGGAAGTTGTGCGCGAGTGCGAAATTTCGATTGTGCGTGACTTTTGGGACATTCTAGTAGAATTCGTACTTCCACTTAGTAGTTTATTGAAATTACTTAATATTCATTTTGCATGCGTGTCACTTTGTAGGTGTTCATTTCGTTGATTTTTTTCTTTTGCATTTTGTAAAAATTGCTGCTCACCGTTCTCTTCTTCTTATTCTCCGCTACAACAAATCTCTTCTCCAGTTACATGTGTTAATATACGTGAGAAAGTGTAAGATACCTGTGATATGTTCAGTATTTTGTTGGATACCCACCGCGTCGTGCGAAAGCTTTCTTCTCCTGATATATCATCTGACGAAATTAGTGGTTGTAGTAGTGTAGTTCGGCGCTGTGCGCTCGTACTATATTATATACATATAACTTGTAATATTAATGTAAGTAAAACAGCGCCATCATCATCATCACATTTCGATCTATCCGTTGCTTTCCCGATTCATTAGATGGTGAAATTGTTTATTTGTTGTTGCACATTCTGTTTTATCCATACAGCTAGCATGCGCATTATATTTGTTAACATTAATCACTGCATTTAAATGAAGATTAAATTGGACACATTGAGTTAAATTGGCAATTTTGCTTTATTTCTGGAGCGATGAGACTGTCATGAACAGAGGGTCCTGAAACGAGCTTAATTCAATGTGATCTACTACTTAGTAAGACTGCTATACTATTTACGAGATTTGTTATTTACTGAGCAACAAGTTCAGAGTTAGAAATCTCGCTTAGCGTGTTTATCGCATTGTTGTTTTTAAATAATTATTCTCTTCTTTTTCTACTATGTTTTGCTTTTTTTCTCCTAAGTTCTGCAATAAACACGTTAAACGCACACGGCGTGTTCTGCGTCTCTTACCAATTTCGGCTCTGGCAGCCTGGACACTGACCTCATACGGATCGTACTGTATTCGATGAGAATACATGCGAAGATGAGGAGTGGTAGGGCGAAGGCGAGCAGTTGTGTGCGACGCTCCGGCGCGAAGCAGCATACGGGATGGGGCATAGCTGGAGGATGTATTCTTACTCGCATGTAAACTTAGGACAACTGTCACAAGCAAGTTAAAGACAGAAGTTTGCACCAAGGGCATGTATCGTTTCGCCAAATTATTAGGCGAAGTATCACTCAGCACTGAGTCAGTCAGTGAAATATGTACTATACAGTGTCACACCCAAAACTACCTTGGTGAGAAGAAATAGTACACGTTGTCGAATGTAATTTGTAAACTTTCTGAAACAGGACCTACAGGTCGACCGAAAAGTATGGGCGTCACGAAAAACGATCCAAAACCACGTGAAATACTAGTTTCACAGAAAATTTTGAATGCGCGTCTCCTTAGAATTGATATAGGTGTTCAACCTTGTATTCATGGAACCCATTGTGCACCGAGGGTAGTCTTGCCAATTTCTGACCAGGCTTTTCTGAGCTTCCGCCATAAGCGTTGTGAATTCATGACAATCTTTTTCTGCAGAGACTCGGGCATATCCATAGGTCAGTGCTTGGAGAAATCCAAGGTGTTTAAATTTGGAGTTCAGAAAGGCAATTTATTCATGTTGAGCAGTCCACAGAACGCATCCTCCACGTAAGGCAGTGGTGGTTCCTACCCCTTTTACTGGAGGACCTCTCCTGCTTAGAGATCTCGTTGCTGTTTTTCTTCTTCCATGGAACGAACTACTGCTATGAGAAATTCATCGTGATTCAAATTTTCGTTCATGAAAATTAGAGGCGACCGCGGTGCATTTATGGTGACTCCTCCTCGAACCATCAAACCCTTGGCAAACACCGACTTTGTGAAGATTCTCTTTTTTGAAGAGAGCGCTTGATTGGTTTTGATAAATTGGCAGTCCTTTTGAGGGCCGAGGACAACCTCATTAAGGAAAATCGGTCCATAGCAGAACTTGGATGCGGCGCGCCTGAAAGATCTTTGACAACATCCTGAATTTCTGAAGCCAGTTAGCTTTTTTGATGACGGTTGGTTCATTCTTCTTGAACAGGCGGTAACAACGAACTCAAAACCTATTACTGATAGTTAGTTGGGCACACCAGCGTGCAACTCTTATACTTCTGCCATCTTGTTCAGGCTAACCACACCATCGTTCTAGTTGTTGCTCTCCTCAATAATTGCAGGATTTTTCCTCGGTTCATCGGTCGAGTACAGTCCAGCTTTCCTTTCTGATTAACAATTCCTTTGTCCTTCCACAATTTGATAGACCTCTGCGCTAATCGCAGTAGAATTTTGAATTCTGCTATTATTGCATCTTCACAATGCGGATCCGTGGTGTGGAGATGTTCATGACTTCAAGTATCCGACCGAACTCAAAGTTAAAAAGAAGAAGGAAAGGGATTTTATGACGTGGCAAAAATATGTAAAGAAAAGGCTCGATCCCTTTAAGTGAAAAACTGGAGCGTCAAATGAAGTGCTCATAGTTTTTGCTCATCCTGTACATACATAGGGCGGTGAACATATAAAGGGGTAATGCTCTGAGTTCGGAATTTGGAAAACATTCCTTCTCCGCTTAATTTCACCTATGTTTTTTGGTAGTACGGTTTTCTTTGAATATGTGGTTTGTTTTCTGATCCTCAACTCAGTCATACTTCTACTGATCTCCTCGATTTTATTTTCGACCTTATTTTTCCATCCTTTTTCAAAGTCCGATGCTGCAGGAGTTCCGCCTTCCAATGTTCTTCTTTCCTTTGTTGATTCATTCATTCATTCATTCATTCATTCATTCATTCATTCATTCATCCATTCATTCATTCATTCATTCATTCACTCATTCATTCATTCATTCATTCATTCATTCATTCATTCATTCATTCATTCATTCACTCATTCATTCATTCACTTATTCATTCATTCATTCATTCATTCATTCATTCATTCATTCATTCATTCATCCATAGGATTCATTCAATCATTTATTCTGTGTTTTGCGTTTTTTATGCGTTCCATTCCAACTGCTTCCTGGAATTTCGTTTCTTGAGGGATCACTATGGCAGCGGCTATAGCCAAGGCGATAAGTCACCGCTACGTCAGTGCGTCTACACTTTTTTGCAGTGCTGCTCCTATTTTTCTCGGATGTCTCTCGGTCACGGCTAGCGTGACGAGTGACTAAGAGCACGGAGCGAAATGTGGAGTGCGTAACAGCAAGTGCAACAGAAGCAGCACGCATGAGCAATCGTCTTGTGTCGCGTTCTCGTGCTGCACTGACTATGCCCTATGGTTGTGTTTATACTCTGGCGGTACTGTGTGTGTCTTGTGACAGTTGCCTCGAACACTTATTAAACGCTGAACTATGGTTTCGTAAGCAGGAAGTAGTGGAACCTTACCGACAATGAGCGATTTTCTACGAATAGTTGACTTTACGAACGCCACGAACCACATGTGGAACATGCACCAAAATGCGACCAATACGAACGATATGTTGGAGATCCTGGAATGGACCAGGATTTTTTTGCTGTTTGCTACAAGCGAACGTTGTAATCCGTTACTAGAAGATCTACCCCAGACAGTGGATCCTGGGTTGAGGTTCCTTTTCATTCGATCTTAATCACTTTACTACAGCAGACAACAAAAAAAAACGAGTAAAAAACGGTGAATGGCTGGGAACATCATTCACAACCAATGGATGTAATGTACACACTTAAAAAAGTGCCTGTCTATAGCCGCTATATTTCACAGGCGAGGGAGGCACGGGGGGGGGAGGTGGGAGTTGGGACAATGGGGATTCATGAGAAGTTGCACAGCATCGTGCGGAGCGTGGTCAAGAGTTTGAGTTTCAGGTTGTGTCCTCAGCTATACCCTGATTGTGCCGTACTAGATGCGTGCGTCAGTCGCGCGTAAGACGTACACATCTATATGCGGGGGCTTTTCCATGAATACAGATCAACCCAGCATGTACACTCAAAAAGAATATATGGCGCGGCTACAGCAGTTGCGTGCGTCTCGCCTACGTGTCAGCTGCATCAGAGCTGCAATTCAGACGCACGCATGTCGAACGCACGTGTTCAGTACAATTCCCGTATACCTGGATTTACTGGGGTAATTCCTTACCATAGCATTTCATACATAAACAGCAGTTAATGAAGCCGAAATCCTAAATGAAGGTTTAAAAAATGGAAAGATTCAATAAATCGATATTTCCGTCCAGATGTCTGTGACATTCTCGTAGAGCGTGCTTAGAGGAGAACCCAAACAGACGTGTTTTCACTGGACCCCACAAAACATGGAAAAATCGAAAATCGATAAAAAATTATTCTTATTAAACATATTAATTAATAGTTCCGGCACTATTCGTCCAGTTCTGCCCCGAAATTTTAAAAAGAAATTGTTCGCCCTAACCTCGTCTAGGGGAGTTATTTGAGCTGCTGAACTCGAGCACCCGTTTTGTACCTATTACGGTACGTATACTATGGACACGGTATCTCCCAGAAGCCTCTCAAAATTTCGCCTAGAGGCGTTGTCTTAGGCGCTGATCATGATTGTCAAAAATATTTCGCATGTCACCTTCGTTTTCTTCCCGAAATCTGCATTTAAATTGAATTTCCTACCGTATGCTTGCCGCGGTTCTACAAAAAGGGGATTACGGTACAAGACCGATACGATATTCGTAAGGAACACCTAACATATCCCCCCCCCCCCACCCAAAATCTGAGAGGTGTTTGTGAGATGGAGTATCTACAAAATAACTATCGTAACCTCAAAAATGGTATTACTGTATGTACAAAGTACGTTGTTCATAGAAGAAGTCTGGACAAAAATTTTCATTTCGAATATTTGGAGCTGAGCTAGCCGAAGAGTGCCCAGTTTTCGTCATTGTAGGGTGCAAAAGGTCCGTTTCCCCGTCAGTCGCCCACCATTTTCTCTGAAAGAGTAAGCGTTTGCAGCAATTTCTTCTTTACATGATCGCTCTCCTAGGTAAAAAAAAAGTACACACCTTACTTTCGACAGAATGGGTACAAATCGTGAGTTAACTTGAATGTAAATAGAATTCCTGAAGGTTCTTTCTCCATCTAATTTTAGTGACGCTTTGTTGTGAAAACAGCCTACAGCACAGCTGTTTCTGCCAAAACGTTTGCAAACAGCGTGGAAGTACTACACTGTTATGCTGTTTCGTCCCCGCTTTGTTAAGGTCGTCGTGGTTGAGTCAACATGTCAAGAAGTAATAACATGTTAGTGTTGTTCATGAAGTAGTGGTCGAAGTACAACAAAACACAGAAGCAGGCATGACAACATCAGTGCTGATCACTGCAGTGATCGGAACAGAAGGGCAAATCAGTTGGGGAATAGCGCGGAAGATCTCTAGCTTGTTTGCGTGCACAAACGCCTGGGATTTCATCGTGATGATTCGTATATCGTCCTGTAAAGCTATAACTTTTTTCGCTTTTCCCTACTACCAGCGCGGCGTAAATCTTCCTATTGGAATTGTGGAAACTGTGCGCTAATGAAGATGTAAGGAGTGGCCAAATGAGTTTCGTTGTTCACAACGCCAGTCATCTGTTAGTCTTCCGCAATATTAATGGCTTAAAGGCAGTGTGTCACCTCATTTCGTGGACTGAAAATACCAACAGACTCTAGACCTCCTCGTCACGCTAATTCCAAAGATGTACGTCAAAGCTCATAAAAATGACGAAAACCCGGTTTTCGGAGGGTCCGAGAGTGCAGTTCACGGACCACTTGGGCGAAGCGGTCCTTGAATGTGCTGGCTGCCCACCACGTCTGCAGCGTTGGCCAACATGTCTAGACGTGTCCGACCGATGAGATCAACGGCTTCACGCGTCCACTCGGCTCGGCAAACTGTTACAAACCCCGTCCCGAAATAACATTTTAAGTATGTGTTTAGTGTGTTTGGTAAGTTTGCAAATGTGTTTAGTAAGCTTGTAAAATAGTAAGGATTAAACTCCGGCGTCGGACCATGCTGCAGAAAGGATCAACGCTTCACATATACGTACATACATAGTTTGTCTGGAATCATCATCGCTAGGCTGAATGGAGGAGGGGCGGAGCTACTTTTTGCTGATGATACAGGGCTCATACATTGAAGCATTCTTCGTGATAGTTGTTGCATCTCCATTTTCTGGAAAATAGGACCTCCAAGTGGGAACTGATTGTAAAAGTATGTGGTTCTTATATGCGTTGTAGTTTCCTGGAAGAACTAAAGTGAGAAGGACAATGTTCCAGGGTATTGCTACATCGTAATTCATAAGAAGTGATTTGAAACGAAGGAGAAAGCCGGAGAAGACGAACACTTAATCGTTGAATCGCCAAAAGTTAGACGGCGCTTTCCAGAAGCACGAAGACTGTTTGTTCTGTTTATTGTTTTCCTCAGACAAAATGTCGGAAGGACCGCAGCAGAAAGAGATAGCGCTCATGTGGCTAAGAAGCGAGAGACGCAGAGATGAAAATTTTCGGAAGGACCGCAGCAGAATAGATTTGTTTGGGTAACGATTCGGGAGGGCCGCAGCAGAATGCAGGAGAGAGAGAGTCAGCGTTATCATGCCCTCTTTATGTACGGAGCTCAGTTTTGTTGCGTCCAGCAAAAATCCAGTGTTTTGAACTTCAGATGGGAAATTGATTTTATGAGTGTATCGGACCGTAAAGCCACTGACCCCCTGCGCCGTTGTCATTTTTCCCTGTGGGTACCGCTGCGGGGTGGTTCTCAGGGAGGGAACTGGTTGCGCAACGCACTTCTATGGAACTGGCGCGCACATCTGCGTAGCTACTCGGAAGGACCGCAGCAGCTATTCAGGAGGACCGCAGCAGCTATTCGGAAAAAATGCAGCAGGAAACCGGAAGGACCGCAGGTCACCTGTCGGTTCTTCCGGTTTTCTGCTGCGGTCCTTCCCAAAAATGTCTGATTCAAACAGTACAACCTCGTTATACACGTGGCCACACATTCAGCTAGTGCTGATCCCAGATATTAAATTACTCATTTTAAAAATTACAAGTGCTCATTTATAGATTGAAGCGGTGAGGCTTCGCTAACAAGGCGTTGCAAATGTTTCTGCACTCACCACTCCGAAACCAGCGAATAATTTTCTCAGAAATATGGACTCAAATACATTATCACTAGTAGATCTGAAGCCTGGCACCCACTCCTCGTTCCTTGCCTTCTTTCTGAGTTGGGATTCATGAAACGATAACCAAGAAAGTAACGAAAATCAGCGTGATTGGCAATGGATTACGTAACTACGATTTATGTGTTACGATTTGCGGTCGTTCTCCCTATTTTTCTAACGTTTTGCTTCTCACGATTTACAAGAACCGAAATTCTTTGTACACATATTCCTGTTACGCATTTGTTTATCTACACCGTAATTAAGTAACTAAATCTCTTGAAATCTCCATGCATGCCGTAGTTGTTACTAGCACTTTGAAGAAAAAATGAAGAATTGTATAAGAATATGAAAGGATAACGAGGCAAAGTTCATCACAGAAACATGAGAAATCCTATAACATGTCTTACGCATAATTGTGTAACTCATGATTCACAAACTTTCTTGCCATGATAATTTCTTCTCAGACACAACAATTAACGGTTGATGTGATGACTACGTGGGCAGAATTAATAGGAACGTTGTTCAGGTCACGTGGCAACTTTTTTCAACAGTGAACTAGACGGTGAGGAGAGAAGGATTGAAACAGAGGTGCTGAGGCATGAAGGAGAAAGTGAGCTTCCATAAGAAAAAAATCCTCACAGCTGAAAGGAAAAGAACCTGGGCAAAATAGATCTCAAAAAAATTGTTCCGGAATTATCAATTATCCAAAAAGATGTGGGTGAGGGAACATGCTGAACTTCCATCACTTTATGAAAGTTTTGTGAAAATTTCTGACCTGTTCTGGAAAATGAAGAGCTAGAGGAGGGTGGGTGGGGAGGGGGGGGGGGGGGAAGGAGGAGAAGGGACGTGGAGGATCTCGTTCTTTATATCTCGATTATTTTTGAGGAAATCCGTGTCCTCACTTACTTGTCTGCGTTTAGCTACCGTACACCAACAATTATCGTGCTATCACTCACCTAGAAACAGCATTACTGGCACTTTGCAAGTATGCACGACCCATAGAATTCGTGTATTCTTTCTTTTTGCTATCGAGAGTGGCCAAAGTGAATGGTCTGCCTATCACGCACAGCCTTGGTCCATCGCTGTTGGATGGAGACACTAAAAAAAGGTGAAGTTCTTGGGAAGATATATCTTCAGCAATTACACAGTAGAGCATATGAATGAAATATGTAGTATCAGAATAAGTGCATCCAATAATTTTGAACCACAAGAACGGGTTCGCTAGTTATAAGCACTGTGGAGAACACGGTGCGCTGCAGATGTACATCAAGTGGAGCATACCGCGCTGATCCGCTCTCGGTACGTAGGTGCCCGTAGAACTACTTGATAACTGCTTGAATCGATCTGTTCTGGTTGTATCACTTACGAGTGCCGTTCGTTTCACCAGCTCAGATATGGAGATTTTGGGTCATTTTGTTCCGTGAGCTGTTATTGGCTTTTTTGTTGTGCTTTTTAAATTTCCTTGATTATAATATGAACAATGAGCTCGACTCAAGCTCTATTATTTCGCTGGTTTCTATCCTCTATGCCTTCCATTTGTATATTCAAAGGAGCTTCGCATAATGTTGGTTCTTCTAAGAAGGCCTTGTTTTGATTTCGACCCGAGGAAGGCCAGGGGGCTCGGTCGAGAGTTTGCGACATTTATGAACGGTCATTCAAAAGTCCATATATTCAAAATCAACATCTTGGTTGTGAGCACTTCGGGAGTTATTTTCTCGCAAATATGTTGATGCTGGCTTTGAAGCTATTTACATTAGGACCCTTTAATTCCGAAAAGTAGCGCCGCTAAGAAAAATCATGTCTGCACAACAACAAAAGTGATTTTTTCTGTTTCGTGATTAAGAGACTCACCTTCGCTGTCAGTAGTTGCAGCTTGCATGACATCTACTAATTTGCATATAGTCGGTTTTGCTGCTCCAACCTGATCAAGTACATTTTTTGTATTTTTCTCTAGGTGACGAATGAAGTACAAATTTCCTTTGTCAACACAGCGATCATAGTGGTTCTCCCCGGGTGTTGCTGCCACATTGGCAGGTCTCCTTCCAAGATGCTGGGGTTATCGAACCGTACACCAAATTACGTAACACTAGATATTTTTATTGATACCGTGATATTTAATATGCCCCAATACAAGTAGCGGAACCACCACACTAGGGAGACAACTACAGCTGGAACACTTCTGCACCAACTGGAGCAAGCATTTGGGTGTTCTATTCGAATAAACGACAAACCTCTCTTTTCATTCATTACCCCTACCTTGGGTTTTCGATGCGGTACACGCGGCATTAACCACAATTCAGCTAATTAAAGGTAAAAACGTAGCATGTATGCACTTCATCAAGCTCTTGCGTTACCTACCTTTATTATGTACTTCCCACCAGAGAGGTGCTTTTCCCACTATGGCAAAACACTTCTTTGGATGAAGGCATGCAATGCTTCTCACCTAATACCAGCAATATAGAAAGAGAGCAAAAAAAAAACTAAAATCCACAAGTACACCACAAACGTAGCCAGGAGACAGTATCCTCTTGTTGGACACAAAAACATCGGATATCTTTGTTAGAATCTGCTTTGCGCTAATGATATTTGAAAGAATTTGAAAAATTAAAAAGACAAGAAAAAAGACCTGGCAAAAACGATATGCAGCTGAAGAGCATCGTTCTATAATAGTTTCAGCTGATGAACTAGTTGTTAGCGGGTTATAGTGACTACGAAATCGAGCATACCCCCAGCGTGACCCTCCTTCCATTTTCTGTTGCCACGCTACCTTGAGAGGACACCTAGGCCTGGATGCGTCATTGAGATTACACAGGGCAAGTATATTAACGTCCACGTTAACGGTGGGTAAATGTGCTAACACTTTTACCCTAGGTAATTTCAATGATAAATGTGGCCACAATGACCGCCCAATGAGATCGCCACCTTGTTGGTGTCTCGACGTTTCTACTGATTTGACATAGCTGACTGAGAATAGGGCCCAGAGGCACTTTTAAGATATTTTATGGTAAGCGTGTGCGTTGACGTACCCTAATTCCCCCTTAAGGGATAAATCCGGCACCCATCAGCATGTTTACTCAAGCGTGGCTTGGTCAATACCCAGCTGCTACAAATCATTCCAATAATGGAGCCGTGTCTTGGATGCTGCTCACATAAGTAACATAGTTTACAGGAATGCTACCCATAAGAACTACTTTCGCAAAAATCAGCAGTTCTCAACGATTAAAATCTCTCGATAGTGTCCGGACTGCTGCCTATGTGGCGCTGAGCTCCCAGTACAAGTTTCCAGCTTGCCGGATGGATCACTTTGGTCCCGGTAAATTGGTGACACCACTATCTACCTCGTTCAAATACGAAAGCGCACAATGTTGTCATGAAATTTTTCAGATTTATATACCAGCTACAAAATAATTTCAGTTAATGTATGTAAGGGAACCAACCTCATTTTCATATCCGTTGCACCGACCCTCCCCACCCCTTTTCCCTCACCATCCTTGAAGCCCTTTCAAAAACCCTGGAACTTTTTAGTGATCAGGGCTCGTACGCACGCGCCGCACCATCTGCATCTTGGCACCATGACTGTCTGCATATCTACATATTTCACTGATATCATCGTTTCCATTGCTCGCTGTGCGTGCGAGCGGAACCTGACCACTGAAATATCCTATAGGTTACCTCGTTAGTAGCAGCTAACCGTTAGGTATCCTGACGACGGCGCGAGACCACTCCCACCAAGAGGAAACGTTAGGTGAACTTCTCTATCCATCATTTTCTGCCGGTCATGTGTACGAAGGCATTATACCCGCCATACTCAAAGGAACAAAAAACTATAGGGACCACGTATGTAGCTGATTTTCAATTCTTTGAGGAACTTCAAGGCTATGAGACAAACCTCTATTTCCAAGAGAACCACTCGATTCATTACAGCGAATGAGGCAACGATACATACGAGTAGCGACAGTGCTGCAGCAGTTCTTAAATGATATTGAGCATCAGTGTAAGCTGCCACCTCTGTATTATAGGACTCCGTACCAACTTACATATGAACACTATGTGTTGTGTAAATCACAGGAGACCAGCCATCGTAGCGGATATGTGGGGGTATATCGATTTCCCTACCTGAAATCCTATAGAGTTAGCTATTATTATTCAACGGTTTTAGATTGTTGTAGCTTTATAGCGCTTCACCCGTAGCATCCCTAGCGGTGATACTGGATGAGCAAGTTCCCCTACCAAGAATTGCTTTTTTTACTGGTGATTTGCTTTAAAAAGTCCGAGAAGGCGAACAAGCCAAATGAGATTTCTAATTTTTTTTTTGAAATGGACTCTTCAGTAGATTCTACATTTGGGGCAGTTGCCGAAGAAAGATCGATATCTAAATGTTTGGTGGCACTTCAAATGTATAGGGTATGGCTTATGTTCCTGGCTATGAAGTACTGGCTTCGGTATTCTCTCTTCAAGGATCTTGGCAGCCTCTGTTGAAAAGCACCGTTTTGGAGGTGGAAAACGTGTTAACGTACCCGAATTTACAATTTATCTGGCATCCATCAACGTGTTTGCTCAGGCGTGCCTTTACCCAGCTGCTATCTATGGATAAGAGATCACCCATCCTTGGTTCGAGTTCTGCCCTCTGAACATTGGTTCTCCTGACAGCTACGTATTTAATAAGCTGTGAATGACGCGCTGAGGGGGGAGGGGTATCCTTCTAATGAAAAATATAGCGAATGTGAACGCACGGATAATATAATATGTTTTAACCACTTGCATTAGACCTTGAAAAGAAAGAACATTTATGGCTCAAATGCATCGCTGGAAGGGCGGGCACTCTCATGCCCAAGGGTAACAATAGGTACAGGCAATGTGACGTATGGGTAAACATGTTGGCGGCAGCCCGCTGAAGGGTTAATTCGGGTGTGTTGACATGTTTACCCTGTGAAAAACCGATGGTATACCCGTGCCCAACAGAGCAGATATAACTTACCTTTGCCATGTAACGCTGAAAATTTGAAGCAGCATAACTTACACAATGCCCGAAAGTCCCCTTTTGTCACTTTGACGTCATCGTAACGAAAATCGTAATCGCGCACTGTCATGTCGATCTAAAACACAATCATCACAACGCAATATCATCTCCGATATCTTCTCTGATGACTGTGCAGCACAAATACAGCCCGAACGGCGTAATGGTTCGAGTAGAAACGCTAGCAGCAACGGTTGCCACTTGCTGCCATCCTTCCCTCGACTGCTGCCATCCCTCAGCAATTGCTGCTAAAGAAAGGAAAGCTTGAGCAGCAACCGAGGGGAGGATGGCAGCAAGTGGGAACCGTTGCTGCTAGCGTTTCTACTCGAACCATTTCGCCGTTCGGGATGCGTTCGTGCTGCACAGTTATCAGAGTTATTTCACGCCGAAATTCACGGCGCATAAGTGGCAGGCGATCGGAACGTTAGCAATGCTATTGGATAGCTTGTTCCTTATATTTTATGTAGAAAAAGTCAATTTTCTCGTTGATTTTTTGGCGATTTGTTGCTGATGTGCGGACAATCACAAGTGCATGTGTGGTTTTGAATAATGACAAGGAATGGAACCGATGACGGAACACCACCTTGTGGGACACCGGTAGCGCAGGTGTAACGTTCTGAGGAACAGTTTCCCACTTCCACTCACATTTTTCTACTACGATACATTTTTCTACCTAATCAAATTTAATAATGGTGCTTCAATGTCCAAGTTTTTGTGTTTGGGAAGTACTTTTTCATGATTAACTTTAAGAAATTGTTTTGAAAAACACCGCGATGGGTGCTGTCTCTTCTGTACGATTGGTTCACTAGAAGACTTCTCAGCGCTGTTTGGGGTCCTGCTATTTCAAGTCCATTTTCCACGCCAAGTTCATCACCCTTTCCGACAAAGAGGCCTACTTTACACAAGCGGGGTTGGGATATCTTCTTTGTATTTCAAGAATTTTTGAAAATAAATTATATAAAATTGGAGGCCTTCAGATTTTTCGACTCGCAGAAACCCGATTTGTGGAGGGATGAGATCAAAACACGTTACATGGAACGTTAGAGTTTGGTCTGGATTCCTGACATTAGCATTCCAACCGAGCAATGCCTTATTTATTTATTTATTCATTGAATAGGCTCATAGGCGTGCACGACAATGTCAGAAACGAAAGCAGATAAAAACAGGAACAGATCCACCAAACTAAGCATACCAAAACGTCAAACGAAGGAGACGCAGGGGCGTTGGAAAAAAAAGTGGAGTCTCCGTCGTTTTGGGGACCCAGACGGAAAATAAGATTAATAAAAATTTCAATAAATAAATTAAATAATAAATAATCAATAAAAATTATATTAAAAATAATAATAGAAATGAACAAATAGAAATATAGAAATAAACTAGTACAAGATTTTCATTTGTATTGTAAAGTAATTTCAAAAATTTGGCAACTCATTCTTGGAGCCCCCCCCCCTCCCCCTGCATCTGCCACTGCGAGACCGCTCGTATGCTGCTGGTGGTCTTGAAGCTGTTTTCAGAGTTTGGAAATAAATCATCTTCTTGTGTATTTTGATAGTGGATGGGAATAGAGCACGGTCGCGGTCAGTCCTGCTGTTATAATGAGGGGCAGTGAGGACTTGAGCTTTTCCCACACTGTAGAGGTAAAGTGGGGGGGGGGGCGGCGTTCTTAATAGATGAAATTTGGACATGCACAAGTTGGATTTCTTGACTTTATCATCATTTTGAACTTTCGCATGTTGGATTTAGGGCAATTTATACTGGATGCGTGCGACTAACGCACGTGCGTCTATATGATGGAGAATAGGTCCCAGTCGCGTCGCAGTCGCAGATCAGACGCACGCGTTTGCGACGTCGCATCTGCCGTGCATTCTCTTTAATGAGGATTTGCATGCCGCGTTGACCGGTCTTTACGAGAAGTCCTTCGCAAATGGATGCGCGCGCCTGACGCGCGACTAACGCGAGCAACTAGCATAAAATTCCCTTTTCTTGACTGCATCAATAGAGGAGCGGGGATCGGGCATATAGGACTGTGAATGATTGAATGAGTACTATAACTTTTAGATATACTAGCAACTCGAGATCAGAGTTTTGAAAAGTTGTAAGTCGAAAGATAGAACGTTCAGAAAAGTGAAGGTCGTATAACCCTGAGTGAAAAAAACCAGTATATTGTATGGCTTTCTAACTTTGGAATGCTGAATTGCGTGGAATTTAAAGTGATTAGTTAGAATATATCAATTTATTCTGTATTTATTTAGTCAACACTCTACATGTTACGCTGTGAACCACTGTCCCATTTTAGTTACAAAAGTGATCCTCTCACGGGAAACAGGCGGAGGTAGTCCATTTTCGCCGTATGACCAGCAAATATTTGCACAAGCTTTTTTCTCACGATCACCAACACCCACGGACAATATGCGCATGTCCACTTTCGCTCATTGTATACCCCCGTTTCCCTACTAAGCAAATCATAGCAAAATCTTTGCTCCTATTCAAATCAATACTCTATTTAAACAATGTGGTCCCGAAACAAAAAGTGGGTTGTTCTACTTCTATTATCTTTGCCTTTTTTTAAAAGTTTTATCTGAAAAACTCAAGGGCGGCTGCACTGCTCATGGATATGCTCGAGGACCGTCTTGACACCGACGCGCTTGTAAGTCAAATTCGGAGAAACCACAGCAGAACGAGGAGCTGGCGAACAGAAGAAGAGAGGAAGACGTCCGAGAGTGAGCAGAATACTGTACAGATGTGTGATCTCTTTTACATGTTCGTCACATTTTATGATAAATGTTCATAGGAAAATGGTTCTTGAAATACTTCTGTTATTCACGGTTCGCAAAAAAAGACACGTGATTGTTTATTGTTCGTACTTATTGTGGGACCACATGCATAATTGAGATTACCCAGAGTAAATGCGTTGACACTGCACAAATATGCGCATCGTTAACACGGACGTGAGTACGTTTACCCTGGGTAATCCCAGTGATGCGTGTGGCATGTGCTGTGTAGGGAAAACAAAAATGAATTGAAATAATGGATGAGAACTGCGGTTTTTTCATAGTTATACAGGTCGGATTCTATTAACGTGGTTGGACTGAATTCCACTTCAGCAAGAAAAAAAATTACTATAGAAATACAATTGAACACTTTTGGCCAACGACACTCCAGTGAACGTATGTAAATACAGGGCGGCTGAGAAATGCTGGGAGTCACTTGCGAGTCTAACAACTTTTATAAAATGGGTTGGACCTCTGAGATGTCATTCTTGAGGAGTCAGAGGGGCAAGAAGGAGCCCTCTAAGAACTTTGGGCCCAAGGTAAGGCGAGAGCGACGCGATTGAATCGTATCGCCCAGTATGGTCGCTGCGATAGACAATCGCACAGCAGTTCTCATTTGTAACCGGAATGAAGCAATTTATAGATGCGTGCGTGCGTAATGTATAACATTGCCTATTTCACGGAGAACAGGCAGCATCTCTGATGCAAACCTGACTCAGATGAAACACTACCGCTTGCAGCGTCACAGCTATTTGAAGGAGATCTTATTCATGTTGCATCACGCCGCGTTTACAGGTGTTTTCGAAAAATCTTTGGCGAGTGGTAGCGTCCGACGCACGCACAACGCACCCAAGGTAAATTCCCGTAAACTCTAGAGGGAAGGAGTGAGAGACGCAGATATCATGCTTGGCTTCTGGGTACCCCTTTTCCTTAGTCGTTAGCAAAATGAAGACCCTTCGCGTAAAATATATTTTGTCGGTGCGCCATCCAGCGGCGTGCGTCTATACTTCATCGCGAGGATACTGTCGCACACACGCAGATTGTTAACAGGCAGCTGGTGTCGTCTGGAATCATGCGAATACTCGTAGCGGTAACAGGTAGCTTTCCTCGCACACCTACGTCCCGGATCCCGTCGTGTGCTTTCTCTACTTCTCGCCTCGAAAAATCTGCAATGGCTCAAATTTGCACCGCGTCTGCTAGCTGCCTCGATGCTAGGACTTTGTAGACGCTTGGTTCAGGAATTGCCGTTGTTTCAGCTCACATCCTACCTTAACTTTGTCATCGTCACATCGCGTCGCGCATGTTATGGCCACCATCGCCTCACGATGAAGTATAAACTCAGTCGTGCGTTTTGAACTCAGAGAGGTCCATGCGGTGGAACAATGCTAGCGGCACAATAGTGGAGCCTTGTCAGGACAAACTTTATACGAGTCCTAGATGAGAAATGAATTGCTTTCATAAAAAGATTCTCGGGCGTCACTATAAACGGATAAAGAGCACAAAATAACTTACGGGTTTAATGCCGCGCTCTCTTTCTTCCATCCGTTGCTTTTCAAACCATTCTTTTATGAAAAATTTTCTTTCATACCTCGACTTCTCGGCCAGTATCATGCGAACACGATCTGAAAAAGAAATCCATCAGATGGGCCGTATTGCCGCTCTTTTTTATGCATACAAGTGGTGAGTACCGCTGAATAATGGCTGCTAAGCAATTTGATTCGGTTTGAAAATCAGGGGATCTTACACTCGAGAGCCTTACACAAACTGCATAAAACTTATACTCTGGAGCTTCGGCTTCAGAACGCGAGAGATTCTGAGCCTAAGTGCTCAGTGTTTGCTAAACAGCAGTGAGTTTGTCGTAGAGGTACTACATAGAACGACCTTTAAACCTCAAAACCTCCTGCCCCAATTCTGAAGAATTCATACCACTTCCGGGCCTGTACCCAACATATTGAGGGCTAGACGGCATATCTAGCTCCGCTCGAGTGTTTTATACCACAAACTATTTCGCACTAGTGCCTACAACTGCCATAATCAAAACTTGAAGTGATCGACGTTAATCAATCCCAGTTTGTAGGATTGCGCCACGCATTCGACTTCACCTGACTTGTTAGCATCGTTGAGGCATTGAATGCGCATGTGCCATGTACGGTGACTTGCGGGGGAGGGGGGGGGGGTGATGGACCAAGTCAGTGCATCATCCTCCCAGACTCCTCTTCACTGAACCCGGAGGAATGGGATGCTTGGTTGGCCTTGGACACGTGTCGAACCATCGGTCGTGCGAGCGAGCAGTAGGCCTCTTAACACTGCTCCATAGTGTGTTTCACCGGGGAACATAGTTGTGAAGATATTAGAGAGCGAGAGAGCTCGAGAAATACTGCCGTATTCGCGGAGGCTGTCGAGAAGGGCACAAATTCTCAACTATCGTCGCTTTTGGAACGGACTATACACGCGCCTTACTGGTATAATTGTTTCATTCAAATGCTCACAATTAGGGTGATCAAATTCCCTGCAGGTGGTAAAGTAGGCGAAGCTAATCGAATGATATTTAGATGGACAATGTTGTCGCATTCGTGTTCAGTGCGTTTAAGGACTTCTCTAAACGTCGCTTTAGAGTGAAAAAAATTATTGGAATCGATATTCTGATATTTTCATGCTGACTTGTAATTATTTAGTGCTCAGCATATTAAGGAATCTCCCGAGACGTGTCTTCATCGACCTCCAGGCACAAGTGGCGGAAAAACAGTAAAATCTAGATACGAATCAAACAAAAAGCACTCAGGTACAGAAAGGTTGTGATATTTTTGCTCAGGGTATCGGAAAACCCCAAAAAGCATATTCCCGTGAACCCCTGTGCGAAAACAACAGAAAAAAATGGAAATGTCGGAGAGAGTTAGCACGAACTGTTAATGCAACATATAGTGGATCCTTGTTGGTCAGTTATCAATCAGCTAAATATGTATTGCACTGATATGAGTGGGTGTACGTACCCGCAGATACGCTTTTATCGAATATCCAAACCACATGAATATATTCGTCAGAGCACAAAATGAAAAGTTCAGTTCAGTGGACAGGCACTATTACCGTAATTTCTAACATCACATAAGGAAACCACCCTCTCTGAACTCAGGATAGGCAATGATGGCTGATTCGACGTTTGATAGTCGATGGTCACATACAGTGCACGGCAATGGCGGTGCCTATCTGCGGCCTCGAGAAGGACGCAGCGCGACCGCGCCGCGCGCGCCTGGATCGGTGTCGTCTGCCGCCGGAATGCTATTTCTAGGTTCTTTTCTTCCCGATTTGGTCGAGAATCCTTGAAATCTGGTAGAAAAGCTGGTAGAAATAGCATAACAGCAGCAGAAACATCGGTTACGGCGCGCGCGGCGCGGTTGCGCGACGTCCTTCTCGAGGCCGCGAATGGGCCGTTGACGTCCACTGTACATAGCTGATTGTCTTCAACATGGAAATGCTCGAGCCACACATTATCTTATGCCGGGAACCTACAGCAGGACCATTTGCTAACCGGAATGAACTTTTTTTCTTCGTTTTGTCTGAAAAAAAAGTATACTGGATATGGGTCTTGTCATGGGTAGTAGATTTATGGTCTGCTCACACCTTCATAACGTTCAAATGTCAGGATTCAACTTCAGATTTGTGCAAAAGCTTGCCAAAGAACTAAAGAAACGCAAATATGTACTCACGTCTAGAGTATGCATAGGCAACTACGACGAGAATCCACAACAATGGTGTGGCTGTGAAGGTGACTGGTTGCGTGAGCTTCTTTTCCACTAATATTTTGAAGATGCACTAGAAAATACATGAACTAAGTGTTTTTCCCTTGGTAAGGGACAAAGATCAACTATTGGATGGTTCTCATTGACTATTTTTATTAAAGTACAGGTGTTCAAGCTATGTCACCAAGGATAGGAATTTTGTCAGCATACGCTCAGAAAATTAACTTTCTTAAGATAATAAGTTTCTTCAAGCGCTACCTTCTGGTGTTCAGTTGAGAATACTGCTTTATTTCAAGATGAAACAAGAGTTTCCGATAACTCGCAAAGAATTTTACAGAGTTGTTTGTTGCCGTGAGAAAATGTTTTTTTTTTCGATTTCACCGTTCAATGGAAAAGTAGAGGTTCCTCCAACGACATAGAAAAAGTTAGTAATGTGAAAATCTCGAAGAACTTTCCAGTCTTACATATTTTTTCCTCGGGGGAAAATTCCACCTAAGCATGCATTCTTCGTGACATAAGGAGCGAAGATCCTCAGTGATACATCATTTCATTAATTGTTAAATGCTCGCTCAAAGGTCATGCAAAATATTTCTCAGTCTTTACGGCCCTGGGTTTGTCCATCTCCTACCCGACATTCCCGTTCAAGTGAATTGAAGGCCTACCTAATACTAGCACGGGGAAACTAGTAACATAACTACAAGCTTCGAGATTAGAGAAATTTTCAGAAGAACCCACCGGAGCAACAGCAGTGTCACCGAAGTTTGCTATGTATTTCCCATAATAATCTGGGTTCTCATATGACTGAAAGCACACTTAGTATTATGAAAGTCTTACTAGGACACTCGTGGGATCCGACCCCAGCACAAAAAGTTTTGGCTCCGCCCACTCCCATGGAAGAGGCGACCTGCTATGTTCCACCCCCACCTACCAATATGAACTGTCGGACGGGCTCTGTTCCACCCCCGCGTATCAGTTTACATGCATTCACTTTTGGGGTTCGACCCCAGCACGAAAGGTTTTGACGATACTATGTTGGCTAGACATGTTGCTGGTACTGATTCAAAGGTATATAAGCCGACTGGTGTGGAAGCCTCAGTCTAGTCTCCACTTAGGCGGACACTGAGAAACCCCACGGGACTTGTCTGGCCGGCTGACGCTCGGTGGGAAATCGGTGAGACTTGATGCGTGGGATGCGGTCGCGTACGAACGCAGCGCTAATGTAAAAATCCGCCGCGTGACCGCGGGACCCACGGGCGCCGGCGCACAAAGCGCGTGCGCGTCCATGCATTCTACGTGCATTTTTACTTCCCGCTCACTATCGGAGAGCGATAGCGTGCTATAATGTGAACGTGCAAGGACACGTCTAACACGAAGTGACATGTAAGGGGGCGAACAGAGCACGTCCTGCAGAGAACTTGGCAAGTGATACGTGGGAGAGGAGCACAGCACGTGAGAGGTGGAACGTTCGAGCCCAGGTGTAAGTGGGCCCGAACCCCTGCTGGGGTGGAACCCCACGAATGCCTGAGTAGTTTTGAAATTCATAAAGTAACCCACAAAAACAAATGGAATAACTTCAAAAGCGATGATGACTATAAGCCACTGCATGTTGTGGAAGGATGGAAAGAAGTGATTTTGTGCAGCGCTAATAAAAAATGTTTACGAAATGATGTGAGATAATCCTCCATTGCTGTTTGGAATTGCAATGATTACAGTCGATCCAAAATACAGTGGCGATTGGGATTCCCACCTCGAACTATAGCTCCATAATTTATAGGAAACTTGAATATTTAGGCCAAAAATTATAGAACAACAGCTAATGGATTATTGGACACTTACCGCTCGCGCGCGTCAGGCCCCCGTACGACAGTATAAACAAAACTGCTGTTTCAGGTCTTTTCTCAGAAAGACAGTTCAGCCTCGATCTAAAGTGATCTAAAAGATGTCGAGGTGAGGTGGGGCAGCTTCTGAACCACGGATGGCTGTTTTGGAATGAGTTCAAAAGCACAAAACGGCCTAATGCTGCTCGCGCGGGTGGTAAGAGTACGTAGACGCAACAAATGAGTTACTACGGAAAAAGACATGCATGGCTGTTTCCAAAAAAAGAACATCAGAAAATATCGCTTCAGTGCGCCTACTATGGCTCAAGCAGGTAAAAAAAAAACTAGATTGTTAACAATGCGTACCAGCCTAATCAGCGCTGGGCTTCTTTGCTAGCTTCTAGTGCTTTCCAAAGGCTTCTTTTCGAGTGCATTTGTGAGAAATTTATTCACCTCATCATCAATATCTCGTGAAATGGAAAATGACGAAATCGAAGAGTAGACTGTCCAAAGACGAGTGTCGATGTCTACCCTAAGTGACATGTACGATAGAACGGGAGTTATGTATATCACGCTGAATCCATTGCTGCAGAGAAACGAGTCGCTACTCTAATATGTACTTTTAACAAAGGCAGCGGTAGAAATTCAGAGTAATTTCACAGGGTCATCAGGTCAAAGAGGTAATTGTTATGCCTTCCAATAATACGTCTTAAAGTATTCCCAGACCTCGCTAGTTCAAAATGAGTAAAAATGAACCGGCGATATAAAAGATAAGGATCGTGGGAATAATGCGTATCGATCGCCACGTTACATCGTCATGGATCCGTGCCAAACGGAACTCATCGTCCGTATTCTCGAAGGTGTGCCCAAAATAAACTGGCGTGTGAGTGATGTGGAAACTATGCCCATCGATCGCTGCTCCACATCGCCAGGAAATCTAAAAACCGCGTTTTGCACCGGTATGCGTGGGTTTTGCATGACTTGAAAAATCGTGGGTTTTTCGCGGGTTTTGCATGGTATTAGGTTGTTGCGAAATTAATTGCCGAAGTGGACACACCAGTTCAAAGTGTTTTAGCTCGGCTCAAACACAATTTTTTTCATCGCTTCAGCAACCATTCAAGTCAGTAGATCCTCCCTGACAATTCTACGCCACCTACGTCTCTTTACGACCAGACTCCCTTCCCCTCTCCCTCTCCGTTTCTCCAATCCAATCTCGCTTATTCACTTTCTTCATAATCTCTAACAAGTAGAGAACAAGCAGTGGCTGCGCATTTTCCTATGTAAAGTGAGCGTCAATGGCGGTGCGTTTTCCACGGACGTGAGAAGTAGGCGGCGCGGCCGCGCCGATCGCGCTGAAATCGACGCTGTAGGGGTAAATCGGGGTTTTCCTGATAGTCCTTCATCATTTTTCATGTTAGGTATCAAGGAAACTAACTAGCTGTCAAGAAAACCCTATGGTTTGTTGCTGCGGAGGAGATTCTAGCCCGGACTGCCGCGTGCTCTTCGAGACCGTGGGAAACGGACCCCCATCGGATCCTACTGCAGCATTCATTGCGCGAGTGACTACCCACCTTCCTACCATGCCTTCCCCCTCAAACATCGTCCCACTCACCTTACCTAACCTCCCATACGACCCATTCTCATATCGGATGCTTGACCCTGATCCCTAAGAGTAGAAACTATTTCTACATATGGGGTTGGCAAGGCGCGCGTTGCGGTTGCGTCGCGCTGTTCCCGCTGTTGTTTTCGTTAGTAGAGCATGGATGAAGCATGAACTGTTGATGTATAGCATGAACATTACACATGTCTTTGGCCACTACACTAGAAAACTCTGACAGTTATTTCCTACTTCTTATCCATACCTTCCAACTCTGCGACTCTATGTCAACTGCTTTCGAACCAATTCAATTCTTTGATCACGGCTATCACATCCGTTTGGTACCATGATCCCGTTTTCAAATCTCACGGTAAGAGTACTGTATCACATTGGGAGAAGATGCCGGTTTCGTTAAGGAAATGGCAAATTCATGGGATTTAATGTTGATATTCGTAATCAGCACATGAAATAACCCTCCATACATAGTTGTGGAGGATTATGTGAGTTTCGATATTCATATGCTATTGTACACGTACGATGACTGAAAGTAGAGATCATTTCGACATATTCAATTCGGCTCCTTGGCAAATGCCAAGGCTGGCAGCGTTCATCGCTGGACCCACACACTCACGAACGCTACGGTCTTTCGAACAATGTGTTGGGGAAGAGCTTGGAATAGATTGCAGGTCCAGTTGAACAACTTTCCGTACCCTATTAGTGCTCTATTATTCTACCAGTGTTCTACTGTTGTCGTCACATTGTGGGTATTCCAACGTGCATTGCTAATTTGTTCAAGGATTTTCAACGATTTTAGATTTTAGCACGCTCAAATTCAGTCTGGTACTTAGTCGGAATGCCCACAGTGCGATAAAGACAAGAATAGAACACTGACAAAATAATGGAGCAGTGACAGGGGACGGAAAGGAAAGTTGTTCAACCGAACCAGCTACATATTCCAACAAACTCTTCCCCAACACAATGTTTAAAGATCCGCAGCATTCGTGAGTACATGGGTCCAGCGACGAAAGTCGCCAGCCTTACCTTTCCGACAAGGAGCCGAATCAAATATGTAGAAATAGTCTCTACTATGATAGAGAGAGTGGAGTTACCGTACAAAGTGGATGCAATATTCATGTTCAGCACCTGAAATAACCCCCCACCCTGAATAGTTTCAGCCAAAAGGATTTTCTTTTAAATTTTAGGCCCGCGAATGTGGAGCAGTGTCCAATTTAATCCTCCTAGGCAAAGTTTCAGTAGGATTTTGGTTCTGAGAATTTGGGCAGAAAGGGTGGAATAGTGCCGTACCACCAGATATTCCTAGACCTTCAATTTCAATCTCTGTAGATCTCTGAAGTAAACAGATCTGGTCTCCATTCCGTTTTCTTCCGTTTTGACAATGCACTTATCCTATTCAACGAAAATTTGTCTAATTTCTAGGAAGTAGATATATATGGTCTATAAGCTCACAGAGGGCGCCTGATCCGACTTTGTCTCCAATTACGACTTTGTTCGCAGAATGCATCTGGAAGGAGATTTTAGCGAATAGCACTAGGGAAACATGAGAATGAAAGGAGTCACAACATATGCATATCAAAAAAGTGTAAAAAGAACAGATCAGTTAGTCGAAAAATGATGAGGTCGTAGTTGCAGACAAAGTCGGATTGAGCGCCCTCTTTGAGCTAATAGACTCTACACATTTGCTACCGTTTTGTTTCGTCGTTTATGTTTCCTTGTTTGCGACGTCAATAATTACTGGTATCTGCCCGAGGCTCAACATTAATAGCCATACTTGATACAAGTGCTCCGACTCGCCTCCGGCGAGTCTCGCACTTGCCCGCTTCGCGGGACCTTGGTACTCAGCTACCTTTACTTTCCATCCGTCAAAACGGATGAAGCATACAGCTGCGAAGCTCGCCGTAAGCGAGTCGGAGCACTTGTTGTATATAATTGATGTTTGCATCATTCTTTCGTTAAATGTGTCCAGATGATTCACTCAGAATCGATCGAAACGTAGCGCACTCGGAAAGGAGTGAGTATTTGCGCTATTCAACTTTACATAGCCCCAAAATCTTCAAAAAAAATTTTGGCTGAAACTTCACGTAGGGGGGTTATTCGAGGTGCTGAACACGAACATCGTATAAATTTTGCAGATAACCCCATCTTTTAATGGTTACGGTAGATGTACTGTAGATATGGTACTTCAAGGAACCCTCTCAAATTTTGCGCAGTGGGGTTTTTTGACGCCGACGACGAAAACCACCATTATTTTTGCAAGCCACCTCCGTTTTCTACCCGATATCGGCATTTTCTCTCAATTTCCTACCGTACACCTACCGTAACCCATGCAAAAATGGGGTTATGGTGCAAAATGGATACGATATTCGTGCTCAGCACCTCAGACAACCCCCTCCCCCTCTATGGAAAGTCCCAGCCAAAAAAATCTTTGAAGATTTTGGGGCCAGTAAAGTTGAGTAGTGCCGTGATTATTCGTCCATTCGTCCACTCACAGAAAGAAGTTAAGCGGTATGCTTGTGCACTCTAAATCATGTTGCTATAGCAAGTTGGTATATATAGGTGTACTAAAACTGTGTTGCTTTGGTTATCGCCTAGTCTTGCATAGGAAAATAAATTCCCCACCCAACCCCTTCCAAAACTCTTGATTGCACACGGAGAGACCCCCAAGGATTCAGTCACTGAGCACAACTCTTCCTTGTTTTTCTCGTTGTAGACGAAAAGATTCGCACATGAAACCTATACCGTTCGACTCAGAATTGTGCCCTGCAAAAATCATTGTCATTTAAGAGAAGCGCGGCGAAGCTGCGCTTCGCATGAATGAGTTTTACTATATAGTGATGGGGATAGGGGGCCAAAAATCGATAAAATCGTTTTTCTCGGAAACGGCAAAAGACCCTGACGTTGCACAGGAGGGCACAATTCTGAGTCGAACGGTATAGGTTTCATGTGTGTTTGTCCTCTGGATCGTGAGATATAAGCGATTACAGACAAACACACAAACAGATGAGTTTTACTATATAGTGATGTTGTGAGTGTGTAGGCGAATCTAGTACAGTGCCGTAGATGCTGAGATCACACGTGGCGTCCTGCCGGCGATCGATACTCAACCGGTTGGCTGCGGGAACGCTGCCAGCAGGACGCCACGTGTGATCTCAGGCGGCGCGGAAGGAGGAAGATCCGGATCTACGGCACTGTATGCACATTTATATCATTCGTTGTGTTATCGCTCTCGAACACTTGCCAACACTTATTGTTTGTGGTAAGAAGCAGCAGTAGCGAGCACGGCGCGACTTGACTGCGACGCACACCTTGTCAGCCCCATAACCGGGTCGAGATACCGGGGTTCGGGTCCTTGACGGTCCTGATGAGGTGTGACACACTTGAACACTCGACATTTTCCTCTTCACAAGAGCAGTTTAGTCACATGACCCTGAGCAGTTTAGTCGCATGACCCTGAAAACCTGAAAACAGGGAACTCCCGTGCCGAGACCCGGTTACGGGGCTCCTGGCGCGTGTGTCGCATCCCATTCTTTCCCACATTGGTATCACTGAGTCCTTTAGCACCAGTGATAGTCTTGTCTTTCCTTCAAGAAAATCGATCATGATAATGAAAATAGGTTATCATGATGCTTGTCTTCCTTCTCACAATAATTTTTTTGAAGTTTTTGCTCAAGAACTTGCGAAAGCATAAGCTTGTTCGAACAGGTTAATTTTGATCTGTAGGAATGTGATAGTTACATGCAGCACTAATACTGAGTGTACAGTCTATTAGCTCACAGAGGGCGCCTGATCCGATGTTGGCCGCAACTACGACCTCATCGCTTTTTCGGCTAAATGATCTATTTTTCGTATTTTTTTGATATGCGTGTGGTGTGATTCCTCCCATTCTGATGTGTCCTTACTGCCATTCGCTAAAATTTCCTTCCAGACGCATTCCGCGGGCAAAGTCGCAATTGCAGACAAAGTTGGATCAGGCGCCCTCTGTGAGCTACAGGGCATTCATCTCGCACTCGGTATTGCTTGAACGCATGCGTTCCACGTACTCCTCATCAATTTCGGGGCATTTTAACATGTCAGATAGCTATAAAGCACTGCCAACAAGGCAGAACGTGGGCGACTTGCCAAAAGCACCTCTGCACTCTCCACGTAGGATTTCACGCGTACCGAGTCGTTTCTGAACCTCCTTTAATAGACCATACAGGGGAAGTCAATCACGATCACTATTCTCTCGGTCTGGAACGATGATGCTCCGACGAGGAAGAGGACGCACTCTTATTGTGAGTGGTTTTTGTTTTAGGAGCGTTGAGGGGCTTGCAGGCTTTTGCCGCGGCGACAGGGAGATACGGTATATGCCATACGATCCAAAGGCTGTGTACGATGCGCGCGGCCTCTGCGTAACGGCTGCCGTAATTGGGTCAGCTCTGCTGTGGTGGCGGTCATGAACAACGATAGGTCGTGACAGCTGCCAGCTGCACCGCGCATCCCATGTAAAAGCCTAGCTCACCCTCTACAAAGGATCGAATGCTTTATTTGATTCAGGGCTAGACTAGATGAAGTTTTTGTGGTTCTTGGGGCAAAGAGATAATAACTTGAACTGATTCATTGTCATATTGCAAAGGAAAGTAGTGATCCATTGTCACATCTCAATGAAAAGTAGTGACTCATTGTCAAATTTCAATGAAAATTAAGCTTTGAAAGTCGAAAATTATGCTTTCGACCGGTAAAATTTCGTTTTAAGGGGTCATAACCTACTTCAGTAAAAGCAGACAATTGACAAAAACGTGACTATAGCGCCTGTGAATCTCTGTCAGTTATCTAGGGGTGGGGCTACAATTGCATGGGATATTGACACACTTGTTCATAAAATCCAACTATTACCAGCTATTGTTCTTCCTGGCATACATCCGCTCTGCTGCTATCGAAGTCGATAGGATATGATTGAGAGGATCACAAACTTGAAAACTTTCCACATGCTTATGAACATTTCCATGGATATTCATGTTCAACTACAAGAATGAAATAGATGCATCATCTCATTTGTTGTCATCTTTTGTTTTTGGAGTTCTCGAGGACACACCAATCTTTCAAAGCGTTGATCGAGCATTTTTCAAGCAGGTGCATGTACATATTCAGTTACTGGTTTGCTTTTTATCCTACCGTAGGAATCTCCGGAAATGAATAACAATAAAATAGTGTCATACAAAACGGTTGTCATATTCGTGTTAGCGTATTGACATACCCCAGTAGCCAAGTCTTCCCCACCCCCGGGGCAAAATTCGCGAAAAATCAATAAAATCGATAAATCGATAGTGTCATACAAAACGGTTGTCATATTCGTGTTCAGCGTATTGACATACCCCAGTAGCCATGTCTTCACCGCCCCCGGAGCAAAATTAGCGAAAAATCGATAAAATCGATATAGGCGATAAACCCGGGTGCAAAGTAGACTAAAACCTCCGCCGGCCCTTAAGGTACACGTGTGCAAAGTTTGGTCCCGATCGGTTAACCCTCCGCGATTTCTATTCGTTACATACATACACACATACGCACACACATACATACAGACTTTCATTTTTATATATACAGATTACAAATCATTTTGCTGTGCACTTTTCCACTGCTAATTAGCATATAGACTAGATGGCATACCCGGCTTCGCTCGGGTGTTTTACAACCCCGGCTTTCTCACATTGATGAGGACAATTGACATTGCTGATAAAATCATTGCAAGTACCCTTAATTTTGGTGGTGAGCACATTAGCCATGCCCAAGTAACCCTTCCCCTCCGTAAGCGAAACGTCAGTAGAGTTATTTCGATGACAAGTTCGTGGAAAACAGTTGCCATATTCGTACTCAGGTGTTTATCGTGTTCGATTGATCCCGTAAGCACATTTTGCCCCTTTTCAGAAACAGGAAAAGAACAGAAGACATTAATGAATTGATATATTCGTGCAGAAGAATTGTCGTATTTGTGTTCAGCATATTGAAAAATCCCTGTAGACACGTCTCCACCCACCCACGGGCCAAAAATCGATATTTCGTGCAAAACGGTCATCATATTCGTGTTCAGCGCACTGGAAAACCACAGTACACATGTCCTTGCCTGTCTCCACACGAAAATGAAGAAAAACCGATAAAATCGATAAATCGGCAATTCGTGCAAAATGGTTGTCATGTTCGTATTCAGCGCATCGGCGAACCCCAAAAGACATGTGTCTAGCGCCCCAGGGGCAAGGATAGCATAAAATCGATAAATCGATAATTTCGTGCAGAACGGTTATCATGTTCGTGTTCAGCGCATTAACAAACCCCAGTAGGCATATCCTCTGATGCAACGCTCAATTGAAGCCCGTAGACAAAGAGGAGGTTCGGTGTCGAAAATGTGAGTGGTATGCGCTCAAAGTCAGTAATGTCCTTGTTCTATAGGTCCAAAGGGATACAAACAGTCGATCCATGGTAGGCGAGAAGAAAATAGAAACGGAAGATGGAAGACACACGATTTTCGATTCTGCCTTGAACTCTGTCCGGAAAAGCTTAAATAAATCCGTCATACTTTACAACAAACAAGGATTCGGTGAAGGTGAAGCTCAAATTTAGCTGTTTACCACTGAAAGCGGATCATCTAGATTTTTTAAGACGTTTTCAAGGCGACTATGGAGACTTGTGAAGAAATCGATTTTCTTGCAGAGGAAGGGATAGCAAATGTTTTCAAGTTTGGCCAGGGGATTGAGATCCATTTTATTTCGCTTTTCAAACGAAGGAGCTTTCTTGAGCTTTTCGCGGACCATATTAGGAGGAACAGGTATGATTTCCTTATTTTAAAGTTGAATTTAGTTTAGGAGCAAGAAACTGGTTCAAATTTTCAGGGTCTCTTCAATTACTGCGCAGTGCCACCCACTGTCAAAATTGGGGCAATCCTTTAAGTGCTCAATGAAATGTAAGTATCACCTTTGACAAGAATTAGATGGTAATGCTAAGTTTACAGGGACATTTGAAAAAATTGGTGGTAATGAGGAAGAAGAGGTCGAGCCAGTAGCGAAGAAGTCTAGAAGCGAAAAAACTGCTGATGCATCCGATGATTGCGAAAGGAACAGCCCAAGGAGCTTCGTTCAAATGCTGCGAAGTTTCTGCGAGTCTCACATGCGAGGACAGGACGTTTAGCTTCTGTTTGTAGATTGAGTACGTTAGGTCCTGTTTGTTGGTAAATTGTTGTTTCACCTTTTGTTTATCGGCAACTTGTTTTCTTAGACTGCTCTACTTTCCTGTTAGAAATCGTTTGCGGTGTCTTCTCTTATATCAAGATATCCTGGGCAAAGGTATCATATGCGCTTTGAACCATCTTCTTTGTTCGAAATGTGTTATGCTAAATTGTTTTGTTTTGTTCGCAGAAGTTATTATGTGGTGTTTTTTTTTCATATTGTTATTTTTACGGGATGTTTTTCACCTTTTTGTTCAGTTGCGCGTGCAAACACCTTGTTTCTAAAATGACATTCATAAAGTTTGCTCAGCTATAGAATTGTGTATTTGGGTTGAATGATCTGCGGCTGTTTCCGTACTATCAAAGTTTTACTGGAATCCTATTCATACCGCAATGCTGGGGGAATATGAAGTGCTTCAGATGTCGTCATTGATGTCCTACGCCTCCATCGAGTCTTTCTTTGACAGCGTCCACAACTTGCAGGACGGGAATGTAGGTTCTCTGTATAGGTTCTCTGTATGGGAATCTGTATAATGATCTTCGAAATTTTTGCAGGAAGACACTGAGGGCAGAAGTTACGACCCGAGGGTTTGTTTTAGTTTCCAAGTATAATTTTCTTATACTGTGGTTTGAATGGTTGTTTTAGGTCGAGGAAGTGATACAAGAGAGCAAAGGACTACTTGGAAATGAGAAGAGGGAGTTCCTCCACAGATGAATGGAAAAAACCAAGGTACAAGGCATTTACCAGTTTACTAAGAGTGAATATTATGCAGGGAACATCAATCACGATAACTACTCCCGCAGCTTGGAGCGCCGCAGCAAGCAAGCGGCGCTGTGAGACAGTATCTCAAAATCCACAGCTTCCAGCTGCGCCACGTTGGTGGTGCCACGCTCCAGGCGGCTGGAGTAGTTATCGTGATTGACGCACCCTGTACTGATCAATCGCATTTCACGCTGATCCATATTAATTGCGGGGACGTTTTAACATGCCAGACAAATGATAATGACCGTGGCAAGCAATCTTGAACGTGTACTACTCGTCTAAAGCACTTTCGGGGTTTCTACACCAATATTCACTGCGTTCTGAACCGCCTGTACAGTCTGTTCATTCTGAGAGCGTGTATATCGTAGCTGCGGAGCTGCGGCATCAGGTCAAGCAGCTTGGTCTGTGAAACAGCTGACCCGCCATCAATTCTACTTCCCCCAAAGAGTTTCATCGCCTGCTGTCTTCTATATTCAAGAAAGAATAATTAAGACAGGAAATAAGTGATAGAACATAGTGAAGACGCTGCATTGATCGTGGGTCAGATGTCTCACCTATATACCCTGCTGTGTGTTTCAGTGCCAGCAGCGCGTCTGCTACGACATACGCCCTCTCCGATTATCCTGTAGTGACCATTCGTGCGCGTCAGTCCCTGGAAGTACGGTGTGTAGGAAACCACCATTCTGAAACTTCTCGAATCGGATAGTCGAAATAGTTGAGCTTCGAACTAAGATGATCAATAAGGTGATAAAGTGAATTGAGAAGCCTTTTGAACTGCATATGGCTGTATTTTCCCAAACTGTTAAATGTAAAACGGCCTGACGCTAGGCGCATAGATGGTAAGTGTCCGTAGAAGTGCATTCTATAAGCGAATCGGCAATATGTCCAACTTTTTCTCCAACAGAGGAGTAGTGTTTCAGACCTATGGAATTCTTCCCCGCAAAGGATGAAATTCTATAGAATAAAAAGTGAAGAGGAGAAAAGAAAGAAGGAAGTGAAAGGCGGAACCAAATGTGCTGATAGGAAATCATGCAGAAGTATGGAGCCGAAAAAAGAAAAACTTAGAACGAAAAAAGCATCAGCTAAGAATGTTAGTGTGACTGAATAGAAATGTGTTTTATTGCTATTCCAACGACAAGCTTTTTCGTTCAAAATAGGGTAGAATTGATTGTTGGCCTGTTAACAAGAGTTACCTCAGGATGTTTTGATACTTCATGTTATTTTTACATGATGTTTTCTCATTTCTTACCTTATTGTTAAAGTATCAGGTTTACAACTGTATAATTCAGGTTGATTGATTGTGGTTGTTTCCATAATATCAAAGATTTGTTCGAATTTTATTCTTGTATGCAGCGAAGTCCGCTATATGGCATGTGGACAGAAGACATCATCTGCCGCGCGCACCCCGAGCGCCGCGGTTTTTTGCCCTAAAACTATCTCAGATGTGATGTGATAGTCACACTCAGCGGTAGCGCTAAGAGTATCCCCAGACTTCGCCAGTTCAAAATGAACCGGCGAATAAGAGATAGAGTTTGTGGAAATGATACTTATCGATTGCCATGTTACATCGCCATGGATCGCTGCCAAACGGAGGTCATCGCCAGTACTCTCGAAGACGTGCCCAAAATGAACTGGCGATGTGAGTGATCGCTACAGTGGAAACGATGCCTATCGATCGCCACGCCCCATTTATATTCATCCTTCTGACGTCTGGGGTCTCTTCATTCACTTTATCCATGTGGCGATAGCCGGCGGTCGTGGCCAAGTACTCTAAGGGTGCATTTGAGCAATTGGTTTACTGAGCGATTTACCAAATTTGTACAAAGGCAACTCTGTTGAAATAATATGAAATAGCGTATCCCAAATTGAGAGGATGAGTTCTACACACCAAATTGGCGCATATGAAATAACCATACTGGGCCATTACTGTCACAGTCTTTGGAACGTATCATACTAACGTAACTTACGGGGCCGCTAGTTAAGTTAGAAAAGATGACACAGCGGGTGAGACGCTGGTCATCTGTCAGATCGTGGGGTGTTCACTTCCTCACCTTTCTTGCCATGTCGATTGAAGTCAAATGTTTTGAAACTGTAGCATAGTGAGCCCCCATCCCTGCCCTCAAAGTCCAAATGGTTGGACCCGGATTAGGTTCCACGACTCTTCTCAACGCTTGATCGTCAGAGAACAACCTGTGGTCACGACCGTGGTTGCTTTGGGGATCAAAATCGACGAAAGAAAAATTTGCGACCGAATAGCTCACTGCCCATTTGGTAGGCGATTCGAAGCCAAAACAAATGCAAGATTACTGCAAGCATCGGACAAAGAGTGATCGACTTTGAAGTCATGAACCATTATCATCCGAAAATCACGTCGGCTCATGATTTGTTCGCGACTTCACAAAAACCCTCAGAAAAGAGCTAGCCAGAATATTCAAGAGCATTCGAAAGAGGAGGAAAAGCCCTATCAAGAGGTCCACATAGATTGGGCTGAAGTTGCTCAAATTGGGCAGAAGAGGAAGGTTCAAGTGAGCATACCCCAAAACGGCAATTAATTTCGCAACAACCTGATATTTGCATCGGATTTGGAGGCGCATGGGTTCTGCATGGGTATGCATGGGTTTTGCATGGATTTGAGCATAGCTGGAAACTATTGTGTGGAAAAACCGTGTTTTGCATAGGTGTGCATGGGTTTTGCATCGATACGGAGCGACCACCCACTTCACACATAACCAGACCCCTACATCCTGATTCCTACAAATTCCTCCAATCAATTTGATACGAAAAACATCAAGCAAGATGTTCCGCTCTTTTATTCACCCCATTAATGTCGATAGTGACTAAATCCTGATGAAATATCGCTAGGAAAATCAATATTACTGGGGTGCATAAGATGCAAAACCTCTATTGTGGTTTTATTCTTGTCACATGGAATTTACACGTAAAATAAGCGAAATCTTCTGGAAATTGGGCTTTACTCCACTTTAGGGATGTCAAAGTTTTCAAAACAATTTTCCTCCACGAAACTTTGTTAAGGGAGGGGTGGGGGTTTCTGACGTGATGAACACGAATATCGTGTTCAGTTTGTATCTTAACCATATTTTTGCAGGGTTACAGTAGGGTTACTGTAGACACGACGCATCCTGGAATTCGCTGAACTTTTGTAGGGGGGGGGGTTATTTGAGGTGCTGAACTAACATCGCATCCATTCTGTGCTGTAACTCCATTTTTGTGGATTACGTTAGGTTTACTGTAGAAATTTGACAAAAATTGACTATGTCGGCGGGAAAATGACATATCTGACTGATCAGTGATCATTTCTCTCACGTTTGAAGTCACTTTAACCATGTGGCGATCGCGACGACAGTCGGCTGTAGTGAAGATTCCCACGATCGCCGGCGAAATCTGGGGATATCCTATAAGCATCACCTAGTGGAACAGTAATCTTTGAACTTTGCCATTTTCTGGCAGCCCATTTCCCCATCCATCTGTTGGTGACTACGACAGTCCAGCGGCGAAAAGGTGCTCCGCATATCAAAAGACACCACTTTTCCCTTCGCAATTCTTCCTCTGAGGTGTTCCCGGGATTCTGTTCATGTTCTCGAGTTATTTTGGACTATGATTCTGCTCGAGTTCCTTTCCCTTGACTCTGTCGTTCCTCCACCACATTTTTAGAATCCTTTTCCGCTACTATTCCTCTGCGTAGAATGTACGTTTTCGTATAATTTACTCATTTACTAAATACATTTCACAATGTGACGATGCGCCCTCTCTGAAACAGCATTTAAGATATAAAACAAAACATGCTTTTGGAAGCGTTCAGAAGTTGTTCCGAAAAACAAGTGATTTAGTTGAGCTCGCAGTTCGGTAATCTATTCAGGGAGTTATGTGTAGCGTGATTGAAGGAGGTATTTGTTGATAGAATTGAAGTTCATGCAATTCGAAACCTTGCATGTAGCCGATCTTCGCGCTTTTCTTAGGTTATTCGGCGTAACAGCACTATTGACCACAGCTATAACTGTTCACTTCTCATATTTGCTCACTTGAAGGAACACAACTACGGTGATTTTTGCGTTGTTCTCACCAAATCTCGATGCTCTAAGTACGTCTTTATGTTCTTATCCATGAGAGCTGTTTTGACACCTGACTATATGTAGTTCCTTCAGACTAGACCATTTCGAGTAAGCAGCTGAATTTTACTGCTGTCAGCACACTTAGCAAAATGCGAGCAGGGTGTTGATCAACGGTTATTTCCGGGAATGACACCCAGACAATTTAGTAATGCTAATAAAGAGTATGCGCCCGACAATAACGCGAGTCAGCCGTTTGGAGCGGGAGGAGGGTGTTCAGACGTCGAGACGTTATACAGCTCGGTCAATTGCAGTTCCGTTCCATGTGAGTATAAAAAGGCGGAGGTGGTCCCACCCATGTAGCACTCTTAGCCACCCATGGAGCGCTGCTTCTAATCGCTCCTCCGGTTTTTTGTTCCTGGAGCTTTTATCTGAATGCTGAAGTCCGGGTGTGTATCATCGTGAGGGAAAACGAGGAGGACCTTCCCGCCCTCCACGTTCTACTCGTCTTCTATCGCATTCAAATTTTGCATGCACATGTATAGTGGAATCGCGCGCGAAGGAAACGAGTCAGCCGTTTGGAGCGGGAGGAGGATTTGAACGAACCAGTCGCAGAAATGCACCACGCCCCGTTTTCCCGCACGATGATACACACCCCTGAAGTCCATCTAAACCAGCGAAACTTTCGCGAGTAGAGAAGCAAGTAAGGTATTCATATGTGTTTATTTATTTATTTATTTTGGGGCTTGGAGTTCACGCATGTAATACAGTCAATATCTGGCACAGATAAATACAAATGTCAGTAAGCACACATCTTGGAAAATTGATAAGATTACAAGGTAAACAGAGAAAAAGCTACGATCGTATTATGTCTTCAGTCGATGGTCAACGTATAGCTTAAATCTGTTAACAGACATGTTAAGTATTCCATCTTTCAGTAATGGAATAAATAACCCAATCGTACTGTGCGAGAAAAAATTTGATCTTATTTGACTTCTAACTATTGAGCAGACAAGCCTTGGGGTGCCGCTTGTATTAGTTCTTCTAGCTGTGAACATGAAAAATTCAGCAGCATCAATATCAATATTGCCCGTTAAAATTTTGAACATCATCACTGAGTCATTTTTTGTTTCCCTACTTTTGAGCGTTGGCAACCCTAGTTGTTCCATTCTTTCTATCGCGCTTGGAATTGAGAAATAATCCATCCCAGAACACCTCATAATTAATTTACGAGTGAAATTGTTTCGTACGCTTTCCAGTAAATCGATATCTTTTTGTTTATAGGGGTTGAATACTGTAGTTCCGCTTTCCACGATCGGGCTTATATATGTTTTATATGCTCTGATTAGAAGATTTGCGTCTTTGGTTTTCAAACTTTTAAAGATGTTGTAAGTAAGTCCCATGGCTTTGTTCACTAGATTCCTGTAATGTTGCTCGAAATCAAGATTGCCATTAATAGTATAACCTAGATCTCGAACTTCCCTAACATTTTCTAATCTTATATCTTCAATATAATACGCAACGTCTGCCAAACAATTTCCAATAGAGAGAACATGAGTTTTCTCAATATGTAGCGAGAGGCAAGTCCCATCTTTTAGACCATCTATTAATTACTTCAATAGCTGCTTGTAGTCTTTCAGTGTCAGCCACTGATTTTATGGTCTTATAAATTTTTATGTCGTCTGCATACATTTTACAGGTAACTTCTAGAACGGAAATGTCTTTAGGAATGTCACACGTGTATATCAAAAATAGATGAGGTGATAGAACCCCGCCTTGTGGAACGCCGCTGTAAGCTTGGTATACAGGCGAGTATTGTTTACCAACTCGCACCTGGAATGTCCTATTCGAAAGAAAGTTTTCGATCCAAGCTATGACCAAGTGTTCTTCCTAGAATCCTTGTGGATAATATTTTTTTCGTAATGCGGATCCCGAATTAAGCTCTTTTCAGTGACTTGGGTTGAATCAAAATTCTCTACTACTTTTCCACTGTATGAGACTAGAACTTTCCGTGTTTTTTGAGCTAGTGAAACTGTCGAAACATCTTGCATTTCCATGATTCCGAGTCTTTCATACCTCCCGTAATTCAGCGGAGAGGCCTCTCAATTCGTGGATCCGTCGTAAATTAAATTGAGTCAGTTTTGTGCACACTAAAGTGCGGGTTTTGCCGAACACCTCCATAGAACCTCCGAAAAGTTCATGTGCACTAGAATTCGTTTGTTTGGCTGGCAATTTATTTAAAGTGGTGGTAATGCGTCCATCCGCCCCCGCTCATCTCCAAACTCGTGAGCTTAGAATAAAACCTTGATAAAATGTCCAGTGGTAGCTTTTAACCCCGGTAGAATGCTGAGAGAAATAGTATAATCTTGCTCTGGCCATTGGAAGTCTCTCCCTGAAGGGTAGGGCTTAGCGAAAATTGGCGGGTTCTGGTGGGAACATGGAGAACGACGACTGTTTTTGCAGAAATTATATGGTTCCCTTGTTAATCTGAAAAGTTTCACTCTCCTGAAAATATACACTAAGCTGGTGTAGTTAGTGCAACTCCTCTTTCCGCAAATTTCGACTGACAGACCGCTCCAAAGAAAGTTGCAGTGACTCAATTTATGCTACATATATTTGCGTGCGTTTGACGCGCGTGCGTCTATATGATGCATCGCTGACGCAGCTCAGACGCATGCGTTAACATCCTTGTGGTGGCCGCCAGTTCTTTTGATTGAGGTGCACATGCCAAATTAGGCAATTTTCACTCTGGGTTTCCCGCGAGTGGATGCGTGCATTTGACGAGCTAATGACGCACGAATGTGCTATAAATTCAACTATGTCTGGAAAAAAAAAACTTGCGTAATTCTTGTGTCGGTACCCTGAGTGCTATTATACTAGCAGCTAAGGTCGAGGAAGAGGAGTAAAAATATCTCAGAAAAAAAAACTGAGACCAAAGACTATGTATTTGCATGGGCTTGTCTGCAGCAAGAGGAAGCCTCATTATTGTTTTCTTTTCGATGTCTTGTGCTCTATTCTGGAAGTCGTTGGAACCGCGGACTTCACTGAAATGATATCAAGCACACGTTTTTTTTGAAATCACCATACATGGATCCGGTAAATACCCACAAATCCCAAGGTTCGTAAATCCACGTTACACCCGTTCCTCCATCCTTGCGCTGTTCCAGCTCTTAGTGTAAGAAAATTTAAGGATTCGGACGGGATCCCGCATAGTTTCTTTAATGCTTCTCTACTTTTCCAACACTCCTATTCATCTTCTAGAGTTCTGCAGAGCTCTAAAGTATAACATTAATTTGTTTATTTATCTATTCATTTATTTATTACATCGCATAGGTATGCTTTTTTCGGAGCGTTGGGAGCCAAGAAAAACAAAACATGCCGAAAACATCATAAAGCAGGAAAGCCTGCTAGAAACACCAAAACTACTATTATTCTGACGCTGTTGGCGATTGGTCTCGCATGACCTTCACCCATCCTAGCCGTTCCTCTCACAAGAGAATTCATTCTTTGAATTATAAAATTATACCCTAGCAGAGGAGTGAAAAAAGATCAATAGTAAGCCACTCTGAAAAAAAAAACTTAAAACGCATGCTAACCAGTGGAAAAATTCGGCAAAATCAGTTATTCAAACTAGAGCTTGAGCAGAATTATCTTCATTTACAACTGAAAAGAGATAAAACGCTTGAGCTAAAATTCTCCCCTCCCGCAACCCTCCCCCCCCCCCGCCGATGAATTTGAGAACATCAGAACAGTGACAGTACAGGCTTATTATAGTCGGACGAAATGAAGCTCTGTTTTGTCTTCCGAGGTGAACTGTTCGCTTCACATCCTCTGAAAGGGGCACCATTCTTCGAAGAACATAGCTAAAGTAGAAAGTACGTACTTGCTTTTCTCTGAAAATCGTATCATCTTTCACCTAAGCACATGCAGTTACTGGTAATCACCTATTCAAAGTTTCAGCCCGTCCTGTCTGCGTAGTTTATTTCAGGCTACAGCTCTCGAAAATTCGCGGTTGATTGTTTTCGCAATCGACCGTGAATTTTCCTAACCAAATAGGATTTGAAGCACTTTTTAGCATCGCCGTGTTAGTGTGTATTTCATGTATGCAGATTTTACTGGAATTATTAACAAGCGACTAGTGAAAGGCCTTGCCGCTGGACAGAAAATTGATTGATTGGGAGGAAAGTGCTGCGTGAGCTGTACGACTGAGAAATATCTGAATTCTGAGATTTTTGTTTTACTTTTATTATACAAGTAACATCAACCACCAAATCTTGGAGGTACCGCCCCACTTTAGAATCGTTTTTGAGTTTTTTTTTACGTGACAAGAACCTCCAGAAGCTGCTGATCACAGGTGTTCATGTGATTCCTTGCAGAACTGCCACAAAACCGTTTTTGAGCCTCAATTTCTGGGAGCCGGTGGGCGGAGCCAGGGTGGGGCCAAGGTACTGCCTGACTAATTCACTTCCGGGAGCGCACCTTCCAAGGAAATTCATAATTTTCGTGAGGTCCTCGTCTACTCCCTAGCAGAATAGAAACTACGCTCCATGCTTGATGAGCAAAGGAATGCATGAGGTGAAAAACATTTGATTCCCCACTGATTCCACCTATACGCTCCTCAATAATTGGGACTTGATAACGGGATTTTTTTTTTCGGAAGATTTTCACTTCAGACAATAGTATATACCATTGTGATCAGCATCTATGTAGGTACTGGAGATTCTTTCCACGCAAAAATCTCAGAAACGCTTCTGAGGTGGGAGATGCTTTCAAAAGCTTCTTATATTCTTTTTCAGCCAAAGCAGTGGAAATCGCTCGCTTCTTGTTTTTCCAGCTTCCCGAATCTTGATAACCCTGTCCTACCCACGATGAGCGCTGTAAGATTGAGCAATATCTGGAAGCTTCGCATACGGGTGCCCAAACTAGTGTATTCGAGTCATACCTAGCCGAAAACTTAACTTCCTGCTCCGTTCATCCTGGCTCTGGTGACGAGTTTATCCATGAAAGCAATACTTTCTTCATCGGTTTTGTTTTTATTGTTCTAGTGCTCAATTTGTGCATAGTTTTTCCAGGTTCATGTAATTCAGTAACCTTTCTTCTTTCAATAAACTTATCAATAATTAAGTGGATAAATAGATAAGTAGAAAGCTTTCGCCGTAGCTGAGGAAGATGCATCTGCATTCTGCTATTCATCGCTCACGTATGCAGTTTCGCTTATAAATTGATGTCATCCAAATTGTTTTGCTGAACTACGAGCGTGACTCACCTACTGCTATTGCAGTAGAACTCGACCAATGAGTACTTAATTGCTTGCTCATGGATGAGAAGTTTGGTAATTTAATTGTGTTGTTACACTCAAATTAAGGCTCAGAGACAGTGTTCCACTTCAGCGGTCGTTCTTAGGGTCTTCTGCCGAAATAGAATCTCTATGAGCTGCTGAGACAGATGGGGTACGTCAAATGCCCCAAAAATATAAGAAACCGTCGTTTTTAAGCAATTTTTTTGGCGAGCAGAGACAAAGTGTTCGCTACTGGCGCTAGAAGTCCAATGTTCTAGCACAACTGTTTTGTAGTTGCTGCGTATTTTTTGAGTTGATGCGTCTCGTCTGCTGCATACATAAGCACGTACAACTGGTACAAAGCAGAGTACTGTAGAACGGTTTAATGATAATTTCGGAGAACTCTAGTGATTCGCTGGAAACAGCATGTCGTGTAGGTTCAGGATAGTTCAATGCCATCTTTCGATCGAAGCTCATATGTAAACCTAATTTCTAAAGTAATGGAGGGCACGTTTGTGACAGGCTTGCGTTTTGTTCTGTAGATAATCACTTTTATGGAATTTCCTCTTTATGTAAAAGTAACCATACTCGGATTCATACAGGAAGTTTTTTTTGCCTTTCCTCCAGAATTCGAGAGAGACATCTGCGCCTGCTCGTTGCTCTTCTGATATTTGTGGGATAGATTTGTTCGTGCTGAGTAGCTATCTGAATATTCACCAATCAAATATTCACTGCTTTTCTGTTTTCTTGTTTTTTCCCTTATTTTTAACTTGATCACCTTGATCACCTTGACCCCCGTTGATCTTCGGGTATACCGAGCGGCCGCCAGCAATCCTTCCATTTGTCCTTCCCGCGAGCCAGAGTTGTCCAGTGGATTCTGTCCGTTCGAGGAACACGGAGAGCATCGTATCTATCCTTGAAGGACTTCGTGAAGAAGTCTGACCATCGGGTCGGTGGTCTTCCTGTCGTGCGCTTAACGTCCCGTGGAGTCCAGTCGCTGACGGCTCTTGTCCAACGGTTGTCGTTAAAACGCATCACGTGTCCGGCCCACCTAATCTTACTCAACTTGGCGTAAGCGGCAGCGTCCCTGATCTTCGATTGTTGACGAAGGGTGGAGCTCCGTATTCCAGCCCTCACTTGCGTGAGGCGGGTTATTCCTAGCATCACCCTCTCGATGGAGCGTTCGACGACGCTGACCGCATTCTCATCCTGCTTGCGTAACGCCCAGGTTTCTGAGGCGTAGGTCAAAGCAGGGAGAACGGTTGTGTTGAAGAGGTGGGCACGGAGCCTGGTGTTCTTCGTCTTCTTCACTACGTCCTCGATGCTCTTGTAAGCTCCCCAAGCCGCTCGTTTCCTCCTGCCCAGCTCTGGAGCGAGGTCGTTCATCATGTTGACTTCCCGACCTAGGTATACGTAGCTGGAGCATTCGGATATGGTCGTTCCGTTGAGCGAAAATGGGGCATTCGGGACCCGTCCGTTCTTTATGAACATCGTCTTCGTCAGATTCAGTTGGAGACCAATCTTTCCACACGCGTCCTCGAAGTCGGCCAGCATCTGTTCCATTTCGCAGACGGTTGATGTAATAAGAACGATGTCGTCGGCGAAGATGGCTAAGTCGCCGGCCATCAACTTGCACTCCCATGTTATCCCATTCCACTTTTCGCATGACGTCTTCGAGAGTGGCGCTGAATAGTTTTGGCGACACGGTATCGCCTTGCCGAACCCCTCTCTTGACGTCGATGGTGATGTCATCGTAGAATGGAGAGATCCTGGTCGTGAAGTTGCTGTAGAGCTCACGAAATACTTTGGTGTATTGAGTAGGTATGCCCTGGTTGCCCAGGGGTTCTAACACAGCTTCCGTCTCAACAGAGTCAAAGGCTTTCTTCAAATCGATGAACGTGAGACAGAGGGACATCTTATACTCTCGCGATACTTCGATGAGTCTAGTGAAGGTGTGTATGTGGTCGATCGTACTGAATCCTTTTCGAAACCCTGCTTGCTCGCACGGCTATCCCTTGTCTAGTGTCCTTTCGATCCTATTGAGGATCATTCGCATGAAAAGCTTGTAGACGACGGACAGTAGGCAGATGGGGCGATAATTGCCAATGTCCTGCGGGTCTCCCTTCTTGTACAGCAACACCGTCCTGCTGATCTTCCATTGGTTAGGTACCTTTGCATTCCGACAGGTACCGCGTGAAGAGCCTAGCCAACGTGTTAATGAGAACTGGCGGTAGGTTCCCCAGATGTTCTGGTCGAATCCTGTCAGGACCGGTGCTGTACGATTCTTCACCAACTTGATGGCATGTCGGATTTCGGAAGGGAGAATCGATGGTACAACATACCCATACTCCCTAAGATGACATTGAGGGAGGTGGACGTGGCTATCGAAGAGATACGAGTAAAAGTCTTAGATGACCTTCTCCATTACCCGTCTTGATGAAGAAATTGTTCCGTCTGGGCCCCGGTGGGCGGACATCTTGGTCTTGCGACTGGCGAAGTCTCGGCGGGCGTTGCGAATGCTTTTCCCTGCCTCTGCGGCTTCGGCCAACACTGCTGCTCGTCTCTCCTTGGGGTCTTCTTTTATCGCTTCTCTGCTATTTTTAACTATGCGTTGTAGTCCAGCATTTTCCACAATGATGGCTGCATGCTGTGAAAGTCTAGAAAGCGAGTCTGAGGTTCGCTGCCACTAGCAGCACAGCCATGGCCAAAAGCCTCAATTTTCCTAAGAGGAACCAGTAGAGGGAAAATTCTGCCCTTTTCATCCCAACAAGACAAAAAGCAAGCAGTGAAATTGGCACGCCGTTAGCGTCAATTAAAGTTAGAGTCTCTCATTCTCCCACCTCACCCCCCTGTTTTTAGGGCGTGTGTTAAGAGGTGCTTCAAATGCTTCAAAACAATCACATCGAAGAACAGGATGCCAAAGGAGTGTATTTCAGATGCTTACGAATTTTACGGCTTGCATGTTGAACTGTATTCAGCCTTTTAGACTACCCTTCTGAAATCCCAGAACGAGTTTCGCCTCACCTCATGAAAGATGTTGCACACCACTGCAAAGGCCAGGATGTCTAAGTTTGGAATCTGCTACTGGGGTGGTCCGAAAGTTTTGCAGAAAAATTTATTTTTTGATCTAGAACTTTTTGGTGCTGAAATGGAGTTCCTTGGCAACGGATTATGGTAGAACGTTCCTCTACTTCTCAATTATAAAAACTGGCAGATCAGGTACCATCCTTGAACAAATCCAAGTGCGATTTTTTGAAAGAAGCGTGAAATTTAGTACAAGACTCTGGGCTGACCTAATAATATCCGTAGCGTGTTAATTGATGTAGGAGACTGTCTGAGTTGCCCACAATGTAAATATCTCCGGAGAATTCTAGAGAACTTATGCCTCTTATGACCCTTATGAAACTTTAGGTATTTCAATACTCTCGCGGAGACCTACGTAGCAGAGTCACCATTTATTCTGGAACAGGAAGTAGGCGTGATGAAGGGAGGCTACTTCGCAACATCGTCATCAAATTTCCTACTTTCGATGACCGAAGGCTACAGCTAGCGGGAAAAACGTTATTATACCTAGTTAACTGACATCTTATTGAGAATTCCAATGAGTTGAGAATTTGCCTAATTTCTGTACAATTGCATCCTCAATAAGTTTTGCCTAGCATGCCACTTAAATGTGTGCCTAATATTTTCGTCCTTCTTGTCTGGGACCATATTAAGTTGTTTTCGATGGAACATTGAAAAAACAGGATTACAGCTCCATGTGGATTCGTCCACTAAAATCTCGTAAAAGTCACCAGTAAATACTGCCTGGGGAACATGTCGAAGACGGTTACGGCGCCAAGCATTAAGCAGAACAAGGCCAACAATAGTAAAAAGTACCCACAAGTTATAATCCAGGATTTCCGTACGTGGGCGTGAGCCCATTATTTACGCTTCAGAAGTGCACACTCATCCATTTGGTGCACACTCATCCATTTTTCCAGAATCGCTCTGGAGTCTCGTTTAGGGCGGGGCCAGCTTACAATTCTGAACGGAGAGGCGGGCTTTTCAAGGACAAGCATAACCCCGTCGGACAAAGCTGCACCAACTTTGTTAACCATTTCAGATGCAATTTTAGGCCTCGGTTCAGTTTTCTGCTTCGTTTCCACGCAGTTAGAGTTGAACTCCCTCAGATAGTTAAAAAGTCAACAAGTATGATCTTAACATCTAATTAAAGTCACCTCACTTATTGAGCTCCAAGTAGACTCTGAACCATCTCTACACGCTGATTCCAATGGTAGACACAAAATCGTTCAAAAACGTTTCTAAACCCGTTTCTCAGGAAGAGTTCCGTAATCATTTTATGAACCGAATCGAAGTAGCAGACCGTGAAGGGTAAGACGTGCTGACGTGCTCTCAGCTATGGCGGCAAACCGAAATTAATGGAGCGCTCCGCCCAGGTGTATCGAATTGTTTTCATTATTTTCCCATTTAACTGTTTTGATTAGATTGTTCTCAGTTATCAGGATTTTTTTATGTATTGAGAACACCACGAGTTTATTTATAAATAAATAAATAAATAAATAAATAAATAAATAGGCGGTTCGAACATTCTTAAACCGAGTTTTGCACCGGTCATTTACGCACATAGTATACGTATACAGGCTTCGGTTCAAATAGAAGGAATCCTGGAAAATTTTGGAAGAAAACTCCATCAAACCAAACGAAACATTGAGAGAGCTATTATGGTCTTGCTTAAACATACTTTGATCAAAGGCTCCACTAAACGAGCCAATGAAGGGAGAGAATCCGATAATTTCCTTTTTGTCAATGTCTAATTTGCCGATAGAGCCCCACGCCATGTAGCATTGAGCAATGCAGCAGATGCTTCTCTAAACATTTGCTGTATGATCGCTTGAGAATTCTTATCTCATTAGTCGCTGGAAACACTTGATTTCTCTGTAGGAATCTCTCGATTTCTCTGTATGCTTGTTTTTCGGCATTTGGCTGCCTCGTTAAAATTGTATTCCCCTCATCTGCACAACGTTTGTCGCATTTTTTAATGGTAATACTTCCTGTAACGAATTCATCCAAGTACTGTGAATATGCAGGTATGATACGTCAGAAAGGATCACTAATTGTCCTTTTAATTTCAAGTGCACCACGTATAAAATGGAATCATATCGGAATTCGCTACCTTGTTCTACAGCACATTTTTCCTCTTTCCCCCAAAAATTTCAGTTCCTTTCTCAGCATAACTCCACCATACCTACCTAGGTTAGAGAAGTCGAGCAGGAACAGCGCCCTTTCAATCAAAATTCGCATGTGCTTCTTGTTGTCTCTTTTCCAGAAATCAAAAGCAAATTAGAAGAACTTCAACAGAAAAAAATAGCCAAGGAAGTGATTCTCGAAATAAAAACACGACGAATTTCGCCTGTATTTGCATAGGGAGCTCGAGCGAATTTGAGGTGATAAATCCGCTAAGTTTATCCCGGAAGTAATCTTCCGAACAAACTAAGAGAGCAGCAGCCAGATTCTACTCATCTACATATTTTCTGAGTAACATGATACAAAATGCGACAACAATTCGCTGTCAAGGAGGCACTTTTTACTAATTTAACGTCCATGATTGGAGCTTCAGAGGTCTAGCACTGTGAATTTGAAGCTATACTTCCTGAGAACAAAAAATTTCATAGAAGTTCTCCAGTGCTTTAGCCAGACTACTGTCTAACCTTGAATGTAGTCTCTTTATTTTTTCTTTCTCGGTGGTTTCTACCTGAATGAATGAGTAAACTTCGTTGATTGTAGCTTTATGGGATCTGTTTTTATAATTTTAATTCAGAGCACGGCCACTATTCTTTTATGAGGAAATACATGCCCATACTTTCAAGAAATTCAGTAATTCTCGTGAACTAGGAAGTGGAAGTTTCATTTCTTAGTTAACGAAGAACTTAGAAATCTGGAATTTTAAGACTTCAGGAAAATCCAGGATATGGTTTATGACGGAAGCAGCACCTTCACAAAATTCTTTAGTCGAATTCTTTGATCAAAATTCTTTCTCTTTACATTTTAGGATCACGAACAGATGGATGTAGGTTGATCCCTCAGCAGAACATCTTAATTCGATCGACTTTTCTTCCCGAACATCTCTACATCAGTATTATCTGTTTTTTCCTCGCTTCGCTAACGAATGGTCATGTAATTTACTACGAATGTCGCGTCGCTTTTTTCGCATTTCTTGACGAACTCAATCAACTACAGCATCTAATGCCATTGAATTAGGGCCCTTGTTTCGTCAATGCTCGTGCAGAAGGTGCTTCTTTGATGGCTTTCTTCACTCTTCTTATTTAGGCATTTATGTAGAAGCCTAGGTAATCGCTTAGCTTAAAAGCAGAGTGTTACACATTTTCACTTCAAAGTCACTGACTGCTTCAGGTCATAATTGTCAGCCTGGTTCCAGTGGTATACGTGAAATTTTCGGGAATGGACAGAACATTTCTACAGAGGCTCAGCCAACCTTGGCCCAGGATGCATCATTGACATTACCCAGGGCAAATGTGTTGACGCAAATGTCTTCAGTGGGTGAAACCGGTGGTCATAATATTATCAGGGGCAGTTCGTGGTGTGTCCCAGTAATTAGTGCTCAATATATAGAGCAAACGAGTTTTACCATCTAAAGAACAATATAGTATAGTAGTATAGTATACATACAATAATCTCGCTAAATTCTTTTAAAAAAGTACGCTCGGCCCACAAAGTTGCGTTCTTTTCGTTCCGCCCCTATAAATTTGTTAAAATGCAGTATATCAGTAGTCCGAGTAGTCACGGAAACCATATGCGACTATTTGACCTATCTATGAACAATTCGCTGTAAATTTCATACTAAATTGTGAATTTTAGCGTTTCTTACTTTGAGGGATTCCGCCGCGAAATGCGCGCGATGCCGCGCGCGGCGAGCTACGCGATGCGCGACAGATTGTAGTTAAGCGAGAACATTCAAAATTTCGTGCATAGGCTAAAAATTGTGAGTCCTCTCCATATGAGACTGAGGTTGGATGGGTTGCGGTTCTTGCATTCGGTTTTACTTTGCAATACATTGCGTCTTAACAAATTTATTGGGGCGGAACGAAAAGAACGCAACTTCGCGCGCCGTGTGTACTTTTTGAAAAGAATTTAGCGAGGGTATTGTAGCTCATTGTAATGAGGAACAGGTGAGGTCTCCTTCTCTGCTGGCTAGTGGGCATGCTGGTTAGACGTTGGGTATACATACGTATATGTATGTATTCAGTCTGACAAAGATTTGATGCTAGAAAACGATATTTGAGGTGACATCTCGCCTTTAACTTCTTTAGGAAGTCTGGCTGCTGTTGTGGTGTCTTTCCAGAAGCAGGCAGATCACATTACTCTTGCCGTATTCGGCAGAAACAGTTTCTTTCACTTCCGTAATCGTTCCTAGGAAGGAACTCATCTTACGGACGAAGCTAGTAATTTGCTTCATCATTCCTACCAGGAATTGGCTTTATTTCCTCTGATCTTTACAAGAAAATCACTATATCACTTACCTTCATTCAAAACTAAACAGCCATTCAATCTTTTTGTTATTCTCCAACGAAAATATTAACTGCTGCATAGTGAAGCTGATGCTAGAGATTTGTAAAAACAGTGAAAGCGCTCGGCTTCGTTTCCTAAAGCGATTAGACACTCCGAAAATGAAGCACGTCCGGACCTGATCTGCTTGATAGTTAACAATTATGTATGTAGCCTTAAATAATCATTTTGTACGATCGACACTCATTAAAATTACTAAATATTACACTAGTAATACTACAAGAATTCGTCGAAAAAATGTAACCTAGTTGCCTTTTCATTATCTAATGAATTAGGTTGGGCAACGAGTCCGTGCTTTTTTGCGAGGACTTGAAGTGAGTTCGATAGCGAGTCATAGGTCATCTTGTAGCTCTTGTTTTGCTCTTTACGAATATTATAATCAAATCTCCCCAACTCCCGCTACCTCTCACTTTCTGTCTCGTGAAGTGTGACCATCCAATTCAACTAGAGCATACATCTCTGACACCTCCGACTGTTGCACTTCAGTAGTTGAACAAATGCAGGTCAAGCTACTGGGAATGTTAACATCGTCTAAGTGGAAGCCATTGCTGTTGAACGGACAGCGCAGAATTGGACGTCCGCTCCAGAAAGGGCGATTTTGGGCTGGAGGATCCCACTCGTTCTGGATACATGTTCCTCGAGTCATGAGACGATTATTCGAACTAGCTTACTCTAGATGCGAAGAAAAAGCATTGCGGATATTAACTCAGCAACGCTTAGGTTCAACGAATCCATTTCGTGAAAATACGCTGAATGCTCAGCATGATTTCACCCCTCACACTGAGAACGCGTGACTCCTCTGGGCGAATTTTGCCAGAAAGGTAGTCGAGATACTGGGTTAGAGGGTAATTCTGCCTCTACCACACCAACTCTACTGATCCATGACAGTCGCCAACCACTTATTTTGTCCATTTTGTTAGGCATTATGCAGAGTTCCGTTCAAGAGTTGCCGTTGACGGCTACGAATTTAGTCGCCTCAAACAATGCGGCCTTTCACGGAGGTGGAATTAAGGAGATCGTCTGCTCCTGGTGGTACTACTATATGAAGAAAGGGGCCTTTTGAATCTCTTGCTGATGTTTCTTGCAGAAAACAGTGGTATTGGCTCTCACTGAAAAACCGCACGAACTTATTGCCCGACCTAGTACATATGCGTGAAAATGTAGGCCCAGAAAGTTAGACCCACACTGAAAAGCCAGTTCGGCAATAACGACCTTTTTATTGTTTGATAAAGAGGCAACAATTCTTCTAAGTTACCCTCCTGTATGTAGAAGTGCAGTGAGCAATGATGACCATACCATGTGGGGCGACTAAAATGACTGGAAAGCTGAAGTTACCTAGTGGAAGGTAATAACGATTATTAACTGATAGATCACTTTGATAGAAATTTTTTTATGAGAGATCCAAGCAATGCCTGTCCAGTTGGGAAAGAGCACCTGAGAATATGTTATTGCCTTCCTTTCCTTATCCAGGAACAATCATGCCATATATATGAGCAATTAGCTCTGTATGTTTGTGATTGGCTGTGCATGTCTATAATTAGCTGTTATGCTCAACTCTTAAAACTTTCTAGAATTTCTCCTGCATGATCTCTTTCTTTGTGAAAGACTTCACTCCTTTTTCTGCCCCTTCCCACCCAGCCCTCACCATGTTCGACTGTCGCTGCTAGACACTTTCTTTAAATTTGACAAAAAAAGTGTTTTTTGAAAGCTACTCTTCAATTAGTCAGTGCTATAAATGGAAAAGGAGATGTGCCAGAATTCACAGGATTTGAGATGTTGGGCTCAGCTGACTCCTAACTTTTCCACAGCAGATAGTTTCACGAAGATTGAATGTCGAGTTTCAGCAAAATTGAATGTATCTCGTCGTCCTTCAGCACAAGCTGTGGACGACGAGATCTCCGAGGCAGAGATGTCAAATGATGCCATAAGAATGCACGTGCTTTTGTTATCATGAGGCAAATATTGTCGCCTAACCTTTGCACGGTGTATTCACGCAAATGATGTAATATCCTCGATAAATGCCAGATGATGGAGGACAGGTGGAAAAAACGTGTGCCTTTGCAGCTCTCAGCACTAGGACAGAGGATCAGTCTTGCATGTTGTACCTGTTCGTTCTCAACCGTTCCTCATTTGTCTTCTGTAGTCACTCATTCATCAATTTCCTTCATTTCCTCTGCCAAGTACATTTTAGACGGATGTACTAAGAAATATAATACAAAAAATTTGTTCCGAAATTGCCACCATATTGCGCAATGCCACAGAATTCCTAGGTCTTCAGATGTGTGCTCGACAATTTGTGTTTCCTTAGCGAGAAGCTGTGCAATAAACAAGCAATGGCAGTTTTTCGACATTTGCGTGTGCAATTTCGGCTCTTGTCGAGGTGCTGGTCGTCTAGAGAAGCCACACATCCGCCTTGGAGCAGCTTGTTTTCATTCGATTAGCTTTTTCCGAGAGGGAGAAACATTGGAGGAAATTTTATGAAAACAAAGCATATTGAATCGTGAGGTGCTTGGCCGAATACCGAGCAAAAATTTGAAGGATTGACTTTTAGTTAGCAAAGTTCAGGTTCATCTGTCATTACCCAACTATGTATTTTATTTTCGAGACGAGCTATAGAAACGAAGCTTGTTCTGAGAGAAATCTGTTTGGATGCTTCTGGCTTGTTGAATCCAAAGAGTTAAGCTTTACATGGCTCTATCTATTTTCCTTTTGCAACACTATTCGCAGAGAGAAAAATTAGACTGGGCTTTGTTCAGGAAAGGTGTTCAAATAAAACCTAAGGACTACACTCCTCCAGATTCTCACCGATCGTTGGTTATTCGGTGCTATAGTCTTCCAAATCATTCCTTATTTTCTTCAGCGAACTCTGCCTCGCGATCTGAGATATTCCCACTGCCAGCAAAATGCTAAGTACCTTCTCTGACCATATATTATTTCCTTGTCTTCCTGAGTGGCCGGACCATCGTCGAATTCTTCCTTTCGCTTCATTGTTCTCACCTCTGAATGGGGTGCTTCTGCTGACTTCATTTCTGACCCTGTTTGGCTCCGGTCTGCAATGAATCTCCTTTCCCATGACTAATCATATTGTCAATGGCTTCATGTTGTCTACAGGGTGTTTACAGGGTGGGACAAAGAAAAAACAGTAATAAGAGAAAGTGCACCCCGTAAAGGAATTTATACGTAGTTTGAAACATTATCGAAGGATTTATGTTCACTCTCTCACATTTCTCAGAACACACACCCTTACCTCGGGGACTCTTCGTCAACTTCGCCATAGGCTCCAAGAGGCTGAGTGAATTCTCTGCCAGGAAGTGGTTGAGGTTCAATTCATCCAATAATTTTGAAAGTGCTTTCCCAACGAATACAAATTTCGGAAACGTTATGAACGGGCCTGAGTCGGGTTCTACCAAAACTCTATTAAATCCACCGACCAAGATCGAAGCAACTGTGGGTGACAGCAACTGTGGGTACCTTGTGGGCCCGAACACTGTTGCGATAAAACGCTGTGAAAGGATATTTCAACTAGGTTTAACCTTCACTCCCGTATATTTTTCACACCCTGTGTATGTATTGTCCATGTTTCAAGATCATACAGTACAGGAGGAATAATGTCGGTTTCAAAAAGATGGAATCGTGTCAGCACAATTTCTAGATGGTGAATACAACTACGCTCATATTCCACTGGTAATTACACACTAACGAGATTGGTCGAGATCACTCTGATTGTCTGCGTATCCACATATTTTATTCGTATCACCGTTCACATTACCATCCGAAAACGCTCTGCCTCATGTCCCGTACCAATCCAAACAGGGAGTTGGGCTTATACCAGCGGTGCTGGCCCCCTGGAGTCTCCCGTATTTTACTCACTGATGTTTGTCGTCGTTCCACTAACTTTTTGTTGCTTATACTTACTATGTTACTTGTAGTAACGATTTCGCTTAATAAGTTCCTATTCACTCAAATGAACAACAGGGACGAGAAAAAGCTTTTGAATACTTCGTTAGTATTTCATAACATTTTGTAGTATTTTGCATTCTTACGACATACTATTACTTCGTATTCGAAACAGGCAAAAAACGAACAAAACGTTACGTTTTTGTGTTCACACCCATAAGATAAAAATCCTAAAATTGCAATGATTAAACAGAATGGAGAGACGAAAAATGTTTCGAACTTCGAGGTATCTATATTTATTTGCTTCAAATTTCCATCACAGCAGCCAATCTGTAGTTACTTTTTGATACCAATGCACAAAATTCAAGATGTCTTGCTTCATATTTCGCCCAAACGAGCATTTCTTAAAGGATACATCACATCGTAAATCGTCAATCTCTTTTTTTATTCTGTCTGGAAAAATCTCATCAGTGCAGTCTCGGCGGTAATATCGCAATCAGACCTGCTCCTTCTACAACTATGCGGCTTTTGAGCCGTTTCCTTGTTGTCAGTGCTTCAATCTGCGATCGTCACCACATTCCTTGTTGGATGTTCTACACATACGTGATCGGCGTAGTTATTTCAAACAGCAATTTCCAGGAGGTTCGTGACGAAATCGACACAATAAGCAGAGATGCGATTGTTGCTGCTTGTTCTCGCTGTGATTGCTACTGCTCAGGCTTATCTGACGTTTCGAGGACAATCGTCGTGTGAGTTCGCTACTGGTTTTCATTACGAATAGCAGACTTTCTGTATACATATAAAGTGTACTGTATATCCTGTTCTCTCATATTTCTCATATTGATATTACAAATTACGCATTTAAAAGGCAGTCATTGGGAAGTTATTTTGGCAACGTCAAAGTAAGAGAGCTTCATAGAACAGCCCTGCCATGGTTGAAGACTGATGAAATGATGTTCGACCAAGCTTGATTAAGCGCTTCTTCTTTTCGACTTTTTAAGCTTAATTGCTGCTTCACTCCTTGACGAGTATACCATGTACATAGTGGCGTTGTTCGCTGCGACTGCGGTGACAATGCCTCTGATACATATCGATCTACAGCAGAATACAGGTTTACCAAACCGAAACAAAACCGAAGTCACCTTTGCTCAGGGACCGAAATCTCTACCGAGTTTGCTAGCGGAGTTAATCGCCGAGTTTGTCTGATTCTGACAATGCTTAATAGGTAGGGAAAGCCTTTCATTGAAATGAGTTTCGCACAAGAACAAAGCTTTCTAGGGAAACCATGCCTGAATTAGTCTATTGAAATTCAGTCGCCGTAGCGCAAACGTCTCCAGAACTACGTAGATATTTTTCAAACTTCTCCACAGATATTTTCAGTTTCATAAATTTTGACAAGTTATCGCTGCGTGATTATATCGCCGCAATTTTTCGTCACGGATGCATTTGTTCATATGAGTTAATCACACGATTCACGAGTCAGAACTCAAAATAGCAATTTGCAATTTATTTCTCGAAACGCTCTGTGTTCTTGGATCTTTTCTGTTGTTCTCAGGGAATCTAGGAACCGTGTTTTGCATGGGATAAAACGGTGTTCCGCATCGGATTGAAAGATGCAAATCCCACGATTAAGACATGCACACTCATGCAAAACCTATGCAGATCCCACTCAAAACTTTGGTTGAACCGTGTTTTGCATGGGATATACATGCGTTCTGCATGAGTGGGCGTAGGTTTTGCATAAGCTTTATGCTGTTATGATCAATTCGCATCCTGAAATGACCCCCACCCCTCTGTTCACGGGGGGGGGGGTTGTGGTGGATAGCACCCATCTACGTCAAGAACAAAAATATTGCTCTGGCACAAGTAATATCGGCGCGCACCTTGCACCTTCATTGGTTTGTGCGCCTAACACTTCCCCTTTGCTCACTTTTGCTGGGGACAACTTCCGCTGAATGTCCGATTGGGGTGCATCGCGCATTAAGCTGGCGAATGTTCCTCATGCTAACATGCAGTATTCTCATATTTCGGACAAACCTGCAAATTTTTGGCATAATTATGGGGATCGCAATAAGTAAATTTTTATCAGACATAAACCACTCTTGAATGTGAAGAAACAATGAAAATAATGAATGAGAAATTTAAATGATAGGTTTTTTCATATATCGATGCAAAACCCACTCACACCTATGCAAATCCTGGTTTAATCCCGTGCAAAACGCGGTTTTTTTTAAAATCAATCGTTCTCAGTGATGCTCAAACCCATGCAAAAACCCATGCGCCTACGAATCCGACGCAAATCCCATGCAAAACCCACGAAATATCCACGGTTTTCTCACACTCATGCAAGGTCCATTCATACCTATGCAAAACGCGGTTTTTAGATTTCCTGAGTTGTGTTGTGGTGGGATTCACAAGGTTCCTGAGAAGGTTCAGCTTCTGTTTACCCAGAGTGGTTGAAATTTCTGGGCAAAATGTGTGTATATTCTCAGTAGAACTAGTCCTCTTCAGAACGACGGGTAAATTATTGCCTTCCCACGAACGCTCATAGGACTTCCCTTGCTGGAGCTTGCACCAGAACAATACCGACTCAGAATTCAAGCTAAATTTGGCCAAAATTCCCCAGAAAGTTTGAAGGATCTGCATAAATTTTTTTTCTGGTGCACATCACCTCTTTATATGTTGTGGTGTGTTGAATGGTTCGTCTAAAATTCACAACAGCCAATAAACAGGACAACCTTCCTTTGTAATTTTTCTTTGAAATTTTTTCGCCTAATTTCAGTCCGCAGTTTTTCCATCTATGTGAATTCATCCAAATTCCAGCCACCGAACCACGCGTCGTGAACATCCCAGTTGACGCGAACGGAATGATCCAGTCGTCACGGTTTCGACCGTTCCTCAAGCGAAGATTCGTGCTTCCGGGCATTGGCATGCCCACATACGTTCGTGAGGGTGACATTCCCATAAGAAGTTGAACCTGCACCATCTACTTCATCGTTTCACTCTTTGAAATATGTTTATGTGTAATGGTAGTGAAGAACAGTTCCTCGTTATTCCCATTTCATAGCTATTTGTCCAGATGTACGGATAAATGATGTGGATTTGCTGTTGCACTGCTGTTTTGCAGACTGACGTTTGCCAAATTCTAGCCTTGGCATCATTAGTACAGTGTCTTTTCCGGTTTTCTCGGTTGCACGGTGCAGGAGACCTTTTGTTGACGACCACTGCTGACGTTTTTGTCGTAAAGATTTGCGCTTCGTTTGCATGGTGAAAAACAGGATAGGACGTGAAAAACCGCTAGAAATATGTCATGAAGTTCTGAATTCGTCGAATGATGTCAGCTCAGGAAGCCGAGGAAAAATGTGGCAGTTAGCAAGTGTTTGCTGATAAGTTCTGTGGGGAACAAATTTTGTTATTTATAAAACACATAGGACGATTACTAAGGCTTGTGTAAATGTTTTTATTCTAAGAAATGTGTCCCTGACTTAATTCCCACTATTTTATTTCCTGTTCTTCCTGTTCGACTGATTTAATCTGATCTGATTTTTTGACTCCAGGTCTTGCCACGATAGTTAATGGCACTCCCTTCTGGTGTATTAAATAAATAAAAAATAAAATTCGCAGACGCAAAATTTGGAACATAAAGAGGATGCTGAGTCCGTACAATGTAATCCTGTGACCCTTTTCTTCATAGTCTTCCTCGTGTATACAGCCCTCTGCAGAAACGCAATGGGACCTCAAGACGGATCCCGGCATGGCCGCTCAAGTAGGGGTTATCCGATGTGTTAAACACAAATGTTGCATTGATTTCGCACCATACTCTCGTTTTCGTGGAAATACGGAACCTACATAATTCCAGCGCCATGTAGCCACGAAAGCAGCCAGCGGCCACATTTGGTCGCTTTTGAAAGGCGGCCAAATGTGGCCAAATCTTCAAAGAGAAATTGGGCTTAAACTTTGCATGGGAGGTCATTCCAGCTGCTGAACACTAAACTCGCTTCCATTTTGTATAATAACCCCATTTTAGTAGGATTACGGTAGGTATGCGGTAGGCATGATTTCTCAACGACAATGATGTGAACTTGACAGACCATATTCTGCAGTCATTCTACAAGCAAAAATAGTGTTAATCCTGAATGTATTCCTGTCTAATGAGCTGAGAGCCGGTTTCCAGTGCCGCTACGCCTACTGGGGACACACGATTGTTGGAGCAACGTGGCTGAACCTAACTCCTGTAACTACCGGCGGGCATCACGGTGTCGAGCGCTGTCGTGGAAGGGGCTCAGCTACAGTGTTCCTCGTTTTTCCTGGCAACCACTAGTGCCCAACACTTTTGTAGGAAGACGTCAGCTGTGAATGTCTGCCCTCTATCCACCATCTGCAATAGAGAATTAGCTGCAAGTCCCACCAGCATCAGAGCTATTCGCAAGCACGACTCTATTATTTACCTGATACCCATTTCTTTATATCAAAAACCATATTTTGGGTTGTCAAACAACGCACTTATTGCGCAAACACATTAAGATTGAATTGTTTGAGGCAAAGTTTCCTTTCATACAAGATGTGTGTATCTCTCAAAAATTACGGGCATATCGAACCCCTGCCCTATTTACTCCATAATTCCTTTACATCATGAACTTTTGGCTAAAGGACATCTACGATGGGTGTCATTTGCCGCCGATTCTGCAACAGGAATGTCAACAGACTTCCTTGTCGTGCTGGTCGCGATTTTCGTAGCCTCATATTGTCGCCCTCAAGGACTAGGTGAGTAGCTATATACCTTCGCTGTATCAAAAGCTACATTAGAAAAGAAGTAGAATCCCATAGGGGGAAACCTAGAATAAACGTAGAGGCGTTTAGTGGAAAACGCTACAGTTGCACAGTAAGATGCTCACTTAACATCGAATTCTTTTAAAGGCCCGAATCAGCTGGGTCTCAAAGCCATCTATAATATTCAATTAAATACTAGATCACATCACAGGAAAATTCGTTAGTGCTCCGCATAGAAGTGTGACATGATGCCCTGATCTCAACAACAAGTGGGTATTCTCTCTCGGGAATGATTTCATGAAAAAGAGCTACGATATAGATTTCTTGAACATATCTATGATTGTCGTAAAATAATTATTTGTATTGAAATAATGCGTACAGCTGGTTATGAAAAATACGTAGATAAATCAACACACTAGGACCTGGATGCATTATTTAGATTACCCACGGCCCATGTTAACGATGGATAGAACTGCAGATTGTTAACATGTGCACCTTGGGTAATCTCGGTGATGCATGCGGCCCAATAATGGCACTCACAGCGTTTCGTTGCTTCTTTCAAAAAATGCAAGATTTTTCAAGCAGAATGTGAAACCATTTCTCACTTGCGGATATGCCGACCCTGTACGAGATGAATGACCGCTTCCTTATTGTCATTTGTGGGTTCAGATATACAATACCGCCCATAGTTTCTGCGAAAAAATCGGGTGGCGACGGATTAATCGTTAACAAACCGTCGCAGTACTGTAACTCCTTTTAAAGTGAAGCTTCCCTAAATCTGAGCACGTTTTCGGATTCCTCATCGAAATTGGAATTGAACAGTATATAAAATTGCTTGAACTTTGACTTCAAAACATTTGTTTATTCAAAAATTTGAAAATTTTTCAGAATTTCAGCAATCAGGTCAAAATTTGAAAAAACGTTAAAAACCGAGAATTGAGCGAAATCCAATGATCGTGTTCAGAAGCCTCATTCCTCAATTATTTTCTCGCTTTTTGACGTTTTTTAAGATTTTGAGCTGATCGCTGAAATTTCGAAAAAATTTTCAATTTTTGAAAAAACAGATGTTTTGAAGTTAAAGCTCAAGTAATTTTATATACTATTCAATTCCAATTTCGATGAGCAATCCGAAAATGTGCTCAGATTTAGAAAAGCTTCATTTTCAGAGGAGTTACAGTACTGCGACGGTTTGTTAACGATTAATCCGTCGCCACCCGATTTTTTCGCAAAAACTATGGGCGGTATTGTAGAATGCAGGAGGGAGCTTTCTTTATCCTGAAAGGCGAAAACTTGTGAAAATTTGTTAATCGATTTTTATACATATTGGAAACTGGCTGCCATGCCCTGCTTCGCTCGGAGGTTGTACTACCCCGGCTATTTCACACTTCTGAGACCAATTGTTATTGAAGACAAATTTAATAAAATGTCCATAAGGTTGGTGATCAGCTCATTAGCGAAGCTCACATGACCCTTCCCCATCTTATACATATTGGAAACATATTATAATATATTCCCATCGACCCGTGAGCGAAAAGTCAGCAAACCTATTTTAATTACACTGAATCGACGTCTTCATTACACTGAATCCAGCAACAACAATATCATCGTTCACTATCGTTCCGCATACCCTCAGCAGTTAAAAAGAGCTATTGTGAAGAACATGTTGCGTAAAGCGCTAGATGTCTTCAGTATAAATGCAGTGCGGGAAGAGCCTAGCGAGGCGGTCAAGACCTAGCGACCGCGCCGCATGAGTATGCTCCTTAGATCCATGTTATTCCTCCGATTCGACCCACTAAATAACATCATCTATGACCACCTCCCTACAGTAGATGGGCTTCGATAACATTCATCTGTCCCACTCAACCTCAAAAAACTTCTTCATTTTCCCGCAGCACTGCTGTACCCTTGAAGGCTGCAGATACGACGGGCACCTGAATCGACCAATCACAGCGTAGCAGCATCCCTTTCGTCATGCACCCAAGAGCTATAGCACGTGCCAAGCATATAACCGCGTCCAGTAGATACAAGGTTGAGGAGTGTCACGCACGGTCGCGACAGTTGCAACCACCACGTAGCAATTTACCCGAAAAAGTTGAGATATCTTCCACGTTGCTATTTGTTTCCGATGAGATATTCACTGCTATTCGGCGTTGCCCGAAGAAGGTCAATTCAGATAGTTTGGTGACAGTTGCAGATCTGCGACCAAATAATCTTGAAAGGCAGCTGGTTAGGAATCGACTATAGGAGGACAGATTCGTTGCTCTACACCGGATCTCGTTGTTTGCCCTAGTGCTAGAGGAGGGGACTGTATGAGTTCGCATGAGTTCAGGTAGAATTTACCGGGTGGAATGGAGTTGGTATCGGTAGATAATATGACCTGTCCTACACGTTCTGACTTGTTTGTATCTTAGGTAACTACTGTACGGCTAGAAGAGAGATCAATGTTCTGAGGGTGTCAGTTAGCAAGTCAGAACGTATAGGACAGGTCACATTACCGACCAATATCAGGTGCCTCCCTGCCCAACTCCGTCTTCGCCAAATTTACCTAATCTCCTGCTCGGAGTGTGGCGACGAGTTCATCGGCGCCATTATTTACCCGCATCAAGGAGGGGACTGTATGAGTTCGAGGAGGGGACTGTATGAGTTCGCATGAGTTCAGGTAGAATTTACCGGGTGGAACTACCCTGTAAGGCAAGGCCAGATTGCTCGAATCGATTTCACTAGGCGAGCACAGGCTACATAGGCACGGCGGAGCAGAATTAGGTGGTAACGTCTCAATCTTAGCGCACTAAGAGCAAATTTCCAAGCGCAAATCCTTGGAGGCCTTGTGGATCTATGCCAAAAATCCTGAAATAGACCGCAAAGAGGAGTATATGTCGGTTACGCGAGAACTTGCGCCGTAATCCTCAAACGCTTAATCTCATATCTTGCTATAGAGCGTATATCGATAGAGCGTCTTAGAATTTGAAGGCAACACCCAGTAAAATTTTCGTGTAAAAAATTTCAGCGTATTCTGGTTATGTCGAGGCTGCTTAACCCATTCATGATGCATAAACGTTCCGATAGCACCTTAACGCTCCTTTTGGGAGCTCATGGCAGTGTGGAGGTGTGGTAGTGTGCAAGAGTGCGGTCAAGTAGCACGGGACATAGGATGATGACCGAGGTCAAAAGATCGATAAAGCTATCCATTCACCGACGGTGTTTTCGCACAACCACTTACTTTTTTTTATGAAATGCGGCCTTTCAATATTGTATCGGAAGAAATAATCATTAGGGAATGTGCATCAATTAACAAAGGAGTTGCTTGCAACTCAAAATAATATGGAACCCCCTGATGGAGGAAGAATAATTTAACATTGAAACTTTGGCGCATACTTGATGCAGCAGAAGTTAGAAACGTACAATCACCGTGTAATGCTTATAGGAAGGAGTCGCGGGTTACAAAAACAATAAAATTTAGAGAAAAATCAGCAAAAGAACTTACAATTGAGAAAAAGGACAGCTGATTCTACTGTGCTCGCGTAAAGAAAGAAACGCAGGACATGCGCGGTAACTCGTCCAAAGTCATCGCCATCACGCGAGAACTACTCGTTAAAGAGTTGAGCGCACTGCGTTCCCTCTCCTCTTTTTGTACGAGAACTATCCGGATTGTGCTGAAGTTCTTCGAATAGTTAAAATTTGAGAGGCAAGAATTTCGGTGGGTGCTGCCTTTAATGCTACACAGATAATTTAGACTAGCGCCCCTTCGGGACGCTAGAAAGTGGGGTGGGGCAGCCACTTGGGCCAGGGCAAAAGCTTCTCACTTGCCAAATCCCTAGAAAATTAACAAAGAAGCAAAACTAATCATTACATATGCTAAATATGAAATTCTTGTTATGAGTTGAGTATGAGTATGAGAAGTTCTTCCTCCATCGTAGGGCGTATGTTCGTATGTTTTCCACACTTACCAACGCAGACATGTTTTCCATCGGCGGACTTGTATCCTGCCGTTCTCGTATCCTGGTGCTCTCCACCATATTGGGCCAAAGCGGACCCTTCCTCCATCGGTGGAACCGTATTCTGGCGTCATCTTCGCTGTTACGTCATAGCGAACCCGTCTGCTGAACCGTATCCTTGTACTCTCACCATTGGACTAAAGCGAGCCCATATCCTGGCGTTCGCCACACCATTGGGCCACGGCGGATCCTTTCTTCATTGGTGGACCAGCATTCCGGTGTTTTCCTCACTACTGGGCCGTACCGGGCTCTTTATCCATCGGTGGACCCAGATCCAAGCGTTCCTTACACCACTGGGCCACGGTGGGCCTCTCTTCCGTCGGTGGACACACATTCTGGCGTCTTCGTCACTGGTGGACCAAAGCGGACCCTTCCTACATCGGTGGACCCGCTTCCTGGCGTTCGCCACTTCACTGGGGTACGACGGATGCGCTCTCCTTCAGCTGAACCGTATCCTGCTATACTCCACTTTACTGAGTCATAGCGGAACCATCTTATATGTATTGGAGGACAGTATCATGGTGTTCCCCACACCATTAGGCCACAGAGGACCTTATTCCATCTGAGGGCCCGCATTCCGCTGTCTTCTTCACAGATAGGCTAAGCCGACCCTTTCCACATGGGCAGGCTAGCACCCCGTCATTCTCCAACTACTGGACCAAAGCGAGCCCATATTCTGGCGTTCTCCACACCATTGGGCCACGGCGGGTCCTTCCTCCCTTTGTGTTTTTCTCACTACTGGGCCACACCGGATCCTTAATCCATCGGTGAACCCATATCCTGGCGTCCTCCACGTTAGTGAGCCAGAGCGAACCGATGCTATGATGGGACCTGCATGCTGGTGTGCTCCACAATATTGGGCCACAATGGGACCTTTAGCGGTCGGTCAAACGTTGTTCTGGTGTTTTTCCTCGCAGTTAGGCCAAACCGGACCCGTCTTCCATTGGCAGAGCCGTATCCTAGTGTTTTCACCACTTTTGAGCTACGGCACACCTTTTTCCCATCGGAGCACCTGCGCCCTTTGTAAATCTAGAGAGTAATGGTGAGGGCTTGGGAGTTATTCAGAAATTTTGGCGAACTATGTATGTATTTGTTTACTATAATCAACTGTTGGTTGATTTGTGACACAATATCATGCTTGATATTACGAAGCATTTACTCTGTGTGTTAGTGCACAAGCTCTCTTGAAAATAGCAGTTATCGCGACTGCACAATCGCATCGAGACCTCAGCAGGGATGGGTCAGAAGCATCCACCAAATGGGCCGACCGCGTATGCACAGCCACCACCCTGGTTCCGAGACGCTGTAGAGTTTTCAAAGAACCCGACCTTCACTTCCGTAGAGGTGACTAAAGCGCCGCAACAGTAGAAGAGGGGTTTTCCTGCTCCGTATGCTGCACTGCCCGAGAGTAGTAAACACTCTCTCACCCCTATGCTGCAAGACCGCCAGCGAAGGTGGTGAAATCACCATCCTGTGCATGAAGGGGAGCCAGAATTGACGTAATTAGCGAGTCCCGAAACGAACATATCGGAGTCCCTAAAAATCGGCCACTTCGCCTCGCAGTCTGCCCTTCAAGATTACCGGTGTCTATGAGTGCCGCCTCGTTCATGGAACAATATGTCTAGCCGCTCTAGCCCCCTTACGGCGCTTTGTTTGATAGATCGCTGAGGGAGATCCGGATAAATTCAACAAACCTCGATCTCTCAGAAAAAGGTCATTTTTTCTGATAGATCAAATACTGCTCGGGGTGTTCGACAGTAGCTAGACCAGGCCACGAGTAGAATTTACTAAATGCCTTGCCTGTTACCATCCTATTACCAATTCATACAGGTTCACATCCTACTAAGAAAAATTTCACGATTGGGGCGTTGGATCTCTCCTTGTAATATTGTGTTTTCCAGACCTTTGCCTAGAGTGTCCTTTTGAGCTTGCGGTGAATCCAGTTCTCATCTAGAAAATTCATGCGAATCAATGTGTACTGAAAATCCGAGAAAAAATCTCAAGCATGAGCTGCGTTACGCACCTTGTAATGCGCACCTCCAAAATGGCCATTATTTATGGGACAACGTAATAGTAATTAATTGAGTTTGAATAAGAAATCCTCCTTATGAGTTGTGTTCTGCCAGTCTGACCGCCTTGCCAACTCGGGACTTCTTGTACTCGCGATGTTAGCCTTTCTCGAGGATTCTTCCTCATACATCAACATGTAAAGCTATTTTCTGATGCAATGATACATCCCACGTTTGTTGTCACCGCACATTTCAAATGTCCATGAACCTGTCATGCTAGTCACTCTCAACTCTGCGAACAAATTATAGTGAGGAAGAGAGTTGGAAGCAAAATTACACTCACGCCAAAAAAGTATTAGGTTGGGCAATGAATTCGTTCAGAGCATTCAATGTGTTTTCACGGACTTGACCAGTTGAATTTGGGTTTTTCTAGAAGCTGAGATCCGCAGTACTTCTTCTTCACAGGAAGTCCTTGCGAAATATTGTCTCATAACTCTACGACTTGCGCGTACAGAACAAGGTAAATCATCCAGCCCAAAATCGACCTCTCTGAAGCAAACATCCACTTCTGCTCTGTCCCTCCAACAGTAGTGGCTTCCACTTAGACGCCCTTAACATCCTCAGCAGCTTGAGCTGCATTTGTTCCAGCATGTAGTGGAGCAGTTGAAGGTGTCGGAGATGTACGCTCTTGTCGAATTGGAGGGTTACATTTCATGTGACAGGAAATGAGAAGTAGCAGGGATTGGGGGATTAGTTAGAATATTTGTAAAGAGCAAAACGAAAGCTACAAGATGACCTATGACAGGCTATCAAAATCAAGCAAAGCAATCTTGCAAAAGCAGTGGACTTGCTGCAAAGTTCAAATCCTCGTGAAAATTTGAGTTGAAAAAGAAACCACACGGACTTATCGCCCAACCCAATACATGTGAGAGCTGAAGCAATCTTGCAAAAGCAGTGGACTTGCTGCAAAGGCTAATACCACCTTCAGCATTCTGGGAGGCTTACAAACATCTCTCATTCATCGAATCTTCGCGTTTTCCCGCCATTTGAGTGATCTCCTCCATGTATTTACCCGCGTATTCGCCTTTTTCACAATTCTGGGCACAGCAAACCCCTGTTCCATCGGTGGATCCTCACCACGGTGTCTTCACCGCTCCATCCGTGAGCCCACATCCTGGAGTTCCCTAAACTTTTAGGCCACAGCAGACCCATCGTCCGTCCGTGAACCCGTATCGTTTCTTTCCTCACACCTGTGCAAAGCGGACCCCTACTCTATCGGCACAACTGTATCCAAGCGTTACCCACACGTTTACGAACACAGCAAACTCATGTGCCATCAGGGGATCCACATCCTGGCGTCCTACACCTATCTAAGCCACAGTGGACCCATTCTCCATCCGCGAGCCCATATCCTGGAGTTACCTTTTTGGCGACAGTGAACTCCTTCTCCATCGAGATAACCATATCCTAGCGTTCCCCACACATTCAAGCCACAGCGGACCCGTCGTACATCGGTGAATCCGTATCCTTGAATTCCTCACATCTGGGCCACAGCGGATTCCTTCTCCATCCGCGAGTCCATATACTGATTCCCTTAACTCCCCACACTTTCAGGTCACAGAATACCTTTGTGCCATGAGGAGACCTGCATCCTCGCAGCCCCCACACTTCAAAGCTACAGCCGGCTTCTCGTCCATCGGTGGACCCATATCCTGGAGTTCCGTCAACTTTTGGGCCACAGCGGAACTCTCCTCCGTCCGCGAATCCGTGTCTTGGCATCTCCCGCACTTTTAAACCACAGTAAACCCCTCTCCATTGGCATAACCGTACCCTGGCACTATTGGCCCTTCGTACATCTGTCGCATCCATATATTTTGTAAATCTCAAGAGCCATGGAGGGAAGTGGTTATCCAGAAATCTTGACTAATTACATACATGGTCACAGGAAATGTCACACTAACTTATGATGGCGCATTTTTCTATGCATGTAAGTGTACAAACTGGAACTGATGCCGTTTCTGCAGAATCGCTCAGGGACTTTTGGACGGATGCTAGGACGAGAATGTGCCAGTTGTGAGAGGCTGCGACGGATACCACTGCAGCACCACTCCTAGGAAGCTCCCATGTCGTCCAGAGATCTCATTGCCGTCAGCGGAGGAGCAGCATGCCTATACAGCTCAATTCTTTGAGTCACCCTACAATATGCCTGCAGAGTGGTTATCCTGCTCCGTATATTCTTGTAAACACTATCTCATCCGGTGGCTGTGAGACTGCTAGACGCGGATCCCGCAGCGAATTGGTCATGAGAGATTTCTTGACTCCATTGGAAGCGTGTGAGGCGGTTATGAAATCGCAGGTCCCGCGAGGATCTAGCCCAGGGCGCTGTCTGCGCACTCTCGTTTCGTCATTATCCATTAATCGGTTCTCGTCGCAAACCTGCGCATCCACCCTTCATCATTGTCTATGCGCTTTTTCATATGATGAAAGGTTAGAGAAACAGACGGACCCTCACCGTCTGCAAAATGAGAATCAATACGCTATCATTCTTTATATAAGGGATTTCAGACGACAAGATACCTGAATAGCAGTGGCGGACGCAGGGGGGGGGGGGGGGGGGGGGCGCCCCCCCCGAGAATGGGTCGCCAAATTTTCGAAATTACTTTACAATACAAATAAAAATCTTGTGTTAGTTTATTTTTAATTGTTTATTTTTATTATTATTTTTAATATATTTTTTATTTATTGTTTATTATTATAATTAATATTATTATTAATTTTATTTTCTGTCTGGGTCCCCAAAACGGCGGAGACCCCACTTTTCTTCCCACGCCCCCCCCTCCCGCCCACTTTCTGCGTCCGCCACTGCTGAATAGGTAACGCTTTGCGCGGACCTTGCCTTTGAGTAGATTTTACCTCTGCCCACAAGGCCCTTCCATGTACAAATAAGTAAATAAATAAATGAATAAATAAATAAATAAATAAATAAATAGATGAGTAATAAATAAGTGAATAAACAATTGAATGAATATATATACTAGCGCCCCTACGGGACGCTAGAAAGTGTGGATGTGGCAGCCACTTGAGGATCATGTCAAAACTACTGGGTGCCAAAATAAGTTCGCGCGCTTTTCCTAAGCTGCCTTTTCTACTTTTTGTCCGTGAACCTTATGCAGAGTATTTCATACAGTTCTGAAACACTTTTCTTCCTCCACTTTACATGGGAAAATCAAGTTAATTAAGCATTAGAAATCAGAAAAAAGCATCCACTTCACAGAAACCCTGATTCAGACACCTTCTTCTTAATAGATTTTTACAAATTAAAGTGGCCAAGGCTTTCAAGAGATCTGCGCCTTGTGCATATAAATGCCATGCTAGAAAGAACTATTCGTTAGGGGTCTTTCGGATTGAGCAACTATGTCATTGACTACCATTGCTCCCAAGCTTCTGCCAGGAGGACTCCCTTTCACTGCTTAGGAGTAACAAGCATTTCACAAATAGGAGCGTTATTAGACAATGGACAGTACTTATATGGAGCGCACCTCCGCTACTTTCTATCAGCATGCTGACGAAGCAACTTCAATGTGAGCAGTAGATCGGTGCTGTATTCAATTGTACATGTTATAATTGGAAGCGGATGCGCCCAAACACCCAAAGCAATAATAGCATTGGCTTCTACCATATACGTGCTTCTCAAAGCTTTCCACTTTTTCTGGTCAGCCACTGGAGCATAAAAATTAAACCGCAAATCAAAAACAATAGGGAAACGGAGAATCCCGCACATTTCGGAACCCAGTTCAAAAGGGATAGCTGAAGTACCACACATCTCTGCGAGAAAGTCGTCCGTGCTACACCAACAAATCAAAAAAGAATTTGTCTTTCTTCCACGGAACGGGAACAAGTACCGGCCAGTTTCGAGTACGTTATCCTTGGCATTCTCCCTGACGTACACAACAACTTTTGTACACAGCTCATTTCTTTAAAATAGTGAATGCGTTGCTCATTTCCTGTCCAGACCATACTGCCATGGCCCACTTCTACATGTTCACATCCCATCTCAGGCTCATCCTGCTTTGCACTAATGATGGCAATTCTACTTCTTTCATTCACCCACACCACTATCCAAATCCGAAACCTACATTCCAATCGTACACTCCGTCCTGTCGCTACAGCACTGAAACACCAAAATCTGCCTCAGTAAACTATTTGTTTTAATTCAACATAGATTGTGAGAAATCCCTTAACCATCGAAGCCGTCCACTTGTTGTGGAAATCACGGAAAGACAGAAATGTTGCGTCTCGTGAGGGGATCTGATGATCTCGTTCTCGTCTGAAGCCAGTATTCTATCACAAGATTTCGCAAGTTCAGCGTTCGATCAATATAAACGCTAACTTAAGTATAGTCGCATTTCAGAAAGCAATCGATAATTCCTAAATTTTCCTCTCGCAAGAAATTATTTTCTTCAGCTCGCCTCAGCTTGTGTGTGTACTCCAGCTCCAAATTCTACCTGACGTGTCCTAATCATTTGGTCTAAGTCTTCAAACCCTAGTATCACCGCCCCTCCTGATCTTCGATAATTCGAAGTTGGTACGAAGGGCCCATTACAACCGACGTCAAAATACGTACCCTAAATGACAGCAACATTGACCAGTTTGACATGTGGCTACTGCTCAAGCTGTAAACTGCGGTCTGGCCCATCCGAGAGAATCTTTTCTGTCCAAATGAACACACGATGCTCAATAGCATTTCTACTTCGTATCCGGAGACACCCGCTGCGTTGAGCCACGCTTTTCTTTTCTCACGGTACATACACTTTCACTCCTTTCATTATCTTAGAACCATTCAAGGCCGTCCGCCAACCTATGGAATTATTGTTCCATTTATAAATCTTAAGAAAAGATTAATTCTCCATCATCGCTCATCCATAACAAGATTTACAATCACCTTGATCACCTTGACTCCCGTTGATCTTCGGATGTACCGAGCGGGCGCCAGCAATCCTTCCATTTGTCCCTCTCGCGAGCCAGAGTTGTCCAGTGGATTCTGTCCGTTCGAGGGACACGAAGAGCATTATATCTTTCCTTGAAGGACTTCGTGAAGAAGTCTGACCATCGGGTCGGTGGTCTTCCTGTCGTGCGCTTAACGTCCCGTGGAGTCCAGTCGCTGACGGCTCTTGTCCAACGGTGGTCGTTAAGACGCATCACGTGTCCGGCCCACCTGATCTTACTCAACTTGGCGTAAGCGGCAGCGTCCCTGATCTTCGACTGTTCACGAAGGGTGGAACTCCGTATTCCAGCCCTCACTTGTGTGAGGCGGGTTATTCCTAGCATCACCCTCTCGATGGAGCGTTCGATGACGTTGACCGCATTCTCATCCTGCTTGCGTAACGCCCAGGTTTCCGAGGCGTACGTCAAAGCAGGGAGAACCGTTGTATTGAAGAGGTGGGCACGGAGCCTGGTGTTCTTCGTCTTCTTCACTACGTCCTCGATGCTCTTGTAGGCTCCCCAAGCCGCTCGCTTCCTCCTGCCCAGCTCTGGAGCGAGATCGTTCATCATGTTGACTTCCCGACCTAGATATACGTAGCTGGAGCATTCGGATATGGTCGTTCCGTTGAGCGAGAATGGGGCATCCGGGAGCCATCCGTTCCTCATGAACATCGTCTTCGTCAGGTTCAGTTGGAGACCGATCTTTCCACACGCGTCGTCAAAGTCGGCCAGCATCCGTTCCGCTTCGCCGATAGTTGGTGTTATAAGGACGATGTCGTCAGCGAAGCGAAGGTGGTTAAGTCGCCGGCCATCAACTTGCACTCCCATGCAATCCCATTCCAGTCTTCGCATGACGTCTTCGAGAGTGGCGCTGAATAGTTTTGGCGACACGGTGTCGCCTTGTCGAACCCCTCTCTTGACGTCGATAGTGATGTCGTCGTAGAATGGAGAAATCCTGGTCGTGAAGTTGCTGTAGAGCTCACGAAATATCTTGATGTACTGAGTAGGTATGCCCTGGTTGCCCAGGGCTTTGAGGACCGCCTCTGTCTCCACAGAGTCGAAGGCTTTCTTCAAATCGATGAACGTGAGACAGAGAGGCATCTTATACTCTCGCGATACTTCAATGAGTCTAGTGACCGTGTGTATGTGATCGATCGTACTGAATCCTTTTCGAAACCCTGCTTGCTCGCACGGCTGTCCTTCATCTAATGTCCTTTCGATCCTATTTAGAATCACTCGAGTGAAAAGCTTGTAGATGACGGACAACAGACAGATGGGACGATAATTGCCGATGTCCTGTGGGTCTCCCTTCTTGTACAGCAGCACGGTCCTGCTGGTCTTCCATTGGTTCGGTACCTTGCATTCCGACAGGTACCGCGTGAAGAGCCTAGCCAAGGTGGTGATAAGAACTGGCGGTAGGTTCTTCAGATGTTCCGGTCGAATCCTGTCGGGGCCCGGTGCTGTACGATTCTTCACCGACTTGATGGCATGTCGGACTTCGGAAGGGAGAACTGATGGGACAACGTATCCATCCTCCCTTGGGTGATATTGGGGGAGATGGACGTGGCTATCGAAGAGATCCGAGTAGAAGTCGTGGATGACCTTCTCCATTACCCGTCTTGATGAAGAAATTGTTCCTTCTGGGCGCCGGAGGGCGGTCATCTTGGTCTTACGATTGGCGAAGTCACGGCGGGCGTTGCGAATGCTTCTTCCTGCCTCTGCGGCTTCGGCCAATACTGCTGCTCGTCTCTCTTTAAGGTCTTCTTTTATCGCTTCTCTGCACCGTTTTGCGAGCTCGGACGTCAGTTGGTAGTTGCCTGCGGCTCTCGCGACTCCGCGCTGGCGTATCAGCTCGAGGGTCTCGTAAGACAGTCGTCTTTTGGTGGATCTTGAGCCCTCGGCTCTCCTTGCGCTGTCGCAGAGATGTTGAACAAGCCGATCGTATTCTTCGTCGATGTTGTCGACAACGGCATCTTCCCAAAAGCCGGCTAACGAAGTGAAGAGATCCCAATTGATGACGGATTTGGGAGCCCTCTTCTTGAACTTCGCGGCTTTCTCTCCTTTGCGCGAGAAGAAGAATCTTGCACGAAGGAGGCGATGGTCTGATCCGGTGTAGAACTTCGGTACAACACCGACGTCGGTCAGGCAGAACCTTCGATTGACGATGATGTGGTCAATTTCATTATGGTACTCTCCACCGGGTGACTCCCACGTCCACCGTAGGGAGGTTGGCTTCTGAAACTGTGAGTTACCATGGATGGTCTTCGTCGTCATGATGAACTCAGACAGCCTCTCTCCCTGTTCGTTCCACTGTAGGCCGTGGGTACCGATGTGAAGTTCCTCAGGCGTTCTCCTAGGGCCAATCTTGGCGTTGAAGTCGCCAACAATGACCTTGTAGAAAGTGTGGTCTTCCCTGTAGAACTTCTCCAAGTCCATGTAGAAGGCCTCGATTTCTTCATCGTCGTAGCTGGATGTTGGAGCATAGGCGACGAAGATTGTCAAGGCCGGTATTGATCCACATCTTCTCAGTCGCAAACGTCCGATTCGGGTTGTTAGCTGTTCGAACGAATCGATGTTCATGGCCAAGTTCGTGTTGACGAGGACACCGACTCCACCAACTCCTCTACTGTCGCAGGTTCCAAGGAACAGTTCTTCTCCAGTGTCGAAGGTGGCGTTCAGTGGCCGGTGTCTCCTCGTCTCGGTCAGTCCGATGATGTCGTACCTGATCTTCCTGGCCTGCATCATCAAATCCTCGATAGAAGCCTCCGGTGCAAGCGTGCGTGCGTTGAAGGTACAGATCGTCATCATAGTCCTTCTGGTTTTAGGCAGCCTAGATAACCCCTCGGACCTCGTCCTCACTGGCGCCGCCGTACCAGTGACTCTTCCGAGATCAGGGGAACACTCTTTATTATTGCTGTGTCGAGCTTTAAGAAAAGAAAACCCTTAGGAGATAGCTTGCTGGGCTCTATTCCCCCGCGGGTAGCTAGGGTAGGATTTCACCGGGAAGTTAGCCGGGCTTCCCGGGAGTGGACGATGGAGCTTATTTGTTGGAGGCGACTCCGAACCGCCTCCCTTGTACCTCCCAGTCACTTGAATGCAGGGCTTTTGGTCGGATAGATGTGCAGGATACAATCTGCAGACACGCAAGTACACTCACGCACGCATGCATGAACACACCCACGCGCTGGCAGAAGGTATGGATCGTTCCGACACTGCAGAAACAGGGAGTCCATCCCCTGAATCCACCCGCGTCTCAGGGCAGGCACAAGGTCGCGTGTGGTCCGCGATTAGCCCCCTATCCGCCACCTGGGGACGCGCCACGTAGCCTCGCGACTAACCGGCTGGGATCCCTCTTATGAGGGAGATCCGTGGAAGATTTTTCCGTGGAAGATTTACAATGCCTCACACAATTTTCGATCTAATCTCAAATCGGTTTTTCGAGTTTCGAAACGCCTTTGTAAGCCTACAGCATCAATTGTAATGGTGAATGTGAGTCCTGATTGTTTTACTGCATCACAAATAACGGCCACTCTGTATCCAAATATTGATTTATTCATTTTATCGAATTTTTCACAAATTTTGCTCATGGGTCGGTGACCACATGTCTACAGGATACTGAGATTCTCCCGTACGCTGAACTCGAATATAACAATCATTTTCCACCCGTGCACCTGTTTATTTATCCATCGATTCTATATGTTTTTCGTTACTTTGGCCAGTGATCTTTAAGACATTTCTACTGAGGTTTTCCGATAAAGTCAGCAGAAATATGATAACTATTTTGAAAGAATATCTCGACCTATTGACTTTATCGATTGTTTGCTCGCCTCTGCACATGGACAAATGAGAATATGTACGCTGGGGCATTGGAACACACCACATATACAGCCAATCCCAAATATGGCGAGTTGCCACGCCTGCGGCACCACTTGCGGAAAATCAATAAATCAATAACAACTCGGCGTATGGTGGCTGTTAGATTCGTGATCAGCGTGGTGAAAAACCCCTGTGAGTACGGTTCCGCTAAACTTGCAGCACAAATTGCTAAAAATCAATAAAATCAATAAATCAATAACCCGCGGTGCAAAGTGGCCTTGAGATTTGTGATCAGCCTGGTGAAAAACCCCTGTGGGTACGGTTCCGCTAAACTTGCAGCACAAATTGTGAAAAATCAATAAAATCAATAAATCAATAACCCGCGGTGCAAAGTGGCCTTGAGATTTGTGATCAGCCGGGTGAAAAACCCCTGTGGGTACGGTTTCGCTAAACTTGCAGCACAAATTGTGAAAAATCAATAAAATCAATAAATCAATAACCCGCGGTGCAAAGTGGCCCTCAGATTCGTGATCAGCGTGGTGAAAAACCACTGTAGGTACGGTTTCGCTAAACTTGCAGCACAAATTGTGAAAAATCAATAAAATCAATAAATCGATAACCCGCGGTGCAAAGTGGCCTTGAGATTTGTGATCAGCCTGGTGAAAAACCCCTGTGAGTACGGTTCCGCTAAACTTGCAGAACAAATTGCTAAAAATCAATAAAATCAATAAATCGATAACCCGCGGTGCAAAGTGGCCTTGAGATTTGTGATCAGCCTGGTGAAAAACCCCTGTGGGTACGGTTCCGCTAAACTTGCAGCACAAATTGTGAAAAATCAATAAAATCAATAAATCGATAACCCGCGGTGCAAAATGGCCTTGAGATTTGTGATCAGCCTGGTGAAAAACCCCTGTGGGTACGGTTCCGCTAAACTTGCAGCACAAATTGCGAAAAATCAATAAGATCAATAAATCAATAGCCCCGCGGTGCAAAGTGGCCCTCAGATTCGTGATCAGCGTGGTGAAAAACCCCTGTAAGTACGGTTCCGCTAAACTTGCAGCACAAATTGTGAAAAATCAATAAAATCAATAAATCAATAACCCGCGGTGCAAAGAGGCCCTCAGATTCGTGATCAGCGTGGTGGATTACCCCAGTATGCCCGTTTCGATTTGGATTGGAGCTGAACTAAGAAAAATCGATAAAATCGATCGATAAATCGATATCCGTATCGATACTATCCAATGAGTAGTGTCCTAGGCCCTCCGCCCTATTCGGATGGTCTCCCATGTTTCCAAGGCCCCTGCTCTACCATCTTGCTCACAGATGCATTCCTGTCGTTTGAATTTGGCGCCACGCGCGCTGTCCAGATTTTTGAAAAAAAGTGTCGTAAGCGGTTCTATGTTTTATATATAGATATATATATATATATTAGCAAATAAATAAATAAGTAGGCACATGAATAGTAGTATGTAAATAAAATAAATAACCCTTGTAATAGATTTCAGAAATTTCCAGATTATTGGATGCAGTAGTGAACATAGTCTAACTGAAAATAACTTTGATTTGTTTCCAAAACGGAGTTTTCTCAGGGCTGACACAAACTTATGATGCTCACTCTGTCAAAATATACTAACGTATGAGTGACATTGAATGGCATGTAAATGCAGTTACAAGTGCACTGTACAAGTAGTTTAAGTAACATAACTCCAAAACTGAAGGTCTTCCTCTCGAAAGAGGTGAGAAAGGAAACAGTTGCTTGAGGACTAAAATGTGTTGCACTTCCTTGTAAGTTAGGACTGTGAACAGAACACCAAGGATGAACACCAGCTCGCGTGCACATGCCGGTCGAAAGCGTGGCCAGAGTTATCTAGCGACACTGCTTACATCTTTTGGACAACCTAGCAGAGCAGCTAGCGTTTGGTCATCGAATTTCGTGGAGGTTCGGTCTCCTTGATTTTCGTAAAAGAACTTCTATGTCTTTTTGAGGACACATTCTTTCGGGGGAAATCCTCAGCATTATTTGTAAAAGAGGCTTCAACTGGTTTCATTTGATGGGCTTGGTTCTCTCAGTAGATGATACGATTCCGCCTAGCATAGCATTCAAATTCCATTGCTCTCACCAACTCAGTAGCAAATCATTAATAACTCTTATCTGTACTAGCCCCCTTCGGGATGCTAGAAAGTGGGGTGGGGCAGCCACTCGAGGTATGTGCAAAAGCTTCACACGTGCGAAATGTTTAGAAAATTAGCAAATGAGCAAAACTAATCATTAACTGAGCTCAAATACAAATCCTTCTTATCAGTTGCGCATATTCTACGGGCCTGGCCGCCTCGTCAGAGTTCGAGTCTTTTCGCGATCCTAGCCTTGCTTGCAAATTCTTAATCACGCAACTACATGTAAAGCTAATTTCCGATGCAATGATACTACCTACTCTTTTGTCACATTTCTTACATGCCTATGGACCCGTTATGAGCGGCCACTTTCAACTCTGCGCAGGAGTATCTTTCACATGGCTTCAGCACTTGCGAACAACACAGTGTAACCAGTGCCGTGCGAATAATCCCCTGAAATGATTTAAGCTTCACGTTGCTGAGATAGTCCAAGTGATGAGCATCTGCTTCAATATACAAGGAGGAAGAAGAGGTGGTCGACTGAGACACAAATGAGTGCGTAACGTGCCCCTACTCCACCGGTAGACGTGCATCTTGATCTTTTCCCCACTATTGGGCCACGGCGGACCCATTCTCCATCCGTGGACCTGTAAGCTGGTCTTTTCCCACTAATGGGAATCATGCGGACTCACTCTCTATCCGTGCTCCAGTATCCAGGCGCTTTCCCATTGTCCATTGATGGACCCGTATCCTGCCGTTTTCCCACTATTGGACCACCCTTTCTCGATCAATGGACACCCATCCTGAAGGTTTTTCTGAACTACGGGTCCCCGGCACATCAGTCCGTCATCAGTGCATCTGCACTCTTTGTAATATCTTGAAAAAATGGAAAAAAAGGAATATTTAAAAAGTTTGATCAATTGCACAACTGGTTACAGAAAATGTCACGACAGCTTATGATGACGTGTTCTTCCTTCGTTCATTCTGTGTATTTGATTGCACTGCCCTTCTTAAAAAGAGACGGATCCTCAAGCATCCCTATGGGACCTCAATAATGAGAGGTGCGCAAAGAGCACTTCCTATATAAGGAAACCGAGTGAATCCTATCGCTACGGCCTTCACTCATCCTTTCGAAGTGATTCACGTCCAGCGTTCCAAGATCCAGTGCAGCTACTGACAAAGCCCCATCAGAGGGGCTACTCTGCTCCGTACATTGCTGCTATGCATCGTCAAATCGTTGTAAACACTGTCTCGCCCGGAGAGCTCGAGACCGCTAGCCGCTGGTCCCACCGCGAAATCCCGAATGGACTCGACTGCCACCACGTCTATGCACCTATGACGAAACATCGGCCGAATGCCCCGCCAGCGGCGCATCCTCGCGAGCCACAGTCTATAATTGAGCCCCACGGCTAAAGCATGCGATCACGTGCTATTCCCCCTACGCCTGCGCTCTAGAAAATTTTATTGCACTACCATGATTTATATAAGAGGATATATAAAAGTGAAAGTTTGTGTGTATGTGTGTGTTTGTGCGTGTTTCTATGTTTGTATGTTACTTACAGAAATCGCGGAACGTTAACCGATCCGGACCAAATTTTGCATGTAGACGCTCCCGGTACCGATGGAGGTCATATGCTAATCTTGACCTGATATTATCGATTAGTTTATTGATTATATCGATTTTATTGATTTCTCGCTGTTTCTACAAAGAGACTTGCGAGAACATGCCTACTAAGGATTTTCGATGCGCTGAGCACGAATATGCCAACCATTTCTAACAACTGTATCGATTTATTGATTTTACCAATTTCTCCCATTTTCGTTCGGGGACAGGCAATTACATGCCTACTGTGGTTTCCCAGTACGCTGAACACGAATATGATAACCATTCTCCACGAAATATTGATTTGTCGATATTATTGATTTTTTGCAATTGTTGCTCTTGGGGCGGTAGAGACATGTCTACTGAGGTCCCTAAATATGCTAAACACAGATATGATGACCATTCTGCGAGAGGTTATCTTTTTATTGATTTTATCAATTTTTTTCAACTCCAGCTCAGGGACGGGCGATGACATGTCGCTATGGTATCCCTACGCGCTAAAAACGATATAACGACAGTTTATCCCGGAATATTGATCTGTCGATTTTATTGATTTTTCGCTATTCTACTCCATGGAGCGGTGGGTCTAACGGGGTTCATTAATAAGCTGAATATGCACATGACAACCGTTGTGCACGAATACATCAATTCAAGCTCAACGAAACAACTGTGCTGGCTTTCGCCCACGGATTGGCGGAAAAGTGTCATTTGAGCTTCCAGCAAATGTGATGATCATCGAAAATATGAGCATTTTTGATAAATTTGTTAGCAGTAGCCATTGTCCCAAGCAGTGTGAGATAGCCGGGAAAGTGGAACACCCCAGCGTGGCCGGGTAAGGCAGCTACTTGCTGTAGTAGGAAATGCATGCTCAAAAGAACTCCCTCAGCTCTGTGCACATTTTTGGTAGACGCCTCTGTTTGCTCGGGAGGCTCAATTAGGTGTATACTTCCAGGGCCAGTAATCAGTGGCAGCAGTTCATCATGGAATGTTAACGAAGAGGGTGGAAGCGTTAGCAGCGGTGAGTTAACAAATGATCATAGGCACAGTGAACAAGGGCTTGTTTCTGAACTGTTTTTGGAGAAATTTTTCATGAGTGTAGGATGCAGCTCTGTTTTCAGGCTATCAAAACCCATGGTTTTACAACCAAGGCAACAACATCCCTCTTTGGCAAAGATACTGGCATCCTTTCAGAAGAAGCTACTGGTACAATTATCAGTGGAACGTAAATGTCAGTGGATTTAACATGGAAGGATAGTTTAGTGTTGTTTGATGTTTCGACAGACGACAGAATGTCTGGAACTGCAAAATGTGATTTGTTTGAGTTTTTTCGGGAATAAAAATGGCTCATTGCCGTCAGTGACTGTAAACATTACAACAAGACGGATATTACGAAAAAGTCGGAAATTGATCACAACATCAACGATTCACAAAGTGTATGGGACTGGTTTGGAAAAAGCGAAAAATGTTGAATGTTTGCAATTTATTTTTGCGCCGTAAGATCACAAACCTATCCTGGAAAATTTTATATTCCCCAAAGGAATGCATTATTGTGAGATCTGGCTTCACTCAGCATCTAGGTTTACACCATACAATATTGAATCTAATTTTTATGCGTCAGCACGAGCTTTGGCTGAGTTACGGTAGACAATTGCGCAGTTTCAATTTTTTTCATAGTGATCGCTAAGCCAAGTGACTCGTGTTTTTCCTCGCTAATTGAACAGAACAGAAAAAAACATAAATAGAAACATACATACGGTATTTGGGTACTTACAACATGCTGCGCCTTATTAAGCTGGTATATGACGTTTGCTGGAAGGCGCATCGTGACGTTCTATGTTGGACCTGAGCGCTAGTTTCCCTTTGGTCCAACCGAACAGCATCGCCGAATAAGAATGATTTCCCAAAAATTTTCATGAGGTGTTCCCGTTCTAAAACATTAGCTCTTGCAGGGAAAGGGAGAGAAAGAACATAAAATCTACGTTTCTTGAAAGAAGTGGCCCAGTGAACCGCTCTGCAGTGTTCTTTCTATTTGTGGTCCTCGTGACTGCTTCGGAATAAAAATATATCGTGGAATGGTCTATCATACGAGAAATGGGAAATGAAATAGATGATTCTTATGACCATATATGACGCTGCCAACTAATTTGTCCGCGTAAAAATGCAAGTTGGGAATGAATGGCCACAATCCGGACCGTTCGGGGTATGGCCCAGTGAAAATGAAGTGGTGGCATAACCCGAACTGTTCAAATTTCACCATTCATTTTCTACTATGCATTTTTGCGAGGACATATTAGTTGGCAGCGTTATATATCCTACAGTCAACCATAGCCCACCTGCCTTGCTTGAGAAAGACCCAAACGAATATGATTCTCTGTGACTTTGAAGGTTTTTCCCGTACCTCCTTTCTCTCAGCTCAAACAGACATTTGTAGGTGTTCAGGAAAAGTAGAAGTGGGTCTGACAAGAACTCGTTTTTGATTTTTCACCACAGAAGGTGTGTGAATGTGCGTCGTTCCCCGCTGCATCGTTGACTACAAGTGACTTGCGTTTATGCAAGAATGGTGCAAAGACACTCTCGACACATGACGAAGCAAGGGTATCTTCTGGTGTGTCCATTAGATACATACACACCCGATTAGTGATTTCAAGTGAGGTGGGAATTGTAATACTCAGGAAGGAGAGAACGCTACATCAAGAAGGGAGTTAGAGGTTTTTGCTTCCGATATGTTTGACTTGATGGATATGCTTCTAAACCATGTATGAAGTTGATTATATTTGTCTTCCATTCCACACTTTTTCTAGATTATTCCCAGAATGCACTGCGCGATCTGTGAGGCGTGCTTTCAGACAGTTACACTCACGTCCCTGTCTTGTAGAAGCCCATCCATCAAGCCAGATATTTGTGCTCCAAAAAGATCTCTAAATGGCATGGCGAGCCAGTTAACTTTTTCTTGGCGGCACTGTACTGTACTTAAGACTTGAAAAATCATTGACCATCGTTCATATCGACTCCTTCACCTACAATCCGGCCTTTTACACATATTGTGGACTAATTTATTCTAAAAAAGTTGCCGACGCGTAGTGTACGTATATGGGCATGACGAAGAAATACTCTGACGTTACTCGGTCTGTGTGCTCCGTTCGTTCTGCACAGCCAGGAAAGAAACACGAAAGTAAAGAGTCGCACATACATAGGATATTTGCGAAATCATTGCAACATGTGGTTTTTATCCATAATTTTTTTCAACCAATTAGATCTTATAAGCTCGAATTACCACGAAATTGTGGGGACTTATGCCGAATGGTAAAAGGTGGAAAACCTCCTGTTTTGAAGTGGAGTCATTTGGTGAAATCTGTACACTAATCAGATTCTTTGCAGTATCATGAAGTTTTCTCTGCAAAATATGTGTGTATGTGCTGGTTACTTGCTAACTTCAACTAAACTTAGGTGAAGCCAATTTAGCAAAGACCCTCGATGAATGTTCTTTTTATTTTGACTCACTCTCTCTGCAATTTTCGAAAGGCAACGCTGCTGCTGGAAATACAAATTCTTCAGCTAGTAGAGTTCAGTTACTTTGCAATCCATTACCTCTCCGAACATTCCAAATATTCCGGCTAGTTTCAATACAGCCACAGGTGTAGATCACAAAGGGAGTGTTTTGGATCTTTCGCTGAGATAGATCTCATCTTGTGGCAAACGCGCACTTAAATTTTAGCAGAAGTAGTTCATCCTATTGCGATTGAAGAAAAACTGTGGTTGCCACCAAAGCAATGTTTTCGATTCCTGTAAATGGATTTTTTTTGGGAAATATTCTCCGAAGTGGCGAGTTTTTCACTCTGCTTGTGTGTGAGTGGAGGTATAATGATTGTCAAATGTGTAAGTCCTTGAAACTTCCTCCATTATTACTTCTCGTAAGAGTCTCAGGTCTCTTTTCCTACTGCGTGCGTTTAACGAGGACAACTCGTGTAGGTGTATCTGATCGCTAAGAAACTTCAAGATTGATTAGTAATAGTGATGCAGGAATACATAAGAGATAAGCAATGGGTGTGAATGTCTATAAAGGAGAAGCACAGCTAAGTGCGGACAAAACATCAGCCAGTTGACGTGCAATGGGTGGAATACTTTTAATTTTCTGATCCCCACCTGATCTTATGCCATTTTCCTTTAACTCGCATCTTTTACAACTTTACCGTATTGTTCATTCGCTTATAGCTCCTAAACCAGCTGTCAAGAGGCGGAAAGAAAATACTGGTGGTGAATGGGATGACCTCTTCCCTTATCCGTTTCTTATCAGCAACATATGATATGCTTAAGCAAGATATACATAATGGCAGCAGCTAGTGTTCGGAGCTACCGTTTGTAGACGCCAAAACTGTCTGCGCTTGACTCATCAACTCCCAGAATAGCACCACCGCGAATCCTTCTAGCAGCACTGCAAGCTCACTCACCCACTATATTCCGTGCGACCTAATTTTAACTCGACCTAATACAATCGAAATTAATGTCCTGTGACAAAACAAAGGTCATGCAGTGGAAAACTGCGGGATAAAATGGTGAAGGGGCTCTTTTTCATATGGTTTGGTTGGTTACTATAATGATGGATACAGCCGCCAGTGATAAAAGTGAGAAATTTAGAGAGTGTTTTCAGGATTTCGCAGTGGGACCACCGTTCTCCGCTGGAATCTCCTCTACCTACGGGTACGACAGCATTTGCGAGGTTTCAGGCTGCATGACATACAGAACAGGATTACTACTTCCTTCCTTCCCTCCTTCCTTCTTTCCTAAGGTTTAAGGATTAGTAACAAGCAAAGATGTAGTCTCTAGCGATATGGACTAGCGATATGGACGATTTCCCGGGAGGTTCCACAGTTTCGAAGCCGCAGAGTGGCGATGATGCTCAGTCAGTTCTGTCCTCCCAAATACAAAAGAGCGTGTCCTTCGTACAGGCGCAGACTTAATTCTACAGCCACGGAATTCGCTCGTCATCATGAGGTCGGTATTCACATACCTATGCAGGATAAACGCATTACCACACCTTACAATGATATTATTGGTAAGCAACCATGTAATCAATCAAACTTCTTCAGTATTTCTTAAATTTTTCCATTGTCTTCGAGATTTACAAAGAGTGCGACTGCAACGATGAAAGACAGGTGTACAAAGGGTGCGAGTGCAACGATGAAGGACAGCCTGATAGTTTTGAAAACGCCAATACATATACATATTTGTCCCTGATGGAGGATGGTGTGCTAGAACTGCGGAAAACGCCGACGTATGTACGGGTCCATCAATGGAGGAGGAGCGCTCTGGCGCTGTTGTGGACGACCCCATGATAATGGTCTACTAATGAAAAACGGTGCGTCGGCGTCCAGTCTTGTGGAAACCTCCTGCATACGGGATCTTCGGTGGAGGGAGGGATACACGGAAGCTCAACATGGCGTGAAAAAAAATAGAACGCTGACTCGCCGAAGGGATGCGGGTGCGTTGGAGCTTAATAGTGTGGAAAACGCTCAGTTATGGGTGCACATATGGAGCATGTTTAGCCGTCACTAGGAATGGGGAAAACGCCAGCGTACGAGTTCGCTAATCGAGAATGGTGCCTCTGCGCCACTGCGGGAAAATGTCATATGAGAGATATATCCGTATAGCCGAGCAGCAGGACTGGTTAACTATGCGCAACGCATAAAAAAGATCTTGTATTTGAGCGCAGTTAATGATTAATTTTACATCTTTCCTAACTTTCTGTGATCCTCGAAAGTTTGAAGCTCCAGCACATACCTCAAATGTCTGCCTCACTCAATTTCCTAGCGTCTTATAAGGGTACTAGTCATGATGAAAGTTCGTTTTGGTTACTTGTGTCTCCTCCGGCTACCCTCCTATCTACTTCCATTTTATCGAAATTGAAAGGGTAAACGTTTTCTTTAGCTGTTCAAGTGAAGGCTCTTCAGTTTCTTTGTTTGCGTTAGCTTTAGGCGATAATGGGTAAACATTTCCAACGTGCACTTTATAAGAGAATCATAAAGTCAACGTTGGTACAGTGCCAATCGCCGACCCCAATAGTGAACCGTGCTGATGGACTAACTATTGAGCTGGTGAAAAAGTTCTGCAACACTTTTCATACTCATTTCTAAACTGCAGAAGCAACCTAACAGGTGAGATTTTGTGTCGCTATGAGGTGGTCTGTTCTCGAGGCTATCACGTCATTCTGTTCATTTGACTGCAAGAATTAAAAACAAAAGGCTAACGTTTAAAAATCATCCACGCTGGACACGCATAAAAACGATGATTTGCAGGACGCCTCGAATGGTAGGTCGGATGCCAAGTTGGAGTTGGCGAAAACATTTCATGGCGACTACGCGACCGTCATCGAGATCCCCAGGTCTTTGTCATAGCTGTCCAGGCCTTTGACATGAGCACGCCACCCCTTGTGTGTTTCTGACAGGTCCTGCCGGGTAAGTATGGAGGAGACTTTTCGTCCACATGGGAAGAACTTTCTGAAGGATGATGCAGGTGGGGGAAGAAGCTTGGTCCTATACGGGAACACGCACGCCAGCCAATGGATTCCGGGAACGGGTCAGTCGAGAGCAAAACAACTCTAGAAAGTTTTTCACTGCTGTCGATGGAGCCAAGAGGAATGTTTCACCACGAGTTCGTAAGAAGTTGCATCACAGTAATGAGCAATCTCTGCGATCTACTTAACTGCAGAAGTTGACAGGCGCCATCTTTGAAAAATGCACAAAACGAGGAAATGTCGATCTTCTGCGAAATAATGCTCACGCGCACAAACGCAAGCCGTGGAAATACTGAGGGTCGGCTTTGTGTCACGTCTATCTATCGTATAGTCGTACCTGATTCTGTCGGAATGTCATTTACGGAAAATGAGACATAGCAATCATCAGACACTCGGAAGTAAAGTGTCACAATTTTTCAATCGACAGCCTGCTTAGTTCTTGCAAAAAAGGATGCCCAACAGATGGATGATGTTATTATACCAATAATGGTGAATACATCATTAATCGACATCTTGTTTTAATGAAGAAATTTACCCCTAAAGAATTCGTTGACAGTGTTGCAGAGCTTTTCCACAAACCCACTATTTGGCTATGCAGCGATCCTAGTCGTTGGCATGGATTCTCATCTCTTCCCTTTCTTTTCTGAATTCTGACACTCCCTTCGGTTCTGAACGAGGCCTTCTGTTTGTGCTGATTGCTGTTTCCATAATACTGTCCCACCGAATCTCTTCAGAGGTCGTTGTCGCTGTTTTGACTCAAGTTTCATAAATCACACTAACACTGTGTTGTTATCAACACTGCGCAATATTGTTTATATTTTACTCTGCATACTCAGTGAGATCTGGTGCACAGGAAGGATATGTCTTTCCGGCTTCTCCTACTACTCGCACTCATTGCTTGCTCCGTTTCGCAGTGGAATACCGGCCCAGGTAACAGTTCTGCATCATTAGCAATTTCATTTTATTGAAAAAAAAATCCATCGGAACTTCGAGTCGCTATTGAATTGTTGTGACAGGCACTTTTTGCAGCCCATGAATGTGAAAGGAACACAAATACTAGTGCCTTAGGCCTATGACATACTTCACAGCGACGCTGTCGCAGCTTCCTCAATAGTCTTCCCAAAACTGATCCTATGCCTGCATGCTATTCCAAGCGAATTGTGTGATAAGATATGAAAGCTTGTAAGGTTTGTTTTCATCATTTCCATCCATTCCCTTCACAACGACGGTGTAGCCGTGAAGTATGTCATAGCCCTTATGCTTTGGACGCTTCTGCTGCTACCAGATTGCTAGCTGAGACTTGTTTATTCATATCCTGACGTTTCGACTTGAACGTCTTCTTCAGAGGCCTCCAAGTGATTTAAATTCCTTGACCACCAAATGTTTCCTCCCCGTTATCTAGCGCGACCATCATCGTTCTGGACCAACTAAACATAACCACTCTTAGATAGTGGACAGCCAACCCTCGAGTCTATCAATCTTTGCGGAAGTTCGCACGATCACCGCGCACACTGCGAACAGCTGAACGTAATCCTGCACCCCAGATGGACGACGGGCTTGGGCACGAAACTAAACTAACACTCCGCCAACCTTTCATCTACGGTGTAATATCCGCAAACATTCGACGATTCCTCAAGCGAGTTCAAGTGCAAAACGATGTTACTCTGGTTAACATACCCAACGAGAACATCAAGGAACAGTTGATCAGAAACGGACTTCACGATAAGGGAATGGATATCAAACCAATGCATTGTCTGTCCGCATGGCAAGAATGGAGGTTGTGCGAATTCAGGTGTTGTTTATCAGTTAGATTGATGCTTTCTTTCATTATTCTGCATACAAAGAACGCCTACTTTTTATTCCAACATGAGATGTCATAAAAACGAGTAGTTTTTGAGTTTAGTGTTAGGTGTAGGGAATGCTCTTGCGCTTTTCAGAAGTGTGATTTCTCCAACCCCATGCTAACTTCCAGCAAGTTGTCTTCTGTATATATAAGCAGGTCTGGTATGTGCAAGTTTATTGGTACCATTACTTGTGCACGACCCTTTCCAGAAAAATGGAACTTTCACAACAGCACATACTCGGCCTTTTAGGATACCAATTCAAATTTGATGAATTAGCAGCCGCATCTGCTCGTCATATTACACCGTATTTGGGAACGGTACGGGATCCGAACGCACTGAGCAAGATTGGTTCAAACGCCCTTGTGTTGCTGACTTCAACCTCTATGTTTCCACATGCTAGGATAGAGCGTCCAGAGTCGGCAGTAATCGACTGGGACACATGGGGGTCCAGTCCACGCCAAAATATGCGTGAAAGGAGACAAGTCTTCGCTGCTTACTCTTCCACCATCACCGGTCCCCTACGTCAGTTGTGCGAGGTAAAAAAAAATTATTACAGTAAGTGATCATAATCTGATCGGTGCGATCTCCAGCGACGTGTACAGATGTGAAGTGAATTGCCCTCGTTATGAGAAGGGGTGTCTGTATGTCAACACCGAGCGATGTCGATACTTTGTTGAAAAGAATGAGCAGCCTGAGCAGCATCCCGTGGCAGGTCTTCACTTTCCGAATGTTATGATCTGTGCTTGCTGTGACTTCAAAGGCATCATCCACTGTGATCTGCTGACACGAGACACTGCCCTCACGCAAAACCTGTACTATCAGCAGCAGGACTGTCCGCGAAATAGCGGGCAAACGCTCGGTCCACAGCACTAGCCCATTCTTGGACGACGTTGCTCGTCCGCACACTATAAGTTTGACTCGCCAAAAGCTGCCCGGCTTTAAATGAGAAATGCTGACTTATAAGGATGGTGTACGAAACGAAAACTTAAATCTAAATATATGCAAAATAGTTTGAAATTACCCATCGCACATGTATGACCGTGCTCCAGAACATTAGCACCTTCTCCTATCACTCTGTAACGTCATGCACGGAAAAACTATCGATAATGAAGATGACTTGGACCACCAGTTGAACAACTTCTCCGAATCCATGCAAAAAAAGTTTTGCGCCGTCAACATTGGCAGAGTTCCCGAAAATCAACGAAGTGTGATTGGATGTGGTTCTCGGTTCTCATTTACTCATTCCTTAATGTGCTTCCCTGTTCTTGAAAAGTCAATAGAATGCGATGCCTCAAAAACCGCGAGAACTTTCCCTACAACCTAATATACAGTGCGTTTCGATATTGTAGAACATCCCCAACTTTCCCACCCCGTGCTTTTATGGAAACCGTGGAATTTTTTCCTTAGTACCATTACGATCGATGCCTAAAATAACTCACGCTCACGGCAGCCTCCCTAGATTTTTTACCCTTCATTTTTTTTTGCTTTCACGCAATTCGCAGTCATGGCACACCTTCATGTTCCAACAGGTTTGTTAGCTGCATAATCAAAACTACGAAAATTGAATAATTTTGCGAGCTTTCATGGCCCACTGTGGTTCCACATAGCCTGCCATCCTGTTCCCTATGAGGATTCTGATGACATCCGCACCGATAACCTCCGGGTATCGAAATCTGCATATCTCAACTGCTCCAATTTGCTTCTGCAGACAATCGAACCCAAAGACAGGACAGCACCCTGACGAAAGTTCCTTCTGCAACTCTTTCGTGCTATCTAACCATTAATTTTTCTGATCACCGAAATTAACTATTCTGGTTGGCAGCCATGAAACTCATAACTGATCGCAGTACCTTGAGGAACGCATGGACACTTCCTCGACTGTGAGGTTTTTTTCTCTACATTCGATGGATTCGTAGCTATCTTAAGACGTGTAAAGACTTGAGGAGGCAGACAGCAAAGTCTGATTTAATGAGGCCAGACATGAGAAAGTGCCTAAGAGCAAATCCGAGCAATTTGAGCAAATGATTTGGGGATTCTCACGAGAAATTCTGGGAATGACCGTTGTCCGGCGAGTAATGCGTTCTTGGATCGCCACCCTGCAAAGTCATCGGAATAGTCTCTGGATGATGTTGGCCGTATTCTCGAGATGGCCCGTATTTTGCAGCCAATTGTGAGTGCACAACTGTCAGCAATGAGCTACTGAAAAATTGAGTAAGGCAGCCTCGGTTGCCCGACGCTAATCGGTGCGGATGTCCTCAGAAACCTCATAGGGAGTGTGGAATCAGTGTGGCCCATAGAAGCTCGCAAATATATTCAAGTTCCGTAGTTTTGACTACATAGCTAATAAACCTGCTAAAAATGGCGATGTGTCATAACTGCGAATTAGGCAAAAGCAGAAAAATAAAGTTTCAAAAATCCAGGGTTTCTGCCGTGAGCTCGAAAGTAGGGTACCGGGATTTTTAGGTGCTGAATATAATGGTGCGAAAGAAAAAAACTGTAGGGTCTCCGAAAAAACCTAGGATGGGAAAGTTGAGGAGTGTCCTATAAATACAAAACGCATTGAATTTTTTTATTACTTATATTTATTTACGCTGTTTGAGACAGACGTTATAAAACAGTGATACAACAACTACAACCTCTAAACAATATGGTTCGGAACTCCAGTATTACAGTACATGAAAATGTTTGAAACAGTGTCAGTGTCTTTGTCCCAACTAAATATAGTCGCTTCAGCCAAAAGTTTGAAGGACACAAAAGATGCGGGGACAGTTCTGGCCTTACTCCATTTAAGGTATCTGGGGCCTGCTCCAACCGTAAAGGAGGTGGCTCTTAATGAAGTTTTAGGTGATCTAATGAATAGTTTGTATTTCCCATCCCTTGTAACTGAAAGTCGTATGGAGTGTAATTCTGAGCACGACATTGGGATCATATGTTTGATAAGCTTATAGACCATGCTACCACATCAAAGTAGTATCTCCCCGACTTTAGTGGAGGAATTCCCATGTAATCATCCCTAAAGCAGGCTTTGGGACTCTGCCATTTAAAGAACCGCCATTTCGCAACAGAATTTTCCTGGTGAAATTGTTTTAAATCTCCCCTAAGAGCACCATATCTTTCCGTTTTGTGGGTGAGAACGCACAACAGGAACTCTTAACGAGTGGTCTCACATACATCTTGTATGCCCTTAGTAGGACTTGTTCTGTGGTAGTTAGGACCTTGAAAATGTGGAAGGGGCTGACGCTCCCTTCTCTGCAAATTGCTCCCATATGAGGACTGAAGTCAACCTTTTCCGTGTAAAAAAAACCTAGGCCCTTCATCTGTTTCACTCTTGAAGTGGGGTGACCAAATACTGAGTAAGAACACGGTCACCTATTCTCAAATGATAAGTCTTCTGTGGAGCTAGAGGTAACCGCCACGCAACGGAAAAGTTGTGCAGCCTGTTAATGGCAGGTGTTGCCTGAAAGAGAGATTTCTCTATAAATTTTTGAGTCATGAGCGTACTGTATATGCGTTTCGCCTTCTTCACTTAAAACTTCTTGGAGGTCGGCAACACAGATATTAAAAAAGAGTGGGCGACAGGACTCCTCCTTGAGGTACACCGCTTTTAATCTCATACACATTAGAAAATGTTCCATCAACTCGCACCTGATACGTTCTTCCAGAAAGGAACTCATGAATCCAACTTGTAACTCCTTCATGTATTCCTAGGCTGTTTAAGCGATGTATTGGTTTAGGATGGCTAACCCTGTCAAATGCTTTAGCGATGTCAAAATATATCACGTCGATAGTTTTATTTTCATCCGCAACCGCCTTCCATTCATTCAAACATTCCAGCACATTAGTTTCAATGAATTTACTCTTCACAAATCTTGTTGCGAAGAAGACAGATTCTGTTTGGATCCAGGTGATCAAGGATGTGTTTTTTTTTTCAGAATCTTTTAAAATAACCTGCAAGATACAGAAGTAGCGCTCACAGGACAATAATCAGAGAGGTCAGAGTCAGGCTCTTTCTTTAGTATGGGGGTGACATAGGAGTGTTTCCACAATGATAGCACTTCCGATGGTGTGAGCAATATTTTTGATGAACGTGAAAGGAATTTCGTCAGGAGGATTTAAAATCGGCCATCTACGGAGGTGTTTGTGTGAAGTCATGGAGTCAACATAAGAAAAATCTTTTTGGTTCTGAATGGAAAAACTAGTGGGAGTAAAAATTCCGTCGTCTTCAGAAAAAAACTTTTGCAAATTTATTTGCGAGTGCATCCGCTTTCTCAAAATCCGTGGGAATATATCGCTCTTCTTCTTTGAGATCAGCAAGATGTTGGGTCTCGAGTAACTTCCCTTTTAGGTACCAAAAGAAAGTATTCGTTTGCTTCAAAGACATAATTCTTTTCTCCATACTTTATCGAAGAGAGCAGAAAAAGTTTTGTTACTAGATCCGTCCCCACTCCGTTTTGCCAACTGCGTGATGCAGAATCGATGAAAAAACATAAGATATTTCGCATCTGTCCTCTCAGCAGACTCGAACGATTCAATCCATAGCACACTATACAACTGTAGTACCTCCTATATACCTCAGCATAATCACATTTCGAAAACAATCTACGAATTATTGGCTGTTGCTCCGCATCACAGCTTTGGATACCAAATACAACGCTCATGTGGTCGTTATTGCCTGACGGAGGTTTGAGATAAAGATCAGTTATTAGCTGCACTCCATTAGTGAAAAGCAAGTCTAACACGTGAATACCTCTTGTAGGTTCATGAATGAGTTGTTGAAAATCGTGAGAGGCAAGCAATTCAACGAAGCTATTATAGGAATCTAAGTTGGTACTCCAGGTTGCCCCTTCTCTTCGGGCATGTTAAAGTCATCTATGACAATAGTGGGTAAAGAAGTGCATGAAAGACCACTAAGCACTTGAGCAAGCTGCTCTGTCAAGGGCGATTCCGATGTAGGTGCTCCATAAACTGATACCAACCTGACGGCCGTATCATTACAAGAAATATCCGTAGCAAAAATTTCGTATCCATTACCAACTGATTCTGATAAAACGAGTGAATAGGAAATGCTCTTCCTAGGTAGAATAGCCACATCTTCTCCCGCTCTTTTGTTTCGAACACATCGTAAAATTGAGTAATCACTACCTATTTAAAATCAATAGGTGCAGCATGACCTTCTACTGTTAAGGTTGGGAAGAGTTACAAAAGAGTTCCCCCAGTTCAATGCGTGTATACACAAATGTATTGAACGTGAACCATTTTGATCAGAACATCCTTGTCCAATTTTCTTCTGTTTAGGGCCGCAGAATCCCAATTGGCAGGGGGGTGGGAATCCGTGGCAAGGTGGAGGACAAAATCAATTCGGACCAGGTAGATCACCGCTACTGTGAAATCTCAACAAATGTAGCTTAGTTTTCTTCAGTTGAAACCATTAAGGGTTACGAGAGAATTTTTCCCTCTCGTTGATTTGTAGTCAAATGCATCAACCGCGAACCATTTGTTCAGAACATCCTTGTCCAATTTTGTTCTGTTTAGGGCCGCAAAATCCCAATTGGCAGGGAGGTGGAAATCCGTGGCAAGGTGGAGGACAAAATCAATTTGGACCAGGTAGATCACCACTACTGTAAAATCTCAATAAGTGTAGCTTACCTTTCTTAGGTGAGGCTAATAAGATTTACGGAAGATTTCTCCCCTCCAATGTATTTAACGTAAATGCTTCAATTGAGGACCACTTGGTCAGAACATCCTTGTCCAATTTTCTTCTGTTTAGGGCCGCAAAATCCCAATTGGCAGGGAGGTGGAAATCCGTGGCAAAGTGGAGGACAAAATCAATTCGGACCAGGTATATCACCACTGCTGTAAAATCTCAATAAGTGTAGCTTAACTTTCTTAGGTGAGGCTAATAAGATTTACGGAAGATTTCTCCCCTCCAATATATTTAACGTAAATGCTTCAATTGCGGACCACTTGGTCAGAACATCCTTGTCCAATTTTCTTCTGTTTAGGTCCGCAAAATCCCAATTGGCAGGGAGGTGGAAATCCGTGGCAAAGTGGGGGACAAAACCAGTTTGGACCAGGTAGCTCACCACGACGGTAATATCTCACTGGCTTTAGCTCAACCTTATTCTGTTGAAATGCGAATACTAGCCCAACTACTAACAAACCTGGTTGGCAAAGTACAGCTCAGTTTTCACATCAAGACATCTCTAAACCAAACCTGTTATCCTCATTTCAAGGTTTCCAACCTCCTCCGGGGCAAGTTGGACTTGGAGGAAACACCTGGGGTGGACAAGGTGGATCACGTTTGTTTCTCACTAGTCAACTAACGCTACATCGAGATCTCTGAGAACCATAAAGGGGAACGTGCGGCTATATGTTAGGTAACGTGCATGTATTTGAAGTAAAGAGAGAATCTGCTTTTTGCCCCTAATAATATTTTCTCTGGATGTAGAGTTATATATACCGGTTAACAGGTGCAGGTAAACATCATAGAATGGATAAGTCAATGTGGGGGAGGCGGCGGGGGGGGGGGGGGAGGGGGAAGTTGTGGGTGTGAATCGAGGCCCAGTAGTATGAAGGCTTTGCACAAAGTAAAGCTCAGTGTTCGTTTCGGTCGACCACACGCCATCCCATGGTTTTTCTCCGTTATCACCGAGAACTTGAATGCAAGGAGCGTCAATCATGATTGCATATCCCGCGGCTTGGAGCGCTGCAGCACCTACGCGGCACTGTCGAGGCAGCATCTGACATCTACAACATCCAGCTGGTGGTGCCACGCTCCAAGCCACGTAGAGGTGTAATCGTGACTGATGTTCCCTGTAACAAACTATTCCATACTGTAATGAATTGGCAGTGGAGCCGCATCAAGAGATTTACCTGAGCAAACAGTGTCTTGGAAGCAGTTGTATTATATAATAATATCTGACCATAAACATCTTCTCTTTGCCGTTATTCACGTTATTGAACTTCAGGCAGCATAAGCATTATTCTGGGGCACTCTGTATTTATAGAGCCGCAATGCCTGTATATGATATCTCTCCGGTTTCATCGATTTCACAGGGGATTCATACGTTTATGAAATAATCTATGAACTTTGGAGGTCTGCATAATTTTCCTTATAATGAGTGCTGTTTTTGCTTTATTGAGCGAAAAAAAGAAACACAACAGTTTATATGCTAGTGTAGTTGTATATCCGGTGATGGAGCTACTTATCCGTTAGTGTATCAGTCTATCCAACGATCACACCCCAATCACTTCGAATTTACGCCGTGGAGTTTCAATTTCTGCAGAACGGAATATGCCAGCGATCTGAGTGATTATTTTTTAAGGAAGCGACATGATGCTGATTTTTAAGAATGCATGTGAAATCAGAGATCACATTTTTTACAAGGGATCGCTTTAAGCTGTGCACTTAATGATAGACGCCTTTTCCAGCTCGTTGACGCCTTGAATGAGTAAAGAGTTTGCAGGGCCGAATTTCGGTGGCAGTAGCGGTTCATCCTGGAATCAAGGCGGGTACTACCCCTACTGGAGGCGGAGATACTGGAACCGGAACCCCAACAGCTGGAACGTCTGGTACGGAAATTATTGAAATATGACCAGTGTAGGATTTAGTGGTCTACTGATAACTTGATGTTGCTTACTGTCTTGGGAAGAGTATTTGCTTCTGTGAATGTGCTCTGCTACTATTTTGAAGTTTTATGTAAGTTCATATGAAATATCGTCACAGGAATAAAAAACACGGGGCAGTTTACATTATAATCATAACTCAGAGCTTAAATGCAGTTCGGAGTTTTCCCAAATGTCATTGCTGTGATGAGTCGGAAGATAAAACGTACTAAAAGTACTGTCTCCGCATTCGAATTTCTAAACACTGAAGTATGCTACATTGGCTCATTTACAGTCCGACCAACGTTGTTGACACTGCAGGCCGCAAATGTATAGCATTCATGGCGAAGACATCCAATTGCATTCAAACTTCACTTAGCTTTAGCGCCCCTTCGGGACGCTAGAAACTGGGGTGGGGCAGGCAATCTAGATATGTGCAAAAGCATCCAACATGCGAAATGCTTAGAAAATTAACAGATAAGCAAAACTGACCATTAACCGTGCTTAAGTACAAATCCTCCTTATGGATTTGCCTACATTCTTCGAGTCTGTTCGCTCCGACAACGTCGGGCCTCGAGTCTTTTGATTCGAGTCGTGGGGCTTCGGGACAAATTCTTAACCACTCATCTATATGTAAAGCTATTTTTGATGCAATTATACTACCTACTCCTTTTTGCCACTTTTTTCTTGCATGTTATGATCAGTCACTCCTAACTGTGCTACTGTGCACACGAGTATCTTCCAGATGGTTTTAGTATCTGTGAACAATTCAGTGTGACCAATGCAGTGTGAATTGTCTCCTGAAATGGTTCAAATGGTTGAAATGGTTCGCCTTATTGGGATAGTACAATTGGTGAGCTTCTGCGTGCTTACGTAGGGAAGAAGAAGAAGAGGTGGTCAACTGAGACATGAATAAGCGCACAGCGCACCCCTAGTCCACCGGCACACGCGCACCTTAGCGTTTTCTGCACCATCGAGCCAGGGCGGAGCCAATCTCAGTGGACCTGTGTCCTGGCTTTTTTCCCACTATTGTTTTCTCCACTATTGCTGGACCCACTCCTTCGGAGAACTCTTATCCTGGCGTTTCCCCCATTATTGGGCTACGGCAGACCGATTCTCCATGCGTGGACTCGTGTCCTGGCGTTTTCCCGACTATTGGGCCATGGCGGACGAGATCTGTCGGCGTATCTGTATCCTGGCGTTTTCCGAACTACGGAGCTACGGCGGACTCATTTTCGATTGGTGTACATCTATCCTGATGCTTTTCTGAACCATGGAGCCATGGCAAATCTGTCCGCCATCAGTGTTTCCGCATTCTACGTATTCTAATTCTAACTCCTCACGGGACCTCAATAAGAGGTGCGCAAATAGCATATGCAAAGCGAGTATATTGAGTGAATCCCATCGCTGCGGAACTCTCCTTCACGGCCAAATAGTCGCCATTGCACTTCAGAGATAGCAGCAAGAATTTTGCCGTTTTTGGGTGCGCAACAACTGGTCGGCAGTGCCACTCAACTTAGTAGCACTGTTGAACATTTTCAACACTGTAGAACTTCTGCTAAATGAGCGGGGCCGATGGGCGGAACAGGCCTCGCCCACCGAGACTAGTGCTGCTCGAATGTCTGAGTACAGTTTCTGCAAAGGAGTAGATGGAGTCCCTCCCACAGTCGACAGATTTCACAACCGCGCCCCAAATGGTGTTAAAATGTTGAAAACAGGTGATGATCGGAGATAGTGAGATACAGCAAATGAGGTGAACGGGGAAAGATGGTCTGGCTGACTTCGCCAGTCTATCCTTCGTCGGAAACGCAATGTGTGTTCTCATATCGTCATGGTAAAAGTGAATTTCGCTTGCTGTACAAGTATATTCTCCGGATTCATCTTCGAACTTTACAACCAAGCAACGCAATCGTAAGCCGTTACTGTGCTTCCATACAGCAACTGCTGATACTCTACACTGGCAATGCTTCGCCAATCAGGTGCACAATATGACTTTTTTGACCTGCATTTCAAGCATGTTGTATCGGTAAGCTGTGAATGTTAGAGTAGTGTATCCACTTCAGTTGCTGTTGATTATGTCGTTAGGTCGTCTGTGGGTACCTTATAAAGTGAGGAGTGGAAGAGGCATGTCGACCTGCGATCTGTATCGAGCTGTGTGGTACCCAACGTTGTCGTTTGAGTTCCATTTCGAGCTACAGTTGACTGGAATGCATCAAGAATTGTTTATAATTTACTAATGGTGTGGAAGAGGTCCGCTTTTGAATGGCTCCGAAGCAGGGGTGTGCGGAAGTGAAATTTTAAATCCCGTAAAACGTAAAACGGAAAACGGAATGCCAAAAATGGGCGGAAAACGGAAAGCGTAAAACGGAAAACGGAAAACTATGCCAAGCATAGGTTTGTGGCCAAAAGTCCTCTTTAACATTGAATTTTCTAGGCACCTTCTTGATGAGCATGAGTGGTGACTCTTTCAAGTAATTAAGTAAATTCAAGTCCACTGATGGTAGGTACTTCTAACGCATAGAATATCGGCAGATCGTGGAGAATTTATCCTTCACCTAGGTATTGAGATTATCGGAGTTATATTATCATTAATAATCTTTTTTACTGAATGTTTAATTAGACGAGAATCTGTAAAATGTCAAAAGTGCTTTGCTTTACTTTGGCGTAGACTTACTCTGCATAAATTCGGACAAAAGTTATATAACTATGGCGGTAGTACGTTTGGAATCTGAGAAGGATCACGTTATTCACAGAGGATCCCGTTGGAGCGGGTTAGCGAAGGAAGAGAAGAAGAGCGTGTAGGGGAAGTGAAACACATTCAGCCCAAACACAGCACAAAATATCAGGCGCCAACGGCGCCAGTGTGGAGCTGAGGATCATCGTCTGTTTTAAGTAGTGACAATTACGATGTAGCCGTATGCATTTGTCAAGTTTTCTTCGCAGCTTGATGCTCCTACCATGGCACGTCAGTTTCATGGAAATTTTATATCAGTTCACCCCCCCCCCCGGAACCTTGTTTTGTTGAGACTTTCAGGAGAGCAGGGCACTTGTATGGCATATTTCGAAGAACGATGAAGGCCAGCAAAATCGCGGTGGGAAGTTTACACTGTAGCTGAGACAATAAAAGTCAGACAAAATAGTTCAGATTTCGTTAATGGCGTTGAACATCAATTTTGGGTTTGTTGTTGTGAACTCATGTACACTACACATCGAAACACGTGAATCCTCTTCAGGACAGTGAAATACGTCAAAAACAACGATCCCTGTCCCTCTACAATTTTCCGGGATTTGCCGTTTTCCGGGCCAAAAACCCGTAAAACGTAAAACGTAAAACGGAAGGCCAAAAATGGGCGGAAAACGTAAAGCGTAAAACGGAAAACGGAAAATTCCGCGCACCCCTGCTCCGAAGCATGTCCAAGCTGATTGTCGTGGAACTTATGGATTGAACTGAAAACAAGAACATGAAAAATAGTATCATGAATATGACTTGCGGCTTTTGTAGAGTTTGTTTTCCTTTACCTCATTGCACACGCTATGATGGACCGAAAGATGAAACGTGCTCGCAATTGTACTCATACATTTGAAATATTACACAATGAAGATTATCATTTCATCTCGTACACAGTCCAGTGCTGATAGTCCATTTGTTAGTGCAAATACTGACCCAGCAAGAAAGGTTCTAATTTTATGGAAGACCGATTATCGACACCTAAAACGTGCAAGCACCCCACTACGGTGCAGAAAAGGAGGATAAGAGAAGGAATTCAGAAACAGGTTTTTTCTGGGCAAGGGCTCTTGTTTTGCCTACCGTGCGCACATATTCGTGTATGTATGTTCCCGATAAAACTCTCGTAGGTTCAGCTGACCTGGGCTAGGCTGTGTGCGCAAACCTTCACTAAGTGTCAGAAATCCCATCACTATTCCATTATACTACTACTTATCGCCCGATTTTGTCAACTCTAGCGCATCGATAATATCAAATTTATCCTCTCCTACTTTTTCTCAGATTATGGCTACGGCTCTCCAACCCGTTGGATATCCGCTGTGTACGGATACGACAACAGCTGCATACAAAGATACTGGTCTATTGATTTTTGCGTCTTTCGATTTTTATGTTTTGCATGTTTGCTTTGTTCCTCGGCATGCCAAAAGTGAATGCCCGAAGCATTGCGCAAGGGATTATCTTTTTTGAATTAATCGATTTTTCCCAGAATGTCCAAAACCCAACGAATGCATCTGTTTGAAGGATCCTTATCCAGACAAACGCTAGCTGGTGCCGCGCACCTGTTAAGAGTCTCCGCGTGAAGCGAGACCTTCGCTTCCCGCTGAGCGGAAAAAATAGTACAGATTCAGAGACGCAGGTGTGTGAAGTGCTTCTGCTGAAGCAGAACTGATGAGCGCAGAGTACATGAGACATTGTTTTTGAAAGACGCAGACAATCAAATACGCTCGCTTCACACAGGCGATCATCACCGGCAATGAATGGGAAGCAGCATCAGTGGACTCGTTTTATGTGAAACAGAAGTCAATATACCCTATTCGCTGGCGCCCATTATATGGGAGCTCATAGGAGGCATTTTTGTAAAGGTGAACATTCATCATCCAAACGTGACAGAGGCTGCTGCAATCCGTCCTGCTTCTGATGAACCGTATGTGACCAGCTCGTTACATTTTAACTGTTATTTTGGCGCTCTTCACTAATGCTATGTGGATTCCTGGAATTAGCCATATTAGAGTAAAGTTACTCCGAACAAAGGGAAAATTACAGTTCAACACATAATGTTTGAGATGATCCCACGCTTACTCTGGTAACTGTCCAGGACGAACGCAGCCCGAAAGGCGTAATGGTTCGGTTGGAAACCCTAGCAGCAACGGTTGCCAGCTACTGTCATCCTTCCCTCGATTGTTGCTCAATCTGTCGGCCCTTTAGCAGCAATTGCTGAGGGATGGCAGCAATCAAGGGAAGAATGGCAGCAAATGGCAACCGTTGCTGCTAGGGTTTCTAACCGAACCATTACGCCGTTCGGGCTGGTTATCAGAGTATATGTAGGTCACTTCTCCAGTTGCTCCCATTTCTTTTCTGCTAGTCGATTTTTAATTCTGCTGAGCTAATAAAAACACCATTACTTTATCGCGACGTGATAATCCTTCTATTGTTGAGTAGATGACATAAAGCACCTAAATTAAGCAGGAATTATTCCTCCATGTAAATGAACGCGTTAGGATAAGGCTAGATGCCATTCGTTCATGATCAACCTCATTCACACGCTGACGAGCTGACCACACACGAATTTTGCTTTTACCCACGCTAGTTCCCTGAAACGTCGCTTTCTGAAACAACGACTTCTTCTTAGTGAGAGACGGAATCAATCTGTTGCAAGACATTGTGAGCGCTACACTACCTTCCCTGTCTTGATAAGTGTTCAAACATCAAGGTAGAAGATAAATTTGCAAAAAGAAATAGTGTGCATGTACGGAACCGGTTGGAGCTAGAATGTACTTGAGAGGTATTAAATCATCGACCATTTTACATAACAGTTCTTTATTTATCTCTCTAGCTGTTCAAGATTGGCCCAACAACCGATGCTAAAGTAAAAAAAAATTGCCACCATATAATGCATGTGCGATACCGCTTACGGGATGTTGGAAGAAGTTCACCTTCCGAAGTTTCCTGTTTACGTCTCTCTCCTGTCAATCGATACATCGGTTATCGGTGCTAGAGCACAGCAAGCTACATAATTGGATAGTATTCCCTAGCTCTTTGTCAGATCTATAAGTCAGGTGGGTGAAAGATCCTTCTTTAGCCGGAATTCTCCAGAGAAACCTAAGTAAGATTTGCAACATGTAGTAAACACTTCCGTGATCCAAAGGCAGGAGCCCACCTCATTCTCCTAGTTGTTTCTGCAGTTTTCTCGACACGCTGATCCAGCGGTATACATAAATTGTCTCAAAATGGTTTTCAATCCCCTCTTCCGGTACCGGGTCTATAACACTTCGCTAAGGCGAGTTCACATGTGAGGCCATTGATCTTATATTGAACACCCCTAGACTTGTCCCACTCAAATATCTGATTACGAGTAAAGCGGAAATTGTATGGCTCGAAAAAGGGAGAGAGCTATTGCTCTATAGAAGGAGGAGAAAGGCTTTGGAGGTTTTTCTCTGATGCGTTCGACTTTAAGGATGGGCTCCTACTAGGTTGGTGCAATAATATTGCGCGTTTTTAAATCTTTATATCTTACCCCATAACTCCACTTCAGAATCAAGTATTCTCCTACTCCTTAGCGTTTGTCCCGCTCTCTTGCAGGGTCCGCTCCACTTCAGAATCGAGTATTTTAGAAAAGCTCAGAATCGCTGTAGTGCTCAAATCTTCGGCGGTGAGGTGGATATAACCATTCATTTCGAAGTGAGTCTTCTAAGATCGACGAACGCCTGGGAGGCAAATTTAGTAACCTTTCAGTATTCGAAGAGATCCTCTCAGACGAAATCGCCTAGGTGCTCAGGGAAATAGTAGTCGGTAGGTGAGAGGCTTGACGATAATGATGTACGAGGCAGAGCTCCTTAGCCTAGCTGCTTCAGCCTGTGGAGTGCCTGGTGTGCGACATGTGGCTGTACGGTAGTAGTCCACCACGAAATCACCGTGACCTCCATATGGTGCATTTTCTTTTCAGAAAAGGCGACCAAAATGGCTTCAAAATCCGCTAGAAAACCGCACGAAAGACCAGGAGTTTTCTGCACTGAAAATGATGCAAGGAAAAACTCGCCTTGTTCTTTGAACCAACCTAATAAGTTGTTTGTGAAGATAATCGAATTCCTCTTCCATGCGGTAAATTTTCTAGATTTTTCGCAGTGATGTACAGCGCAGAAGACCGCATCAGACAGTCACACTGGCTTCTTTGTCCTAAAAGAAACACATCTATCAGAGCAAATGTTCGTGTTGCAAGAAAATTTCTGGACAGGTATTGTGAACCAGTTAACGTTTTCTTGCCATCACTGTACTGTACTTAAGACTTGCAAAATCATGAACCATTGTTCATAAGGACTCCTCCACTGATACTCTAGTTTTTTACATATAGTGTAGTCCAGTCTGTTCTAAAGAATATGTCGGCACGTAGTGTAGGACATACAGAACTCAGCAAAAGGATTGAAACTTTCGGTTTCTCATTCATAACTTCTTTAGGTAGTGCTTATGAGTTCAAATTTTCGAAAGGGTTGTGGTACTCATGCGGAATAGAAAGAAGTTTGGAATGTTCTATTTCGTCAACTAATTTTCTCATAGAAATTTTTTATTTGCAGGATTCGATATCTGTGATTCAATGGCATTAGCAATTTCTCGATAAAGTTGTTTTTGATGGAACCTGAACACAAATCAGATCCTCTGATCACTAGTTGACATCTACCCCCCTAACTGTCAGTTTAGCTTTTTTTTCAACCTGTTTTTCTAACCTATGTCAATTAACCTTTTTTTCTCTACTTCGCTTTCTCATAAATAGATTCTCACTCTGACAAACACTTATAAGGTGGCGTCATGCTCATGATTAAAATTCATTTCACTTTATTTTTCCACATGAGGAACTGTCATAACATAGCTTTAAGCTTGGAAGTCAGGAATCTTGTCCTTCTAGTGGAAAACTAAGACATTTGGAAGTATTTCCTTCCGTGGGCATTATGGTTTGTCCCTAAAAAGTTGTAGTAATAGGCTCAAACTTTGAATTAATGGAAATGTGTGAAGCATGCGCTCACAGTGCTGGTCTCCCATGTGACTCTTCATCCTCTGCGTAAATAATTACTTGTTCTTGGCTTAAATGAAATGAGATGAATGGTACAGATTTTTATTTTCGAATGCAGAACTCTTGATGAGCCTTGGTTAGAGCTCTACCAACGTGGTAGCTTGATTAGTAACAAACGTAAAAGGAGGCGATTGAAAATATATGATGGACTCCAGCATTTACACAACCATCAGAAGAAAACCATCTAAGAATTGGAGAGGTCTTTGGGAAAAATTCCAACTCTAGTTCAGAACTACAAAAGCTCACATGTGGAGCTTGGGGGAGTCAAACCTGGCATCGCTTTCGAAGCGAGAGGAAAATAGTTGACAGATTTGTACGCTGCAGTGCTTGTTCAACTTGAACTTGAACTTGAAAAACCCCACAATTTTTGAAAGGATACTATCGGTTATTACAGCTGATTCGATGACCAGCAAGAGGTTGAGAGAGCGTGACTGTGAGTCTTGTTGGAAGAGAATTCTCTGAATTTACGTGTTTTATACCATTTAGGACGAGAATAGATCCCTAGCCAGCAAAGCGATCGCCGACCCTATTCTGACGACACCTCGGATAATATCACATCCAGAATACCCACGAAGTCTCCGCATATCTATTTCCTCCGCCACAAATAAAGGGCGCGTCTCGAAGCGTCATCCCTGAACAAGGCGCTGGTGTATCTTTTATGTGCGCTTGACCACTGCATGTTGCACCCGTACTACTGGACATTGGTGCTCCTCTCACAAATAAGTGTATCAGTATTTTGATGTATTCTGACAATGGAGCACCTGCACACACCTCATACATTAATAGATCCGAGAACTGGAATGTGTCACTACCGAATGTCTCCATTCCTTTAACAAACGAGGGTGGGTTGAAATCGGATGCAGTCAACTACTAATTCCTTAGCTCTCAACGCTCAAACAGCGTGGTCGGATCTCCTTTTGGTTTTTGATTATCTCCCTAAGAAGAATTTTTCAAAACCCTCAAAGTAACCGTATACGGCCAAGACAGGTATGTCGTTCCGATTTAATTCAATCTGTGGCAGGGAAGCGTTAAGCTTCCGCAACAGATAGAAGTACAGGGAAGCAAACACCAAAAAATCGACAGGTGGTGAATACTTTCAGATGTTTTTCCACTTTTTGCCAGGTAAATGAACTTGGTTGAGCGGCTACGTTAGGTTACAGATACAAAGTTCATTTCTGGGCTACACATTGGCGCTTTTCTTGAATTCCCACTTCTAGTGTTTCCTTAAATACTGTCTATAAGTAGTAGTAATTGTTCCTACAGTTACCAAAATTTCTTTGGCACGAGCAAAAGCAGACGTCACCACCATTCCATCTCAATAAATTTACCTTTTCTTTGAAATTTATTTGAAGGGCGAATTCCATCAATTTGACGAAACTTTTGTAACAAATGTGTAATACTAAGGATGCACTTTATTTGCAATTACGTCCTTTGACCCAAAATCGTTCCCTTTGCTAGCGAAAAATTTTAGAACTTTTACGAGATCCAGTTTGAAGTGCGACCCCCCTCAAAATTGAGCGCATGCGACGTTCATCCTTTGAAGACATTTGGACATAATCTGCTCTGTGAAATAATTAAACAACAATAATAACATAAATGCTAATAAAAACAATAATAGTATGAATAATAATAAAATAATAATATTATAGTAGTAATAACTAATGGCTTAAGAAGAAACTAAAAGCATTTTCAACTTTGACCGCATATTCGCTGTCTGCAAAATCCGCATCAAAGATTTCATCTGACGTTTCTAGTGCAACAGCCCTTTTCGACTCCTTTTACCTAGATCCCTTTTTTTGTTTGCGTGCAGCTTCGCTTGATTTTTTGAATTCAGAAACTAAGGAGGAAGCATGAATTCGATGAGTCTGCAAAGTCAGTACCCAAAGGGTTCTGGCTTACCTGTGGTCATCTTCTTCATTTGGAATTTTCGCTACTACTCAATTTTCGCACTTATTTCCAAGTGAAAGTAGTTAAATTTGCCTGACCTGAAAGATGCGCCAAAAACAGGCTAGTTCTCAAGCCAATTTGAGTCATTTCACATGAAGGTTTTTAACGCACTCTAATAAAATATTTAAAAAGGCAGTGAATCCTTGGTAGTCATCCAGGAAACTTTCCAACCCGCCCTCGTACATATGAGCGAGTCTATAGGGTAATTTATACTAGCTGCGTGCGTCAGTCGCGCATCAGTCGCACGCATCCATTTGCAAGAGACTTCCTTGAAGACCGGTCAACACTGCATGTATATCCTCAATGAAAAGAAAGCGCGGCCACCGTGAGGCCGTAAACGCGTGCGTCTGAGCTGCGACTGCGATGCGACTGGGCCCTATTCTTCATCATATAGACGCACGCGCGTCAGTCGCACGCATCCAGTATAAATTGCCCTTATGATGGCCTTTTCCCCATTGCTAAGCTCACTACTACCTCCAGGATATGATAAGTCCACATTGGGAAATATCCAAAAATATTTGAGCTACAAAAGCTGAGCAATCCTAACATACGTAGTCTATCCGACAATTACATTCAGGTACCAAACAGGAAATATTAGGGTGGTAAGAAAGTCTTGAGCCGTTTGACACTTTTTTCTGCTTCATTTTGTTATTCAGCGTACAATACAAATTACTCAACAATATGATCACCATAGTTAGCCACTAAGTGCCCCAGCTAATGAACAGGTCACGGTCTCCTTCTCCCAAAACTGGGGAGACTAGGAGTCAAAGAAATCGCTGACCGCCCTTTCAACATCTTCAACTTTAGTAACTTCTTTCCTAGCTAGGAATGCCATAAGGGTAAAATAAGTGGTAGTTTAAAGGGCAACGTCAGGAGAATAGGGTGGGTGGGTAACCGTGACCCAGCCGAGCTGCTCCAATTTTTCACTGGACTTTTCAACCAAACTGAGCCTATTGTCATCGCGGCGTCGGCGTACGAGAAACTCGTCTCGCCCGTTTTTCTCCAACATCATCCGCGACTTTCTGCAGCTGATTGGCGTAAGTGTTACCGGTGACTGTGTGTGTTTGCGAGAGCAGCTCGTATTAAAACATTTCGCGAATTTCGAAAGCAGCAAAGGAAACACTTGTTTAGGTGAGGTGCGATTTGGCAGATCTTCCCCTTGACGGAGCCACATGGCACGATGCAAGTTAGAACCGTGGAGGACCCAATTCTCATCTCCAGTAATCAGATATTCCGGAAACTCCTGTCGGTGTGGGCAGAGCAGGAAAAACTGATTATGGCTCGAAGGACCTCTTGTGGAATTGACGTCGTAATTAAAGTTAGGGAAGGCAATTCGGCTATACATGCCTATTATGGAGAAGCACCGAGTTTAGCCTAAAACTGTGACATGGTAGATCCTATAGCGATCAGTATTTAAAAATTCTGGAACTCTCAAAAAATTGACCCAAGACTCTGTTACAACCATAACACAATGCTGAACTACATACAGTCGCGGTCACTAAGATAAAACCAGCTGTATATTGAAGGCGGAACTTTTCATCATGACTTAACTTGGGATTGAGCTATTTGCCCAAAGTTTTAAGATGTATTGAGGGTCGAAGTATTCAATCTTTGCGCTGCACAACACTGACGCATTTATTGTGATACTCGTGCTCTGTAGTGCTTCTCTTTACATAGAATTTGGGATTGCCAAAAAACTCAAGAAAGTGAGAAAAAGGAGTTTTTACTAATCTCAAACAAAAGGCAGCAGTCTCGAAGGAGGATATCTCTACATATGATATCCACTACTAACAACTATTCTGACATTAAAATAGAAACTGTAAGCTCTCAATACTGTTTAGATGCAATGAAAAATATTTTCAGCTAAACGCGACCATAGCTTTGGTCCTCGCATCTGAGCAGCAAGGGAATTTGCAGCGATGACGTGTGCCGGGAAAATGGCTGATTATGTGCCTAATCTATCATATATTAGCTCTTCATTTTTCGCAGAAGTTGGTAGTGAAGATATTGGATGAAATTAAAGGAAACCGAGGAAATTGATGTTTAGGCTTAATAGAGAAACAAGAATTGAATTTCTGATAAGATAAGCTGCTGTCAGATAGCACCCATAGAGCTTCAATAAATTTCCAAGTTCCATCTGGACAGTTCAATCCAGAAGTGAGTTATAGCAAAAAAAAAACGTCCTGTAGAAATGGCGCTGATCATATTTTTGGCCGCGACTGTAGTTCTACTATGAGCTCTATTTAGACCATGTGTCTATACATGCTTCACTACCCAGTAAAGACTTGTCTCAACTCGTCGTGAATGCATCCGCTTTTATTATTCAAAATTAGTAACGCTCGATTAAAGAATTAGTGAGATCCGATTGATAAATTTTACTTTAGAACTTTGTTTTACTGACTTGGGTGTCCTTTCAGCAAGTTTTGTTTAATGCTTCCCTTTCAGAAAGCAGTTTGGGAAGAATCACAACCAGAAACCTAGAAAACAAAACGAGCAAAAGCTTTGAAAAGTATCCGCATACTACAAGCAGCGAAACCTAAAGACTAAAGCTCACTCGTGAATAGAATTGATGTCATTATCTTTACTATTATAAAGAAGATTTTTTGGACTGCATTGTTTCGGTATAACAGGAAAATCCTCGAAATTCTAGAAATTGAAAACGCGGGAGAAATGAGAACAATGCTTGGGAATTTTCAAGTACTTCATGACTTCTGACGTTGTACATATCTCTTGTGGATACGTACACCACAACAGGGCTTTCCTTGCTCTATAAGAATGTCAATGCCTAGATGTCATACCGTGTCCAAGCAAAGTTATATGGAAAAGGTGCGCATTTTTTGCATCAACGTGATATTTGACTAAGCAGCAATCCTCAACGTCAGCATTAATTCTTACCTCTTCCCTTTCTTTGCTGAATTCCGGCACTCACCTTGGTTCTGAACAGAATTCTGCGTTTGTGCTCATTGCTTTACCATATCAGTGTTCTATTCAAGCCCCGTCATTGGTCGTTGTGGCCGTGCGCACGTAGCAGTTTCATAAATCATACAAAGTTCATTTTCTTCTCTGCAGTCGTGCGAAATTTATCTTCCAACTCTGCCCACTCGACGAACCTAGTGCACATGAAGAAGATGTTTTTCTCGCTTCTAATAATCCTGACACTCATCGCTTGCTCCAGTTCTCAGTGGGATCGCGGCCCAGGTAGCAGTTCTGTTTTTTTAGCAATTCTATTCCATTGAAGAAAAGAGCCCGTCGCAGCTTTCATGTCAGAGTTAAAATGACCGAGACGCTGCGTGCAATTAACAAATGTGAAACAAGCACTTACTTGCGAAGGTACTCCGGTCATTAACGTGGACCATTTGAGTTTCCTACATTCGCGGTTCACTGTTGTTCAAAGTTTTTAAATGATGTGCCTTAACGCTCAGCTTTTTATGTGTCTTCGAATACGGAAATGCAGATGATTCACGGAAAAGGACCAGATTAGATAGTTGAATACGGAGTTTTCATTCATAACACTGCATAAAAAGGAACGCTGAGCTGGTAAATCAATCCAGTTTGTGCGAATTCGCCTGCTCTACCATTTGGACATAAATACTATGCAACTTTCCGAGATACACTCTCTGTCATAAAGTCTGTTCCGAACAAGCTGACCTTTGATATTTTTGTAGAGAATGTCTACTAGACTTCCATCATCTTGAAGTCCGGCTTGAACAATGTAGCGGCGTTCAGCTCGAGAACACCGTATGACCGTTAGCATCTGCAGTGTCCGATGCAAACTTTCGTGATCCTTTGATGTCGTCATCTTTCTCAAACATGTTCCGTACAACTGCGCGCTTTACAGTCATCGGATGTGCTGAGCGAGCATGCATCAAGATGTTCTTGCAGCTTGGCTCGGGGATTCATAAAAATCAATTTCGCCGTGGAGAAGACTTTGATTTGAAATGCACGGTTCCCATCCATAAGACGGAGAGGTCAGCCAGAGAGACATTGGAGGCGTTCTGGACCTCGGTCCGGAACCCTTCAATGAACAAGGATGAGTGATGAGTGTCACTCGATTACAATTGACCTCATACTATTCGTGCCACTCGCCACTCTGTGAGCTATAATCTACCTGATATCGCCTGTGTAGATAAAATTAGCTTCTGTACCCACCCAGTTCTACACATGGTGACACTCATTCGTTCAAGAGCTTAGTAGTATAATAGTGCGGCTTCGACGCAATCTCGGTGGAGCAGCGGTAAGCTGATTTTGGCACATTGTGACTCCTGCTTTCTGAGCATAGAACGAAAGCAAGATTCTAGCACAGAATGGAGAGGTACATGGTGATGTAGACGTAAGATAGCTCGAAGCCTATTTCTTTACAGACCTTTGAGGAAGGCGAGAGGCCAAAACATCAGGCCGGAACGACTTGTCTAAAAAACCTCGAATACAGAAAAACTAAACATATATGCAGAGTTTTCCATATGAGAGAACATTTGAATTGCGGCGTCTACATTGTATCTCAACATGAGATGCCATGAAAATGAGTTTAAGTTCTGCAATAAGTCAATAATTTTGAAAACTGATTTTTCCCCCTAGCCGAAGACTACCGCAGTTTTGACACAAAAATGAAGACTTTGACGAGCTCAACTTCGTACTTGGATTATTTTCCTAGTAAAAGCACGTTTCAATCTTTCTAACGCACTAAGAGCAGTTTCACTGGGATAAAAAGACGAGCATCTCATACTAGGCATACCGTCGAGTCGAACCGTTTCCATTTCTCGAACTGCAATGCATGAGTAGAACAGCTAGGAGAGTTGAATGTTCTAAAAAAATATTCCCATAAGCCATTTGTAGAAAACTGCAATTATCGTGCTCGTATCACCGTCATGCGTCACACGAAATGCAAGCAACCAATTATATGTATTCTACACAGATTCCCAAACTCACACAAATACATGAATATGTCATCGTTGAGCCACTTCGATTCAGAACATCCATGTCCAATTTTCTCCTTTTCAGGTCCGCAGGCGCCTAACTGGCAGGGCGGAGGAAATCCATGGCAAAGCGGAGGACAAAACCAGTTTGGACCAGGTAGCTCATCATAACGGCAAAGTTTAATTAAGCATGGCTCAATCTCATTCTGTTGAGGTGGGAATACAGGCCCCAATAATATTGGCGCACCAGGTTGGCAAGGAATCGGTAGGTATTAATGCCAGCAATGCACTTTTTTACTCACTTCATTCAAGCACCATCTTAAGGTCCCCAACTTCCTCCGGGACAAGCCGGAACGGGAGGTAATACATGGGGTGGACAAGGAGGGCAAGGAGGTCTGTTTCTTTCTAGTATACGTAAACAAACGCATAAAGTGAGAACTCCAAGGTCCACAAATCTAGGGAGCTAGCTTGACGACGTTTTTTACTAAGACAGATAAGACCGACAAAAGAATAATCTTGACGGAGGAGTAATCTCCACGTTTTCTCTTCATAGGACCTGGGTCGTCGTACAGGCCTGAAAGGGGTTCCGAGTGATGGTAATTCACCAGTTATCTTATCAAATGCCTTCTCTTCCAGCGCGTTGGACTCGTTCTGGGAAGACCACTGTGAGATCCGTAGCCAAAAGAGATTCTCACTAAGTGCTCTCACGAATATGGAGAGTGGAGTTCCGCTTAGATGTTATAAACAGACCAGCTAGTTGTGATTTAACGCGGACTTTTAGCTCAGCTGGTGGCACTTGCTGAGCATAAATAGTCCTTGTAATCTTATAGCTCACATAATGACAGAAAAGGCATGAGATCATTTCTAGCATTCATTCTGGGATTTCGCGCACAGATCCAGAGAGCCTCAAGGGTCTTTCTGGCAGATTTTTGTGCCTCATAAGCGAGAATGGCACATTTTACTTTGAAATCAGCTCCACCATAGTCTTCCCTCCTGTGTTTCTCCAAGGGCGTTACCAAACTCTCCCGTTTTTTATTAGCCATATGCTCATTTAGCGTACAGAGAGCGGTCGACCGGTCGCTGTGCATGACAAGAAGTATACAACTGTAGTGCAATTCAAGCATTTCAAACAGTGCTTGAAGCGCAGCAGCGTTTGTAACGTTTGTATGAAGAGATCTAACATCGAATGATTCCATAACGCAATTCTTCAAAGTGCTCGAAGAACTGGGCTGTATTTGACAAATGGGATGGAACTTTGGTCAGCAACTGGCTCACGATTTTATTCAACTCCCAAGACATTCTGTCAGTTGGCCAGCTATTGCGCAAACCAGCGTCTGTGGCATGACTATGAACTCCTTGCCTTCGTCACTGATGAATAGGCAGATGGTCCCATTCAAAATCGACTCTCGCAATTCTCTAAATCCTCGCTGCTGTGCATATGTCAAGTTAGGCTGGATCACTCTCTGATTTTTGTTAAGGATCGCGAAAACACCTGACGAGGAGATTCGAAACTTGACATCGCCTCTATACAAAGATCAGATTCTTTGTAAAATGGAGGAGGAAATGGAATAAGCGGCAGTGATTTCCTGCTGATAGCCCAAGAGAGTTGAGCCTGACGTATGCGCGCACATTTTAGCCTGGTCTCGTAATCTGTGCGAACCACCAACTACCTTGCGGAATGTCATGGCAGAGATATTTCGCGCCGATGCAAATGAAGGGTCGAGGCTGAGAAATTACCGAGCATTGGCAGAGATATGAGCCTTCTCGAGTACAGTAACTCTTCCTATTTCATCATTTACAGATACAACACGTCGAGTGGTCATGTTTCTTAAATCGTGGTTCACTGATCGGTCATCTTTAACGTTAGGATAACTCACTTGCGATCTAATCAAAGGTTCATCGAACTTAGCACACAGTGAAGGCTTATTGTTAGGGTTAGACAGGATAGAATTGCAAATTTGCCTTGATCCTGTCTCAATCCTATTTCTATCCTATACTATTCCAAGCCTCTTCTGGGAGATACCGTCGGCATGCTTCTTCTTTTGTTTTACACTTCAACGAGTCCACTTTTGTCTTCACTTTACTTTCGGTTCTTTTTCACTTGCGCAATAATAGTTTCGATCAGAGTTGCGTCATGGAATCATTCGATGTGCTGTCAGTGATAAACTACTGCTCGTGGGTGAAATTCTGCAAAACACATGGATGCCGTGGGAACTGACCCCCCCCCCCCAGCACTTAGGTGGAACTGCGCACAAATTCCACTACCATGGTGGTTGCTGAATCCATCCGCGTAAGGAATTGACGCGTACAACATGAATTATTTTACGGATTTCTGGGAAATTTGTGACCTTTCGCGCATTTCGCCCCTTACCCATGCGATTCTATGGTGCGCTTGCCAAAGGATACTCGTGAATACTCCTCCTTCTCAGACGTTGCAGGCAGAACTGAGACCATACTTGAAGCCAACCAGGGATTAGAGTACATTTTTCCTGCTCCACATTAGACTTTCCAGTTAGGAGTGGTGTGAAAAGCCAAAGATATTGTTTAAGGATCCATACTTTGACCTGTGCATGTTACTGATTAAACGATATGTGATTCATCGCTCAGCTGTCAGTTTGAGATAGAACTAGCAATTGCATCTTAGTTGCTGTGTACAAAGCATCAGGAAAACCATTCGCAAAATTCTTGCCATGGTGAGTTTTTGATCTACCGACCGACGTTACTGCGATCAAACCACTATTCCACTACGCCATCCACTTCTGCCTTTAACAAGCACACAAAGAATTCCTCACACATCATTGGTGAAGAATCTTTTTGCTTGATGGTTCAAGCGCTAGTTGGAAACTAGTTGGAGTGAATGAGGCCGCATTCTATACAGAGAGCATAGGAAAAATCTTTTGCAATGCTCTGCCATTGTAGCGGAATCGAACCATCGACCGATTCCACGATGAACAAGCCTCTTGACAACTATGCCGTTGCTAGCAGTATGTGTGCGATTAATGATTTCCGGTCAAGAATGTAGTATAGGTAACCATCTTCGCATTTTCTGTAACTCCTCAGGAATAAAGGGCATAATGTGGACATGTGCGCTGGGAGCGCGGTTGTGTCGGCGAATTGTCAGCGGAATCGGCAGCAAAATGTACCCGTGGGTACATTTTGTTGTCGATTTCGCAAACTGTCTGCGCCTCGCTTTATTACGCGCTCTTTCACGCACGCTGACCAATTATTGACAAGCTCGGGCTTAGCTATAGGTTTGCGTCATGCGAGCTCAGGCTCGAGATGTCGATGAAAGCTCGGCATTCGCTCTAGCTTAGGTGCCAATTTTCAATCCGAGCTTGATTAATGTTTACACCACATCGAGAACAGCATATTTCTGAAAGTCATGATTGGCTGTTAATTGGCCCTTGATTGGGGCTCACACAGATGAAGATGACAATTTCGGTCAAATTACTACCACCCCAGGAAGTGATCCAATCTAACTTGACATGTGCACGGCAACGAGAATTGCGAGAATTCGAATGGCACCATTCGTATATCTATTCATTCATTCATTCATTATTTATTAGTCAATTGCGGAGTAACAACTGAAAAAAATCTATCAGTGACAAAGGCGAAGAGTTCGTAGTCACGCCACAGACGGTGGATCGCGCAATAGCTGGACGCCATCTGAGTGATTCAACATTATACAAGAGCATATCAGAGAAAGTGTTCCCTTTACAGTGCAAGCGAATGAATCACGTTTGCCTTATAGTAATCAAAGAAGGAGGTCTGAATGACAAACTTCTGAGCAGACTCAAAGTAAAAACCCCAATCTGCCCGGTTTTTTAGAGTCTACTCAAGGTCCACAAGCTCTTCTTCGATGCCTTACAATCCATGTCATAGGATACATATCAAATTCGAGCTATTCTCAGCTGTGTTGGTGGGCCAACTGACAGATTATCTAGGGTCTTGAATAAAATCGTGATCCAGTTGCTAACCAAAGTCCCATCCCATCCTACCAATTTTACACACCAATCACACCAACACGAGTCGAACGCGCCTGGAGAGGAGGCATGTGTTGAGATAACTCGTAAATTAACATCACTTTGAACCGCTTTCAGGCCCCTAACGACGACGATTTGTTGAAATGAAAGGCCATATACATATATATATATATATATATATATATATATATATATATATATATATATATATATATATGCGCGTGTGTGTGTGTGTCGTTTTCGAATCATTTCGAAATATCCATGTCCAACTTTCTTTTTTTAGGTCCCAATTGGCAAGGAGGTGGAAATAGGTGGCAAGGTGGAGGACAAAATCAATTCGGACCAGGTAGCTCACAGTGACGATTAGACCTCAGTTTCACTTAACCTTATTCTGTTCAGGTGTGAATACAGACCTGAATACTAACATAGAGTGGACGTCGTTTATGCTGTTTCTAGCAACTTTCTACCAGATTTTGAGGGTACTCAACCAAATTGGCAAGAAAGCGCCTAGAAAGAGCATTCAGAAGGCAGGCGATATCAATTGCGGCGCGCGTGGCGCTGTTGCGCGGCGTCCTTCTCGAGGCTGCGCATGGACCACCGCCATCGACGTCCACTGTACCTGGTTGGCATGACAAAGGTCGCATTTCACATCAAAGCACTTTCAAACGATCAGACCCTTATCATCATTTTAAGGCCGTCAACTTTCCAAGGGGAAAGTTGGAGGTGGAGGTAATACCTGAGGTGGATAGGGAATACCAGAAGGACCAGGAGATGTGTATATATGAAAATATTGAGACAGACTATTTCTCTTCCGTTACAATACTTCTCTGATTGGTCCAATTTTTGTAAATCCGTTCCATTCAGCACCTCAATTCAGTCCAAGGTACACCAGTCCATCGGAACCGTTGAGGTGGATGAGGTCGGGGAGTTCTATAAGCAGCAGGATAGAGAAGTGGCCTTCTTCACTGCACACGCTTTTTCTCTCAGCTTTTTCTGTTGATGCCTCCATTCAAATCCGCTTGCTATCTCACTCAGGTGAATGTTGAAGGTGCTGCCAAGGAAGCCAAATCGCTGCCGCGCTGCCTGTAGGATTCCCACCGGCCTTATCCACCTCATATTGAATGAGTCGGAGGTCTTCATTGGAGAGACCGGCAACATTTTTGAGGCGCCGGGCAGGCCCGGTCCTTTGTTTTCGAGGGCTCCATGCGGGTAAGCAATGGCTCACATTTTGAGATTGGCACACATACAGGGCGGGTCGGAAACATACCTAATTCGAATATCGGGTAGGCCGGTCATTCATTACAGGTAGGTCTCCGATGCACCTGTCTGGCTGGACATTGCGTAATTTCCTGGCCTGGCTGGTGAAAGTCTGAGAATTTGATTGATAAGGTATATTCCCAGCGCTTGGTCGTTTCCTTTCTAATTCACGAAGGGTCACTATTATGGTTAGGGAATTCGTTGAGGCTCTAGCGATTCGTTCAGGCTGTTGTGAATTGAACCATTATTTGCCTAATAATGTGTTGGTTGTAATGAAAGAAAACGAGAAAAGGCGAACTGATCAAAAATTATCCTTTTGTTTTTTTTATTTTCTAAGTGCAACGTTCACCTAACAGCATGAGCCGTTCCACACTCGATACAGAAGTTTCCATTTTTTACCTAAAACCAGTGTGGGTAACGTACATCCCTTACCTAAGTATGCGGCATACGGTGCACCCAGATGATCTTTGTTTATGCTCGATGTTATTTTCGTTGGGGTTACTCAAGGTCAAAAGTACTAACATTATTTTGGGACAGACTGTACTCAAAGGGTTATAGAACTTGTTCATTGGACCCCATCTGATACCTCCCCGGTTTCATCGACTTCAAGGGAAATCATATCCTTGTAGAACAATGGACGTACTCCAGAGGTCTGCATTGGAGCTTTACATTCAAAAGCATTCTTTAAATTCTCGATTATTCGAAATTTGGGAATTTTTGGGGACCACCGAATAATATTCGAACTTTCGAATATTCGAAAGTTCGAATATTTACTCGAATAATATTCCATATGACAAGGAAATTTTATGACCATGCGTGTAGGCCAACAATGAGATGCGCTTTTCAATGACAACGGTCATAAAACTTTCCGGGTAGCTAGTTTCATTTGCGGTTTCTGAGAATCTCTCACAAATTCCCCATGATTGGAAGCTTGTGAGGCTACAGAATCGATTCTTTATTGGTGTAGAACTGTATGTATTTAAAATTCTTGCTCGTTTAGGAATGCCAATCTCTTTTGAGGTTCAAAACTATTATTATTGAAACTATAAGGACCGCGAACTGGCTGGCGCCCATGAAGAGACTTTTTCTTTAGCACCTTTGTGATCCAGTTCAACAAAACAGGCCATGGTTAGGAATGTAGAGATATTGAGGCGGTGAGAATTGGGTACTGTGAGTCGGAAACCATGATCATGAAAGAGCCTTCAGCCATTTTCGAATATTGCGGCACCGTCGAATTTTTGAATATTCGAATGTCTAAATGCTACAAAATCACCGAATTTTCGAATATTCGGATTTCCTAGTGTTCGCGCATTCAGATAAATATTCGAATTGCATTTGATTCGGTCAAAGCTCTAGTCTACATCATTTTCCTTGCAACAAGTTTTCTTTTTGCTTTATTAGGAGATAAAGAGAAATAGAACGGTTTATATGATACTGTAGCTGAAAGCCTCTTCTCAATTCGTTGCTGCTTGAGCAAAGAGTTTACAGGGCCAGTAATCGGTGGAGGTAGCGGAGGCAGTTCATCCTGGAATCAAGGCAGATACCACCCCTGGAAACGGAGATACTGGAATCGGAATCCGAACAGGGGGAACATCTGGTACGGAAACCAATGGAATCCGACTGGTGGAGGATTTGGTGTTGTATAACTTAGTGTTGTTTACTGTCTTGAAGAAAATATTTGGCATGTTCTCTGAGAGTACTTTATTTTTATTCTGAAGTTGTTACTGAGTTGGAATGTCTCAACAGTTTGCTTGAACTCGACCACATTACTGCTGCCGAGAAGTCATTTTCACCGACATTGACACCCGCAGGAGCATTTCTGAGATGTTAGGAAACTACACTAGCCCGTGACACGGAATTTCTTATCATAACAATGCTCCATGTAGTTGAACTTCCGTACCCAATCACTGCCACGCAGATCCCACACAAATTTAGACAACTTTGCCGAAACCTCTAACTGAAACCCTTTTATCGACCATTTATGAAAAACAATACGAGATCATAACAGGATAATGGTGGCGACGAAATCAGTGAAAAAGAAACATTGTTTACTACATGAAAAAATATTCAGTTGGTGCGTGCTACCTTTGGACATGGTATGGCATCCAGATATCGCCACATACTTTAAGGGCAAAACAAGCTCCTTTGTGCTGTGAATACAGTGCGTGTCAAAACTTTACGCCCACCCTAAAAATTCGTCGCGGATCAAGATTTCTCGACTAATGGCGTTCACTATCGTTTTCAGCGTGCTTGAAAATCCCAGAAACTTTCACCAAGTCTTTTCTAGGTGATCCTCTAATTTTTTATTAGTTTTTGAAAGGAAAATGCCGCGGATCAAAACTTTACGCCCACCCTTGAAAATGTCGATTACGGAGGAGAGGAATTGCGAATAAGCGGGCAAATGATATGAACTGATTTAGTAGCGCTCAAGAAGACTTGAGGTAACCTTATGGAGCAGTCAAAATCAATGCAGAAGGTATTCTACCTCTCACTGACTGAGCAAACTCTCTCCCGAACAAGTGTGAACAGGACAAAATTTTTTAAAGACTTCGGGTGGTCGCAGACACTTAGCTGATATTTCGATGCATAATCTTAATACGCATAGATGGGAAAGGACACACTAGGACACATTTCGAGGTTGATACGACGGAGGTATCATCCGTCTGGTCCTCTTCGGCCACAGTGTCGGCCGACAAAGATGCGCCAAGTCGTGATCCTGGCGGAGTTGTGGACGCTGTGTTGGAGAAAATATGAGTGCAAAGGCCTTTGTAGAGCACTGCTATGAATAGCTAAGTCCATCGGAATCCTATCTGCGCAATTCCGATGTTAGTGGTCTGTACTGACCATCGATGTTCATCCGCTAAAGTTGCGGCAAAAAAGAAACCTCCCATTTCCCCCATAAGTCCCAACAGCAATGCAAGATTCGGTCTGGAAAATTGGTGCCTGTCTTCTACTCCCATGAATGAACAGCGCATTCAAAGTTATGAGTGACATCTTGCATCTTAATAAACACTATGAAAAATGCCGCCCAAGCCTACATGCTATTTATGTTGTGCCTAGTAAAATCATTCGACCCCAAGGGTGGTGTGGCGTCCGCCGGAGAACAGGCATCGTGTTCTTCCTTCAAATGTCCTCAAATGCTGATATGCGAAGAGATTGGTCAATTTGAAAACAGTTAGCGGGAATTTATTGCTGATTTTCTTGGTCGACACTGTGAAGGAGAAGGACCAGACGGGTGATATGGCCGTCGTGTCGACCTTGAAATGTGTTCTAGTGTTTCCTTTTCCATCTACACGTATTAACATTATTCATGGAAATATCAGCTAAGTGTCTGCGACCACCCAAAGTCTTTAAAAAATTTTGTTCTTTTCACACTTGTTCGGAGGAGAGTCTGCTCAGTCAGTGACAGGTAAAATACCTTCGGCATTGATTTTGACTGCTCCATAAGGTTACCTAAAGTCTTCTTGAGCGCTACTACATCAGTTCGTACCTTCTCCCTGCTTATTCGCAATTCCTCTCCTCTGTAACCGACATTTTCAAAGGTGGGCGTAATTTTTCTTTCCAAAACTATTAAAAAATTAGAAGACCACCTAGAAAAGACTTGGTGAAATTTTCTGGGGTTTTCAAGTACGCTGAAAACGATAATGAACGCCATTACTCGAGAAATCTTGATCCTTGCCCGAAACGACGAATTTTTAGGGTGGGCGTAAAGTTTTGACACGCACTGTACAAGGAATGTCAGCTGAAGTTAGTAGTCACGAAAGAATCGAAAGTTCTCAAAAATGAGAAAAATGAGGAATGGATGGGTCCCATATGCCCCATTCTCGCTCAATGGGACGACCATCTCCCAATGCATCAGCTACGTATATCTTGGTCTGGAAGTCAACATGACTAACGACCTCGTTTTAGAGCTGGGCAAGAGGAAGCGAGCGGCTCGGGGAGCTTATAAGAGCATTGAGGCCGTACTGAAGACGAGGATTGGCAGGCTCCTCTTCAACACAACGGTTCTCCCTGCCTTAACGTACTCCTCAGAAACCTGTGGATTACGCATGAAGGATGAAAATGCGGTCGGCGTCGTCGAATGCTTCATCAAGAGCGAGATGCTAGGAGTAACCCGTCACACGCAAATAACAACTGGATTACGGAGCATCACCTTGGATCGACAGTCGAAGACCAGGGACGCTGCCGCTTATGCCAAGTTAAGTAAGATCAGGTGGACCACACACGTGATGCGTCTTAACTACAACCGTTGGATAAAAGCCGTCAGCGACTGGACTCCACGGAAAGTCAAGCGCAAAAAAAGAAGACCGCTACGATGCTCTGCGTATCCCTCGAAAGGACAGAATCCATTGAACAACTATGGTTGGTGGAAGGGACGATTGGAAGTATTGCTGGCACCCGCTCGGGATGCCCGAAGATCAACGGGAGTCAAGGTGATCAAGGTGATCAGTATCTGTTTCATGTGTTAGTTCTGGTGCAACGGCTTCGCTTTTGTAGAAATGTTGACGAGAATTTTCGATGCGTTTTCCTCGTTATCTCTAGGATTCTAGATGGATGATCTTTCCCAAGTTTCTTTTCTGACTACTGCTCTTATTTGCTTCAAAAAGTCCAGGGCAGCCTGCTGAAGAAGCACTCGGGATACTCAAGAGCTCATTTTCTGCACCCCAACTTTTGTTCAGAAATCCTTTCGAGATTTTGACGACTCTGATTGTAGGTTCCTGGTCTTTTCCGAGCTCCTAAGTCCTCTATCACACGCGAAAGAATTCCCAATATTGACGACCTGTCGCTGTATAGTAAGCATAACTCAGAGCTTATATGCAGTTCAATGCTTTTCTGTGCCTCATTGCTCGCACAGCGTTAAATCGGAAAATAAAACTTACCTGAAATATTGCTCCTGCATTTGAATTACCCCACAGTGAAGAATATCATACTGGCATATCTACTGTCCAGCCTACATTGATGACATTGCCGGCAGCAAATGTTCAGGATTTCAGGACAACATGTCCAAGTTACGCTTGAGCTTCGTTTAGCATCCTCTTTGCTCTAGTCTAGGCATCGAGCACACTGCATGAAGACTCGTAGTATCGGTTGTCACGAGGCATGTGAATAGTGAGAGTAACGTGTGCAATGCACTTGCTCTGAGGTTAAGTTCGATTTCCATTGATTCAGGAAGGTATGACAAATTAATGGGTGTGCGACGAAAAGTTAGCTAAGTTTTCCTATTCAGATGCCGTAAACGTAAAATCTTGATGATGTCATATGTACTGCATGTAAGGAAGTAGATTTTGACTGTTAACTATCGATAGTTAAGTTGACAAATGTTTACAGGGCGTTTCAGGGGTAATGTTTTAGGCCACCCGGTAATCGCCGTTTGGTAGCCTTGTGTTACCTGAGCTAGTAATACGTGATAACACACTGATATGTCTGCATAGGAGCTAGACTCAAGTGAAACTGACACTTGAAATTTGGAGTCAATGACCCAGATGATACCGTTCGCTCTAAGTTCATCTATGTTGCTAGACCCTCTTTTTTCACAGGAAACAAGAAGTAAGTTTAATGCTTTCACAGATATTCACTACTTGCGTCCGTCTTGATGACATGCTAACGATGATTTTGATTTAGTCATGATGGTCACCCTGGCTTGAACTACACCGTTTCTAGTTATTCCGAACGACAATAATATAAACGCTACATGTAAACTGCTTTGTAGAATTACTACAGTCGCGTCGGTAGAATGTGAAAATTTTCGCGGGATTCGCGAGATTCTTTTTGCGGGATTCTTCTATAACTTTCTTCAAAGTGAAAATTTTTTCACATTTCAATGACTACGCATAGGAGGACAACGTTCTGCATCTTTTCATGTCTTGCACGCCTCGCACTTTTGCAGCTGTCACCAAATATTTTGAGAAGTTCCTTGATTACCTTGACCTCGCCCACTAATTGGGGTCAAGCGTGGAAAATTCAGTGGTTTTTCGGCTTCAGCACTGACAGTTTAGATTTTGGAACATTTCAGGCAGACGGAATGGGTTCGTAAGATGATCACGAATAACTTGATGTCCTTGATGTGGAAATTATTCTGAGAGCTCAAAATTTTCTCAACTGCAAAAATTAAGGATTTTCAATGTACGCCGTCCGTTTTCAGCTCATTGGATTGTCCCGAAGTGTTGCCTTTCATTTCACAGCATGCACAGTAAGGATACTACGAAATGCATAGGTTTTAATTGGGATCGCCTCCAACACTGGCTCAGGAATGTGCAGCAAATTTGACCTCATGTCCAAGTTTGCTTTAAATTCGCACGGATGAACTTGCTAAAATTCTCATTTCTTAAGTTTCATATGGGATAATCTCGGGAGGATAGGAGAACTCAATGCGCTACCGCTGAGGAACAGTTTTCCTTGAACGAAAATTTAATGCTGCCTCATTTCTGAGAGTTCGGAAATGGCCGAAAATCACAATTTTTGGAATTCAAGTGCCAAACTACGGTGTTCTGTTTGCTCCCGAGCAATTTTGCCCCAACGGATGTATAAGAAATCACAAATCCTATCTTTCTATGGTGTTTCTACGTCATCACAACAATCTTGACCTCTTCTCAATTTCAGGTGCGAAGGTTGTCTCGCGCCTGCCCCATGGTTGCTGGAGGGTGGCGGGCCACATTTACGCCTCAAACTACAGTTCCAGGGAAGTTTGACCCTTCGAATGGTGTCATTGGATTCCACTCTACTCTAGCAACCACATTACCTTAATTCTTGTTTGACAAACTTAAAAAACGAAATCTCAAAAAATTGATTTTTCTCGATTTTGGAATATTTTTCCTCACAGAAGAAAAACCGTTCCCAACAACAGATTCCGTATCCGCACTCAAATAGTGTTAAAGGATTGAGAAAAGGTGGTGAACGTGGGGAATAAGATTCAGAGAATATGGTGGGTTGGGAAAGACATTGCAGCTGACGTTGCCAGTTTACCCTTTGTTGACAGTGCAATGGTCAGGTACCGTCATGCTGGAAGTAAGAGTTGTATATCCCTTGCCACGTCGGAGGCGAAGCTAAAGATGCTGAGTGAAATCGCTGACTGCGGCGCGCAAGTGTGGGAGTTCAGGTAATCCAACATTTGGAATTCCTGCCCAATTCGGATCCCGAAGAGGTTATGGAAATGCCCTAGACTTGGGTATGGCCAAAGCCTACTAACTAACCTCTACTGATCGAGACCCAAGTAAGTGGGAGGTTACTCGATGAAATCAATAGGACGTAAAATCTATTTTTGACCGAGTCCTGAATCAAACACGATTTCTGGGCCAGAGCAGTGTTCCGATAAAACATTGTGAAATAACATCTCAACTGGGTTTTCCTTCAAAGCAAAACGATTATCTTCAGAGGTGAAATAAGCATTGTTACCGTATTTTTGGTCCACCCTGTATTATTCACTAATGGTTTAAAACAGACCGCTTTCGACTGGTTCCGAAGCATGTCCAGCTGACCGGATCTCCAAAAAATTGTGGATCAAGCTGAAAGCAAGAACATGAAAAATAGCATAATGGGCACAACTAGCAGCTTTTATACAGTTCAATGTTTTCCACCACGGGCTATGACGGATCGAAAGATAGAACGTGTCTGCAACTGCACTCAAACGTTTGAAATATTAGGCTGATCATGAAAAAAATGGCACTTTTTTTATGATTCTATTTTCTCTAACAGCTTTGACGAAAGATAACATCGGTGAACCATAAAGTTTCTTTGATTGGTAGGAACCATTGTTTATCGTCTGGACAGGTCCTTGACGCCGTGCGCCTAGATCTCGTGGAAGCGCGATGTCAAGAACAACGAGAACGTCGTTCTCATATCGTCATATTTATCGAATTTTTCTTCTTAAGAGCTGATCTAAAAGCTTCTAGAACTGGGAAAAGCGCCAGAAATACGACAAATTTGTCATGTCAAACATGTCTCTCCTATAACAACGTGGCGAGACGTACCTCATCTTGGCGGTCGGCCAAGTGGCAAGATTAGTGAAACAGACAGGATTTTGTCTTGCATCGTTTGTAGTGCCATGTCATTTCTTTTCAATTATAGTTCAGAGAACATTGCTGACAGTCCATTCATTAGTGCAAAAACTGATCCAACGAAAAAGGATTGATTCTAACTGCGTGGTGAACCGGTTAGCGATATCTAAAACGTGCAAAACACCCAATTACGGTGAAGAAATGAAAGGAAAAGGAATTTGAAAAGAGTTCTTCTTTGCTCTTGTTGGGCTTTATACTTTGCACATATTTGTGTATGTATGTTCTTGATAAAACTACAGTAGGATTAACTGATCCGGGCAAGGCTTTGCACAGATACCTTCAATAAGAGGCAGAAATTTCTCACATCGGCGACGGCGAATATTTTATCTCGATAATTTTATCATCTCCTACTTTTACTCAAGGGTAGGTTTCAATGTTTCGCACAAGGATAGGTAAATGCATGCTTACTCAAGTTCTCCAGCACTCCAAGAATGAATGCTATGCGCATTGCGCACGAAGTTATCTTCTTTTAACTTAATCGACAATTTTCGACAATGTGCAAGAGTCAGTGAATGTATGTGTGCATGGGATCCTTAACGTGTGCATTAAAAAAGACCAGCGCTCTACTTGTCAAAGATTTTTCTTTGCTAGCCTCAACAATTTTTCTCACCACCCTATAATCTGTGCTCCCATTAATCTTCTGGTGAGGCGACCCTGCACCAGCAACAATTCCATTCGTCGCTGAGGAGTGCAAAAGTTGTCAAGGGAGGGCACAAAGAGCACTGTGTCGTTCGTTGAAGAAATTTGCGGAAAACTCTGAATATCAAGAAGGCGATCTTCTTATTGTGCGCATGGCTTTCCGCAGAGTCTTTGCCGACGGTTCTCTATTACCGGTTGCCGTTCAGATGCATCACTTATCCGGTCCAGCTGATTCCACTCGAATTTGGCACAAGCAAAATTGGTCCTCAACTGCTTATGTAAATCGAAACCTCGGCTCTCTTGTTCATTTAACTTTGCATCGCCTTCTCAATGACTTGTTCCAGTGGCGGTGATCGCATTCTCACCCTTAGTTTGTCGCTTTTGATTCACGATTCAGGGTGCAAATCGCACGTACTCTGACTGTCTGTCGCACTCACATAACATCACTCCTCACTTCTCGCACTCTGTACTCCTTTATTTTCGTTGATATTCCTCGTCGTGAGAGTTCTCACTCGATTGCATGTATCTTCAGGAATTTTAGAAAAAAAAGACGGTGGAGATAGCGAGCACGTCGTGTTGTAGAAATACACGCAGAAACCACGCCTAACTAGAAACTAGAAGGAAATAGTTACGAAAACTCCTCGAATACAAACTAGGCTCTCATACAGTATGACAGCTTGTAAAACTCCTGGAAATGTGATGGAGGGGCGCAAAAACAGTGGATGGCGGGAGATACTGCTACCCATCCTGATTCTGATGGAGCGTACGCGACCACCTGGTTGCATCTCGTGTAGTTTTGGCACTCCTCGCATATGATGAGACTAAATCCTGTTGGCCGTATCAGAGTGAAGGCGTTTCAAACAAAGCAAAAACACAGTTCAACACCTACATAAAGGAATTAAATGAACTAGGAATAATTCCACCATATGAATGAACTAGCTGCCGTACCCGACCTCGCTCGGGTATTTTCATACCTCGGCTATCTCACACTGCTGAGGCCAATTACTACCACCGATAAATTCATTAAAATGCCCATAATTTTGGTGGTGAGCATATTAGCGAAGCTCAAGTAACCCCTTCCCACCGATCTGTGGACGAAAAGTCAGCAACGTTATTTTGGTGACATTTAACTGATGTATTCGTACGGAATAATTGTGACATTCATATTCAGCGTATTGAGGGATCCCAGAATACATGTCCCCACCGACCCCTGGGCAAAAATAATGAAAAACCAGTAAGATCGATACAATCGATAAATCAATCGATCAATCGATCTCAGATGCAAAGTAGCCTATAACCTCCACCGGCCCCGCGAAGGATGTGCATGCAAAGTTTGATCCGGATAGGACCACACCCCGCAATTTCTATTCATTGCATACTCAGACAATTTCAGAGGCAAAACTCGATTCGCTCCACTAGGCTTTCCGGGCGAAAGATTTGACCTAGGGTCCACAGCGGGCTAACTGCGCAGAAAAGTTGGGTGTGTTGAGAGCTAATGACGGGTGTCGTTCGTTCGCGGGCCTTAAGCGAGCAACAATCGGGTTGATGCGCTACATCCGCGATTAAGCAGGGAACATGCTTAGTCGCTTGCATGTGAGCGCTCATGCATGCAGGCTGACCGCGCAATTTTTTGTAGAAGTAACGGCTCGAAAGACTCCTCAGATCGGCCTAGTCAATGGATTTTGTAAGGGTGCAGCTCTTTTTAGAGTTGTCAAAAACGTGCTCTGATCTAACACATTGATGAAGTTTCGAAATTATACAATTTCGAAGCTCGTCTTCAATTTCACTTTTTCATTTTTTTATTCCTATATTTGTGTGCTGTGATGTTCGCTCCTTTCGTGTAGTTGAGGATTTGCACTATTTTCTCCGTCCGTGGTAGCTGCACAATTTATTTCATATAAGCATTTCCATCTATCTAATTTTTTTAGGCGTAGAATGCCACAATACATCAGCAAGCACGGTGTACGCGGCTACAAAAGTAAGTTCTTGAGTACAGCGGAGAGTTTAACGAGCCAACGGTTTCTTCGTTTTGTATTGATAGAAGAGAGGATGAGACAGAGACGTATGATGAGGGAACATCTAGATAGACTTTCATCACGATCATGCTCGAGAGATCTAAGTGTGGAACCCGTCATACAACAGATCTGGAAGGAACCAGCCTTTTATAAGAGTTCGACAAGAGGTGTAAAAAATTTTTTCGGGCGTTAGTTATGCTTGTGCCTGTGAGTTGCTTGTGCAAATGATGCTCAATTATTGCACAAGGAGGAAAAAGCGCACAAAACGCTCGGATAGGATTGGGATTCAAGTGTTGAGCGCGCGAATACAGAGCGAGGATATCTTGTGCGAGAATCTGGAAGAAGTAGTGGATCTTCATAGCCGTTTGCACTAAAGCCAGGTAGTAGTGATTATCATATTAACGTATGCAAGGTATATCTCTATCATCTTCTGCACAAGTAATTAATTTAGGGAATTTGTCTTTCAGCGTCACACTAAACGCGACCGTCGACTACGGCAAGAGGAACACGAACGTGTCGCTACCGCCTGTGAAGACTAGGACGAAAGCCACGACATCGTCTTCGAGGATAACTGACTTTGTCACCGGTACCCGGCACTTTCCTAATTTTCGGTATTGTTTATCTCTTTGTCTTGTTTTCCTTCTCATGACAGAATTGTTTGCAGGAGTTATGCCTTTTTTCCCATTTGAATGACATTTTTTGCGTCATGACAACTGTTCCGCAGACATTTTGGTCTAAAACTTTAGCTAACGAACGTTTTGGCCATTTCGACGATAGAGGCTCACAAAAGATTTCCTGTGTGATCGCTTAGTTTCTCCAGAAGGAACAAAATTTCGCCTACATCCACTTATTTTTTTCTTCTACGAAAAAAAAAAACGGAAGTCAGTGAGAAGTCCATGTTGACGAGGTCTTTTTTTGCTACCTATAGCTAGCTTTTCTCCTGAATCTAATCGAAAACTAGTGCAAACGATATCTCCAATACAGAGAAGCGGCGAAATTTTGACTATGACGATTTCGAACTCACACATCTTTAGGTAATGTGACTACCTTGCCTCATTTTGCTCTGTCATCTGAATGCTTACCTCATCTCTCGTCTCAAAGCAATCCTTGGTTCTTTACAATATGAAGTACGGTCTCCAGTCGAGCTTTCCTTCTTTACGAGCTTCATTAACTGTTTCCATCTCCAGTCTGGCATTGCCTGTGGTTTTCATTGAAATATTCACCCTTGGGTTATCTATCATTTTAGCTGCAGGTACAGCCCATCTTTCCTCATATTGTTTAAGCAATATCGTGTCTTCCCAACTTGGAGTTGTTGATTAGGTACTAATTTTTTTCCTTTCTCAAGTATGTACTTATTTTTAGTTGCATGTGTGGTCATGTAGTCATAAGTTCTCAATGAAGTGCATTTCTACTGTATTGAAACAGCTTTTAATAAATATATTTGGTCAAATAATCGTTTAACTGTTTCAGGTGTCATTCGTCAATGGTGTTAACCAGTTGACTGCACTGAAACAGAACAGTCAACTGGTTAGTAGCAGTAACGAATGACGCCTGAGAGCGGTCTAAAGAAGCAGAATTTGGGGGCCTGAAGATGGCCAATACCCAGGCGTTCCGATTCAAACGCGCGAGCGACATGGGAGAAAACAGGGCTTCGCTCGTTTCTTGCGTCGCCCCCCGCTCGTTCGGAACTCTGTCTGCCAGATTGTTGCCCCTGGAATTGTCTGAGTACATACACACGCATACATACAAACTTTCACTTTTATATATTTAGGTTTGATGCATTGCACTCGGTTGAGCTAGACAGCCATTCTTTTATGATCACCCATATAGATCTGATCAGCCACAAATTTTGCTTCTAATCACGTTAGTTCCCTGAACCGTCGCTCTGGAACAATGACTTCTTCGCAGTGATAGACAGAACCAATCTGTTGCATGACACTGTCAGAGCGCTACACTGACTCCTTTGTCTTGATGAGAGTTCAATCATCAATGTAGACGATGAATTTGCAAAAAATTGTGTGCATAGATGGAAACCGGTTAGAACCAGAACTTTGAGATATTAAATCATCGACCATAATGCACAACATTTCCTTATTTACTTCTCTACCTCTTCAAGACTGCCTTAATAACCGATGCTAAAGTAGTAAAAAATTACCATCATACAGGGTGCGTCATAAATATTGACGCACTGAAGTTGTGCTGTAAAAAGGACAACATCACAAGAACCACTATATATGCATGTCCAAAATGAAGGTCATGTCTCAGCGAATACAAAAAATCCACTCCTATTCGGAGAGCGCTCTCTCCTTGTAAAAGCAGCCACGAACATGTCGGTAGAGAAAATCGCCGATGCGCCGCAACTGAAGTTCGTCCATTATTCTTCCATATTATAAAGAGGATAAGCTTTAGGAAAACGACACTCTTAAGGGGAGTAGGGCAGATCTTGCTCTCCAAGTATCCCATGAAAGCATATCCTTGTTCGCAAGTCTTGTCGTGTCCAAGCCAGAGAAAGGCATCTATGTTTTACTATGGAAAATTTTTTCGTTTTCTTGTTTCTCATTCAAGCAATCTTTTAAGGGCACATTTTCTCGCTTGTCTTAGCTCTCATCACAAGATGAATTCATAGGTACTTTGGCAGGGCTTGGCTGTTGCTCATAAGACAAAAGTGGTACGGGTCCAGTTTCAAAAATCTACTTGAGGCACTTCAATTTGGCGGAGAATAGGCTTCCTTGTGAACCGAGTTTCAGTCTACGGATGACGCCATATGGGTATCTTAGAGAGCAAGAGCTGCGCTATAATCCACAAAAACATCAAGCTCCCAAGGGCTTTTCTGTTCAAGATCTGGGACAAAGTCGACCTGAGTTAGTTGCGGCGCAAAGGCATTGCGATCCCTCGTAGTCTCTGTGACTGCTTCAGCAAGGAAGGAGCTTGCCGTGAATAAGAGTGCATTTATTCGGATCGCCAAGACTTGGGCTTTATTCTGCATATGCTTATTTGGAATGTTTTTGCATCTCTTCTTTTCTACAGACTCATTTTAGGTGCGTCAATAATTTTGACGCACCCTGTATAATGCATGCGCAGTACCGTTTACGGGTTGTCTCTTGCATTCCGAAATTTCCTGTTCACCTACCCCCCATCAGTCGATATATCGATCTAAGCCGCGTAGTACAATACAGCAAGCTACATAAACAGGTAATTCTTATAGCTCAGTTCTAGAAGTTAGGTGGGTGAAAAATGGCTCTTTAGCCAGAAGTCTCCAAAAACTACGTAAGATTCGCACAGCGTTGTGAGACACTTTCGTGATTTAAGAAGGTTTTGACCTTCGAGTAGCATTCTGGAAGTTCCAGAGTGTCTGGCTGTAAGACATAAAATCTTTCCATTTCCTTTCTCTTTTCTATTTATAGCACCTTGTTCGATTCATACTGTCGTTGTGCCTGTTTGAAACTCATGCCGACCTCCTATAAATGAATCCCATAACACAGTACACGTACGCTACGATTGGATGAGGTGAACCACGCAAAATAAAACTAGTGAACTCATTTGGATAGAACCCCTTGTCTACCGTAGACAGCAACTATTCAGCCAAAGTTGCATGAGTAAGCCTTTCAATATTTAACACATGCACGGGCTTGTTTGGGCATTGCACTGCCATATAAGTGAAAATAATCTTGCCCAACTTCTTCAATCGTCTGCCTGTTTTACGTAATAGAGCCAACAACGATTGTCGCCTTCTAAATAAAGCATGAGGAGAAATCTTTTCGAGATTTTCATTGAAATGAAAGTTGCTTTAGTAACTCAGCATTGGATTCGACATGCCATGAATAGCTTCTCCGAAAACAAGAAAAAAGAAAACAAAAGACACTGGAATTATAAAAAAGAAAATCGCAACTTTTAAGCGTCGGATTTCATGGATTCCGAACGCTGTTACTTGCTGAGAAAAAAGTAAGCTCGTGAGATCCACGTTGCTACGTGTAACGGCCATGGCCACAGATGTAGGATTAGAAAATGTAGAAAATGTTTTTGTGTTCATACCACAAATGTCTGACAAGGGAAGGGCACGAAATTAAGCTGACATCCCAGGACGAAACCTGTATGGTTAGAGTGCCTGTCTGACATGGTGTTAAATGCTATACTTGAAATCTGCTAAGTATTTTACAGAAGCTCAGAATTACCAGACAGACAAAATCGGTAAGAATTTCCGATTTCGCAGGAGAATGGCAGGTGATGTTGATGTTCATGCAAAATGGTCTCGAATTACCCCTATGTACAAAAATTGGGAAGATGTTGCGATACCCAATATCAACTGCTGTGTTCTGACTGTGCACTCTACACGTGCACTGCCCTCTTGTGTGCCTGTGTGAGACGTAACTCCTGGTTGAGACAAGATTCGGAGAAGGCAAAAATTGATTCGACTGTACAAGGCAGTCCACAATTCGTTACGGAAGGAACAGAAGCTATGCTATGCCACACTGCCGGTATATTCTTCCCTTATCAGCATGGTCAAAGGTTACCGATGACGAACTCTGGGCTTTTGTACACCATTAAGCAGATTTCAAGTATAACACGCCCCTACACCACGTTTGGCATGCTCTCTAACCATATTGGTCACGTCTCGGATTAGCAGCCTAAGTTCGTGCACTTCCCTTGTGAGATGTCTTGAGATCGAGCTGATTTTGCATCAAATCTAATCCACTTTATTTTACTGATATGTTGAATTTAGTCGTTTCTGGCATTACTCTATGCTTTGAGTTAATGTTCGTAGCAGCTCACTGTTCCATGACAGGGTGGCCGAAACTTACCCATGCACTAAAATTTTGATCCTGTAACTCAGTTATCAACTGCGGAGAGCTGAGATTTCTGTGGAATTTTAATGACGGCTTAAAATATCTTAAAAACTAATCAGACTTCAAAGTAGCGTTCATGCTATGAGCGCATTAACGCTGGTTGTCAATGTCTTCATAGATGCTGCACATGATTCTCCTTGCTTATTTCGTTACGGCTTTTTTTTGGCTTCATTCAGGGAATGCAAAATTTTGCAGAGAATAGAGCAGGTCTTCCCCTTCAAAATTTCAGAGGAAAATCCATTGTATTTGAATTGAATTATATTGAATTTAGACTATACCTAGGGGCCATTTTCCATGCATCACGAACTCAGGCAAACGTTTACTACTCCAATCTTTAACAACTTTGCCTCTCGCGCGAGAGCGGAGCCCCATGGCAGGCCATGTCTGCTATTTTCAAAAAGTGCAGATCTCCTTGATTTGGAAATGTCCCATGGAACTGCCTCTTTGCATACATAATTATAATTTTAGTGTCGGAGTTTACAAAAACTAGGGGAGCCTTGCCACTGACATTATATCGCCCTACGACGTCATTAATGTCTGTTCTAGCAACAATTCTGCCTTGCAGTAGGCTCAAACAATGGACTTGTCCATGACATTGACACTTTGGGCGCTTGTTAGTGTCAAAAGTTTCTCAACAGCTAAGACGATCGACTGATAGTAAAGAATGAGTAAATCGCTTAGCATCTGCCTGCACGAATTCTTCCTGTTCTTTGTCACACTATCGGGTAAGAAGCGGGGTTCCTGATAATGGAAAGCATAGATGTTCAGCTTCTCTCACACAATCTTTTTTGCGAGTCTGCGATCGATCCTGAGCTCTGTCGCCATTTTGGGTAAGGAACATACAGACACAGGAACGTACAGTAGTAGAAAGATCTGCTCTCTTTCTACTCAATGACCGAGCTTTTCGAAGCATTTTATTGTATCTTGTACAACAACTCAGTGAAGGGTTAAAGGTTTCGCAAACTATGTCACAGACTTTCAGCCCTGATACAATTAAGTAGTGGCACTGCTCATGATGTTCAAGTAAGCATCACAAGATAACTATTACTTAGGAGTGAACGATGCTGATTTAATAGGAAAATGTGAAGAGGACACAGAAAAATTTCCCACAGAAGAGTTGATTGATGTTTTTGATGCATGTGTTTAGAAATGTGTTTACGCACATTGTTAGTCTTCCGAAAATGGTCTGAGAAATGTGCAGTGCGCTGGAACAAAATGCTAAGACCTCCTCTCTAATTGATAGCAGTGTTGTGGTTGCTACACTTGGTAGGGTCATCCATTGTTAAACCCTCTTTTTATGCCCAATGAAGAATGGCGTAACATTTTTCTGCATTCCCGACACATACACTGCTTACAGATTCTTCGACTGCTGGGAGAAGATGTCTATATCGCTTCTATTTGTATTCGCATTCTTCACTTACAGTAACTGTCAGCTTAATCAAAGTCCAGGTACGTATTTGCAGCATTGATACTTACGCTTCATTAGGGTGAGAAGAGCTCGGATTTGATTTTTGAGTTCAATAGGTCAACTTGGCAGCAATCGTCAAAAAATTGTGTGGCTTGAACTGTGAAGATGTCACTGACATTGGTTCTCCGAGTTGGAAAAATCAGCAACACCCATAAATAGTAATGCGTTGGCATTGCGCTGGCTGCCGTCTTGGTCGCACTGTGATGCTAACAAAAACTGAGGAAGACCTCTCTTAAAGCGCTGGATTTGTGGCCCTTGTATAGCTGCTCGCCAAATGGTGCAAAACACCACGCCACGCAGAAAACGATAACTAGCCACAACACCAGCACCAGTTTGGGAAGTGCTTCACCTAAAACTTGGGTAATTAAGCCTGACCAATGATAAAATAACAACGAAAAGTGACGATGACAAATACATAATGGATATGTTGGGCAGAAACTACATTATTGTTGTTTATTGTTTATACTCTTTTATCACACTGGCATAATGGCATAATGAATATCTAGCATAAAGAATATCTAGCCTTACGTGCGAGGAGTTCGGCTGATTTCTTCACATCTTCATCGAACTGCTTTTCGAATTGCTTTGGCATATTGTCCCGGCTTGCCAAATGTGTACTGGACCGAGTCCATGCATACTGGTTGTAGTAAGGTGTGGTGGAGGCAGAGGTTGGAGAGGACCGACCGCCCTCGGTCACATACGGTGCTGAACTATATGATTATTTTCATAATAAAAAGCCAAATTTCCTTTCTTCACTGAAAAATAGTTCAACAGAAAAAACTCGTGAATTTCAAGACATTTGTCAGGCCCACAGTAGCAAACTCGAAAAAACGATTGCTCTGTGTACCTTGACTGATGAATGTCCTCAACACGACATTCTATAAGGAGCTCATGTACCCCATGTATGCATTGATAAAACACGCTGCCATAGGGTAGTAGAGAACGACAAGGAGCCGGAAAATGTCAATCCGACCCAAGTCTGAAAATTGTGGGACGGTGGCAAAGCAGCTCGCTCTTGATGGCGCTGTGTGCTGGGCAGTTACGAACACTATCAAATGATGTTTCCGCGCCATGAAGATGTTTATGATGTGTAGGTCAATGGAGGAGGGGGATTAGGGGGATCTGGATGGGGGATCTTTTCAAATTTATGGACGTGAGGAAGAGGACAGGCAGACTATATTTGCGGTTGTGGTTTTGCATTCATGCTCAAGACTATTTTCAAAAAAAAGTGCCGGACTTCCTTTCTTCACTGAAAAAAAGTGCAGGAGAAAGTCCTATTGTTAGTCGAAAGTTTTCCAAATTTCTCTAAAAACGAAGAGTAGAGATTATCCAACTACCAGTAAATCTGTAAGTGCACCAAGAACTGCTTTTTAAGCTTTATTTTTTCTTCCCTGAGTTTTATCCACTTTAGCTTGAGAATTCGTTAAGGAGCAAGGAGCTTGATCAGACATCAAACGAACGAACGAACGGACCTTCATTGTTTTACACGATGATGTGTATGATAGCACCACTTAAGAGTTATTTTGATCGGAACGTTTGTAGCCAACAACCCCCTCAACAGCACATTAGAAAGGCGAATGGTGTAGCCACTTGAGGTTTGTTCAAAAGCTTCACACCTGCGAAGTTCCCAGAAAATTGAGAAAGAAGTGACACTAGTCATAAAAGAGCTCAAATACGAATTCCCCATCTGAGATGCGCATATTTAATCAGTGTGGCCACCCAGCAAACGCTGATCATCTAGTTTTTTTTTTCTGATGTCACACTTGCTAGCAAATTTTCTATCACATATTTACATCTTAAGTTGCATGATACATGCTCCCCTTTGTTACCACAGCATCTCCTAAATGCCTAAAGACCCGTGTTGTTCATTCACTCCCAAGCCTGCTCGGGAATGCCCTTTATATGACTTAGTATAGTGAAATTTCGTTTATTTATTTAATTAGTTATTTATTATACCCTAACCGGTATGCCACCGGATATCGTACAAGCATGCGGAAAAGAAAAGCGAACAAGAGACCGGAATTTCAGGTCAGGAATTCAAAACTCACACTCTTCAACTAGCATCATATCAATTGGCCCGAGTGGACTGTAAACTTAATCCCAAACTCAATTCCAAGATGGTAATGAGAAGGTGTACTAGTCAGTGAAAAGTTTGTCTAGGAAAGAGACTGATACTAGGCCAAAATTCACTAAACTCTTGCCGCTCCACATGCATAGGGCATAGTGGCTGGATGAAGGTATCAGACCTTTGCGATAATCACACCCTAAGAGACTGATCTGGAAGATCCATTCTTGTTGGCTCTGAGGAGTCTCTTTGATCAGGTACGAACCTGAGGCGCAACCTTAGCTGGATGGGTTACCTTTATGATAAGTCAATAGTATCTTCTGTATTTTTTAATATCTGTTCGTGTTAATTTACGTTTTTCCTTTATATGGAAAAATACGCTTGCCTAGAAAGAAAAGCACAGATATACAACAGGTGCAATTGAGCGCTGAGGCAGCCAACTTGATGCGTACGGCTAACAGTACTTTTAGTACTCACGAATACCTCCCCACTAGTCGATTCGTCGCATGACGTTCTCCGCCGTTGGCCACAGCAGACCCCTTCTCCATCGGAGGATTCATAGCATGGCGTTTGTATACCCCTGGGCGTCGTCACACCTATCTACCATCGGTGCACCCATGCCCTGTGCAAATGTTAGAAAATGTTCAGAAAATTTGATTAATTACATAACCGGCTATGGGCAATGTCACAACAACCTATGCTCATGATCTACTGGGTTCTGGTGTGCATCCAAACGGGCACCTGTGCCAGTGAAAAAACTACCTCGGCGTCACTAAAGATCCTTACGACACCACTTTTCATTGACGACAGGAGTGGTGACACACCAATGAATCAATGATACACAGCGTACAAAAAGTCCACACATGCATTATTCGGCGCTCCCTTTGCAGTGCGAAGTAGAACCGTTCCAGAATTGTTGCTGTTTCCATAAAGAGCTCCACCAATGGCGCCGATAAAGGAACATGCCTGTTTAGGTTTACACCAGTGCTCGGAATTTGCTGAGTGATGAACGTCTTTTCTCTGTACATAAGTGCACCGTCGTCCGCAAAATGATACTGATCCCGTGACTGCAGAATTGAGTCGAGCCATAGACGACGGATGGGTCGGAAACATTATCCGGGTAGAAGGTCGGGGTCGCTAGTATACGGCCACGGTGCTGGAAAACGTTTTACAGAGTCTCATCCTCTCAAACAGTAGAGCAGTAGGCCAATGCAGCGCAACACTGTGCATCTTCTACCAAGAAAGCAACAGTATGGTCATTCCGCTCTGTACATTATGCAGCTTGGGAACCTTGCAAGCACTGTGCTCGGAGGCTGCGTCACTGGCAGCGGAGAACGCTGGGCCGGCCGCGAAACCCGGAGAACAGAGTCCAAGTCCCTCACCTTCATCATTAATGACTGTATCTACCATTCCGCCATTTGTGAACCGTCTACGCCTCAACATTGCCATTGTCTACCATTTAGTCAAATGACGGAAACAGGAACGCAGTCGGACTCTCATATACAGTAGCGAGCAAAAAGATCGCAACTTTTGGTTTTTCGTCTATAACTTCTTTCAAAGCATGGAGGTCCAAATTTTTGTGGGAGTTGTAAATATTCATGGGAGATAGATCCAGGTTAAAACCGCTTTATTCCATGCACCTCCTGTTGTTTTTTTAAAGAAAATTTTTTTCTCGCAGAAGTCGGAATATGTGATTTGGCACCATCCCGAATGTCTAGCAGAATGAAGTCTATCGTTGGTATCTGACCACGTATTGGTTCCTTGGTGCAGAATGTGTATTGACCACTGGTTGATTTCTGCGAGGACTATTTGAAGTGGATTCAGCAGTGGTCCTCTATGGATGTTTCTGTTAGCCTGGTTCCTTCTCTCAGCTCTGATTGGAAGGGATAGATGCTGGTTCCTATACATAGGTTTAGCCGCAGGTGTTCGGCTTTGATACTGTTGATTGCTTTCTCGGAGTTCCGAGATATTCCGGCTGGTTCCAGTGCAGCCATTTGTGTGCATCACGGAAAATAAGGTTTGGAGATTTTTCCGTGTCGGGGAGAAGGACACCGGAACAATCCCGTAATTGCTGAGGATGCTACAGGATTCCTGGAATATTGTCAAGAACATGATGATTCATGCCGCCTTGGATTTGATGAAGTAAGTCTCACAAAGGTGCAATGAAATCTACGAGACACCACCAGAGTGAGATACTGTAGTATGCAACCCTGAAAACTGGTTTATTCAGTTTGATTTGGATGAAGCGAACTGCACTAGACATTTTCAGGGCAAAAGGCTCTAGATTCACTGTAAAAATTCGTGTGTAGGGCAAGAGAACACACGCACTCGTGCTAGTGACTAGCATTCTCCACTTTGAGTAGTCATGTCTCGACAAATATAAAGCGGTGTGAATCATCCGGAAACCAGCCGGAATATTTCGGAATTTCGAGGGAGCAATCAACAGCATCAAAGCCGAGCACCTGCGACTAAACCTATAGGAACGTTGGCAGCATCTATCCCTTCCGATCAAAGCTGAAAGAACGAGCCAGGCTGACAGAAACCTCCATAGAGGATCACTGCTGAATCCACCCCAAATAGTCCTCGCAGAAGTCAACCTGTGGTTAACACACGCACGTTCTCTATCGTAAACAGATTGATTCTGCACCAAGGAACCAATACGTGGTCAGATACCAACGATAGACTTTATTTTGTTAGAAATTCCGGATGGTGCCAAGTCACAGATTCCTTTTCGAATGAATGCTTACAACTTCCACAAAGATTTGAACCACCACGCTCTGCTTTGAAAGAACTTATAGACGAAAAACCAAAAGTTGCAATCTTTTTGCTCGCTACTGTATGCCTCCTCGCAATTAGCGGCTTTCTTGAGCCGATTTTCTTTTTTTTTTCAGGCGCACCAGGACCTCGCAACAATTGGGGAGGTTTAGGTAGGGCTTGACATTATGAATGTATAAGAGCCATGATCCGCAAAAGGTCATTTCCAGGTCTGCAAGTCGGACCTCCAGTGCCAGTTACAGGTCAAACCTCTGGAGGAGAAGGAAGCAATCCTTCGCTAGGTGGCCAAGGTAGATCAGGATTATACTAAAAGGCTTAGTGTAGCTTATCTTCATTCTTTTCAGGTTCTGCGATACCAGGACCTCTCAACAACTGGGGAGGTCTAGGTCGGTTGTAGCATTCAAAATTTGTTCAGACCATGATCTGCCAACGTCATTTTAAGGCCTGCAAATCGGTCGTCCAATACCAGTTGGCGGTTCCGGTACACAAGGAGGAGCCGGTCTGTTACTCTCAAAGATACGAAGTCATGAACCCGTAATTTAACAATTATATGAGGGACCACAAAATCCCATCCGATGAGTACGGTGAGGGTCTACCACACCAATGCTGAAGAAAATATGAGCCACGAAGTCAGCGTTATCGTTGGTTATTCCCTACAGGGTGGCCGAAAAGTATTGCGCCTCATTTGGCGCTCTTATTTTCTTATTTCCGACTTTTATCACGCCTTAGTTTTACATATTATAGAAACGCCATAAAATCCTCCTCCTTTTGACTTATATCTCAGTTGGATTTCTTGGGTCATGTGAGCGTGCCCGCACCGCGAGTCCCCGTGTCCTTTGTAACCCTCGCGCGGTCTGGAGAGTCCACTGCAGCAATAGAGAGAGAACTTCAAAGCTCTACTGCCAACAGCGCAGAACATCATCAAGCTATGGAAAGCTGAAGGGAATATCAAACCAAAAAGAAGACAAGGTCGTCCTCGTTCGGTGCACACAGGGAGGATTCCTGCAATCATTCGAAAGAGAAATGGAGGAACGAGCGTAAAAAAAGCCAAAAGCCCGAGTGTTGCACATTTTCCGTCTAAGTAGAAAGAAGTTGAGACTTTGCCGCTATTGCACATCCAAGGCTCAACATCTAAACGTTCTTGGCACACTTGACAGACCTGAGAAAGTTGTTCAGCTTCCGCACCTAAGGTGTTCTATGGAGCGTTGAGAAAATTTTTCCCATTTCGGTTTTTGTTCATGGGCCCTAAATCGACAGTCAGTTTATTAAGTGAAGTGAGCAACACTTTCCAGAAAAGAGATTCGTCACAAGGTTGTTTTATACCGGCGCTGTAACGGTTTGAGGAAGAGTGACTACAAATGCGAGGATATCTCTGGTTTACATGAACAAATTCGACAATAAGGACGCCACTTTGTAGAAAGACGGGATTCCTATGAAAGTGCTTGCCCAATGGGTACGGAAAACTGCCAACACGATTATTCAAAAAAGAGGAATCTCTAGCTCACGAGGCCAAAACACTATTGCCTACCTAGAAAAGGCGTCCGCCGTATTTCTTTTTTTTTTCTTAGACTTAAGGCTCTTCCTGCACTCGAGACTTGAGTACATTGGATTTCTCTGTTAGAGGTTCCATTGAACGAACACTGAAGAACAAGAATATCATGAACCAAAGACATGTGCAGCGCTAACTCTGTAGTGCTGGTCAGAAATTGTTGAGGATCACCTGCGATGCATAGCGTATTTTGGGATGGCAAGGTTGAAAGCCTGTAATGAAGCCAAGGAATGCAATTCTAATATCCCTTGTGGAGCCGATTTTTCACGAGGTTGCGCAGCTGTTGTAATGGAAAAGATAAAATATTTGCGACCAGAAATGGAAAGATGACGCATGTGACGCCCATACTTTTCGGCCACCCTGTATATTGTCAAACCAAAGATTTTTCTGTCTGGTAAATTCCTTCGCTAAAAAACAATTTGTGTTCACCACTTTGTATGAATGACTAGCGCCCCTTCGGGACGCTAGAAAGTGGGGTGGGGCAGCCACTTGGACATGTGCAAACGTTCCGCACTTGCCAAATCTCAGGAAAATTGATAAAGAAGCAGAACCAATTTTTAAATGGGTCCAAAAATGAAGTCCTTTTTATGAGTTGAGAATGAGTATGAAAGTCCGTTCTCCATTGTATCGCGTATTCGTGCGTATTCCTCACTACCGGGCCAACGCAGATGCGTTCTCTATCGGCGGAACGGTATCCTGCCGTTAAAGCGAAATCGTATCCGAGTGTTTTCCACACTACTGGGTCGCAGCGGGCTTTCTTCAATCGGTGGACTCGTATTCTGGCGTCATCTTCACTGTTAGGCCACAACGAACCCGTTCACCGTCGGATGAACCGTATCCTGGTATTCTCCATTTTACTGAATCACAGCGGACCAACCCTATATTGGCGGACCTGTATCCACACCACTGGGTCCCGGCAGGCCCTTCCTTCATCTGAGCGCCCGCATTCTGGCGCCTTCCTCACAGTTAGGGAAAGCCGGATCCATTCTCCAGGGGCGTGCTCGCATCCCGGCATTCTCAACACTATCGGACCAAAGTGAACCCGTATCCTGATGTTCTTCACACCATTGGGCTACGACGGGTCCTTCCTCCAACGGTGGACCCGTATCCTCGCATCCCCCACACCATTGGGCCACGGCGGGCCCTTTCTCCATCCTGGTGGAGCACCGTATCCTCGCATACCCCACACCACTGGGTCACCGCGGGCCCTTTCTCCATCGGTGGATCCGTATCCTGGTGTCCCCCACACCACTGGATCATGGCGGGCCTTTTCTCCATCGGTGGGTATCATCCTCCACACCACTGGGCCATGGCGGCCCTTTCTCCATCGGTGGACATCCTGGCGTCCCCACAACTGGGCCATGGCGGGCCCTTTCTCCATCGGTGGACCCATCCTGACGTCCCCGCACCACTGGGCCACGGTTGGCCCTTTCCCCATCGGTGGACCCGTATCCGTATATTGTTGATTGGTTACACGTCATGCCTTGATATATTGAGGCTTTTACTCTGTGTTAGTGCAGATGCTTTCTAAACGAACGGATGTCGTGACTAAGCAGGGGATGCGGCAATAGCATCCACCAGCTGGGGCGACCACGTGGGTGCAGGCTCTCCTTCGCCTCCTAGACGCTACAGCTCTCATGACACCCGCCCACTCTTCCTTTCGAAGTGCATACAGCGTCGCAACAGTGTAAGGGTGGTTTTCCTGCTGCGTACATTGTGCAGCCTGAAAGCTGTAAACACTCCCTCACTCCTATGCGGCGAGACCGCCAGCGAAGGTGATGAAATCACCACCTTGTGCATGCGGGAGAGCCAGCCGTGACGTAATTGCGAGTCCCGAAACGAACGTGTCTGCGTCCATGGAAATCGGCCATTTCGCCCCACCGTCTGCGCCTCAAGATTGCGGTGTCTATGAGTGCCGCCCCGTATCTCTAACCGCTCTAGCCCCCTTACGGCGCTTTGTTTAATAGATCCTTATCAATCTCATTTTACAAAGATCATAATGTAAATACACAAAAACGAGAAGAATGCGACCTCATAGGTATTCCGAAAACGTTGGGCGGTTTGTTAGAGTTGTTAGGTTTGTTTTCGTTTTGCAACATTTCATTTCAAAGATTAACTAAGAACCTCCGCGACACGTATTTAACCAGCTTTCAAAAAAACAGTTCGAGATTGCATCAGGAACTAGTTCTTTGGAAGCTGGTTGAATACTATTGAGTTGTGCAATAAGTTCGTGCGGCATTTCATGGGCGCAGAAATCACAATTTTTTATGAGCAATGGAAATCACACTGAATGACCGCCTCACTCTTCTATTAATGCTGCCAGGGAAAGGACAGCTTCTCAGCCCCATGTATACGAAAGATTGCTTTGTTTGAGATTACTCAATTTATAGCCTGCAACCGCAGCTCTTGGATCACAGTCTATAAAATGAATAAAGGACTTCACAATGAATAAGGGATTTCATACTTCACATAAAGCCCGCATTGGTGTAAGCGTCCACCAATGCGGATCCGCCTAGGGCGGGCATGCCACTTCTGTGCTGTCCTTTCAGTACTAGAGATCCCTCTATAGGCGAGACTGATATCTTAAGCCACTTGAGGCACATTAAGTCCACAATTGAAGTTGAACGGTAGTCGGTTGCGGGGTGGTTCAATTTTTCAGCCTGTAGGATCACATTCCATGAGGTAGAAAAAAATGTGGAGCGAAAATTGAGAAACGCGGTTTTGTCAGCGGTAAAGAGCACGCCACACGCCAAGAGCTACAAAACGGGCCATGAAAGCAAATCAAGTGAAGATTAAAGCACTACGAAAAATCGAAAAAGCCGCACAAGCTTATTCTCCAACCCAATACTCCGGAGGTCTACATCATTTTCCTTCCAACAAATGCTCTTTTTGCCTTATTAAAAGAAAGAGCGAAATGCCACCGCATAATTGCTAGTGTAGCTGAATGCCTTTTTTCCACAATCTCTGCGAATTGGTAAAGTATCCATGATTATAGCGATTATTTTCTCAGAAAGCCACATGCCGCCGATTTTTTGAAAACGCATTTGAAGTCAGAAAGCACTTCCTCCGCGGGGGGCCTCTTTGACCTGTGTACTTCATGATGAACGCCTTTTTCTTTGTTCGTTTCTGCCTAGATGAGTAAGGAATTTCTAGGGCCGAATTCCGGTGGTAGTAGCGGAAGCAGTTCATCCTGGAATCGAGGCGGATTTTACCCCTACTGGAGGCGGAGATACTGGAGCCAGAACTCGAACAAGGCGAATATCTGGTACGGAAATCATTGGAATCCGACTGGTGCAGGATTTAGTGGTTGATAACTTAGTGTTGTTCACTGTCTCAAAGAAAGATTTGGCATGTTCTCTGAGATTACCTACTCTTCATTCTGAAGTTCCTGAAAGAGATTTAATTTTTCTCGAAAATAATTTTGTTATCACGATGCATCTGCTACTGAGCTGACGTGTCTCAATAACTTGCTTAAACTCAACTTAACCTCACTACTGCTGCTAAAAAGTCATTGTCCGGACAGAATACGGACTTGCTTATCATAAAAGTCCATGAAGTTGAACATCTGGACCCAATCACTGCCACACAGTCACGCACACCACACAAATTTAGACAACTTTACCGAAACCTTCAACTCAATTCCTATTAGCGACCATTTATGAAACCCTACGAAATCATCAAACGATAATGGTGGTGACAAGACATGGGAGATGACAAGACTTTTCAGCAGTACCGCAGATTGTTGTCCAACTGAATTGACGAGCACGGCGTTCATGGGAAACGGATGGGTCTCGGATGCGCCATCCTCGCTAAACGAAATGACCATCTCCGAATGCAACAGCTCCTTATACCTAGGTCGGGGAGTCAACATGATGCTCCTCGCTCCAGAGCCCGTCAGGAGGGAGCGGACGGCTTGGGAAGCTTATAAGTGCATCGAGGACGTACTGAAAAAGGCAACGAATACCAGGCTCCTCTTCAAAACATTGTTTCTCCCTCTCTTAACGTACTCCTCAGAAACCTTCCCATTACGCAAGCAAGATGAGAATGGTCGAACGTTTCATCAAGAGCTAATGATGAAGCGTTCGACGACTCCATGCTAAGAGTAACCCGCCGCACGCAAATAACGGCTGGATTACATCTCCCTGGGTCAACAGACGAAGACCAGGGACGCTGCCGCTTATGCCAAGTTAAGTTAGATCAGGTGGGCCGGACAAGTGACAAGTGCGTGTTAACAACAACCACTGGATGAGAACCGTCTGCGACTGGACTCCACGGAATGTTAAGCGCTCAACAGGAAGACCACCGAGCCGATTGTCAGACTTCTTTATGAAGTCCTTCAAAGAAAGATACGGTGCTCTCCGTGTCCCTGGAAAGGACAGAATCCATTGAACAACTATGATTGGCGAAAGAGACGATTGGAAGTATTGCACGCACCCGCTCAGTATGCCCGAAGATCAACGGGAGTCAAGGTGATCAAAGTGATCAGTATCTTATTCATGTGTTAGTTCTGGTGCAACGGCTTCGCTTTTGTAGGAATGTTGATGAACATTTTCGATGCATTTTCCTTGTTATCCCTAGGATTCTAGATGGATGATCTTTTCCAAGATTCTTTTTTGACTACTGCTCTGATTTGCTTTGAAAAGTCCCGAGCAGTCTGCTGAAGATGTGCTCGAGATGCTCATTTTCTGCAGCCCAAGTTTTGTCCAGAAGTGCATCCGAGATTTTGACTACTCTGATTGAAGTATTCCAGGTCCTTCCCGAACTCCTAAATCCTCTATTACACACGATAGGATTAGCCAGTATTGACGACCAGAAAAAGAAAGTGTCCTTGTATAATAAGCATACCTAAGAGCTTGTATGCAGTTTAATGCTTCCTGTGCGTCACTGCTCGCACAGCGATAAATCGGAAGATAAAACTTACCTGAAATATTGCTCTTACATTTGAATTACCCCGCACTGAAGAATATCATACTGGCATATCTACGGTCCAGCCTACATTGATGAGTTGCCGACAGCAAATGTAAAGGATTTCTGAATAACACGTCCAAGTTACGCTTGCTCTGAGGTTATCTTCGATTTCCGCTGATTAAGAAAGCTATGACAAATTCTAAAGTTGTATTGAAATTTTTTGTGGTCTGTTCAGTTTTGGTTTCGTGCATGAACCCTGTACGAAAACTAAACATAAAAGAAGGTTTCCTCCTGCACTCAACAGTAAGGTGAAAGAAACCTACCGAATTGTGTTTATTAAGTAATGTTTGATATGTGCACATATTTTTGAAATAAACTTACTAAATTTTAGGTTTTAAAACTTACATCTGGTTCGGTTGATATAAACATCCAACCACATGTAAGCAGTGTGCATAAAAAATGAGTAGTACCAAGTGGAATATAATCAACAAGATGCTAATTATATGGCACTGGGCTTATTGGATTACAATTTTTTTGTAATAGATCATGAATAAATAGATGTATTGAATGGCTGGGATGGATGGATGTATTTAATGATTAGAGATTTAATTTGTTAGGTATTTTGAGTCCTCTATCAGCATCTTTTTAGCAATCTTCGGCTAATTATATTGTAATTAAAATATTTCCTTTACAATTTCCTGAGTTCTAGAGGTATGTATGTCAAATTTGTGCAAGATATAATTATTTATTCTTGAAAAAATAACTTAAAAAGTTGATGCATGCAGCCCCCACACGTGAAGTTGATGCCTACTCAGATCATGAGGTATCCATAAGCCGAACTTCCTTGTCTTCCCGAAGCGATGCACATGGGCAGCTATGGTGTAGTGATGGCACTCGGGTTTCTCTGCCAGCTCACGTGTGTCACGCCGTGGATCCTCTTCAACCAGCTCCAGAAGGCGCTCGTCATCCACTTGAGTCGGCCTACCGCCTACCAGACCTCCTTTTGTCACTCAAGTCGAAGTCGCCGTTTTTGAACTTACGGAACCAAACTTCTGCGTATCGTAAGAGACATTCAAAACGTCTATTGCATTACACACGCATATTCTTCGTTGCATTGCTTGCGTTCCCATGTTTTCTGAATTCGTAAAGCAAAAGCAGTCGAACTTGCTTGGAGTCAAGAACATTTTTTTCTGTTGTAACCGTAACGAAATGCGAAGGCAAATTAGATGTAAGTAGATTACTGACCAACCTTTATATAGGCAGAGGATGAAAAGTTTGATATCCATCGTAAGATAAGATAAAAGATACTAAACTAAGTGGCAGGAAACAATTCCGACAACCTACTAAATTCATTCCGCCTACAAAGTGCCGTCCAGCCACACGTCGCACACCAGACACTCCACTTATCGGAGCAACTAGGCTACGAAGCTCTGCCTCATACATCATAATCAGCAGACCAACCGTATTCCGATTACTACTTCCTCTAGCATCTAGATGACCTTGCCCCGGGGAATCTCTTCGAAAACTAAAACGGTACTAGAATTTTCATCCGGTAGTTCGTCGATCCTAGAAGGATCCATTCAAAATGCAGAGTTGTCCGAAAAAATACCTCATTGCTAGAAATTTGCAGAATGCAATGTTTCTGAGCATTTGTGAAACATTTGACCATGAAGAAAGGTGTAGCGTTCAGAATTAAAGGTTTGAAAACGAGTATTATTGTTGCACCAACCTAATATAACCCAGGAAAAGATGCAGGCGTCCTAGTAGAGTCAGCCTGAGCTTTTGCCAGATAGCAGATGCTGTCGATGTTACTCCCACAATAAACAGATTCCGTGTCCGCACTCAAGTAGTAACAGATGCACAACATTATTTTTTGAATTGCATCTAATGACGTCTCCTACCATGCCTGTTGTGTCGATAAGCTGTGAATGTCAGAACAGAGTACCCACTGGGAATGGCTGTGGATTTTAGAGATGAGTATCCATTACAATGGCGTCTGGTTGTACCGCTGAATCATCTGTGGGTGTGTTTGAGGGTGAGGGGTGGAACCGGCATGTCGAGCTGTCGTTGTTGTTGTCGTTGTGTTTCAGTTTAATTCTGAGCTACATGTGACTGGAATGCATGAGGACAATTACAGGGTGGGCCATAAATACCTTGACATGGAAAAGTGTAGACCAAAAAAAAAAAAGAATTTATATGCGAACATTTATATTCGAACATAGTTGTGGGGCGTACGTTTACTAGGTCATGTTTAACATGAGGCAATCCTTCACCACGGGATATCCGCTGTCACCTCCGAGGCAAGATCTAAGATGCAGAGCGAAATCGCTGACCGCAGCTCGCAAGTGTTGGGGTTCAGGTTATCCAACATTTTTGAAATGTTTGCTCAGTCAATCCAAATTCCGAAGATGTTATGGTATGGAAATGGAGTTGGGTATAGTAAAACCCTACTGGCTCTGCCGATCGAGACTTAAACAAGTGGGATGTTACTCTATGAAACCAATAGGACCTAAAGTGTATTTTTGACTGAGTTCTGAATCAAACACGATTTGAGTTCTGGAGCAGTGTTCCGATAAAGCGTTGTGAAATAACATCTCAACCGAGTTTACCTTCAAAGCAAAGCAAATCTCTTTAGAGGAGAGACAGGCATTTTTACTCTGTTTTCTGGCTCGTAATGGGCATAACTCGTAGCTTTTATACAGTTCATTGTTTATTAAAAGATAAAACTTGCCTGCAACTGTGCACATACGTTTGAAATATAGTGCTACACAGTTAAGAATGTCATTTCTTCTCAATCATAGTGTAGACAACATTGCTGACACTCCATTCAATAGTGCAAACACCGATTCAACAAAAAGAGGTTCTAACTGCATGGAGAACCTGCTGGCGATACCCAAAACGTGCAAAACACCCAACTACGGTGCAGAAATGAAAGAGAAGAAAAGGAATGCGAAGAAAGTTCTTCTGTGGGAGGGGCTCTTGTTTTGCTCTATAGTTTGCACATATTTGTGTATGTATGTTCCAGATAGAACTTTTGTAGGATCAACTGATCCTGGCCAGACTTTGTACAGAATCCTTCACTAAGTGTAAGAAATTGCTTACATCGGTAATGTCGATAATTTCGTCGATGACTTTATCAATGTCATCGATTATTTTGCCATCTTCTACTTTGTTCAACGGTAGGTTTCAATGCTTTGCACAAACATAGGTGAATGCATGTTAACTCAAATTCTCCCACACGCCAGGAATGAATGTATGCGCATTCACACAAATACACATACACACAAACACACCCAAACTTTCACTTTTATGTGTACAAATTTCCCACAATGTCCATGGCTCAATGAATGCATGTATGCGAGGAATCCTTAACTTGTGCATTAAAAATGACCAGCGCTCTATCTGTCAAAGGTTTTTCTTTGCTAGCCCCAACAATTTTTCTCACCACCTGTATGATCTGTGCTCCCATTAATCTTTTGGTGAATCGACCCTGCACCAGCGACAATTCCATTCGTCCTTGTGGAGTGCAAAAATTGTCCAAAGAACTCTTTCCGTGTGGAGGGCACAGAGAGCACTGTGTCGTTCGTTGAATTTTTGAGCATGGTTTCCCGTCGAGTCATTGTCGACGGCCTCGTTTACCGGTTGCCGTTGGGACCCACAGCTTATCCGGTCCACCTGATTTTACTCGAATTTGGCACAAGCCACTGCACCGTTTGTTTTCAACACCTGACGTGTACCAAAAGTCCGGCTCTCTTGTTCAATTGCCTTGGGCAGATTGCTCATAGCATCGTCCTCTCAATGGTGTGTTCCGCGACGGTGACCGCATGCTCACCCTGAGTTGGTGGCGTTTGGTTCACGATTAGTTCCGTAAGCGCCACCTTAGAAAGCGCCATGAGGCCTCGCGGCTGTCCTTTTCCCATAAGAGTTTGGCAGAGACCCGTGCAATATGCAAAGAATCTCATCATTTGTTGTGAGATTGCTAGCATTCCCGCAGACTTAAACTTGATGCTTTTATATGAATTTTGCATCAACTCGTGGAAAGGCTATGTACTTCACATAGTGATCAGTACTGGTTGTGCAGAACAGCCGGTGGAATATTCAGCAGTGAGACCGGTGCACCTTTTTGATTTCGAAATGAGTCGGGGTCACAGAAGTGGGCGGGTACAAATCGCAGGTAGCTGACGGTACTCTGGTTGTTCGTCACACTCACGAATACGACATCACATCTCACTTTTGCCACTCTTTACTCTTCTTTGTTTTTGTTGATTTTTTTTCCGCCGTGGAGGTTTTTCATTTGCTTTCATGTCTCCTTAGGAATTTCTGAAAAAAAAATAGCGGTGAAGACAGCGAGCACTTCTGTGCTGTAGAAATACAAGCTCAAACTGTGAATAGCGAGAAACTAAAAGGAAATAGTCATAAAAATGATGGAAGGCAGCAAAATCAATGAGTGGCGAGGGCTACTGCTGTTCGCCCTGCTTCTGATGGAGCGTACGCGACCAGCTGGTTGTATCTCATAACGTTTTGGTGCTCCGCGCACGTGACATGGCTAAGTCTTGAAGAAATCAGGGTAAACGCGCTTCTAACGAAGCGAAAGTTACAGTTCAACACCTAGTGTCTGGGATAGTTCTAAGCTTTCAGGTGATTTCTCCACTTATTCTCCTTTCTTTCCTGGTATTCGAATTAGAATTCTGTTGAGCTAATACTAGCACCATAACTTCTTGGGAAGTGTTAACCAAGGATGTGTGTAATGATGATCTACGATTCACGAATCACAATTTACGGCCACTGTTTGTAAATTTTCTACGATTTACGATTTACGAAAAAATGGCTAAAATCTCGTAACAAATTCGCAAATAACAACAAGAGAGGAATCTCGAAATAGCACTTCTGCTAGAAGTGCAAGCGTGCATGATTTGTCTGTGTTTGCGTTTTGCAGCAATATTAGGAAGGAATTCGCGTAGTTTCGCTTATAGCTTCTTTTATTTTAGAGAAGACTTGTTGAAATCGAAGATATGAAAAGCATACATGGAGTGCTCCTCACCTGAGTTTCCTGACTCTGCTAAGCTATCGCTGAGAGTACGACCAGTCTGCCAAGTCTCTGTTGTTCGTCAAAATATATTATATATATTATATATATATATATATATATATATATATATATATATATATATATATACACTAGCGCCCCTTCGGGACGCTAGAAAGTGGGGTGGGGCAGCCACTGAGCATGTGCAAACGCTTCACACTTGCCAAATCTCTAGAAAATTGATAAAGAAGCAGAACCAATCTTCCAATGGGCCCAAACATGAAGTCCTTCTTATGAGTTGAGTATGAGAATGAGAAGTTCGTTCTCCATCGTATGGTCTATTCGTGCATATTCCTCACTACTGGGCCAACGCACACGCGTTCTCCATCAGCGGAACTGTATGCTGCCGTTCCCCACACTATTGAACAAAGCGAAATCGTATCCGAGTGTTCCCCATACTGGGCCGCAGCGAGCCCTTCCTCCATCAGAGCGCCCGCATTCTGGCGCCTTCCTCATAGTTACGGCAAGCCGGATCCGTTCTCCAGGGGCGGGTTCGCATACTGACGGGCGGGTTCGTATCCTGACGTCCTTCACACAACTGGGCCACGGTGGGCCCTTTCTTCATCGGTGTACCGTATCCTGGCGTCCACCACACCACTGGGCCACGGTGAGCCCTTTCTCCATCGGTAGACCCGTATCTCGGCGTCCTCCACAGCACTGGGCCACGGTGAGCCCTTTCTCCATCGGTGGACCCGTATCTTGGCGTCCGCCGCACTATTGGGCCACGGCGGGCTTTTTCTTATCGCTGGACCTGTGTCATGGAGTTCCCCACAGCACTGGGCCACAGCGGGCCCTTTCTCCACCGGTGGACCCGTATCTTGGCGTTCCCCACAGCACTGGGCCACGACGGGCCCTTTCTCATCGGTGGACCCGTATCTTGGCGTTCCCCACAACACTGGGCCACGGCGGGCCCTTTCTCCATCGGTGGACCCGTATCCGTATATAGTTGATGGAATATACAATGTCATGCCTTCATATTTAGAGGCTTTTACTCTTTGTTAGTGCAGAAGCTTTCTCGAAAAGAACGGATGTCGTGACTACACAATGGCTGTCCGAAAGGGGATGCGGCAATAGCACCCACCAGGTGAGGTGACCGCGTAGGTCCAACCTTCCCTAAGCTTCCGAGATGCTGCAGCGATCTTTTAACCCGCCCATTTCCTCACTGGAGGTGCATACAGCGTTGCGACAGTGGAAGGTTGGTTTTCCTGCTGCGTACATTGTGCAGCCTGAAAGCTCGTAAACACTCCCTCACTCATATGCGGCGAGACCGTCAGCGAAGGTGATGAAACCACTACCTTGTGCATGAGGGAAAGCCAACAGTGACGTAATTGCGAGTCCCGAAACGAATGTGCCTGAGTCCCTAAAAATCGGCCATTTCGCCACACAGTCTGCGCCTCAAGATTGCGGTGTCCATGAGTGCCGCCGCATATCTCTAGCCGCTCTAGCCCCCTTACGGCGCTTTGTTTAATATATATATATATATATATATATATATATATATATATATATATATATATATATATATACAGGGTGCGTCATAAATATTGACGCACTGAAGTTATGCTGTAAAAGGGACAACATCCCGAAAACCACCATATATGCATATCCAAAATGAAGGTCATGTCTTAACGAATACAAAAAATCCACTCCTGTTCGGAGAGCGCTCTCTCCTTGTAAAAGCAGCCACGAACATGTCGGCAGAGAAAATCGCCGATGCGCCGCAACTGAAGTTCGTCCATTATCCTTCCATATTATAAAGAGGGTAAGCTTTAGGAAAACGACACTCTTAAGGGAAGTAGGGCAGGTCTCGCTCTCCAAGTACCACATGAAATCGTGTCCTTGTTCGCAAGTCTTGTCGTGTCCCAGCCAGAGAAAGGCATCTATGTTTTACTATAGAAAATTTTTTTGTTTTCTTGTTTCTCATTCAAGCAATCTTCTAAGGGCACATTTCCTCGCTTATCTTAGTTCTCATCACAAGATGAATTCATAGGTACTTTGGCAGGGCTTGGCTGTTGCTCAGGAGACAAAAGTGGCACGAGTCCAGTTTCAAAAATCTACTTGAGGCACTTCAACTTGGCGGAGAATAGGCTTCCTTGTGAACCGAGTTCCAGTCTACGGATGACCCCATATGGATATCTTAGAGAGCAAGAGCTGCGCTATAATCCACAAAAACATCAAGCTCCCAAAGGCTTATCTGTTCAAGATCTGGGACAAAGTCGACCTGAGTTAGTTGCGGCGCAGAGGCATTGCGATCCCTCGTCGTCTCTGTGACTGCTTCAGCAAAGAAGGAGCTTGCCGTGAACAAGAGTGCATTTATTCGGATCGCCAAGACTGGGCTTTATTCTGCATATGCTCATTTGGAATGTTTTTGCATCTTTTCTTTTCTACAGACTCATTTTAGGTGCGTCAATAATTTTGACGCACCCTGTATATATATATATATATATATATATATATATAAAAAAGTTTTATAGAATATCAAGTAACAGTTAGTGACAATCGAGGTATGCACAACAACAGTCGCTGAACGAACGAAGAACGCGTCATCTTTAGCTGTTGTGACATTTCCTGAAACTACTTTTGAACATACGTTCTGAATATTTCCTAACTTTCTTCCTTTATTCTCAAAATCTACAAGGAGTGCGAGTGCACTGATGACGGACTGGTTTGTCGGGGCTCCATAGTTCAGAAAAAAAAACACTAAAACTCCAGGATAGGTGCACACCGATCGAGGAGTGGTCCGCCGTGGCCAATCGTGGGAGAAACGTCAGGATTTGGGTCCACGGATGGAGAATGGGTCCGCTCTGGCCCAATAGTGAGAAAGGGCCAGGATATTTTTTTCAAATTGCTCTACAAAGCAAATAAGAAGGACACTGCAATCAGATAAGGCAAATAAAAATCCTACATGTGTCCATTTTTAAAAGTTTATTTTTATTAGTACTTTTGATGAAATCCTTTAAATTATTTATTGTTACAGTGATGTTTTCCCAAAGCGGCGGAGACCAAATTTTTCCCCACGCCCCCCCCCTCACCCGCCCACTTGGTGCGCCCGCCACTGGGTGCACGAATGGAGAATGGGCGTGCCAAGGCGTGGGGAAAACGTCAAGATACGGGTCAACGGGTGGAGAATGGGTCTGCCGTGGCCAATAGGAGGGGAAACGCCAGGATACGGGTCCACGGATGCAGAATCCGTATTCTGACGTTTCCCCCTCGATAGCGCCGTGGCAGGCGCGTTCTCTATCCGGGGGCCCGTATAGTGGCATTTTGGAGAACGGGAGTATACGGGTCTATGGATGGAGGATAGGCCTGCCACCGCGCAATCGTGGGGGAAACTTCATTATGGACGATGGATGGAAAATGTGTCTGCCGTGGCCCATTAATGTGGGAAAAGGTGATTATTCCCACTACATTTGTTACATTGAGTTGTACATAGGTTCTAAAGCAATCTGGAAGATGCTCCTGTGCAGGGTTGGGAGTGGCTGGTCATAGCGGGTCCATAGGCGTTGAATGAATGCAGTGTCAAAAAAAAAACAGTAGATATTATCACTGTACCGGAAAATATTTTACATGTAGATGTGTGACTAAGAAGATAAGGATCACGGGAAATATGCAGGTCCGATGTCGGCGAGGCGGCCAGTCTGGTAGAATATACGCAATTTAAGGAGAATTCGGTATTTGAGCTCAGTTGGGGGGAGTGGGAAAAATTGGGGTCTCGGCCGTTTTGAGGACCCAGATGAAGAACAAAATCAATAAGAACCTTAATCATGACTTATAATAACGGGCTTAGTCTGTTTTCATGTCTGTCTGTATGTAAGTATGTTACGAAATTCTACAATTGGTCAGTGATCGTGATTGTGAGATCATATAAAAGCCTAGGAATGGATGTGGTATGGTTGAGTGGGGTAGGGATGAGATCGAGGAGAGGGTTGGACGATGTGCAACGGGTCCGTCAATGGAGTCAATACAGAAGGGCTGCGCAGGCGGCCAAAAGTGGGGGAGGACGGGTCCACTCTGTGATAAGGGTGCGCTGGCGCCCAGAAGTGGGGAAGTTGGGTTCAACGCTGTGCTAAGGCCCCGCGGGCACTCAAAAGTGGGGACGACGGGTCCACCGCTGTGATAAGGCTCCGCCGGCACTCAAAAGTGGGGGAGTCGGGTCTAACGGTGTGATAAGGGTGCGCCGGCGTCCAAAAGTGGGGAAACGCCTGGAGTCGGGTCCAACGGTGTGATGAGGGCGCGCTGGCGCCCAAAAGTGGGGGACGGGTCGACAGCTGTGATAAGGGTGCGTCGGCGTCCAAAAGTGAGAGAGACGGGTCCACCACTGTGATAAGGGTGCGCCGGCGCCCAGAAGTGGGGGAGATGGGGCCACCACTGTGATAAGGGTGCGCCGGCGCCCAAAAATGGGGGGACGGGTCGACAGGTGTGATAAGGGTGCGCCGGCGTCCAGAAGTGGGGGAGACGGGTCCACCACTGTGATAAGGGTGCGCTGGCGCCCAAAAATGGGGGGACGGGTCGACAAGTGTGATAAGGGTGCGCCGGCGTCCAGAAGTGGGGGAGACGGGTCCACCACTGTGATTAGGGTGCGCCGGCGCCCAGAAGTGGGGGAGATGGGTCCACCACTGTGATAAGGGTGCGCCGGCGCCCAGAAGTGGGGAAGATGGGGCCACCACTGTCATAAGGGTGCGCCGGCGTCCAGAAAAGTGAATTTCTTCATGAATGGTGCCCTGGTACACATAGGTAGAAGGAAGACCCGTTCCGGCTCTTCCTTCTACCTATGTGACCTAGGTGCACGTTATTCCTATCCATTTTCCCCTCCTCATTCCAGTCCATTTGTATCTGAATCACCCCACCCTTCACTCTGTTTTTATACATGGGCAGACCCTTATCACTTGAGTTACCACAACAACCTGCTAAAGATAGATTATTTCAAGAGAGCATTTCCACTGAATTGGCTACGTCCAATTAACAAGGGCCACTAGGGACAATCGAAAGAAAGGGCTGGAAGTCCGGCGTTAGCCGGACGGCCAGACTGGTTATAATAATAAATAATTAACAAAAATAATAATAAAAATAAACTACTAAAAATAAACTAATGAACTGGCCGCCTCCCCAACGATGCGCTTCCACTCCCCTTGTGATTGCCTTTTTGCAAATTCTCATTCACGCATCTATGTACATTTGAAGCTATTTTCCGATACAATGATACTACCTATTGCTTTTTGTCACTCTATTCATTCAACCCCTATGGACCCGTAATACCTAGCACTCTCAACTTTGCACAGGAGTATCTTCCAGATAGCTTTAGAACCGGTGTGCAACTGAGTGTAACCAATGTAGTGCGAATAGTCACCTTTTCTCCACTATAGGGCCATGGCAGACCCATTTTCCATCCGTTGACCCGTATTCTGGCACCCCACTATTGGGCCAAGGTGGGCCCGATCCATCGGATCATCGTTGGACCCGAATATTGTTATTTATTGGGCTATGGCAAACCTACTCTCCACCCACACAGCTCAGTGGTGAGCGCAGGTGGGCGGGAGGGGGGGGGGGGGGAGGGAGAGGTGTGGAAAAAAGTGCGGTCTCTGCCGCTTTGGGGACCCAGATAGAAAACGAATTCAATTAAAACATTATTATAGTAATAAATAATTTAAAGGAGTTATTTTAAAATATTAATAAAAATAGACTACTAAAAATGGACTAATGATAGACAGATAAAAGATTTTTATTTGTTTTGTAAAGTAATTTCAAAAATTTAGCCTGCCGCTTCCCCACTATTGAGCCAGGGCAGACCCATCCTGGGGTTTTGGTGTATTTTTTCTCTGAACTATGGAGCTCCGGCACATCTGTCCGTCATCAGTGCACCCACACTCCTTGTAAATCTCGAGAATAATGGAAGAAAGCTGGGAAATGTTCAGAAAGTTTGGTCAGTTACACAAATGGTTCCCGTAAATGTCACAACAGCCTGTGATAACGCGTTCTCCTTTCGTTTATCCTGTGTATTTGACTGTACAGGCCTTCGTAAAAGCAAAGACGAATCCGAGGTATCCCTTATGTGCGTGGCGGTCCTCAATGGATGTGCGCGAACCGAAAGTCCCGACTGAAGAAACCGAACGTGTCCTCCAACGCTTCGGAATCCCTAACGGCATCCGTTACCTCTTTCGAAATGGTTATCACCACGTGTATCGTTGCTAAATGAGAACACCAACAAGCGCCAACATGGGATCTACTCTGCTCCGTACACTGCTTCTACGCAAGCTCAAATCGTTGTAAACACTCTCGCTCGGAGGGCTCGACTGCCAGCGAAGGGCGCGGGTCCGGCGCGAAACCCTGAAAGCGCAGTCTAAACCGCTCGCTTTCATCATTGGAGACTGTATCCATTTTTCCTTCACTGCCGCACTTACGGTGCTTTGCTAAATGGATCACTTTCAACTATATCTATTTCATCAAGAGATATTTTTTCTTTCTCAGCTCGTAGTAACAGATTTTAGTGCTCATAAACAAGACTGATCACTGATTTTCCCCCGTCAACTTTATCAGATAATTTTAAAGGTAATGAATGCGGTTCCGTACAGTGACTTGGTGGGTGCATTCGATGCACCAATACAGCACTTCGTCTTTCTAGGCCCCTTTGGGACCGAATCTAGCAATGATTTTATCTGTTCCCAGATGGATGGATGGCTTGGTCACGGGAACAGATAAAATCATCGACCCTGTTGACTCCGGAAACACTGATCAGATTGAGGAGAATTTCTCCTTTCTCAGCGAGGGATAATAGTAATTCTCGCAGCGCTAGAAGTGGTAATTTATATGATCAATTGAGGTCAATGAGCAAGACGTCGTGCTAGCTCATCAGCTGAAAATATCGAAGAAAGTTGTCTTTTCATCATAATGTTGTCACACTAAGGATAAAATATGGAAGTTGTATGAGGAGCGATTTCACGGTTGGTGCCTCACAACGTTTTGAGAACGAGGACGAGGACTTTGTTATAGAATCGGCCCTTCAGTTACAAATTACGATTTACGATTCATGGCGATTTTGGAAAATTTACGACTTACGATTTGCGAAAATCGAATTTTTCGTTACGCACATCCATGGTGTTAATCCTTCCATCGTAAGTGAATGACATAAAGCAATTAAAGGAAATCAGTAATAATTCCACCATATGAACGAACTCGTTACAGTGCATCCGGCTGAGGCTAGGCAGCCATTCTCTTATGATCAATGTCAGCCTTACACAACTGATCAGCCACGAATTTTGCTTCTACTCACGTTGGATTCCTGGACCGTCGCTCTGAAGCAATGACTTCTTCGCAGTGATAGACAGAACCAATTTGTTGCAAGACGCTGTCAGAGCGCTACTCTAACTTCCTTCTCTTGACAAGTGTTCAAACATCAATGTAGATGATGAATTTGCAAAAAATTGTGTGCATAGATGGAAACTGGTTGGAACTAGAAGTTACTTGGGAGATATTAAATCATCGACCATAATGCATAACAGTTCCTTATTTACTTCTCTATCTCTTCAATACTGACTCAACAACCGATGCTAAAGTAGAAGAAAATTGCCATCAAATAATGCATGCGCAGTACCGTTTACGGGTTGTCTTTCGCATTACGAGATTTCCTGTTCACACCTACCCCCATCAGTCGATATATGCCGCGTGGTAGAATACAGCAAGCTACATAAACAGGTAGTATTCATATAGCTCATTTCTAGAAGTTAGGACTGTGAAAAATGGCTCCTTAGCCAGAAGTCTCCAAGAAACCGTACGTACGACTAGAAATATTGTCTGAGGCATTTTCCTGGTTTGAGATGATTTTGGTCCTCGAGTAGTAGGAAAGTTGCTGGGTGTTAGAGATAAAATTTACTCAATGCCGTTTTTTTCTTAGGGCACCTTCTTAGGTCCACACTGTCGTTGTCGTTGTGCCTGTTTGAACCTAATGCTGACTTCATATAAATGTAGCGTACAACACAGTGCACGTATCCTGCGGATGACGTGAACCGCGCAAAATGAAACCAGGGCCCGTAGTAAAGTGCCATGCCGGTGAGATCGGCTGCCTGCACAACTAGTCGCCACATTTGGGGCGATGATCGCCCCCACAGCACAGCACAAGCTCGAATGTGTGCGGAAATATAGTCTGTTCATTTGAAACTTACACTCCACACACCGGTCAGCGCAGCGGCTATGTTGGCATTGGAGCGAGGTGATGGGCTAATGAGCTACTGGGATCAATGGAAATGAATGTGGTAGGCGTATCACCTCGCTCCAATGACAACATAGCCGCTGCGCTGACCGGTACGTGGAGTGCACGTTTCAAATGAACAGACTATACAGAGGTGCTCCTGGTGCTTCTGACAAGTAGTAGTATTGGAGGTTGTTTTAGTTGCTCTGCAATGGATTCGATGTACGTTATAAACATACCTTCTCCAAAAAGGTCTAGCTTTTAAAGAAATTTAAATATGAATAAGAAAATCAGAAAGAAAATCATACTTTCTAGTGAATGTGTTTCAAGCATTAACTTCAGAAACAGGAAACGCTGTCACTAGGACAGAAAAAAGTAAGCCTGTGAGGTTCACTTTCTTACTTATAAGCGCCATGGCCACAGATGCTGCGTTAAAAATTTTTTTGTCCTCGTTACAAATTTGTCAGATGCATCATCTTTTGACTACGAAGAACAAAATATTAAAGGCAGCACCCACGGAAACTTTCGCTCCTCAGATTTTCACACTTTCTGGTACTTTAGCGCACTCCGATTGGTTTCTTTATAATAACAACAACGAAAACCGACTGCGTTCATCGCAGTAACTGGTACATCTTTGTGCCACCGGTCAATTTGGACGAGTTTACCGTTAGATGTTTGTTGCTCGAATTGCAACAGAAACAGCTGTTTCACTGCGGTTCTGGTAAAATCCAGTCGTTTTTCTCTCCTCGTGAGTCATTTTGAGGATTTTTTGTACTTTTGCTACTTCTATTAGATGGAATGCTTTCTCATTCGTATTTCACAGAAGTTAAAGCTGTTTAGCAAAAGTTCAAACTATTTTATATTGAAATTTCAATTTTCTCCGAATTTCCTCCTAATAGAAGATTTCCCGAGGTTTCGATTTTCAAATGACATGTATGCTAAGTGCGTCACAATTTTCAATGGTTATTTTTCCTAATGAGGTACGGAAAGCCTGCAGTATGGAACAAATAACTGATTGCGCAAATATCCAACCGGTGAAAAAAAGGCGTTATCGATCTTTTGCTGTCAATCCCCATCTCATAGCTCATGCAACTCGACCACACCTGCTACACCTAACCTTAGCGTGAGCTTCTAAAAACAGGGTTCTTGGTGCTATCGGAAAGTTCCGACTATATGCAATTGTTCAGCACCTTCGATAGCATTCGGATTTGTTGACTTTTTCAAGTCGAAAATTTCCGTGGATGCTGCCTTTCAGCTGTCAGGAAAATTCTCGCGTTTTTCGAAAGTGTGCTTTTTTTAACCCCTCGCTGCCTTGCATCAAACTACCTTTTTTATATATGAGGAAGTCAGGTGGGTGAGAGTTTATTATCAGGTTGTTGCGAAATTAATTGCGGTTTTGGTGTATGCTCATTTGAACTTTTCTCTTCTGCCCAATTTCAGCAATTTTAGCCCAAATTATGTGGCCTTCTGGTAGGGATTTTCCTCCTCTTTCGGATGCTGCTTGAATTTTCTGGCTAGCTCTTTCCTGAGGGTTTTTGTGAAGGCGCGAACAAATCATGAGCCGAAGTGATTTTCGGATGATTATGGTCCATGACTTCAAACCCGATCCCTCTTTGTCGGATGCTTGCGATAATCTTGCATTTGTTTTGGTTTCGAATAGCCTTCCAAATGGGCAGTGAGCTATTTGCTCCTAAATTTTTCTTTCGTCGATTTTGATCCCCAAAACAACCATGGTCCTGACCACAGGTCGTTCTCTGACGACCAAGCGTTGAAGAGAGTCGTGGAACCTAGTTCGGCTATAGTAGCTATAGATGAAGCTCGGCTCCTGTAGGTTAAAAAGAAACGTGAATTCGTTTCGGTAGACACGTCCTCCCATCACCAAATTTTTCCAAATCACGTCTTTGTCCTAGGGAGGTTGTGTCAGGAGTGTGGTGTGCTGTAAGAGTGTGATCCACTGCAGCCTTCTCCAACCTAGCACTAAGATTAGAGTCCTGATATTGAGTGGACGCCAGCAAATCTGCTATAGATGTGGTCGGCAGTGGCGAACAAAGACTGATTTTCCCCTTCTCCAAAGTAACGTTAAGCCTCACTCTCCGAAATTCACACGGCAAAGCTGATACAGTAAAGCATCAAGGCTCTCACTCATTGACCTTATTCCTTAGACCATTACCCCACTGTGTCTTTTTTCCGAGCTTCAGAAGCAAGTCTGCCACAGCAGCAGATTGCTGATCTGGAGCATGCTGAAATCGCCTTCCAAAATTTTGCGGATCCTTGTGATCTCGGTTTTAGCTGTGGAGGCATGCAATCCTCGCAGAATTGTCGGGGAGGATCTAGCGAATTGAAAGTTTGTAAAAGCGATGAAAAACATTGTGTTCGAGTCGAGTTACAACACTGTGAACTGGTGTGTCCATTTCGGCAATTAATTTCGCAACAACCTAATATTACCATTAAATAGCAACCGCATTCAGTCGCCGTAGTAACGCTGTATTTGGAGGACGGTACAGTGTCCGAACGCACTGCACAAGATTGATCCAGACGCCTTCTCGTTGGAGACTTCAACCTCAATGTTTTCGCACGGTCGAGACGCGCATCCGTAGTCGACAATGGACGATTACACCATCTGGTAGATTCAGATTCACCGCAAACCGTGTGCGAAAGGACACAAGTCTTGGTGTTCACTTTACCACGTTCTCCGATCACCTGCATCAGTTGGAGAAGAGGTGCTTCCCTGTTTTTGAAAGGTCAAGAAAATATGCTGTTCCAAGAACCGCGAGAACTTTCCCGACAACTTAATATATGAATGAATTCTGTTTTACTCAAAATGACTTCTTGAACAAGTTTCCAGAAGTTTTCTAACGTTTCAAGATGGGGCTGATTTTGATCTACTCTCAAATAGAAACAAAAAATCAAATTAACTCGAAAAAAATCATATCAACCATGGTCCTACGTCTTGCTCCATTGTAGCCGTTGTTTACCTGGATGCAATCGAGAAAAGTCCTCACTACCAGTGTCGTTTTCTAAAAAGGGCATAATGATGACGTCTTCGTCGTTGGATCGAGTCCTATAGCTCTCCAAGAAGTTTTGAATAATTTAAATTCGCGTGATCCAAACATCAAGTTTACTAAGGAAGAGCCTGGCCTCAATGGGTTCCTTCCATTTCTGAACAAGAAAGTGTGGATTTGAGATGGATTGAAGGATTGTGGCTGGTATAAGAAGCCGTCCTCAAAAAACATAATAATCCACTCGAGAGGTGCCCTTCCTATCTATATGAAGGCAAATGCCGTGCGTAACATTAGGCAAAAGATGTGTGGTGTTGTAAATTCATCAAACAATAATGAGATCGAGAGGATCCTCGAAAAGAACGGTCACAACAAGGACGTAACTAAAATATGGTACCCATTTTCACCACCGGATGTGATACCAATGCTGCTACTTTTGTGAATGACTGCACAGCGAGGGAGGTTAACGAGATTGTCAGAAGATTCTTCCTTCCTATTCGGCTGGTATTCGAACCGCCGCCGGATCTCAACGATGCTCTGACATCGTCACGACAGAATGAGAAGGAATTTAAGTCATCGAACTGCAGATATTGTGTGAGCACGAAAATATTCATTCTAAGAGGAACTGTGTCTGATTACTTGTCGAGGGTGCGGACAAAATTACGTCGGCGAGAGCTCGCGGCCCCTGCATAAACGCCTCGATGAGCTCCACAACCTGAGTTCTTACCCTTCGAGCAGTTTCTCACGACACAGATCTCTTGTTTATACCCGAGAACGAGCACCACAAGTCGAAGTTACCATCCTTCACCGTTTCCTCGTAAAATTCGTTGGGTGATGGAAGCGGTGGAATAAGAAAGCGAACACCGGAAATCAATAGCAAAGATGAACACCTCGAAGCATTGAGACTGACCTCTAGAAGATCCTTTTCCATTTAAGGCCGTCTCGGTTGCTTCTAAACGGCTGCTTGCAGAGACGTTAATGTCTACATCTTTTTGTTGTTCTCCTCCTAAATATGCTATGTATTCTACTAGCGCCTCTTCGGGACGCTAGAAAGTGATGTGGGGCAGCCACTTGTGGCAGGTAGAAAAGCTTCGCACATGTGAAATGCTTTGAAAATTAACAGAGAAGCAAAGCTAATAATTAACTGAGCTCAAACACGGAATTCTCCTTGTGAATTGCGTACATTCTACCAGACTGGCCGCCTCGCCGACATCGGGCCTCCACATTTCTCGTAATCCTTGTCTCCTTAGTCACACATCTACATGCAAAATATTTTCCGATAACATGATTGTTTTCCGATAACATGACAGGGCGCGTGTGGCGCAGTGGTAAGAGGCTCGCTGCGCACGCACACGATCAATGGTTCGATCCCGCCCGAGGCCAACCAAGCCTTCCATCCCTCCCGGGTCGGTGAATTGGTACCAGAGGAGTCTAGGAGGATGAAGCACTGACTTGGTACATCGGGTGCCCCCCGCAAGTCATTGTACAGGGCACATACGCATTCAACGCCTCTACGATGCTCAGATGAAGTCGAATGCGTGGCGCATCCCTCGTGACGGGATTGATTAACGCCGACCACTTTAACATGATACCATCCACTGTTTTTTTTTGTGACACTGCATTCGTTCAACGCTGATGGACCAGTTATGACCAGCCGCTCCCAACACTGCACGGGAGCATCTTCCAGATTGCTTTAAAACTCTACTAAGTGTGTGTGTGTGTGTGTGTGTGTGTGTGTGTGTGTGTGTGTGTGTGTGTGTGTGTGTGTGTGTGTGTGTGTGTGTGAAACGAAATTCGAGGGCGTGGCCTAGACTGAAGAAAATGCTCTACGACGGGTCCACTGTTGCTGCAGGAGCGCGCCGGCGTCCAAAAGTGAGGAAACGCCTGGAGTCGGGTTCAACGGTGTGATGAGGGTGCGCCGGCGTCCAAAAGTGAGGAAACGCCTGGAGTCGGGTTCAACGGTGTGATGAGGGTGCGCCGGCGTCCAAAAGTGGGGAAACGCCTAGAGTCGGGTCCAACGGTGTGATAAGGGTGCGCCGGCGTCCAAAAGTGGGGAAACGCCTAGAGTCGGGTCCAACGGTGTGATAAGGGTGCGCCGGCGTCCAAAAGTGGGGAAACGCCTGGAGTCGGGTCCAACGGTGTGATAAGGGTGCGCCGGCGTCCAAAAGTGGGAAAACGCCTGGAGTCGGGTCCAACGGTGTGATGAGGGTGCGCCGGCTTCCACAGGTAATAGGAATTCGCTAGGCGGGTCTATTTCTGCATGAGGGGTACGCTTTCCCTTTCTCGGCGGATCCTCCTACCTAAATCACAAGATAACATTTGCGCTGAATTACACTCAATTCTTCACGGCCACTAACTTCGCTCATATGAGAGAGCATAACTTCGTTTATGTGTGGGAAAGCAACCACCTACGGGATCAAGGGCTCCTCAGTAGAGTGATAGAACTGCGTGGAAGGATACAGATTTTATCAATCCATTTACACCTTTGTGTTTGCTTTCAACATGCAGTATGCGAGCGAAGCGAGCACCAGTAGAAGTCTGGAAGTCCGGCGTTAGCCGGACGGCCAGACTAGTATAATATAATATAACAAATGTGGTGCGAATAATCACCTCTTTCCACACTAATGGACCACGGCAGACCCATTTTTCATCCGTGGACCCGCATCCTGACGTTTTCCCCAGATTACGCCGTGGCAGGCCTATTCTCCATCCATGGACACGTATGCTGGCGTTTTGCCGACTATTGGCCACGGCGACCCGTTTTCCAAAACGCCACGATATGGGTCCATGGATGGAGAATGAGCCTGCCACGGCGCTATCGTAGAGGAGACGTCAGACTACGGAATCTCGGAATCCCCATCCCTCCACCTCCATCCTTGGGCCCGTACACTGGCGTTTTACGCACTACTGGACCACGGCGTACCCATTCTCCATCCGTGTCCCCGTATCCAAACGTTTTTCCTCCTCTTGGCCACGACAGATAAATTTTCCATCCGTGGACCCGTATCCTGACGTTTTCCACACGATTGCGCCGTGGCAGGCCTATTCTCCATCCATGAACCCTGACGTATCCCCCGCAATTGAGCCATGGCAGACCAATTTCATCCGCGGTACCGTATCCTGGCGTTTTCCCTCCTTTTGGCCACGGCAGAACCATTTTCCATCCGTGGACCCGTAACCTGTCGTTTTCCTCACAATTGGGCCATAGTAGGCCCACTCTCCATTCGTGCACCAAGTGGCGGGCGCAGAATGTGGGCGGGAGAGGGGGGAGAGGTTGGGAAAAAATGTGGTCTCCACCGCTTTCAGTTACGAGATGGAAAATAAAATTAGTGAAAACATTATTGTAATCATTCTATATAATAACGGGCTTAGCCTGTTCACATGTGTGTCTGTATGTATGTAAGTATGTGTGTCAGACCGTTACGAAATTCTACGATTGGTCAATGATCGTGATTGTGAGATCATATAAAAGGCTAGGAACGGGTGTGGTGTGGTGGAGTGGGGTAGGGATGAGATCGAACAGAAGGTCGGATGGTGTACAACGGGTCCGTCAATGGAGTCCATGGAGAAGGGCTGCGCCGGCGCTCAAAGTGGGGGAGACGAATCCACCACTGTGACAAGGGTGCGCCGGCGCCCAAAGTGGGGGGAGACGGGTCCACCACTGTGATAAGGGTGCGCCGGCGCCCAAAGTGGCGGGAGACGGGTCCACCACTGTGATAAGGGTGCGCCGGCGCCTAAAGTGGGGGGAGACGGGTCCACTGCTGTGATAAAGGTGCGCCGGCGCCTAAAGTGGGGAGAGACGGGTCCACTGCTGTGACAAGTGTGCTCTGGCGCCCAAAGTGGAGGGAGACGGGTCCACCACTGTGATAAGGGTGCGCCGGCGCCCAAAGTGGGGGAGACGGGTCCACCACTGTGATAGGGGTGCGTCGGCGCCCAAAGTGGGGGGAGACGGGTCCACCACTCTGATAAAGGTGCGCCGGCGCCGAATGTGGGGGAGACGGGTCCCACGGCTGTGATAAGGGTGCGCCCGCCCACACGGAGTGGGGGAGAATTTGTTCCCACCGGTCTGGTGGCTCAGGACAGTGCCGGAGTGGGAGAAGGTGCAGACACACTGATGGGGGCGCGGCAAGCAGAAGTCGGGGGAAACGGGTGCGCGGCGTGGGTGAGACTGACACGAAGTGGGGGAGACGGGTCCATCCACTGCTGTGATAAGCGGGCACCGGCGCCCAAAGTGGGGGGAGAAGGGTCCACTGCTGTGATAAGGGTGCGTCGGCGCCCAATGTGGGGGAGACGGGTCCACCACTGTGATAAGGGTGCGCCGACGCCCAATGTGGGGGAGACGGGTCCACCTCTGTGATAAGGGTGTGCCGGCGCCCAATGTGGGGGGGAGACGGATCCACCACTCTGATAAGGCTGCGCCGGTGCCCAAAGTGGGGGGAGACGGGTCCACCACTGTGATAAGGGTGCGCCGGCGCCCAAAGTGGGGGGAGACGGGTCCACTGCTGTGATAAAGGTGCGCCGGCGCCTAAAGGGGGGGGGGGGACGATCCACTGCTGTGATAGGGGTGCGCCTCCGCTCAAAAGTGGAGGAGCGCCTGGAAATATAGCTACTGATGCAAAAGGGGTGCGCCGGTGTCCACTACTCAGGGAAATGTCATGAGTTAGGTCCATATTTGTTAAATCGATTCAATGGCGTCTAACATCAATCGTTAAAAAAAACTAGATGTCAGACCACTGCGCGGATTAGGATGCAATCCGTGTGAATCCTTCCTCCTTACGTCCTGCCCCGCGTTCTTCTCTTTTCATTTGTTTATGAACACACCGCACCCTCCACTTTTATATGTTCTAACTGACTCTCATCACTTGACCAGTTATAACAAACAAAGAATGATAGACCATTTTTTGCGGTCAATCCAGGTTGAACCTGTTATATGTAGTTACAAAAACCTATTTCAGTTGAGCAAATGATAAAATTACTTTGAGAAGGTTAATCCTCTTTGATAGGTGCATTTTCACATGAGAAAAAGCGATGGAAAGGGTGTGGGACACATTATAGCAAAAATGTGGAGTAGCTGTGACTTTATTTGAATGAAGAAGGGATGAAGCCATGCGAGCGAAGCGAGCATTAGGAAAAGTCTGGAAGTTCGGCGTCAGCCGAACGGCCAGACTGGTAATATATAATTCAAATGGGTTGATCAAAAGTACTAATAAAAATAAACTGTTAAAAATGGACAAATGTAGGATTTTTATTTGCTTCGTAGAACAATTTCAAAAATCTATCCTGGTGCTTCCTCACTATTGGGCCAGAGCACACCCATTTTCCATTCGTGACCCGTATCCTGATGTTTTTCCCACAATTCGGTCATGGCGCACCCATTCTCCATCCGTGGAACAGTACCCTGGCGTTTTCCCTTCTTTTGGCCACGGCAGACCCATTTTTCGTCGGTGGACCCGCATCCTGAGGTTTTCCCCAGATTACGCCGTGGCAGGCCTATTCTCCATCCATGGACCCGCATCCTCAGGTTTTCCCCATGATTACGCCGTGACAGGCCTATTCTCCATCCATGGACCCGTATACTGGCGTTTTGCCGACTATTGGCCACGGCGACCCGTTTTCCAAAACGCCAGTAAATGGGTTCTAGATGGAGAATGGACCTGCCACGGTGCTATCGTGGGGGAAACGTCATAATACGGATTCTCCATCCGTGGGCCCGTACAGTGGCGTTTTATGCACTACTGGGCCACGGCGTACCCATTCTCCATCCCTGGACCCGTATCCAAATGTTTTTCCTCCTCTTGGCCACGGCAGATACATTTTCCATCCATGGACCTGTATCCTGACGTTTTCCTGACAATTGGGCCATAGCAGACCCATTCTCCAACCGAACAGGGCCTTAGCAGACCCATTCTCCATCCATGGACCCGTATCCTGACGTTTTCCTCACAACTGGGCCACAGCAGACCCATTCTCCAACCGTGGACGCGTTTTGCCGACTATTGGCCACGGCGACCCGTTTTCCAAAACGCCAGTAAATGGGTTCTGGATGGCGAATGGGCCTGCCACGGCGCTATCGTGGGGGAAACGTCAGGATAGGATTTTCCCAACCCGCCGCTTTGGAGACCCAGATGGAAATTAAAATTAGTGAAAACATTATTGTAATAATATATAATTCAAATGGGTTGATCAAAAGTACTAATAAAAATAAACTGTTAAAAATGGACAAATGTAGGATTTTTATTTGCTTTGTAAAGCAATTTCAAAAAATTATCCTTGTCCTTCCCCACTATTGGGCCAGAGCACACCCATTCTCCATTCGTGGACCCGTATCCTGATGTTTTTCCCACGGCGGATCCGTCCTCGATCGGTGTGGCCTATCCTGGTGTTTTAGCTTTTTTTTCTGAACTATGGAGACCCGACAAACCTGACCGTCATCAGTGCACTGGCACTCCTTGTAGATTTCGAAAATAAAAGAAGAAAGTTAGAAAACATTCAGAAAGTATGGTCAAAAGTGGTTTCAGGCAATGTCACAACAGCTAAAGATGACGCGTTCTTCGTTCGTTCATCCTGTATATCTAATTATAGTGTCCTACTTGGAAAGAACAAATCCTAAAACTCGCCAATCCCTGTAAGGCCTCAATATACATATATCAATAGGATGAGAGCCAAGCGTACATCCTCAGTGAAGAAACCGAATGTATCCCTGCGGGATCTCTCACGGCATCCACCAATGACGTGGTCATAAGCGATACAACCTTTGACCAAACGCCAACAGAGGGGCTACTCTGCTCCGTACACTGCTGTTACGCAATGTCAAGTCGTTGTAAGCACTCCCTCGCCCAGAGGGCTCGAGACCGCTAGAGTAGGCTCCCGCCACGAAACCCTGAAAGCACTGTCTAAACCTCTCGCATTCATCATTGGAGACTGTATCCATTTTTCCGTCAGTGCATCCCTTACGGTGCTTTGTTAAGAGGATGTCTCCTCCTAAATATGCTATGTATTCTATGTCGAAGACTCAAAGAAGGCGTTACCACTCCGGAAGCTGGCCTAGTAAAAATCAATGTAATCGTGGAGTCTCAATTCTGGAAACATACTGAAATAAGATATGAGGCTAAGAGACGGAACAGTATTGCAAATTTATTCGACTAAATATATTGCTTTTAGTCATTTCTAGCATTATACTATGCTTTTGAAGAATGTTGTTAGCGGCACATTGTTCCATTAATCCAGCAATCCAGATTTTCCGTCGACCCAATTACATCGCACGCAAAGAAGAGTTGATTGATGTTATTGATGCATATGTTTAAAAAATGTGTTTATGCAAGATCTTCGCTAGTCTTCTGGAAATGGTCTCAGAGATGTGCCATGCACTTAGAGCCTAGTGAGATAAAATGCAAAGATCTCGTATCTAACTGATAAATGTGTCCAGGTCGAAACGCAAAACAGAGTCATCCATTGCACACAATCTTTTCATGCCCAGTGCAAAATTGCCTAGCATTTTCTTTGCATCCCCGAAATAGACTGCTTACAGATTTTTTCGGCTAGTGGGAGGAGATGCCTATATTGCTTCTATTTCTCTTCGCATTCTTCACCTACAGCAACTGTGAGTTCGAGAAAGGTCCAGGTACGTATATGCAACATTGACGTCTATGCTTCTTCGGAATGAGAAGAGCTCCGGTTGAATTTTTGAGTACGATATGTCAACTAGGTAGCAATCGTCGAAAAGTTGTGCACTTTGAACTGGACAGATGTCACTGATATTAATTTTTCCGAGTGGGAAAAACAGCACTCTGAAGTCCATCGGCGACCTATTTGGCGAGAGAATGTGTTTGGCAAGACAATTTCCGGGAGGATGGATCTAGAGTCTCTATGGCAAGACAAAATGCGAGAGAATATGTTGACGACCTATTTTCAGGGCGTTTGGCAAGACAAATGGCAAGAGAAGATGTTGGCGACGTATTTTCCGGGTGTTTGGCAATATAGAATGCGGGAGAATATGTTGACGACCCTTTTTCCTGGACAGGCACATATGACGCATTGGCTTTCGAGTCGATGAGTAGGTTCAATTACCCAAGTTCAAGGTACGCATTCCAAAGGGAGTCGTACATCAGAAGGGTTGCGGTGTCAGTCCGAGGTCACCGCTAGGCAAGATCACAGCCTGATTTTTGCATGAGGATATCTCCGTGGTCCTCGTCGTAATGCGCACAACAGTGCGCAGCCGGCTGAACCACGGCGATGTCCACGTGTTTCGTGCTTCCAGGCATGGAATCGGTGGATGTCATCGGTTCAACTGCTCAACGAGGTACTTTGCCCAAACTACTTTCTGAGTCTGATCCATTAAATGTGGAAAGCTCGGACATTGTGATAATTTTGGAGGCCTCTCCTGAAAGTGAGAGGAATGGGAGTACGTGGCGAAATCTCACGTATAACGTTAAAGCGCAATTTTTGCATGGCGACCTATTTGGCAAGATTTGTATGGCGACCTGTTTGGCAAGGTTTGTATGGCGACCTGTTTGGCAAGGTTTGTATGGCGACCCATTTGGCGGGACATCGTGTTTTGCAAGACATTTGGCGGAGTTCGTTTGCCTGGCTCGTTTGCAAACCCGTTTCCTAGGTTGCCAAACAAACCTCGCCAAATGAGTCGCAAATGAACTTCAGAGCATAAATAGAGAATCCTCGACATTATCTAAGCTGCCGCCTTGGTCGCACTATGATGCTAACCAAAATTGAGGACGAAGCCTTCTGGATCCACTGCTGCAACCTCAAAAAATCGACTGCTTCAGATACCTTGACTGAAAAAGATTGCAACGCGATATTCTACGAGAAGCTCATGAATGAACTGACTAAAAACGCGGCCTTGGGTTAGTAGAGAACGACAAGGAGGCGGAGAATGTCATCCGACCCAAGTCTGAAATCCGTGGAACGGTGCTAAGGCCAGTAGCTCTTTATGGCACTGTGCTGGGAAGTCAATAACACAATCAAACAATGTTCTCGCGCCATGAAGATGCTCATGATGTGCTGGCCAATGGGTGCCTCATAGAAGATAGGGATCTGAATGAGGGATCTATTTAAACTGTCAGATGTGAGGCGACAAGCCGATTACATTTACAATTCTGGTTTTGTTTTTCCTGTTTGAGACTATTTTCAAAAAATGCGCCAGATTTTCGCTCTTCACCGCAAAAGAAAACAAAAATGCAAGAGAAACCTCTATGATTTAGTCAGAAGTCTTCCAAAGTTCTTCAAAAAAATGAAAAGTAGAAATCACTTAACTATTAATACATTTGCAAACACGGCAGCAACTGCTTTTTGGGCTTTATCTTTTTCCTCCCACGAGTTTTATCGTTTTATCCACTTCAGATTGAGGGTTCGCTAACGTGCTTGATGAGACATCAAACGACAGTGAACCTTCATTGTTTTACGCAATGATGTGCAAGATTGTATCATTCAAGAGTCATTTTGATCGGAACAGTTATAGCCAACTAGTCCCTCTACAACACATTGGAAAGGCGTATGGGACCGCCGATCTAGGTTTATGCGAAAGCCTCACACTTGCGAATTTCCCAGAAAATTAACAAAGAAGTGGAACTAATCATAAGCGAATTTAAGTACGAAATCCTCCTTATGAGTTGTGCAGATTTATTCAGTCTGACCATCCAGCAAACTCTGAACTTCCAGTTTTTTCCTAATGTCAGCCCTGCAAATTTTCAATCACATGTTTGCATCTTAGAGGCAGTGTATCAGTTCAGGGATCGCATTCTAGATTCCCACGTCAGTCGATCATATTGGATCCGCTGAGCACAAAGATGTGCTTTAAGTTTCAGGGGAACGTCGAAAACCCCACAATGGTTCATTTGGCCGAGAATTTCGAAACTCTTGGCTAGTGAACGAGAAAATTCATTCTTCAGCAAAAGCTTGGTGAGGGTGTGGCATGGTCTTCCAACACGGAAACACCTGTTTAATAGATAATGCCTAGTGCTGAGTTCATTTTAATGTGCAATCTCAACTTTTTCAGCGACTATCTCAACACCTCTTCGCTTCTTCTAGCTTCCTAGCAGGGAAACTCGTCCACCTGAATATCAATTTTTGCCTCAAAACAGGCTTTTAGACCGCTTTTTTGGATTTCGAGTACATCTCTGGAATCAGCGCGTCGAGCTGGACCCGATTCTGTGGATATCTCGATACTCAACATGAGCTGACCCACCACCTTTAAGTTGCTTTTCGACGCAATGATATATCCTCCCCTGCTTTGTTATCACAGCATCACTTACATGTCTATAGACTCGAAATGATCATTTACTCGCAAATGCCTGCTCGAGAATGCCTTTTCCATCATTCTGGTATGATCGACCTAACGTTAGTAATTACTCAAAATGGTCCTATTGAGATTGCTGTTGAGTTGCATTTTTATCTTGTATTTTGGGTTGTATTTTGATTTTCAACTGATAAGGTTGTGCTTAGATATCCAACAATAACAGAAAGTAGAGGTAGTCGATTGAGGCATAATGAGAGTACGGAGGGGAGCAGGAAGCAAAACTTATATATGTATTTATTAGGGTGTAAAACTATGGATGCGCGTTTTCGCGCGGAACGAAATTTCCTCTAAAAAACGATAACAGAATGCCTCAATCAAAATTGTACATACAGTCACTCTCAACTACCCTTCCGCATCCTCCATGCAGGAAATGAGGTTCCCTCTTGGGGAAGTCACTGCGCCGTTAGTCGAAGCAGCCGCTTACCCGAACCCCCACTTTTTTCGCGGTCTTCGAAATTTTTCTTCACGAGGAACGATTCTTAGCCAGAAGTAACATGTGGTCTGATAATGGGGAGTCGTGGCTACGTGGCAACTGAGACAGGACTTTCCAACTCACTTCTCCAGGTTTTTGTTGGGTATTTTTCCTCGCCTCCAGGTTTTTTTTGGATATTTTTCCTCGGCTTCGGATAGGTCAGGTTACCATTTTCTGGTAATCGTTGTTCTAACAAGATGATGGTGAACTGGCTGACTTATGTGGCCCAATTGTTGAAGACAGAGATGTGCCGTAACGGTCTGCATGGAACTTAGCCCCTCTCATCAGATCTCTCCTATCATATTTTACCATGAAGACAACGTCTTTCTCGATACGTGGCTAACCATGTTTGGAGCTGTATGGCGTTGCTCTGCTTTGCTGCACCGCAGCCGTTTTTTGCGATCGCTTTCGAAATGTGCCCCTCTTCTAATCGGTATTAAACTTGTTTCAAGAAACTTGTTATCCAAAGTACAACATAGAAGAATTTGTTAGATGGGGTTTTCCACCATAACCACACCACTCTAGTTCGCAGCCTTCCAAATTTTTTTAAAAATCAAAAATTAAGTTTCCCCAACCAGCTCATATACCAATAGATGCGTGCGCAAGGAGTTGCTCTTCAAGCTACTCTAGAAAGTTGAGCATGTGCCTTCAATAACACTCTGATAGAGACGAAAAAGTGTGCGCGCATTTATAATTTTACACCCTAATAAAAATAAGCGCAAATGGGAGCTGAGGCAGCCAACTCCCTGCGTACGGCTAACATAACTTTAGCACTTCAGGATGTCTGCAAACACCTCTACCACTGGTCGATCCGTCGCATGACGTTTACTCCGCCATTGGTATACCTCTACAAATAGGTGTACCGGTAACTTGGCTTCTCCCCCATCCTTGGGCCACGACAAACACCTGCTCCAACTGAAGACCTATATCATGGCGTTTACAGCACTATTGTGCGTAAGCGCATCTGTTCTCCATCCATGCACTCATACCCTGTGCAAATCTCTAGAGCAATGGAAGAAAGTTGAAAAATACCAAGAAAGTTTGATCAATTACAGAACTGGTCACAGGTAATTTTACTATAGCCTGTGCTCAGAATCTTCTGAGTACCGGTGCCAGTGGCGAAACCGACCCTGGCGTCACTAAGGATCCCAGGCCGGCACCACTCTCTATTGGCTACAGGAAGGTAGACACATCAATGACCACACAGCGTTCGAGAAGTCCACACATGGGTTATTTCACGCTCCCTTCGCAATGCGATGTAGAGCTTTCCAGAATTCTCCAGATGTTCGAGAGTTTTACTGTAGCCGCGAGTAGTTCCATTGTTGGCGCCGATAAAAGCACATGTGCCTGTTTGTGTTGGCACCGGTACCCAGACGTTTCAGAGTGATGACATGTTTATTCTGTGTACATGGGTGCACCGTCGTTCGTGAAAAAAGTACGGATATAGTGACTTAAGTCGGGACATGGACGACGGATGGGTCAGAAGCATTTTCCGAGTGAGAAGATCAGAGCCGATAGTATACGATCACGTGCAAAACATTTTGCAGAGCGTCAGCCTCTTGAACAATCAAGCAGCACCAATGCAGCACAATATGCTGAATCTTCCCCCAAAAAGGCTACAGCATTGTTGTTTTGTTCTGTATATTTTGCAGCCTGAGAACCTTGAAAACACTGTCTGTGGCTGTGAGACTGCCAGCGGAGTACGCTGGGCCAGCCGGGAAAACACAGTCCAAGTCTCTCGCCTTCATCACTAGTGACTGTATCTATCAATCCGCCATTTGTGATCTGTCTGCGCCTCAACATTGCCATTGTCATCTTGTCATATAAAGGGGAAAGCAATCAGACTTTCATGTATGACTCTGTGAAAATCAATCAAAACAATAAAGGGCTTTGTTAGGGAGACTTTTCTTCTTCTTAGGCGCACCAGTACCACTCAACAATTGGAGAGGCCTAGATAGGGCTTGATGTTAGGAATGTATTAGATTCATGGTGCGAAATGTCATTTTCAGGTCTGCAAATCGGACGTCCGGTGCCGGTTATAGGTCAAGCCTCTGGAGGAGGCAACAATCCTTCACAAGGTGGGCAATGTAGCTTAGAGCTATGTACAGAGTGCGGCAAAAATCTTTGGACAAGCATCATCGCTCGCTAAAATCATACGGAAGAGCAACTTTGAAAAGCTAATGGAAATAAGGTGCGCTCCTCTCGTGTAAACACAGACTTCGGAAAGTCCTGTTGAGATGTGGTATCTGGCGTGCAGGTAGTGGAGGTTGTTTTTCTCCCACCTCTTTTCTATCCATTTGTGAACAGATCCCAAATTTCTTTAGGACTTGGCAGAAGTCTTCTAGTTTAGAACCTAAGAAAATCTCCAAAATGTTTGGAAAACAGGTAAGGTATCTTTAGGTTTATTGTTAGCTTCGTTTTTGGCAATGGTCAAAATTTTTGCTAACAAATATGGAAGTTGAAAAATTTCGTGGTGTTCTGAAGATTCTATGGACAGAGACTTTCTCAATATCACACAGGAATTTGGACTCTGTTCTGGAACTGTAAAGAAGGCCCGGAATGAACTTGACTTCATCAATGTGCGCCGGGATAATGTCGCATCTACCATTTTCCAAGCCTGGATCGCTGCCAGTGGAGGATATTTCAGGATCAAAAATAATTTTTATCGTTACAACTAACCTGCTGACTTGTAACAACTACCGACTTTTTTCAGGTTTTTCTTCCCTGTGTTTTGGAGATCGATCATACTTGTACAAAAACTTTTGCCTGGTTAGAGCTATGTACAGAGTGCGGCAAAAGCTTACAGCTATGTACAAAGTGAGGCAAAAGTCTTTGGACAAGTATCATCGCTCGCTAAGAACATACGGAAGAGCAACTTTGAAAAGCTAATGAAAATAAGGTACGCTCCTCTCGTGTAAACATAGACTTGGGAAAGTCCTGTTGAGATGTGGTATCTGGCGTGCAGGTAGTGGAGATTGTTTTTCCCTCACCTCTTTTCTATCCATTTGTGAAGAGATACCAAATTTCTTTAGGACTTGGCAGAAGTCTTCTAGTTTATAACCTAAGAAAATCTCCAAAACGTTTGGAAAACAGGTAAGGTATCTTTAGGTTTATTGTTAGCTTCGTTTTTGGCAATGGTCAAAATTTTTGCTAACAAATACGGAAGTCACGCTACCATAGCTATTTTCGCCTGTTTAGCTCTAAATTCACCACTGTTTTTTGTGATAGACGTGATAGTTTGCTCTTTCTTAATATATAAGTGCTAATTTGGGATTTATAGAGTGACAAAATTGCTTTCTAAAGTGACGGTTCCTCTCTATTGCAAAGGTGGGGATAAATAATCGCCTATCGAGGTCCTAAATATATCTTGAAAGATTTCGTGGTGTTCTGAAGATTCTATGGACAAAGACTTTCTCAACATCACACAGGAATTTGGACTCTGTTCTGGAACTGTAAAGAAGGCCCGGAATGAACTTGACTTCATCAATGTGCGCGCCGCGATAATGTCGCATCTACCATTTTCCAAGCCTGGGTCGTTGCCAGTGGAGGATATTTCAGAATCAAAAATATTTTTTATGTTTACAACTAACCTGCTGACTTGTAACAACTACCGACTTTTTTCAGGTCTTTCTTCCCTGTGTTTTGGAGATCGATTATACTTGTCCAAAAACTTCTGCTGCACCCTGTGTACAAAAAGTCAAAGTGTAGCTTACCCTTACTGTGTTCAGGTTCTATGATACCAGGACCTCACAACAACTGGGGAGGTCCAGGTCGGTTGTAGCATTCAAAAATTGTAGAAACAATGATCTGTAAACGTCATTTTAAGGCCTGCAAATCGGTCGTCCAATGCCAGCTGGCGGCTCCGGTGCACAAGGAGGAGCGGGTCTGTCACTGTCAAAATTACAAAGTCATGAACCCATAATTTAACGATTATATGAGGGAGCACCAACTTCAGTCTGACGAGGATGCTGGAGGTCCACCATGGCAGTGCTGAGGAAGACTTGAGCCACGAAGTCACAATTATCATCCGTTATTTTGTCACATTGTCAAACCACAGGTTTTTTGGCTGATAAATTCCTATGCTCATAATCAATGTGCGTACACGACTCTAATTGTATGAATGAACCTTACCAATCCAGATCTTCTGCAAAGATTAAAGTATAAATACATGAAAATAAAAAGAATGCCACGTCTGGAAAAAGTGGAGCGGTTTGTTATTTCCATTTTACAATATTTCATTTCATACGTGAATAAATCTTACAATATCATGACTAATAATAACACGCTTATTCTGTTTGTGTGACTGTGAGTGCACGTATGTGTCAGAGTGTTACGGCATTCTACAACTGGTAAGTGATGGTGATTACGAGATCTCTTATAGGATCATTATAAAAGGGGAAGAGACGGTCATGGTGAGTTTCAGAAAATGGAGAGAAGCGGTAATAAACAGGGAGGGCAGAGCGGTGTCCACCGTTGTGTGAAGGGTGCACCGTTGTCCAAGAATGGGGGGGACGGGTCCACGGTGGTGATGGGGTTGTGGCGGCATCCAAAAGTAGGGGATCGGTTCACCGTGTGATAAGGGTGCGCCTGCGTCAGCTAGCGATGAAACACTACAAGACGAATTCTCCGTCAGGTGAGAGCGGTATGGTTTGCCAATGGTAATGCATAACGATGACACTCGGCAGTAGATGAATAATGGGCATATTTGCCCTTTGTTCAGCCTCACAACCCCTCTTGTGTTCACCTTCTCCTAAAAGTTCCTACCACAGTAGGTTTCACATACGAGCTCTCTAAGAATTTGAAGATGTTGAGTGAAACATAAGAAGCGTAAATATGGCACATAGTTACATACAGTACTGGCCAAAAAGATATCACCTTTCGAACTTTTTTTTCATAACTTCCCTGTAGGTGAAACTTGAGATTTCTAATTACAGCCATTACAGCGCCGGTATACAACAACCTTGTGACGAACCTCTTTTCTGGAAAGTGTTGCTCACTTCACTTGATAAATTGACTGTCCGTTTAGGGGCCATAAACAAAAACCGGAATAGGAAAAATTTTCTCAGCACTCCATAGAACACCTTAGGTGCGGCGAACTTGTCAGTCCCAGTTTGACAACCTCGTGCGCCTAAAACAGAAGCATACAAATATTAGAACTTGTCAGTCGTTGAACAACATCCCCAAGCCTGTCAACTGCGGTGACAACGATCAGAGATGCCTTGGACATGCCTTGGACATGCAATAGCGGCAAAGTCTCAACTTCATTGTGACAATTACTTAGGCGGAAAAACGTCCAACACTCGAACTTTTGGGCACCTTTACCACTCGCTCCTGTATTTCAAGTCTCTTTCAAATGATTGCAGGAATCATTCTTGTGTACATCGATCGGTTTTCTTTTCCTTTTGATATTTCCTTCAGCCTTCCATAGCTTGATAATCTTGTGCACTTTTCCCAGAAGAGTTTTGAAGTTCCCTTTATATTGCTGCAGTGGCCCCCACAGACCGCGCGAGGGTTACAATGAATTCGCGGTGCGGGCAGGGCACGCTCACATGACTTAAGATATCCAACTGAGCTATAGGTAAAAGAAAGAGGATTTTAAGGCGTTTCTGAAATATGTCTAACAAGGGCGTGATAAAAGTCGAAGATTAAAAAAAACAAGAGCGCCAAATGAGGCGCCCATACTTTTCGGCCACCCTGTAGAGTAGTGGTACTCTGAAACAACGATTTTACCAACAAATTTTCAGCTGATTCTGAAATTCTTGTCGAATTGGTTGTTCATATGGAATTCTTTGCTTCTTACCTTACCCTCCCCAGTTATGTGAAACCGTTGAAGACGTTTGCTCCCTTTTCAATTCCTTTGTGGTCAGGGTCAAGCGTGTGTCGATAAATTATCAAGGGGGGGTCGTATGGGGGGTCGTGGTCGGGAGGGGGGTGCCTTAGTGTGGACTAGGAGGTAGAAAAAAAGGTAGAGAAAACTGAAGAAGTGGGACACTGAATTATCCATACACGAAATTTATTTTGACGTGATTAAACGACTTTAACAGTATGATTTGAATAGTGAAAAGTGGAGGGTTATAGGTTAAAATTTTCGCACGTCCGTACTGAAAGTCCTACCCAGTCCTGCAGGCCGGTAAAAAGTTATTTTATGGACCCTATTCAATAGTGCTTTGCCCCCAGGTTTCAGGTCTCCAGCTTTAAGAGGATAGATTCAGCACGGGAATTACGGAGATGAGGTTTCGTCGATAAAAATGGCCTCTTTTCCATGTTTTTATCGACGGATTGAATCGCGGTGGAAGCAGCTGCTGAAAAACGAGCTGTACAGCCTGAAAGCGCAAACTTTCGACTATTAGAAACCTGAAAAAAATTGGGACCTCAACGGGCCAGATCTTCTGATATTCGTGTCTGACTACAACCATGGCTCTGAACGAGTCAAAATTTTAGGCTGAAATTTTCGCACGTCCACACTCAAAGTCCTACCCAGTCCTCCAGTCCTATAAACAGTTATTTCGTGCTTGACGGTCGATCATCTCGAATCTACTACAAGGGCGTGTCATTTTACGCCATGCAAAAATTCTAGCCTCGAAGGGGATCGAACCCTTGACCTTGTTGATGATGTGTATGGTTGTTTTTCGTGACGAATACGAAGGTATTTCGTTTAGAAACTCTGTACGGACGCTTTAAGACTGAAATTCGCTCACCGCACACGCTTTAACCCTCAGCAAAAATTTTAGCCTCGGTAGGGATCGAACCCTCCACCATGTAGATGATGTATATAGATGTTTTTTTTTTATGTGTTCGAGCCTCATTAGTTACGTAAGCAACATTGCATAGTTAATGCACGTTTTTTGTCCACCGCGTACATTTCAACGTTTTCCAAAAAACTTCCAAACAGCTAGTTAGATACAAAAGAGCCTCTTTCTCCTTCCTATGCTCTGGCTCCACCACACCTCTCGCAGTACGAACACCTGAAATGGGATATCTAAATATCTAAATTCTGCAAGCATAGAAGGAAATTTGTGTGCAAAGGGGGGGGGGTCGTATCTTCGGTGGCTCAAAGGGGGGGGGGGGGTGGTCGTATGGGGATCCACTTTTTACCATCATCACGCTTGACTTTGTTTGTGGTTCTTCCACATTGTACCCGCTACAGAGAAGATGAGCAGTTTTTTGAATGCCAGCACTTTGGAGTGCGCTACCAAAGCGCACACTCACTTTCGTTTCTTAAAAGGAGCTCTTTTATTAACGCAGGTGATGATAGTGCAAGAAGAGTTGTGCACTCATACATCGTCCATCATGTCTATCAATGCACCCACTGTTTCTCTGGCTCCTCAAAAGAATTGGCTGAGCAGTAGTCTGCTTTGAAGAAAGTCATTATATAGTGCACGTATACAGGCATAATCAGCACATCTTTTCATGTTTTGTTCGCCGACCACGGTGATCACAAGATGATAGTGCAAGAAGAGTTGTGTACGTTTATGAGGAACCGGTTAACGTTGTATTGTTAACACTGTACAGTGGTTTACTAGTGTGTATGTACCAGTTATTACTTGCTAATTATTTAACGAAACTTCTGTAAGCTCCCCCTCCCCTTCTCCGTATTTATTGAGACCTAACTCTGCGATTTTCCTCGCCTAGGCTTTTTACGTTTCTTATCTTCATTTATGTATTTACCATACGCAGAATACAATGACATGAAACACATGGAAATCTCCAGTACGCATACTCTTCTGCTACCCTTGTAATATTTATATTCGGAGTTGATCTACCGGAAAGTAGACATCAAGTCTGGCTTGTGCCACTTTTTAATGCAATGTTTTAGCGACGACAAGCTTTTGGCATGCACTGTCACACAAACGTGTTTGATCGGTGCGGACATCTGCATCTTAAGCGTGGTCTCAAAAGTTTTCAAAAATGACGTCGAAATAGTAGTACCAGGCATATAATCGAATTGCACAGGTCCAAGAATCAAAAAGCAATAACATTTTTCTATCAGATTTTTTCTTTTGCAAACTAATGTAATTCCGATATATTCTAGGATATTCATGGTAGAATTCAAGTAACCAGATTATGGCTCGTCCAATATCTACATTAAGTTAACATTACGTCTTTGAGGGAAATGAAGCTTTGTAGGCTTCAGCTGGATCTATTTACTAAACTTTTACTTACGTTTGATTTGACGGGACTTTGAACTGCATTCGCGGTTATGTCCCAGCCAATTCCTGTAAGTGATTTTTGTTGTTATGTCCACTTAACAAACTCAACCATCGTGCACTCTCTATTTGTTACCTGTCCGCTGCAGATTTGCTCATCATTTCGCTTTACGCACCCGTCGCCTGCCTTTTGCTGTTTTCAAGGCTGTCGGAAGGGAATGTCTTATCCGCTTCTAATCCTCTTCGCACTCATCGCCTGCAGCAGTTGTCAATGGAATAGTGGCCCAGGTACGTACTTGCAACTGCAATAATTTCACCGTACCCACGAAAATCACTAGGCAGCACTCACAGAAAGCTTCTCTTTCGAAGTAAATCATTTCCCATATTCTCTGTTGCAAGAGGATAATACAGTAAGTGAAACACAAGAAATTGCAACCTATCTGTGAAAATATTGTAATGGACGCCGAAGTCATTGTCGCTATTTAGTCTACACTGTGCCTGCTTTCGCAGGCTCAGTCACCTACACATGCGCGCCTGACATCCGCGTAGCGAGACCCGCGAACGTCAAGTGCGCGGATTCAAGTGCAGAAAAGACTGCACCGCGGATTTATCTTGTGTTTCTTGGTATTTTTTCGACATTGGATATGAGTTCTCCTTCCCTTAAAAACTGTTGTACGGCACTATCTCTGACTCTACGATTTCCTTGACTAATGCATCGAGAGGCATTGTCTCCTTCACAGGCAGTATCTGCCTTAGTTTCGATTCTGAGATAGTAACAGGATCTGGATTTACACGGCGCGCTGAGTTCAATGATTTCTGGACAATTCAATTTGGCGCGGACAGATCCCCTGGCTAAAAAAAGCCCGTTTTGCCATGCACCTCAACAGATCGCTCGATCGATCAGATCATGTCATTGCCGAAAAATGTACCGCAGCCATGCCTTGCCCATGGAAAGGCGCTGCGCGAGCCGCCTAATAAACAGGCAGAAGAGTTTGCAAAACCTGTATTTCCCCAGCAACTGAGACTCTCATGTGTTCTATGAATACGAAGTACATAACTGTTTTCAACAGCTCACATAGAGTGAGCGTCGATGGGTGTGCGTTTTTACGGGCTCGGAAACCAGGCGGCGCGCACGCACTGCACTAGAATTGCTGGCATATGTAGTGCCAAATCAAGGTTTTCCTAATAGTTCTCCACCCTATTTGATGTCTAACTATGGAGAGAATCCTTTGATTTGTTCTACGGCGGCAACAGCAGCGCGAGTTCTGCAGTCGCATCGTGTGCTTTCAGATTTCGAGAAAAACGCACATCCATCGATGCGCAGTATAGGTCTCACTATTTTAACAAGCTCCAAACTAAAATCTGAGGTGAGACACTGCCTTTAATGTGAGACAAGTTCATAAATGATATATTCTCGAACCTAATATGTGCTGTACGAAAAAAAAAGTTACAAAAGTGCTCTTATTAATAGAAGAATGTCGGACCATTACGGTCGCAGCGATGAGTTGAGCTGTCAAGTGAAGATCTACTTTTATTATTAGACCAGTCTGACCGTCCTACTCACGCAGGACTTCCAGACTTCTAAACATGCTCCCTTCGCTCGCAAACTTTATTATGGCTAGTCTGATATAGAATTAGCGCTTCATTATAAGTCATGATTGGAGAACTCTGTTACAACTTTTCTCCAATGTCATATACGTGAATGTGAATGACAACTGAAGGCAGCATCAGAGAACTTGGTGGTTCAGAAAAAAAAGGATAGGAAATACGACAACTTGGCAAAGATAAACCTAGGGACTAAGGGGATTTCCAGCAATGTCGTGAATGATCTTACACAAAAGGGAATTGATTGCTTTTTACTTAGCTTAGAGTAAGCTGAAAGAACTCTAACTGAGAAAAACTGCTCTCTGCGATTCAGTTTCGCTCTCGGAACAATTATTTTAGAACATTTTCCTGTTGTGATAGAGGATCGCAACTTGCATAAATCGTCATGATTAGGACCACATTCTCCATGCATGATTTTGTGGACATGGTGTGGTGGATGTGGTCAAATTTCCTCCTTCTAGAGGCGAGAGAATGTGATCTAAGATTAGCATTCCTCTCTGCTAAGAAAAGAATTTTACCATAGAGATAACCTGCTGCTCTAATCATTGATTTTCTGGTTAAACTACCAGCACAGTTTCAATTTTGATTAATCTTAGGACCAAATAAAAATCTTAAATTTAAGCTTCAAGTTAAAAAGTGTGTAGAATAGAGTTTTGACCGAATTGAATAAAATTCGAATATTTATTCGAACGTTCGAATATTCGAAAATTCGGAGGTTCCAAAAAATTCGAAAGTTCGAATGTTCGGAAATTCGATGGCCTCGCGATATTCGAAAATTCGAATATTCGAAAATTCGAGGGCCCGGGATTGTTCGAAAATTCGAATTTTCGAAAATTTTAGGTCGAGAATTCGAATATTTGGAATTGTTTTGCGTCGCAACTGTTATATCTATTCCATTTTCTCGCTAAAGAACCATTCCAATTGAAACTCCAGTCCAATTTCTCATTTCAACCCCAATTTTCCCAAAAACCTGCGCATATCTTTGTACGTGTCTTGTATCTGAGAGTCGCCAACCGCATTTGAAAGCTTTGAAACTGCAATCCTACGAGGTATACAACATTGGCGACGAAGATCTCTCCGGTGAAACCTACGTATGTACTTTTCTAGACACTTGATAAACCAGCAGTTTCAACTAAACTTCTGATTATTCAAGCCTTTCCTCCAGAACTATGTAAGTGAACTAAGTGAACTGCAAACTATAAAAATAGATTTTACACAGCATTCTTTCCTATATTTAGCTGATTTCCGATTACTGCTTCATTTAAACTCTTTCTAAGTACATAAGCGTTAGTTATAGAATTCAAAGTTCACACAAAATCTTGGGATCCTCTTAATCCTTTCTTCCCAAACATACTCCGACTTCTTGTTATAGAAGTTCTATTGCTTTTGTCAACGTACAAGCATGCAGTTGGTAAACAGAAGTAATAATGAGGAACGGCGTAACACGCAGTGTTTTTTTTATATCGCTGATGCTTTTTTGTTGATAGCTGTAAGCTCATTCATGATTAAGGTGACTGAGCCACTATTCTATGTACCCAACATTATTTTTACCGTCTCAATACTTCTACATTCACTAGCATGGCACGTTTTGTTGAACTACAACACATAGATATTAAAGCGAAAGCCTTTTCACAGACGACTGGTTTCATCCACTCTACGATCCTTTAATGATGGTTACAGACCTCAAGGAGATAGGCGTTCTTGAGCTTAGGAGTTTCAACCAGTTGCAATTCTAATACCATAAGGGACCAACCCCACAGCAGCACAAGCTTCCACTCATGAGAAGGTTGTGAGAAATTCCAAACGGCAAATGAAACTTACTACCCGGAAACTTTTATGCCCTTTGTGATTGGGAAACATTTCGCATTGTTCGCCTGCATACATGGGTAGAAAATGTTTCCACCGAATGGAATATTATTCGAATAAATATTCGAACATTCGAATATTCGAAATTTCGAACATTCGAAAATTCGGTGCTTCGTAAAAATTCAAAAATTCGAATATTCAGAAATTCGGGGACCACTAGAAATTCGAAAATTCGAATATTTGAATATTCGGTGGGTTCAGAAAATTCGAAAGTTCGAATATTCGAAAATTCGATGGTTCGCAAAAATTCGGAAATTTGAATATTCGAGGATTCGGGGGTACCCAAAAATTCGAAAATTCGATTATTAGAATATTCGAAAAATATTTTCGAATATAAAACTCTAGTGTACAACCGCGGTAAGGGTTTATTCTGATCATTGCGGTAGAGAAGGATAACCACTCTAGGCGATATGTTTGTTGTCCCGTATATCCCGGAATAGCATATAACTACGTAATTAAATGAGCAACGGAGTAGGTCATGAGCGAAAAAGAGGGAAGAATGTAAAAATATCATTTATATTCGCAACTATGCTGTGAACGGATTATGATCGCTATTGTTTCAGCTAACTCTTGTTGATGTTTTTAGCGAACGACCATTTTTGTCCAAAGACCTTAGGCACTCTATTCAACTTGTTCAGACTGCAAAGAGTCACAAAAAAAGTTTTTAATTCCAATGTAAACTTGTTTTAACTATTGGTAATTGTCCATTTTTTCTATTGAGGTCCGCAGATGCCCAACTGGCAGGGACAGGGAGGGGGAAATCCTTGGCAAAGTGGTGGGCAAAACCAATTTGGACCAGGTAGGTTTGCCGCTATGGTTGAATTTCACTAAGTATACGTAGCATTATTCCGTTAGAACGGAAAAAAAATCACAGGAAAGCACCCAAGTCCATTGTTTAAGTACTCGCATCATTCGTGGCCCATCAGAACATCCATGTCCAATTTTCTCCTTTCCAGGTCCGCAAGTGCCTAGCTGGCAGGGAGGAGGAAATCCATGGCAAAGCGGAGGACAAAACCAGTTTGGACCAGGTACCTCACCAAAACGGCAAAGTTTAACTAAGCATGGCTCAATCTTATTCTGTTGAGGTGGGAATACAGGCCCCAATAATATTGGCACACCAGGTTGGCAAGGAATCGGTAGGTATTAATACCAACAATGCACTTTTAAACTCACTTCTTTCAAGCGTCATCTTAAGGTCCCCAACTTCCTCCCGGACAAGCCGGAATGGGAGGTAATACATGGGGTGGACAAGGAGGGCAAGGAGGGATGGGTCTGTTTTTTTCTTTGCAGTGTACGTAAACAAACGCATAATGTGAGAGCTTCAAGGTCCACAAATCTGGGGAGGACGTTGAAAATCGACCGATTTGCACGAGATCACCACTGTCAGAGCATTACTATGTTGTTGCACCAGAAATGTTTTTCCATTGAATAAAATCTTCTTCTCGGAGTACTTTTGCCATTCTCTACCTAGTAGGGAGTAATTGTTGCAGTGTACTTCTTTAATGAAAGGAAATGAGTTTCAAGAGCCACGTCATTCGCGAAGGTTATTGATCAAAAGATACCAGTGGCGGACGCAGGTGAGAGGGGAGCGTGAGGGGGGACTTTACAATACATATAAAAATCTTGCATTGGTTTATTTTTACTCGTTTATTTTTAATATTATTTTTAGTATAATTTTTATTAATTACTTAATATTATGATTAGTATTTTTACTAATTTTATTTTCCGTCTGGGTCCCCATAAGGGGGAGACCCCACTTTTTTCCCACGCCCCCCCCCCACCCTCCCGCCCACTGAAAGCTATATAGAAATAGTTTGCTTACCAAAACTGTATGAATTGCAAGACATTTGCCCTGAAGCAGTACCGCCTATTATTATCACTTGGTTGCCGAAATGTACGTACCCATGTCATCACAGCGTTCCATGGGATATTCAAGCGAATCATTTCAGTTATCACCAAGAAGTGATGGGTCACTGAACCGGTCTTACAGAAGCGTCCGTGACATCTTGCATGTTCGCCACAACCTCGATCGAGATGTTTCTCATAGTGTGATACTCGGCTGCACGTGATTAATTTGTGTGACAAACTTGGACAAGAAAATTTTGGATATTTTCTCAACAACCGGTCTTTATTTACAGGGTGACACAAAAGTCTTTGACAGGCATTCAGGTGCTGCGAAAAATTTTAATGAGAAGGAAAAAAGGAAGGTCAAATTGAGGGATTGATTTATTAGAACCGCTGCCGACAGATAAACGGGCAAAAATGTTTCAAGACGGAATTGTTGGTGAATATCAGCACCTCGTCCAAACTTTCTAGCTGCCGTTCAAAGTAGATCTGCAGGGATGCAGGCATGATTTAGACATTGGCAGGATATTCTCTTCCAAAAACACTTGACCGCATGGTCATGGGGATTAGGCGTAAATTATGAGAGGGCTGAAGACAAAGTGTGTAAAGTGGGCGCGCAGCTAACTTTGAAGCCAGCTCTGACGTACGCAATGAATATCTTTCCTAGTAGCACATTTATCGCACCTATCTAAGATAATTTGAAAACTTTGTTGGCATCTGATTAACAACATCACGACATGAGTCGCACCTCGGAACTTCACTCCTATTCGATGAACGCCCTGGATTCCCGTCTTGTTTGGACCGATGTTCTATTTATCATGATCTGGCTGACATTGTGGGCATCCTCAGAAATTCTATACCATGCTCCCCGATGCCATAAGGACATACATATATCCTGCGATTGGTTTTTTTCTTTAGCAAATCTTTTCACAGAAAACTTAAGAAAACTTTGGTGGGATGTGATTATGATGAGCTGGTGTTCATGGGCAACTCTGCCAAGAGATGTATCCGGCTCTGCTATACAAGCAGAAAAAGGACTTTGGAGATTGATTAGAACCTTCCCACTGACGGCACCGTCCGTAAATCATCGTAGTTTGGTCACGATCGCTTCCTACGTATATCACCTTTTTCGCTGCATTCAAACATTGCCCAAGGACTTTTGGTCATCATGTACTTTCCTTTGAGAAATTTGGAGAGTGCTGTTAATGCTTTAGTATCAAAAAGTCAACGACCTCTCCGTGCCTGTTCCACATTTCTATGCAATAATGTGCCACGATAAAGAGTGGTGGCCTCTTGTGATAGTTTGCAAAGCTTCATGAGATTTCATTAACTCCTCCAGTAATTGGAATAATGTACTGCTTCGTTGAAGCTGAAAATGAGATAGGTGCGCCATCTAGAAAATGCATATCATGCATAAAAATGCGGAGGACAGACGTTAAATTTTCGTACTATAAATGAATGCTGTTGAGCGAAATCTAATTTACCCCCCCCCCCCCAGATTGTGAATAAGGGAAACGTTTTCCATTGTAAACAAGAAAGAAATCGTTCAGAATTCCTCCGTTTAATTTTGGAACGCTGAGTATTTGATAGAGTGAGAATCGTTGGGTAACGATGCGACCTCTGACTAACGAACAGAGACAGGGTGACGACAGAGTACTGCGGCTGTATAGAAAATCATCAATCACAGCAGAAGACATTTGCGGCAGCAATTGTGCAAAGACCTTGTTTATCTGGATCCCTATTTGTAAATTTTATTGGTCATCATCTGAAAATTTTAAGCATGGCTTAAAATTGGGTCTTCAGAACGTCTTCGACACTAGACAGAAAAACTCCAGCTTAATATTTAAAGAAAATCTTGGAATATTTTTGGAGGAACAATCCTCTGCTGTGCTTCTTGACCGGTGGCCTATAGCAAATTTAGTGCCGAAATTTGAGGTCCCAAGCACGAAGTAGTCGGTCAACGCCAGTAGATCTCCAAGACCAGTACGACATGGAACCATGATGTGAAACGTCCCGTCCAAAGTTTTGTAGGATAGCAATAATATCGCGCCATCTGGCTATCTGAGGATAAATCCCATGAAAGTAAGTAAGTAATACGATAATTTGTTCTATCGTGTTCGAGAGCCAGCCAAAAAATTACTGCGGCAATCCAATCAAGACATCTCTTTTACAGGACTGTACTGCCTTATAAAATTCGGATGCTTTTGTCTAGCTCTGACAATTCTCAGGTGGCAACCAGGGTCTAGCGAAACCAGACAAAGAACAAAGAAGGGTTTATGTTTTTTTTTGTCTCATGTCATAGACTCATGCTATAAAACTCCCTATAGAATTAGTTAACTCAAGTGAAATGGAAGGATGAAATGTGATTTGAACTTCGAGGAATTCGTATTTATTGGCTTCAAAAATCCAGAACAGTGGCTAATCTGCAAGTGGTTCAGCTAGGAAACTTTTTGGTAGCTCCGCATAAATGGTCTGGATAGGGAACAAAATGAAGTGCAAGTGGGGCGAGCGCTGGTAGAATTACGGAAGACACGAGTTATGCAAACGGCCAGGGTGGTTCGCAATAGATCGTAACTATACAGTATCCTTAATATGAATAACAAAAGAAAATTATTAGTTGTCCCCATGTTTTTTGTGGAATTCAGGACGTTCTTCGTAGATCGCTAATCTTTTAAAAAAGTACAGAAAATTTACGTAAATCGCAATTTCTTGCCCGGATCTCCTGATGACGAACATCGAACTCGGGAACACGCAGAAAAATGACACAGTCCTCGATGGAAAGGGCGATTAGGAATAAACATTCGAATAGTTAGAGTAAAAACGACGAAGGAGGTCAGTACTATTATTCGTCTTGTTCTCTGCACTAGACCTGTAAAATCTGTCATTTTCCCGCAAGAGACTCGTTCACGTTATGGCGTAATTGGACTGCCACTGGCTTCGGAGCCCAAAGTGATTAGATTGGTATAGGCCCTGTCATTCATTGTGAGAAGGAACTAGCACATCTCAGCTAAGAAGCGAGAGAAGAGGAATTCCCCCAAGTGCTGCTTTTGATGTCATCTGTTCGGATGTGACGTGCATGGTGCATTTCAATCATTTACATTCGTCTGTATTTTTATCACTATTCCACAATTCAATGCTTATACATTATGCTTTATGCGATATCTCACGCTGAATGTAAAGTCTTTCTCAGAGCATTCAACTGAGAATACAGAATATTCGACACGATTTGTCGTTATAGCCGAACATTTCTGTTTAAATGGAGAGGAAGGGAGAATGTCCGCACCTCATACTTTCCGCCACTTCAAAGCTATTATCAAAATATCTTCCTTGCTTTAGGCTCTTAATGGTTTTGGAGCCATTATTTTCACATCCTTTGGAGGCATTTAAGCGAGAAAGCAGCACAAACAGCGTAATACGTCGGATCCAAAGCCTAAAGTCATCTATCTCACTCACTGCAATCTTCCCCTTAGTTGCTGCAGAAAAATCGGTTCGAAAAATCGGCAGCAGCTGATAGAAGGATAACAGCAAATGAGATAGGATGCCCGCAAGATTCAAACTCGATCGTGTTAGGCTGTTCGTCTTGCGTTCGTGCAGGACTTCATATTCTTCAATAACACCTTTTCAGGTAACAACACTTTGATTCAGAGATGAATCTGTTGCTACTTATTGTCGCATCTATCATCCCTTCTTCCACTTGTGGGGAGTGGTACTATCGTAAGTGTATACATACTACTTTGGAGTAAATAATGTATTGTATTAGAGGGGAAACTCAAACACTACGAGACTTGAGAGAGGAGAGCCCCGTGGTCCTTTTCGTCTTCTCCTCGGAGCTGTAGTTCTCCTTTCTTTCGAATATGCTGTTTTTGCCTCATTCAATAAAATTGTTAATGTAATGGTAACATTAATGTAATCAAATACTAATCTAGAAATTTTTTGCTTTGAAAGTTCAGAATTGCTCGTCAACAGGTGGGCTCAAAGATTTGGCCCGTGTAGTTAGAGGTTTGCTTACATACCTTACTCAAGGACGACGCTTACCAAATTGGTGATCCTGAAAAGTAATTGAGGTGCTGTTAGTATTCTGACAACTGTGCAGCACGAACGCAGCCTGAACGACGTAATGGTTCGGGTAAAAACCCTAGCAGCAACGGTTCCCATCCTCCTTGTGGGGCGTAGTACCATCGTAAGTGGATGGCGTTAATCAATTCCGATTTGTGGGATGCGCCACGCATTCGACTTCGTCTGAGCATCGTAGAGGCAATCGATGTGTATGTGCCCTGTAGAGTGACTGCGGGGTGCATCCAATATATCAAGTCAGTGCTTCATCCTCTCAGACTCCTCTGGTACCAATTTACCGACCGCGGAGGGATAGAAGGCTGGTTGGCCTCAGGCGGAATCGAACGATCGCTCGTGAAAGCGAACAGCGGGTCTCTTACCACTTCTCTACGCGCACCCACACTATGGCGTTGGGAAATAGAAAAACACATTCACGATCGCAGTAAAAAAAATTCTCACTTCAACGCGCTATCACGGCGGTAGATCTCTGAATGCCCATATCAAAAAGATTTGTGGCTTTTGCTAAAAAAAAATCTGGCTTTCGCTAAGAAATCTAAGTTATCAAAAAGAGTGAGTTTCCTCAGATAGCTCGAAAAAAGTTGAAGAGAATCGGTTCTATCACATCATTTACTGTGATCGTGAATGTTGCCACTTTCAGATGCGCACCCACACTGTGGCGATGGAGAATAAAATTAACAAAAATATTAATTATAATAATAGATAAATAGTAAAAATTATTCAAAAATAAAAAAAACAATCAAAAAAAACTAACATGAGATTTCTGTTGGCATTGCAAAGTAATTTTAAAAATGTGGCGACCTATTCTCGCGGGGCGCGGGGGGGGGGGGCGGCGGCGCTCCTGGCGCCTTCCGTAATGCTGGGCCACAGCAGATCCATTCCCCATCCGTGAACCCGCATCGTGAGGTTCCCCACACCTGAGCAAAAATGGACCCCTCTTCCATCAGCGATCGCGTATTCTGGCATCTCCCACATGTTTGAGCCACTGTAAACCTCTCCTCCATCGGCATAACCGTATCTGGCGTTCCCTACACTTTCAGGCCACAGCAAAACTGTGGTAGACCCGTATCCTGGCGTTCCTCACAACTGGGTCACAGTGGACCCCTTGTCTATCCGTGAACCCCTATTCTGGAGTTCCCATAACTTTTTGGCCACAGAGGACAAATTTGCCATCGGGGGACCCGCATCGTAGCGTTCCTCACACCTGGGACACAGTGAACCCTCCTCCATCGGCACAACCATATCCTGGCACTATTGGCCCTCTACACCTGCCGCCCATCGCTGCATCCGCACCTTTTATAAATTTTGAGAGCAATGGAAGGAGCTGAGAAGGTATCTAGAAATTTTTACTAACTACTTACTTGGTCACAATGGCCTTTGATGACGCTCTTTTCTACGCGTGTGAATGTACAGACTAGAACTGCTTACATGCTGCAGGATCGCTCAGGAATTTCAGATGGATGCCTACTCATCGCTCTCAATGGAAGAACAGTCTCCGTTTTCACAATAAGGCTGCAGAGTGGTTATCCTGCTCCGTGTATTCTCGTAAACACCATGTCATCCGGAGGCTGTGAGACTGCTAGACGCAGGTCCCGCTGCGGATTGGGCATGAGAAATTTGTTGACTCCAGCGTATGAGGCGGTGTTGAAATCGCGGGTCCAGGATCTAACATAGGGCGCTGTCTGCGCACTCTCGTTTCGCGTTATCCATTAATCGGTTCTCGTCGCAAACCTGCGCATCCACCCTCCACCATTGTCTATAAGCTTTTCCATATCAGGAAAGGTAAGGGAAACAGACGGACCCCCACCGTCTGCAAGATGAAAATTCATTCTATACATAGAGATTTTCAAAAAAATTCACTATTTTTTGAAAGTTATGGTCAATTGCAAGCAATGCACTTCTTCATTTCTAAAATCTTAGGAGCACTGTTTTCCTCCTGAAAATTTCTGGGGGTCACTTGGTGACTACTCATGCTGATTCTGTAATGCATAACAAAACGCTACTTTTCTACTGTTACGGAGGCACAAGTACTACATCTGAGAATAAGGTTTCTAAGTTAAAGACGAATACCGGAGTTACTATATATGCTGTAGACATTTTCTTGTCAATATTTTACTTTCTTCCATGGCAGCACCTTGTTTAAAAATGGTATTATGGAACAACGAAGTTTCTATTTCTCCCGGCTCTTTAAGGCTGATGCCAACATTTGTTGAGCCAAAAGAATCCTCTCGAGATGTTCACCATTTGGTGATCAGCTTATGTGACACTTCCTCACTCCGTCTCCTTTCCTCAAAAATAAGGTAAAGTTGTTTGACTGGCAAATTCTTCTAAGATGCTTGCCATATTTACGTTGAAAGTTTCAAAAAATCTCAGAAAACACGGTTTCACCGACCCTTGAGCAAGAATACCGAAAAAAAAAAACAATAAACTCCATAAATCAGTGGCGTCGTGGGCATATTCGTGTTTATCGTATTGATATACGCCAGGGTGAAGTACCCTACGACATGACGTCAAGATACCGTCCATGCCGCACCTGCCTACATGCTCCTGTTCAAGTCATTTCGTCCGTCATGTAGGCAGGTGCGGCATGTTGGCATCTTTGCTCCCAACATGCTCCCATCTACGGCGGCATCACAATGGAAAATGATTTAAGCATAGATGCCGACACAGTGTGCATACATATCAATGTAACGCGCTTGAAAAGTTGGTTGGTCCACCACACAGCTTGAGGAGGTCTCGCTTACAAAGTCTATACGCTGGGCTCTATCTTTAGAAACTGTGCAGCATGAACGCAACCCGAACAGTGCCGTACGTCGAGTTCAAAGCTTAAGACCATTTTTGAACTTTTGCTTTCTCTTCTACTGTTAAACCTTTGCTCCTCTTGACAGAAATTGAGGAAGAATGGAAGAAATTGACGACAGCAAGAAATAAGATACGCCCTTATGTAGAATTAGAAACCGACGTGTTACGCTGTTCGGGCGGCATTGGCGCTGCTCAATTGTCAGAGACATCCGCAACAGCACGATGTGGACGGTAAGATGATTTGGGATCGCTCAAGACCATATGGGAAACCAAGCGATGGCCAACGAGCACAGGTACAGTAAGCCTGGCCTGAATTTGGCTATTTGGCGTAGGTAGCAGTGCCGTGATGGAACTGCCATTGACGAGCTATCCGATTGCCGAGGTTGAGGGAACAAGCGTAGATGTTGCCACATTACAAGGTTCGAGTTCAACTGGTTAATCTTTCAGAACACCTTCCTTACAGCAAATATGTGCTGGAGACCACTTTTCTCTAGTTAAAAGGAAGACAATTCCATGAAAATGGGGTTTGATAGGAGGTGCTGACGTCCGTCATGCTCTCGACCATGACCGAGCTTCCGACTTTACTACCGGCCCAGCACTCATGTCTTCACCGCCCTCGAAGCTAAAATAGCGAAAAATCAATAAAATCGATAAAGCGATAGCGTCGTGCAAGACTGTTGGTAAACTCGTGTTTAGCGTATTGATATACCTCAGTAGCCATGTCTTCACCGTCGCCGGGGCAAGAATAACGAAAAATCAACAAAATCTATATAATCGCCAAACCAATCGATACCCCCATGTGCAAGTGACCCATAACCTTCACGCACCCCTCACAGACCTTCGTGCAAAATTCGGTCCGGATCGGTTAATTCCCCGTGGTTTCTATTCGGAACATACGCATATACAAGCACACCATGCAAAAACACGAACAAACACACAAACTTTCACTATGTGCAGATTTCTTCTCAAAAAAAATTCTAGTGCTGCCATGCCATAATTTCACTTGTAATAATATGGAATTCTCAAACGTTGAAAGACATAGTATTTTTAGAAATTTTTCACACTGAATTTCACAGCAATTCTATCAGAAGTCGCTTGGAACTTCTCATGGCAGAAAAAATTATCATTTCATGCACAGAAGTCGTGAGTCAACGCAAAGGTGGTGACTGCAGTTTTTCACAATATGAATTGCAAGAATGTGTAGAGGAGCTTATTGCATTCCTCTACCTCACAACACAAAACCACATCTGGTGTAGGCCAAATTGATTATGTAAATATCAATAAGGTAGATGCGCATGCATCATTGAAAATCGAAGATCAGTCGAGCATTTCCGGTAATTATGTTCTGCTCTAGGGTTGTTTTGTCGTACTCGGCTAAGAAATTCGGTTCCTTCGATCTCATCAGATATGATGGGACTAAAGCTTAGCATTCAAAACAAAATGCATTATCCTATCATAAAGGATAAAACTGGACTTCTGGTTCTTCTAAAAAATCCAGACGAACCCACACTGATTTCGCGTTACTTCAACGATCTCTCGAAGTCTACTGTCCGGAACTCGTACAAAGACTTTCATCGTGTGGCAGAGCACCCTAATTGGTCGGTACGTCGTATAATCAGCTACGTCTCGTTTTCCCTTCCAAATAGGTACTGTTGTGCTCGTCGTCCACGATCTGGGCATCTTTCCCTCGGCTACAATTTCGTTAAAGAAACTAGTGAGCCATCGTGTTCCTTCACTTCCAGCTATTTTCCAGATCTCGGATGGCAGATGACCTGGTCCGGGCAATCCTCCATTCCACATCTTTGCCAGTGCACCTGCAACTTCCTCTTCCTGGATCGGTAGCACTGGTCCCAACATCGGTATTGGCGGGTGTGAAAACTCTTCGGTGCACATAGTGTCTTAGTGTTCGCGCCACCGATTAAGAAGCAAGTTACAGATGCGATCAGAAAATTTTTTTGGGGTTCTGATTAGGAGGGGAAGAAGAGGGAGGTACCGGCCCACACTTTTTTCTGGAATGGACCAGCTCCGTGGCTTTTTCCCGGCAACTAGTCAAGAAGGGAGAGGAAAGCAAATTGTTAAATAGCTTTCCCAGAAACTACTTGTCAGGATGCTTCTGGCCGAACAAGTCGTTGACAACCTTTTAGCCGAACCACCTGTCGACGAGAGAGAGTCAATTTCCACATGCCCGCCCAGCATAAGATGCAACCATTGAGGACACCAGGGCAATGGTTACAATGGTGTGTTTCAGAAGAAAAAGCTTTTCGCGGACAATTTGTCGGCGAGGAGGTGCGAAAACAAGCTTTTGGGAGAGCACCATTCTTGAAGCAGTGAACTGGCCTAGACTATAATGTTACGAACCCCTTTCTTATCGCCCTTTCCTACTTCTGCGCTGGCGCTGTATGGCTCCTTGTCGTCCTTCTAATGGCATCGTAGCCCTTCCTTCTCTTTTATACAGTCTTGTAATCACAAGCTGGTTTTATTCATTCAAACTGGGGTGAGCCCTAAAAGTGGACGGAAACATCTGCAAATTAAGGTAAAATCGAAATTTTAAACATTTTTGTACTTATCTCGATGAGGTGAACACGGTATTGTAGTTATATTCCAACGACAATGACTTGTTCTCGTGCACAAAAACACGAACATACTTACAAACACGAAATAGGAATCAATTAGAAGGATGGTGATTTCAGGTCGACAGATATACTCTGTGTCGTGTCCAGGTTGGTGTCTTAGCATGGATAAACAAGCAGTAAGCTATATTTGCTGTTAAGGGCATCATCTTTGTCAACTCACAAGGAACATGGATAACTACAACGGCCCTCAAAGTGGTGCCTGCTAAGACTTTTTTGCCTTTCTTTAATGTTGCCTTTCTTTCTTCTCGACTTGACATCAAACATATCATATCATGCCAGAGTGATGCTCCCTCGACTCGTGCCGCGCTTTACTTTTGGGCCACCAATTTTGAGCCAAAATATCGCTTTGCTGCGGTTTGACTCGGAGACGTGCGCCATCTTACTTTTGAGTAACATAATCTCAGAAAAATCCTGGGCCAGAACGCCCCTTTGTGCGCCCACGCGTGCACACACAAAAAAGCATAGATACACTCACTAAGTGTCCCGATGGATGAATCTTCAGTTAAAAAATATCATTAGGTGCGCTGGACCCAAACATAAACAACGAAGGAAATAGCAGCTCGACTGCACAAATCTGGCCAGATAAATTTTTGGTGTTGAGCCATTTCTTGTTGCTTTGTTTTTTTTTTCATGTGGTAGTGTTTTGTTACTTTTTGAACAGGAATGGTGATAGGTGGACAAAATCCAAGCTTGCAGTATGGGAATACTGGCGTTAAATGGAATATATTGCCAGGTGAATTTTTAATGTTGAGGTAGTGTTTTGTTACTTTTTGAACAGGAATGGTAACAGGTGGACAAAATCCAAGCTTGCCGTATGGGAATACTGGCGTTAAATGGAATATATTGCCAGGTGAATTTTTGATGTTGAGGTAGTGTTTTGTTACTTTTTGAACAGGAATACTAACAGGTGGACAAAATCCAAGCTTGCCGCATGGGAATACTGGCGTTAAATGGAAAATATTGCTAGGTGAATTTTTGATGTTGAGGTAGTGTTTTGTTACTTTTTGAATACAGGTGGGCAAAACCCAAGCAGGAAAATTGATACGAAGCGTCAGGTAATATTTTTACACAGGAATGTTAACAGTTGCAGAGGATCCAGTCTTGCTCTGAACAACTCGCATGAATGGACTGGTTATGGTGCATGAATTTCCAATTTGCTTTTCGGTTCACTCCACTCCTCTTTTCCTCGGAAATATTCTTTGATGTTCACTAAATGAAGAGTGGTGTGGATTATCATATTTCGTTCAAATTTTTATCCTTGTGGCACTACCAGTTGTATTTTCGTAGGAAGACCTTGCGTGTGATCTATAATGAAGTTCTTTTACATATGCAAGGTCGAAAGAGACATAATCTGGTTGTGTAAAAGAAAAGCGATGACATCCCATGATAAAATCCTTTTTGGATATGTCGTTGGGTTTGCACTATGCATAGATAATCGAACGAGTGTATTCGAATGATAAGTCGAATAATCCGAGCTTTTCGTGCTTTAATTACATAACCCGGAAATTACTCGAACATTTGAATTATTCAGAAAGTCAAGTTATTTGACTGATGGAATATATGAGTTATTGAACGGTTGAAATATTCGATATCCGAAAATCCGAGCTCTTATAATTCGAACAATGGGTCGAATGATAGGGTTGTTTCTCCTTCACATCATCATCTTAAAGGCAGCACTCACGGACAATCTCTTTGCGAACATTCCGGAAGTTTTGAAAGACCCAGGACTTTGGAATGCTCTCTTATAATAAGCCGCGTTGATCATGTCCTTTCACATACTTTCAACGGAACCGCCTAGGACCAGACGAGCTTGCTTCTCAGCTGATTGTACGCGTTTTCTCTGTTGCATTCGGTTGCATTAGAGCACCGAAATCTTTTTTTGGGCGAGGGGAAGATTGACTACCAGCTCATCTATTCGCCAAACCATCGCCCTTCCCTAATGAATTTTCTCGTTATGCCTCGGGCACTAGTTCGATTTCCCTCATTCTCTCATTTTTTGCACTTCATAACTTCTTTTGCATTAGCATTTTAAGGTTATTATGGCTATTTAACTGGCATCAGAGATAGTTTTCGACAAAATTTCAATTTTCTTTCGTTTCTCTTCTGTTAAGGAACTTCATGACGTTTTGGTTCTTGAGTGTCCTCTTTGTTAATCAATGTTAATCTCCCATTGTTATTTCTCTTACAACGGTGCGGAGAGGCGCAATTAATAAAAAATAACTGATTTCGGCAAAATCCGCCTGATGAAGAAGATGTCCTTATCGATCTTTTGCTATCGGTCCCCATCCCATGACTTGAGCAACTGGACCATATCTGACGGAAGCGATCTGGTTATGAACGTCTACAGACAGTATTTTTGATGTTAAAGGAAAGTTCAGCCCTAGAGAAAGCGTCGAGCACCCTCGGTACCTCCATAATATGCTGACAATGAGATCGTGAAGTCAGAAATTTTCGGGTGCTGCCTTCAAGCAAGAAGTTTTCTAACTGACGTGTTAGACATAACTGCGCATTATGGTCGAATGTTGTCTTTACCAATCTCTAACTTGTCTGCTCATGATCTGCTTGTTGGGGATAACGGTGTGAAGGAGGTTTGGAGCGATCCAATTCAGGCTCCAAGAAGCAGATAATTCGACTTTATCAAGAAATGGGGTTTTCGTCACTTCTGTCATTGCTGGCTCATATTGTTGGAATCACCGTGGCAAGGATGATAATAATCTTCCAATATCATCAACATGAAAAAGGAGGTGGGCCCCTGCCTTTAAAGGGAGAAGTCCATGTGTTCGAATTTGTGGTTAGAGAGATGTCTAGTGATCATGGCACATGAACAGAATGTCTTCTTGCCCACCTGAAAATTGGAATTTGGGTACGTGTCTTCCTTGAAATCAGGAAGTCATTTCTGTTGACCAGTGAGAAGCACTTCCTTGGCTTTTTCCATGGGAGAAAAATGTCAGCACTGATATACTGAATGAGCAATTAGAATGAATTATGAACATTGTCGCTGGAACACAGCCAGATAGTGATCATGTCACCGCGCAACTCCGATTTCGGATAAGGGTTCGGGACTTGGCTGCGATCCACAGCGTGCACGCTAGTGAAATTTGTAGAGTAGGATCCTTCTCCGTAACGCACACCGGCATTCCTCGAAAACGATCTCCCATGTTGCGCAAAATAAGAAAAGATTAAACAGAATATGTGGTTGAAGCTTCCTTACATATTCGTGTTCGCAGAGACATCTTATATTCCATTTTAGAAATCCGGCATTGACATTGCAATGACATGATTGGCAATGACAAATCCTTTTACCGCACTGACCCTAACAGTGCACGTCAAAAGACGCGGAAGTGACGAAATCCCACATTCAAGACTATTGAAACTACGGGTTGCGCAGACCATTTAGGAGGAGAGGTCCATGTGTGCTTGTCATGGGCAACACCCGCGGCAATTCTTGTGTCTGAGATTTTGAAGAAGTCAACTCCAGCATTCTTAGGCTTTCCCTGGAACTTTGATGTTTTGAAATTTGTCTTCTCTCTGCTTTACTGGTCCGCATATTTCTACTTCATTTGGTTGTAATCCCAATCTATTAAACAAAGCGCCATAAGGGGGCTAGAGTGGCTAGAGATTTGCGGCGGCACTCATAGACGCCGCAATCTTGAGGCGCAGACTGTGGGGCGAAATGGCAGACTTTTAGGGACTCAGACACATTCGTTTCGGGACTCGCAATTACGTGACTGCTGGCACTCCTGCATGCACGAGGCAGTGATTTTATCACCTTCGCTGGCGGTCTCGCAGCATAGGAGGGAATGTTTACAGGCTTCCAGGCTGCACAACGCGCAGCAGGAAAACCACACTTCACTGTAGGCACTTCCAAAGAAAAATGGGCGGGTTTTATGAGAGTTGCAGCGTCTAGGAAGTTAAGGAGAGGCTGGACCTACGCGGTCGTCCCAGCTGGTGGATGCTATTGCCGCATCCCGTGCTGAATTCTCGCAGCGATTCCTTCCCAAGTCACGACATCTTCGTTTTGAGAAAGTGGTGCACTAACACAGAGTAAAAGCCTCAATATATCAAGGCATGACAATGTGTAAGCAATCAACAATATACGGATACGGGTCCACCGATGGGGAAGGGGCCCGCCGTGGCCCAGTGGTGTGGGGAACGCCAGAATGCGGGTCCACCGATGGAGAAAGGGCCCGCCGTGACCCAGTGGTGTGGGGAACGCCAGCATACGGGTCCACCGATGGAGAAAGGGCTTGCCCAACCCAATGGTGTGGGGTCATCAGGATGCGGGTCCACGATTAAGGATCCGCAGTTGCTCAACAGTGTGGAGAACACCAGGATACGGCTCCGCAGATAAAGAAAGGGTCCCATGGTCCCAGTGTGAAGAACGTCAGGATACGGGTTCACTTTGGTTCGATTGTGTTGAGAATGGCGGCATGCGAGCACGCCCCTGGAGAACGGATCCGGCTTGCCCTAACTTTGAGGAAGGCGCCAGAATGCGGGCGCTCAGATGGAGGAAGGGCCCACCGTGATCCAATGGTTTGGATAACACCGGGAAACGGGTCCGCCAATATAGGATTGGTCCCTGTGACTCAGTGAAGTGGAGAATACCAGGATACGGTTTAGTGTGGGAAACACTCGGATACGATTTCGCTTTGGTCCAATAGTGTGGGGAACGGCAGGATGCAGTTCCTCCTATGGAGAACGCGTCTGCGTTCGCCCGGTAGTGAGGAATACGCACGAATACGCCATACGATGAAGAACGAACTTCTCATACTCATACTCAACTCATGAGAAGCACTTCATGTTTGGGCCCATTTAAAGATTGGTTCTACTTTTTTGTCAACTTTGTAGAGATTTGGCAAGTGCGAAGCTTTTGCACATGTCCCAAGTGGCTGCCCCACCCTACTTTCTAGCGTTCGGAAGGGGCGCTAGACTATATATACTCAGACACTGGGCCGGAAATTCCGTAGCAGAAAACCGGAATTTCCGCAGGTAACCAGTCGGTTTTTCTGCTGTTCTGCTGCGGAATTTCCGATATCCACCTGCGGAAATTCCGGAATTCTACTGCGGAAATTCCGAACAGAGTATTTTGCCGAGGAATTTCCGAAACGATGGTCGGATCACACACACACACGCACACACACACACACGCGCGCACACACACACACATTCATAATTCATTTTAATATACAGATAACACGTCCACCTCTCGAGATCAAAATCTGCAACGAGTCACAAGAAAAACAAAAACAAGAGTGAATAACAATAAATGCTACTGAAGAGCACTCATCCAAGCTGAAATCAGTTGAGGAGCGACCAATTTAAACGGTCACAATCCAGGTACTACGCGCACAAGCCGCTGAGTTCGAAATCCGATTAGTGGACATTGTAGCCTGCACATAAAAACTGTGGGATATGAGAAATCTGAATTTGCCAAGAAATGTGACAGATGAACAGCAAAAACAACGATTTGGGAAGGTACTAATGAAGAGCCGGAGCAAACACGACTGATGAAGAGCCGGAGCAACGCCAACAAGTCAGTGTGTCACGTCGTTAGATGACCTGCCCTGCTGCGGAATTTCCGGAGCTCAGGGCAGCTCTTTTCTTCTGCGGTTTTACTGCGTTTCTGCTGCGGAAATTCCGGAGCGCTTTTTTTCTCTGCGTCTCTCTCACTGCGGATCCCTTTCTGCTGCTGTTTTTCCGAAAGCCGTTTTATTCTGCTGCGGAATTTCCGGAAAGCCCATGTTCCATGTAGAATTTCCGGCAGTTTGTCTGAGTAAAACATGGAACCGCTCACGACACTTTTTTTTTCAAAAAACTGGATGGCGCGCATGGGCGCCAAATTCAAACGATAGGAACGCATCTGTTAGCAAGGTGGTGAAAAGAAGGGCTCGTGAACATGAGACACCATGCGAATAGGGCGGAAGGCCTAGGACACTAGTCATCGGATAGTATTGATCCGGATATCGACTTATCGACGGATTTTATCGATTTTTCTCAGTTTAGCTCTAATCCTGATCGGAATGGGCATATTGGGGTAATCCACCACGCTGATCACGAATCTGATGGCCACTTTGCACGGCGTGGCTATTGATTTATTGATTTTATTGATTTTCCGCAAGTTGTGCTGCAGGCGTGGCGGAACCGTACCCATAGGGGTTTTTCACCACGCTGATCACGAATCTGATGGCCACTTTGCACAGCGGGGTTATTTATTTATTGACTTTATTGATTTTTCGCAAGCTGTTTGCGGAAGTGGCGGAACCATACCCACATTGGTTTCTCATCGCGGTGATGACGACTTCGAGTAGAAACCCTTCCAGCAATGTTCCACATTTCTGCCATCCTCCTCTCAATTAAGCTTTTGTTTCTTTAGCACCTATTGCTGAGGGATCGCAGCTATTGAGGGGAGGATGGCAGCAACTGGCAACAGCTGCTGCTCGGGTTTCTACTCATACCATTGCGCCGTTCGGGCCGCGTTCGTGCTGCACAATTATCAGAGTTTGTGTACGACTTTTATCGATTGATTTTATCGGTTTTTCATGGGTTTCGTTGCGGCGTGGTGGAGCTAAGTTCATTAGGGTTGTCTGACATGCTGAACATGAGTAGAGGTTTGAACACAATAAACCTTTGGAAAGACATTGACAAAATCAGTGAATCAATACTTGCGCGCGAAATGTTCTTTAGATACACCTATTGCATGGGCCTTGAAAACATCCCATGTATGGAAATTATTGTGGCGTGAACGAGAACAATTTTCACATCTAATATTTCGTGTTTCAAACCTTCACTTCAACCAGTATGACAAGCCATTTTCAAAATTAAGCAGCTAGTCATGGTAGCTCTACATCAACGGAGAAGCTCCATCATCGATCTTCATCGTGCTGGGTACGCCACAAAAGATATAGTTAGAATTCCCTCTGTGCCGCTCCGAACAGTGCAATGAGCAGTTCAGTTCTTCAAGTCTACTGGAGATGTATCAGACCGTCATCGCGTGGGTCGCCTTCGCTCAGCTGTCACTAGCTAAAATGCAGATATCATCAGCGAAAGAATCGCATGTTCGCCGAATAGATCGATGAGAAGGATCCCCGTTGATTGGAGAATTTGTGAAGCAGCTGTCAGAAGAATTGCCCACAAGAAACTCGGCCTCCGAAGCTATTGCCTACAAAAGTGCCAAGCCCTCTCCAATGCTGATAGGCTCACACGATTGCGCAGATGCAAAGAACTTCCTTCCAAGCGCGCCGCGAATGACTCACCTTCAGCTGGTGCTCTGTAACGAGAAGTCATTCGGTGTGGAGAAGACATTCAACCGTCAGGACAAAAAAGTAATCGCAAGGAATCTCCAAGGAGCAAATACCAGTGCATGGCTTGTTGCTAAGAAGGCCCACGGTGGCAGTTTGATGGTCTGCGCTTTCATTACCAGTGACGGCAAGTCACCTCTGATTTTTGTGGGTATTGGGGTGAAGATAAATCAGCAAAAACATCTAGATGACGTTTTACGGAAGCATTCGGTTGCTTGGTTAAATTCCATCTTCGGGGATAAGCCATATGGTTTTCAGCAGGATGCGGCGCCAGCACTCAAAGCGAAGCTGGTTCAGGAGTGGGGCCGGGCGAACTTGAAGGACTTCCTTAGACACAAGATTGGTCCCCGTACACCCGAATATCAATTACTCTGTATGGGGCGCCTCAGACCTACTCTAATCCTCACAGAAGTATCCGTTCGCTAAAGGCCTCCCTGATCGAAGCGTGGGAAGAAATCGACGTGGACTATCTGTGGCGCATCGCCGCCGCATTTTCCAGGCGTCTTCGAGAGTGTTTCCGAAGCAGAGAAGCACATAGCGAATATGAGTGATCATTTTGTATTTGTTAAGGTTTTTCCTACCATTTTTATATGAAGTCATTCAATTTATTCGTATATGGAAACTGCAGCAAACTCATATTTTTGTGTCAGTAGTTCTGATCCACTCAGTGAAGAGATTAAAGGCATTTCAATAAGATGAACTGTAGCATTCGTTTGCCATCACTCTCTTCTCCTATGGTGAAGCTTGCTTTCGTTTCCACTTCGTTCCATTCTAATCCCGGGCAACTCACAAGAGGAGGGTGTCTGTGGCACTTCAAAATGGAATGTGCCTTATAGTGTGTAGTTGACCATTTTGATCTCGATTACGTTCTCCATTTGTGCTCAATACCACTGCAAAAAAGTTTTAAGTTTGTCTGTGCGGTACATTCAAACGTGCTGTTTCCGCATCCACCTCCCGTAACCATACGAAATGGGCGTTGCAAATGGAAACAGAATTCGCGATCAGCAGCTCAAATACACCACTATGCAAAATTCCAGCAAAAAAAGCAAAAATTACGGCTAGATAACTACACCATGATCTCTGCTACTACTACCATTCACGGGAACGATCATTGGGTATAGGGTAGCTTAGACATCTCACAGAATCCATACAACTTTGCGCGGAGGCGCGCTGATCACGATTATCAGCATCATTTTGCATGCCACTACCATTTCAATATTGAAATTTAATAATTTTATACGGTTTTTCACAGTAATTGCTGTTAATTCTACCGCGAACCCATAAAGATGGAGTGAGGTCACAAAATGGATATCATTTTCGTGATCAGCACTTCAAATAACCCTATTATGGAAAATTTCAACAAAAAAAGAATTTCTTGAAAATTTGGGCTCTCGTGAGCACGGTTCAGCAGCTCCACTGTTTACAAAGTCGAGCTAGTGAAGATCATTCCAAATGCTTCCAAGATTTCAGAATATCTAATTATATGTAGAAACACTTATAAAACTGCATGGAATAGATTTTCAGAGGAAAGCAGTGACTAGGAGAAAAATGCAAAAATTTGAGTACTGAGGGAATGGAACCTTAGGTGGTATCCATTAGAATCAAGACACTAATCACTACGCTACACCTTACCTTGATCTACCCAACGTCCCTCAATGTATGTATACTTCCTTATCACGTGCGTTTGGAAAAACGACCATAACTCTTCATGGAGACGAAGGTAGAGCGATATCAAAATAATTTTGAAATCAGTGCTTGGAAGTGCACAAAGCAGAGTACACCCCGTAACGGTAGGCCTTCGATGAAGTATCGTTCCCTTGTAAATGGTAGTAGCAATAAATGATCAAGGCGCAATTCTGCACCAGTAGAGATGTATTTTTCGTTGAAATTTTGCATGCAGTAATATTCGAACTGTTAAACACGAATTCTGCACCCATTTTTCATGTCAATGCCTCCTAACTGGAGTAATGGTAGGTTAATGCAGAAACTGCACATATACTGCACAGAGAGGGTCATAACTTCTTCCGCAATTTCACTGAGTGCGACGCGTAAGGAGGCACATCTCATTTTGAACTGCCACAGACATCCGGTATCCTTCCCTCGTCAGTCACCATTTGCAAATGGGCTGAACCGGTGGCGATGAAAACCGCCTTTTTCGTAGAATTTGCCAGTGCGATCAATGCTTACGTTTTCAAAAAAGGCTACTCAGAACCTGTGGAGCAAGTTGCAAAAGCGGATTTCTCAAAAACAACTCGCAAACAAACTCAAATGAATTAGTTTGCAAGCTTTTGCTGAAAAAAAAAAACTTGCAAACTTGTACGACGTCATTACGAGCGTGGAAAAAAAATAGTTGCTGACTAGCTTTTCATTTCGCAACTATTTTACTAGAAAGTCAGTGCAACTATTCCACCAATTTTCTCCAAAAACAACTACTTCATTAGCTGATATTCTCCAGCTATCACGCAGAAATGAAAGAATCCTTCGCATGTGGTAAGGTATTTTAACGGTCTCATATACTGAAGAGCGTCAGTTACATTACTTTTAATCACAGCATATGTAAGTTTCAAATCTTTCTCTCAAATTTCTAAAACTCCTCAGAAAAGGTGTTCAAATGAATCGAGCCGCTCAAACAATGGCTAGTGAAGCTAGATATAGTAATACCTTCTCATGAAACCTGGAAACCGCGTTTTGTATGAGATTGGGAGATGCAAATCCCACGATTAAGGCACGCGTGCACGTGCAATCTCTTAATCAATAGTTCTATACCAGCAATGGTCAAATCCACGCAATACCCATGCATACCCATGCAAAACCCATGCGATGCCCGTGCAAAACCCATGCACATCCATGGGTGTGAATGGGTTTTGCATGGATTGACAATTGCTGGTATAGATCTGTTGATTAAAAAAACCGTGTTTCGCATGAGCACGCATGTCTCAATCGTGGGATTTGCATTTTCAGTCTCATGCAAAACACAGTTTCTAAGTTCGCTGAACTAGAACTCATGAGAAGATAGCGATAGGAGAGTTAAGTTCTCAGATTTTACTTACTCCTATCTATTCAGAGGTTTCAATTTGCCAACAGTATTTTTCTGTTTCAAGGGAGCTTTGCGATTACAAATAAGCACAAATCGGTTAAAGATGACAATTTGTGTGCTACCAAAAAGCTTGATTCATCTTCTGAGTGTTCATTTCGGTGCATTGAGGGAAAGTGTTCTAATGAAAAACTATTCAAATCAATAGACTCTACATTAAATTAAGACTCCTCTGATAAGTGTGCAGCACGAACGTAGCCCGAACAGACTAAAGCGTCGAGTAAAGACCTTAGCAGCATCTCCTCCCAACTGCTGACATCCTCCTCTCGATTGTTACTAAGAGGAGGAGTGAATCTTGAGCAGCAATTGAGGGTAGGATGGTAGGAACTGAAAGCAGATGCTGCTAAGGTCTTTACTCGACGCATCACACTGATTTGCGCGGCGTTCGTGCTGCGCAGTTATTGAAGTCCCTGTTCGGGCATCTTCTGTAGAAATTCCTCTTCGAGATTGAGGCCTGTCTAGACAATTTCAGACACTGAATGAGTGATGTACGACTGTGGAACGTGAAGAACTGATGTAATTGGTAGCCGAAGACCGTCCAATCACAGTAAACTATGAAAATCAGAGAAATGCATTGGATTCTATCGCTCTGACACGAGTTATTCTTAGATTCGTGATTGGGTCGCGCCACACAGTTTGCAGACGTTTATGAATGCCACCAATGAAAGTGTTGTATTTTGAATGAGTGTAATTCACAACACGTTCCTGTTCTAACGTGTTTATTCCGGAGAACAACTATTTTAGTAGATTTTCATTTTCAACTCTTTAGCAAGGAAGTGGTCAGAACAAACAATTTACTAGCTTTTCATTTTACAACTATTTGGCGAGGAAGAGGTCAAGACAACTATTTCGCTAGCTTTTCATTTGCAACTATTTATCCAGGAAGTGACGAAAAATAGTATTTTACCAGTTTTTGGAATGCTAGTTTCTGATGCGATCTGAAACTAGTTTCTCAAAAGCTGGATAAATGGTTGTTGCAGAGGTTCTGAGGTTAGAGCGGTTCTGAGTAAATCAAGGCATTTGGCAAAATCTGTGAGAGCAAGGCTTGTGGATGCTGTTTTTGATAATTTGAAAACGAAAATGGGGTGAGGCACTAACTACCTTCGAAGGCAAGGTCCAGTCACAATCTTGTCTCTCCATGTTTCCGGTTTTCTGTGATCCAGACCGTGTGCAGCACGCAGTTAATGTTTAAGAGCTCGGCGTACGCTCTGCTGCAGGATATGGCACACAGCTTCACAAACACCCTGAAACTGTCGTCAACTCCATCAAGCGGACGGTTCCCAGCATGTGATGCGCATCGGTGTATGTAGCGTTATTTGAAAGCACGGACTCCGCAAACGCGCAAATACCGCTCTGAAATTTGTCAGTGGAGACGGTGGGTCAGAAAGTTTTCTATTGTTTTCGTCAACGACGCCGCCGCGGGTGACGAATTCAATGGAAGTCCAGGAAACGGAGTTTTGCCTGAAAGGTACAGTGAAGGTACGGAAATGTTAAGTAGATAAAGTGTCCCGTCTCTATTTTCGCTCAATAAAAATGCACACGATTATTGTTTTTTGCATTAATTGAAATATTCGACTATTGGAACACTCGAGTAATTCGAAAAACTGAAGCATTCGGTTATTCGAGCAGTCGAATAACTCGGAAATTGTCAAAGTTCGATCACTCCAGTGTTTGAATACTCGGAAAAAAATTCGAATATCAACGGATAATTTGTGAGTACCTGTATCGTCTAAAATAGTAGCATTACTAAGGACAAGCGGAAAGAAGTTAGCAAAATGCTTAAAATTACTGACGGGCATATTGTTGAAATTCAGTGTATTGTGCGCCAAAGAAGCTGTAAATGTAATGACTGGGGAATAAATCTGGTTTTATGAATAACATGCCATCGATTTCCATTCGTGATATCTTTATAGTGGCTCAGTGTCATGCGCTTTGTTGAATAGAAAGAAGACGGCTCACGAAGAACAGGTTCTTCCTTTATTAGGTTGAGGAATTATAAATGTCCGCTGCACTCGTTTTCCTTTCTTCCTCTATTTTCCCCAATTTCACCATTTGTGGAGGGGCATGTGTATTCTTGTGAAAGAACACTTCATGGAGCTGTAGAAGATATGTGATTTGTTTTGTATCCACCGATGTTTTACTTTTGAAAAATTATTTTTAATTGATGGCCCACCCACTCAAGGCGGACATTGTAGATACGCGAGCCGCCATCGGCCCAATCCTCCTCTGCCGTGTAAAGAGTCGCTATTCCATCGAAACCGTTATAGTTCAGATAATAGAAGAGTGTATCCTGATCACGCAGACAAAAAACCACACCTGCCCAGCAATGTACAACAGTCTGTTCCAACACGTAAATCTGATGGTCACGAATGGATGGTGACACTGCGTTTGCGGTAAAATGTGAAAGGAACGTTCCATTCAGGAATGATGAATCCTGGTCAGAAGTTTACTCCTGATCTCTCTGCGCAATATCAGGGCCGCTTAGACTAAGACCTCCATCGTCATGGTATCAAAACTCATCCACGACACGGTCCGAACCACACATCGCGAAAATGACCTAGAAGAGAACCAAAAAATAAGGGTGGAGAGCCCTTCCTCACCCGCCTCCTAGTCCAGGATCGGCACTATCAGATTAATACTTGTTTCTGCCGATGCAGCATTCATTGAACGAGAAGAACTTTAAAAAATGCGGTGGAGCTAAAATTTGGGTGCGTCGCTACGGCGTCTCAAATCTCTACGATTTTGTCACAGAGAGCACTCGCTCATTTTCTGCAGGAAGTAGAAGGGTCATGCAATAACTTGGGAAATACCCCCTGGATGGAGTTCTTGTAATATTTTCGTGGTAGTGTTTCTAATTTGAAGGTCAAACGGACATTTATAATTCCTCAACCTAATATTTAGTTTCTCATTCTCATTTTCTGATTCTTTATTACTCCAGATCCATGTTTAACGTTTTTCCTTCTCTTGGCTACGTATCGCAAGCACCGAATCGGTACCAACTGCAGTCGCGTCAGCAGAATGTGGAAGTTTCCGCGGGATTTTTGTGTAACTTCTTTCAGGAAATTTTCCTGACATTCTGCATCATTCCGCTTCTAATTGTGCCTCGGTAAGCCCTCACTTTTGCATCAAATATTTCGAAAACAAGTTAACTGCTTTAATTGCCCACTAATTGAGATCAACCACAGAAAAAATCGCAATTTTTTCCTTTCTATACTGGTAGTCTACACTCTCGAGGTTATGGCGCACAATCTGATGCGAAAATTGTTCAGTGGGCTGGCTTGCAGTTTCGCAATTCTGAAAAATAGCCTTAGGGCTGCATTCGAGATAGAGTAGAGCAAAATCGACGTAGACTTCTCGCGGCCAACTGAAGTCTTATTTGAGGGGCGACTGAGGGTCTGTGCTAAGCCGGAAGCGCACGAGTTCGAACAGCACATCACATTATGATGGCTAATGCTTGGCTGAAACAGATAGTAGATATGTCATCTGGATATGTTACGTTTTCAGAGCAGGAGTTTAGAAAATTGAGCGATCCATACGTAACAGCCACCCTGTATATACCACATCCGATGATGACGTTGAAGATTAAGAACTTTCCAGTGAAGGGTTTGAGAAGATCCTGCTTGCGTTTGTTCCCTTTCGGTGCTCTTATTATAGTCTTCTGTTCAACTTCTTGATTTGATATGTCTGGATCTATGCCATTTTCCTTGTTGAATTGATTCATACAGATTACTTTTTATACTAATAATATATACTAATACTTTTTTAATACTTTTTAATACTTTTTTCGGACTGATTTACAAATTACTTTTTCGCTAGTCTTTTACGATGATAAACTAGAAGGTGGCTGCAGTCTGTTTTCGACAACGCTAGAGTTTTGACTCCATTCTAGCCCGTTCGTTCAAACAATTTATTCAAATGATTAAACGAACATTCGGTAAAACCTTCGAATACATTTATAAATTCGAATGTTTGATTATTCTGTTTTTTGAATATATTCGGAATTCGAATATAAATTCGAAAGAGCCAACTTTTGAATATGTTCGACTATTCGATGATTCAGATTTCTTCCAACAATTAGTAAGTATACTTTACATTCAAATGCACAAGGAGTCTTTTACTGTAATTCTTAAATGACTTCTTATTTGAGCATGCTTGAAGATTTAATATCTTGTTAACTATGATACAGTAAACAGGAAGGTAAACATTCAAGCGCGATTCGTTAAATACGCAGCAAAACACATCACCTGATTCACACAGGAGCGTCAAAATATGATTGAGCAAACAAGAGGACTATGTATCAAATTATCCAGAATAGGAGGTCAAAGACAGATCAGATGCCTGAAGGAAGCATGCGGTACAAAGCAACGAAGTTTTAGTACAGATGAATGAATGAAGAACGTTAGGATAAATTGATACATAGAACTCAACAAAATGGTGAAACAATATAATCGACACCGAGAACAAGGTGAGATCAGGTACAATTCTAACATTTAATATTTATCAAACGCTACGAGATTTATATACCTGCAAGGATCTCATGCATAAATAAATGTATTTAAACGAGGAAAAATTCAGAGAATATAGAAAACAGAAAAATTTGACATAGATGCGACTATCTTGGTCAACAAAACTGTTGGTTGAAAGATTGGCAGTGAAAAGATAAGCGCTACGTTTGGGCAACCCTGCCAAGACTATAGCGCGTAATTCGAAGGGCAAAATTAGTCCAAATATTATCCTGGAATTAAGAGTCTGATGGGTATTGAATGAAAAAGAGAGTTGTTGTATGTGAAGGTGGGAAGTTTCAAGGTGGTCGGTTTTTCTCTGTCTAAAAACACCGCAGCATCTCAGAATCATTTTATATGGAGGGAAACTACAGGAGCTCCAGATCACAATGTTACGCGTTATTCCGTCTAAATCTACCGATAAACCAGTATTCGATCCCTTACTTCAAGGAGATCGTGGGCGGAGTCTACCGAGGTCTTCTCTCCTTGACCTCTTTGTGCTGGTCACACATAGAGGAAAACTCCTATTTTAATGGGGAGCAGATGATAGGAATCTCTCACGAGTATGGAGTTCCCTGGAAAAGCGTGTCCAGAAGTCACTGTTCAGAAACCTCGCCCTCTCGCCTTACCCCTGCCCATCACCCCGCCCACAAGCTCCCCAAGAATTGTGTGTCAAATACGGGTTTTTGACAGATTCACACAGAATTACACAGACCATTGTAATCAGCAGCTCCTAGATATTCTCCTCATGTGAAAATCTCAGGAACAATTTCGAGGTGGCACATCGCTCTTAATTTGAATGTTACTACGGCCCGTCTTTACAGGGATGAAGGCTGAATACTCAGGTAAAACAGTTGCAGCTTCCGGCGTGTAAAACAACGTAATAATCAAGCACTGAAGTTCAGTGTTGTTGACCCTCTGAACACCACCTCCTTTCGCAGCTACTTTTCTTTTTCTCCTCAAATTTCTCCCAAGTTCCCGTCCGTGAGAAAAAAAAAACAATGAAACATAAACGAAGAACTCGATGTAGTCCCGAAATCAGAGCGAAATTCACTAATCTTATTCAATTCCTTAGTTACCTATGATTGCCTTACATGATACCCCCGTCACTGTTTATACAATATATTAACGAATATAGCTTGAATAATCCTTTAAAAATAAAATTGCTCAAAAGATCGCTATCACTAACATACAGCATATTTCACTCCTACAAAACCAAGGTGATTCAATGGGGCTAACGTTATAATCCATGACTACTAATAGAATAGTGAAAACAAAGAGGAATGTTTACTTCTTGGGATCAAGAATTTTACATTTCGGGAACAATTTGTGAACGAGCCGTGAATTGCTTTTGGCTAAGACAGCCGTGGGCAAAATCAATCTGAAGCGCACTCAAATGTTCCAAAAATGGAGGAAAATTTAGCAGAAAGTTAGAGGCACTTTGCAGCTGGATTCCTGGTAGGAGGGACTTCACAGACAGAAACTGTGAATAATCGCTCGCTTTGAACTTGAGGAAATTGCCCTACTCTGGCATTATGTAGACGAATCGCAGCGAGATGGGCAGCAGGAAACAGTCCCGGAAACCATTGGAATGTTCACCCCGAACGTGGATCGCTCGAATGATACATGTAGAATCACTGAGATGCTGTTGAATCACTAGCTGTTGAAACCTTCCAGCAAATACTTCAGGCAGAAGCTGAAGAATTTTCGAAAAAGTCCTTCGGCTTTTTCATTGAATCGATCTTGCAGCACTTCCTTTACCATGTGCAGAAATGGCTCTTCCATGGCTTGGAAACATTTGTGCTCAATTTGAGACGCCTGAAAGCATTTTCGATTGGATTGTGAAGAAATATCACAAACTTCCTCCTCGTTTTCATTCACCACATACATCGAACCTAATTGAATAATTATTCGGCCATTCAATCGTTTGAGTGCAAATCAGTTGAAAATTGGAAAACCATTATAGGCTCACATCGAATAATGCTGATTATTTGATCCAAAGAGACTGCTTGGTTCACCAATGATCTAAATATACCCACTTCTCGTTTCAACTTGCCTTAACCTTAACCACTCAACCTAAACATTTATAAGCTCTTCAATTCAATCAGAGGTATTGCTGCCATTTTTTGCAGTTTTGAATGGTCTTCTTATAAATGTTACTCAACAAAAGCTGAACATATGAAGTCATTATGTATTCTGGTAGTGCCTATGGACCTCAAAATCTAGATATCGACCACTTGAAAGTTTGAACGAGAAGAGCAGTTCGTGTGTCATTGACTAACTAACGCATTACTTAAACCCATCAGAGAAATGGTGGTATGACCTAAACTTGGATACCTAACAGATCCTCTTAAATCAGACAATACTAAAGATAAATACTGTTTTGCAGCCGCTCCTCAACTGAGAACTATCCACCTAGAGTGTGTCTTACTCATGGAAGACATCTTCAAAGAGTATCATAAACGCACCGTTCCACATCAAGATTATTTTTCATTTCCAAATGAAAAATCATCAGTAGCTGCTGATGAAAGTGATATACGTGATTCCCCGCTAAACTGCAGAGATAACCGCTTTGGAGCTTCAGTTACTGGGGTGTTGTTGGCGGATCCGGGGGCGGGGGTAAGCAGAGAGAATGAGGTTCCCGCACTCCCTGGAGCACACCTCGTCAAAACCAACTCATACTCATCGTTGGAGCGGAGATGTCGCACTTCCCTCCTGGACTGGGCCACAATATCCTTGAAGTTGTACTAGAAAATGGCTCTGTTTTGGTTCGCAGAATCACATAAACCGTTGTGATCAGCAGCTCCTGCAGCTTCTTTTCATGAAGAAATCTCAAAAAAGATTCCCAGATGGGGCAGCACTCTTAACAAATCTATCAAATCGGTGCCACCACATCCTGGAGACTCAAGTCCAGCAAATAGGTATTGCTAGCTCACTGAATTCAAAGGGTAGGAGTAAACATGTGTATGCTTGAGCACGCACGGAAACTGATCTTGTTGTTCAATATAAACAAAAGTTGGAGGAATCGCTGTTTATATTTCTCATTTACATTCTCTTCTTTCGAAGACCTTTCAGCACTATTTTCCACACTGTAATCATAACGAATAATGATAGCACGAGGCAAATCTTCCTACCTTAGCCTTGTGCATCTTTCCAACAGCGGTCAACTTATCACAAGCAGGTTGCACATCACCGGGTTTCTCCTCGACTGCGCTAATTACGTCGTCGAAAACCTGAAATAACAATAGCACATTTTTGAATGCCAAAATCTGTATCTTTGAAAATACGATTAACAACAGAGTGAAGAACAGAAAAAGAGAGAAAACGGACATATTAAATATTATTATACATATTGTCACTTATTATTATAAATTATCAGAAAGAAGGGAAAAAACATACTATACAAAAAATAAAAGGTCCTATGCTGGCAAAATTGGCTTATTAATGCAAACTTCTAGGTGCTTCAAGTAGTGTAACGGGTTTCATCCATTCCTCAGAGGAGACACCACTGTGAAAGAGGAGAAAATCGTAATTTTGGCACATAACTGTTGGTAGCCTCAACAAACTGGACGAATAAGGTCACCAGTAGCCTTATTCGTAGCGAAATTTCAGGAAGAAACAAATGGGGGAAACTAATTTTGCAGCAATACTTTTCGAACCGACGATTTAGTATAAGGATAAAGTGCTTAGTCTTAATCAATCTCTTCCGTGGGAATAAGCTTGCATTCAACATCACTTCAGAATGGTAGACGCATAGAATGTGTATGTACCCTAGATAGGGAAGTGTGGAGGTCACCTAGTGTACTTTTCAGCGATTCATCCTTCCGGATTCTTCTGGTACTATTGGGTTGGTTAATAAGTCTGTGCGGTTTTTTTTTTCAACTTGTTTTTTCAAAGTTATTTGAAGTTTGGCTGACTCGGATTCGTAGCTCTTGGTTTGCTTTTTGCAACCACCGCAAACTCGTCCCTCAACTCTCGCTTTACCTTTCTTTCTACCGCATGGAACGTGACGCCCAAAGTCCACAAAATTGGACCCCTTCGCCACCAACTACTGTTCGACCTCAATCGCGGATGAAATGTGGCTTAATTGGCTAGCTCTATCAGTGACGTCTACAGAGGAGCCTTTGCTGCCAAAAGGACAGCACAGAAGACGCATACCCGCTTCAGACTGGGCAATTTTGACCTCGAAGTGCTTCTCGTTCTGGATGCCCGGTTTGCGGGACATAAAGGCAACTATCTGATAAGGTTGTTTCAGATGTAAGGAATAATCACCACTGACGCCAACTCTCAACGATGTGTAAGTTTAGCTAACGCATTCCGTGCAAAATAAATTATTTATTTTTACTATTTATTCATTCATTTATTTGTTTACTATATCGACCATAAATCAGTCCATGAGAAAAATTCGTTTGCGACGCAGAAGGCGTATAAAGAAAAAAACTAAACATTGCAGACAAATGAATATGAATATGGGAATGGGCCGAATAGAGGAGTTTATGACAGTCAGACATTCAAGACTAACTAAAAAAACAAGTCTCTTACCAGCAACAATCCGTTATCCGCTACTTAGCCACCTGTCTAATAGCTAACGCTGATGCGCTCATGTATGGATAAACAAAAACACTATGTATGGTTTAGCATAACTTAGCTACTGCCAATCTTGCGAAAGTCAAGGAGCTAGAAGCATTGCGCCAGAATTGACTAATTCGCACTTCCGAAACCAGAAAATCGCTCATCCTACCTACGAGCTATCACTTGATCAAAATCCAGGTCAGTGCAAAGCACAAAATGACATACTAGTTCTGTGTGCCACATCTATCTCAGGAAACTTAAAAACCGTGTTTTGCATGAGATTGAAAGATGCAAGTTCCACTATTAAGACATGCAATCATTTAATCAATAGTTATACTATACTATAGTTATACTATACCACTAATGGTCAAATCCATGCAAAACCTATGCATACCCTGCAAAACCCATACATATCCATGCAAAACCCATGCGTCTCAAACCCGACACAAATTCGATACAGAACGCACGAAAAACCCATGCATACCCATGCAAAACCCATTCATACCCATGGGTGTGCATGGGTTTTGCATGGATTGACTATTGCCGGTATAGGACTATTGATAAAGAAAACCGTGTTTTGCATGAGCACGTATGTCTTAATCGTGGGTTTGCATCTTTCGATCTCATGCAAAACACGGTTTTCAAGTCCCCTGAGATGTAACAATAAGGTCTCCAAGAATCCTCCCGCCTCCACTCCCTTTGGCAAACAGAAAATACACAAAATCCTGCAATTTTACGCACATTCCCTACAAATTACTTGATGCGCAAAGGCGAAGAGAAGAAGGAATGGAACGAGCGAAGCAGGAGAAGCCTCTAATCACCAGTGAAGAATCAGCAGCGCGGAAAGTGCAGGCATCCTTTGAGCTTTTTGCTATATTATTAAAACATGTTGTTCACATAGCACTGCAGCAGGCTCTTCTTCACGAGAGCGATTTCGCTGCATAACTATGTAAACTTTGATAGCTAAGCTGTTAAAGTTGACATTATTGGATAATAAAGAAATTATGCACTGTGTGCGCTATGAATACTGTGTCAGAAGTTGCTGTTGTATTTCGAGAAAAAAAAAACAAGGAAGAGAGAAAAGAACAAGGAAGGAGAACAGGAGATTGTCTGCGGATTGTGTATCCTGCAAGTCTAACCTGCATCAGGATGTATGTACGAATGAGATCCCATTAGAAATTTTTCCAGAGATTCTGATTTGTAAGAGTTAAAGCGAATAATATGGGCCTGTATGCGCCATTGAGATTACAGAGTAAACGACGCGGTTGAGGTTTATGGTAACGATCGGTATGTTTAGGGTGCGATAACACGTCAACCCTGGGTAATCTGAATGACGCATGCAGCTCTCGAACAGGAGCTAGAGTATTGGTTTGTGTGAAGAAAGGTTATAAGAAATAAATAGTATCAAGATATGCGCAAAATCTATTCGGTACTTATTTTTCAGAAGCCTTTGAAAATACCTATGAGAAAACAGCGGAAACTTATGTTACAACCTAGTAATTGTGACACAGTATTTGTGACATGCACAATATTTCCGCTTGCCATAGGTTTTCTTTTAGGGTAAATACCACCACTTCTTTGGATGTGATTCATCCTGTATCAACTCTTTCACTATATTATTATATCTGTAATAATAAATATTGACCATGTTCCGCTAGCGAAACCTTTCTTCCACAAAATCAAATGTGTAGGAGGGCCTAATAAGCAGATTGTGCGCTGAAAGGGTAAGATGACCCCTCAAAAATGATTTTACCCTACCAAATGTAAGTTGGTTGACCTTTCAGAACATTTCCTATCAGTAATTCACTAAGATCAATATATGCTGCAATATTACAGTTCAGTGGATGGGCTTGTTTTGGGGTTCCTGTGCCTTCACCAGGTAGAGGTTGGGAGGGGGTGGCATTTCCAGCAAAAGTGGTGCAATTCTGGTGCAGTTGCACTTCCAGCGGACATCACACCAAGGGATTTAAACCATAGCAGTATTGGTTTTGAAGCAGACAACTCAGGCTGACCACGTCGACGGAAGCGTTAATATTACATAGTGAGTTTTATGATGACGTTTATAAGGACGCCCCCAACTTTCCCCGTTCCGGCTCTCCCACGGAATACGGAAATTTTTTTCCAGGCCATTGTGATCAGCACTTATTATAACAGTGGTGCTCTAAATTTGGGCTAATGATAGCAGCTCTGGTTGTTTGAAACCTTATTTTCCTTTTTTTTTTGGTTCGGCACACAGTCGTGTCACGTTTGTAGATGGAATGATAAGGAGGTAAGAACACAGCAAACCTTAACTCCTATGTTTTTAATTTTTCATGTCTTGTTATCTGTCCAAATAGGCGTTATATAGCCTTCGTGATGAACAAATATATGAAACAGATAAACTTATAAATAGACGGATGAGCAAGTAAAAATAGAAGCGATGTCCATGAGAACAAGTAGAAGACAGTACATGAGCAAGAGTGGAGGTTAAACTGCGGAATCCTCAAGGTTGAATCGACATAGGTGTCTTCTCACCGGCTCTAGCGGAGCTATTAATAATAGAACGAGTCACTAACATGTACTTTGAGAATTTTTAGCATGAGAAAGCTTTTCTATAATAAGTATCTTCTCTCATAACAAATTAATAATTTATCCCCCAAGTTAACAATTTATACCCCTCAATTATTTTTGCCCTTTTCTCTTAAACGAATAGAAAAAAACCATGTGATAGAGATAATGGTAATAAAGAGATCAGCATAAGCGTAAGTGCACTCACCTTGAGATAGGAAGCGGCAACTGCTTCGAAGCCGGGATCACTACATGTCATGTCGACAGTGGCTCCGTCGATGTTCTTCAGCTTCGGGTAGAGTTTAGCGTTTTCTGGATTCTGGTTGAGATACCTAAACTATGAATGAGTTACGCAGCACAACCTAATTTTCAATTTTTTTCCGCAAGAATACTCAAATTCCTGCAAGGATTCCAGTGGAAGTGATGGAAATTGAAGAAGGAGGCGAGAAAGGTTGCACAGTCGGTGATAGCCAATCTCGAGGGTAAGAAGGCAGGATCCGCGCGACTACAGCTGCTGACATTGTTATGATGAGCTGAACTTGCCAGAAAGGAAGGGAAAAGAGGAGAAGGGAGAGAAAGCTACATTTTTATGCTATATTTATGCAGCTGCACCATCTGACTATGAGCGAACGCTTGAACACGGATATTTTTCTAGCATTAGAGCTTCAATGGTGGTGAGTCGCAAGTCTCTGGTGAGGAAATGGCCGTAAAGGTAAAAGATATGCTGAGTAGAGCAACCTTGATGTCAAGAAAGCGGCAAAAATAACAACATCTGACAAAAATCCGTGAAGGCAAAAGAGGCAGAGCAATACATGCACCATATAAGGGTAAGACGGTGATAAATGCAGCGCAGTGAAGTAGTAGTGAAAGAACCAGTAAAATATCTGTGTGCCTATTAAAATAGCCTAAAAGGTGGAAGAGGGAGGTAAGTATTATATATATATATATATGTATATATATATATATATATATATGTAACTGTAAGGGTAAAAGAAGCAGACCACGTGCGGCCACGCAGACATAATGGGAGAAAAAGTGGTAAGCTACACATTCAAAGAAGTAGTCGCGAAGTTGAAAAGCAGCAAAATATACGTCTGTATCCTAAAATACCCTCACAAGCCGAATGGGAGTCTATGTAGCCGTAAAGGGCAGAGGTGGAACAGATCAACCCAAAGGGGTAAAAAAGGCGCTGGAAAGTATGTGCCGTGAAATGGTCGTAAGGTCGAAAAGACGTGAAAGTATGTTCATGTATGCATGTGCAAAATAGGGGAATCAACAATGACATAGCAGATTCATGTTCAGTTTCTTAAAAGAAAAATATATTTGGTTAACGCACCGGCTGAAAAATAACTGGGCGGAGTCCTGCCTTTTCCGGTCAATTGCTTTCCAATAGTTTTTCAGCGTGAAAAAATCCCTGAAATGTAAGATTCCTGGATGCGTTTCTTCAAATCTATAAATTCCATTCTGTTTTTTTTCTGGATTGCGTTCACAAAATGGATGTCTAAGTGGTCCACGAACCTATACGTATCCATTCCTACTCGTTTATCAAGCTGCTTGACTGGCTCTGGCTCGGGCAGCGGCACTCCTTTGTCTTTGCCTTTTTTCAGCTTTTTGAAGACCGCCATTTCTCTGGAATAGATAACAGAGTTTTTCACATTATAAATATCTTCCCAGTGAGATGGGAGTTACAAATTAGTGAGATCAAGACCCATGTGGAGCGAAGTCCATATATTTCCATGTTTTTCTTATTCCAAAGCTGGAGCTTAAGAAGTTTATGTAAACGAATGGCGATGGGGAAGCCGCTGTGGGCAGGATTTACTTCAGGGCAATGTGCATTTTCACCAATCGCACGTAGGCCGCTGTTTAATTGAAGTGTCCTAGGAAAAGGTGAGGATTCCTATGGCATGGTTACATTTTTGGTTTTGCTGGCTAAATTCAACGGGGTTCGGAGGCCATCTTCTTGAACACAAGCTCTTTCACGGTCAGGATGTATTAGATTTCTTTAAAATCCCTTACATACACACTAAAACCCGTCATACCTGTCCTGACATACAGAATTACTACTTTTTCGAAATTTAGGACCTAAACCACGCCCCTGTCTCACAGTCCCACCCAATTTTATTTATTTATTTATTTATTTATTGTCCACACTCGAGGTGCGCCAAAAATAACAGATAGAACTCCAGGGTTAGTAACAGTAACATATTCAAAGTCATGGTAATGAGTCCAACTAACAAGATAATCTAGGTGCGGCTTGATGATGTGCCTCTACCCATTTAAATGGATCATACAAATGTAGAACAAAGCAATTCTATGCGATGGCTATCGGGATAACTGGTTTTAGCTAGAGACGAGTAAAACTTTGTTTTTTTTTGTGCTCTAAAGAAAGGAGATCATTCTAAATCACAACTAATATTTAATATTCTCATATCCTCACCGAGAGTGCCCAAACATCTGATGCACAGCGAGCGAGCGGATTACTGTAGTACAACACTTTTTGTAGAGTGAGACTCAAACTCCGCCTCCTCCCATAAATTAGCCTACTGTGACTGAATGTAAGAGTGTCGAAGGCTCTACACTCTATACAAACATATAAGAGCAATTTAGGCTCGATGCGTGCATTATTCGCGCGTCAGACGGACGCATCTGTGTATGGGATCTTCCATCACGACGGCAGAGTCAATGCATCCACGAACGGCTGCCGGCTCTCTAACGCGTGCGTCTGAGCTGCGTCAGAGTTGCAACAATGCCTGTATTTTATCGTACAAGCCCACGCCCCCTCGAATGTACGTATGCATCCATTCTAAATTGCCGTGCTCACATATTCGTATTACGTTTGTGCAAATAAAACATTACACAGACAGTTTTTCTAAGTGAGAAAAAGGCCAACACACTTCTAAACGAGCCCGAGCGGAAATGATATGTCTGTTTGCTAGAACTCCACGAGATGTTCACATGCATATATGCACATGTACGTCCATACATGAACATAGGAGACGCCAGTGGTCTAAACCGGCCCCGGCACAGCAGCACAGAATTGGTCGCGAATGGGAACCGTGTTTTCAGTGAAATATGCAGATGCGCAGACAATCGGAGAGGCAAGGAGCAGGTAGAATAGCTCGTAGGAGCGAGTTTAGCCCAATGGAGTCTATGTCCTATGTGTAATGCACCTGAGCTCGAGCCAAAATGATGTATCTTGTTTTTTTTCTGAATGCGAATAATTCTTGGAAATTTTTAGAGAGGAAACGCTCACGAGTTGACCCGCCAGTTAATCCGTCAAAGCTGATCTTTTGAACCTCAAGCGATCGTCCATAACTTTTCGAGAAGTGGAACAATTTCGATTCTTCTACGTTAGTGTGCATTAGATTCCAAATATCATTGTTGTCTTATGTAAAAACCATCTGTCTTGAAAGATCAGGGAACCCTTAGCTTTTAGAAACGGATTAATGCGTCCCGCATATCTTTTTTTTTCGAAGACCAAGAGCAATAATGCCCACTTGAAGGCAAGGTCCGGTTAAAATCTTGCCCACCCAGGTTTTTTGTTCACTGGAGCCCAAATCATGTGTGTATCACGTATCTCAAGTTTGAGACCTCGATATAAGCTCTATCGCTAGATATGGGACAAAACGTCCGAGGGCTACTGCAGCTGTGGCAAAATGCGTTCCAACCGACAAAGGCTGCGCGAGTGTATACTGAACAACGATGGACGCACAGATACATGAATCCTAACGTACACTTCGTGAAACCTTCCCCACCCCATCAAACTCCGGTCCTTTAAATATGAATTTTTCCTACGATGCCACAATAGATAGCATGTGGGGCGCGCCGTATAACGTCATTTGAAAGCACGGACGCCGCAAACCCGTAAACGCCGTACCGAAGTTGGTCGATAAAAAGCGTTTGTTGTGGGACCTTTTCAGGAAGTTTCCTTTTTTTTGTCCAAGGGCTACGTATCCAATAGAAATTTGAAAGATGGAATTTTGACCGGACCTTGCCTTTAAGACCATAGATATCCTTGGATCTGTGCCCTTCTCTCAGGGCTTTTTAACGCACAGATTTGTGCATTTATAACCTGCCGGGAATGGAGCATAAAATGAGATGAAAATCGAGGATGAACAATGGCGGTGTTCACGAAATTAACGAGCGCCAGTTATTTTAGATAAGCGTCTCACGGAGAAAAGAAGATTTATATCCAAGATTATGATTGGTAAATTCCAGAGCAAAGCCAAAATATGTGACTTGGCTTACTGGTCCCTCTTTTAGTAAGTCATTTCCGCAGAAAATTGCATTTACAACAGTGTTGCAGCAATTGAAGGCCCAATTATAGTATTTCACTTTTCCTTTTTTTAGTTCGTCTCATCCCATTCCAGACTATTAGTGTTTACTACTTTTTATTACGAAAAATGCAATTCATTGTATTTTACTACTTTTTAGTATACTTTTCTCCGAAATTATGAGCTTATGCAGTAAAGGAATTCAACACCAAGGCCATGGCTGCTAGCTGATACTAAGAGAATCTTTGAAAAAACCTCGGCTCAGCTCTGAAGATTCTCAGCAAACGAAATACACACCTACCCCTGTCGTTTATCCACAAAGCTCGGCCACAATAGAATTCCGAGGTAGGGCGCAGCAACTAGAAAAGGGGAAAGCAATTTTACAGAGCGAGCACTTAACAAAAGGGCGAACTCAGATGTGAGAAGGGGCAATTGAGAGTGTTGAGAAGAGTGGAGCACGTCCACATCTGTGTAAATAAAGGTCCGCGGGTCTACGTGTGGAAAAAGAGCACGGATTGCTTCGAAGAGCAGGGAAACACTTCCGAATGCACACAAAGCGATGCCACGAGAGACAACCAAAGGCGCATCGTTGACAAAGGACCCTATTTTGGAGGAACAGCTAGAATCATCTCAGAACATGAGTACTGCGTACGCTTATTCACACCAGAAGTTTCTCGTAGCTGTTCCGCATTGCAAAGAGAAACATTTAGACAGGATCATAAGGAAAGAATTCTAGAAATTTTGGGTATGAATCAGCAGTGATGTCAGAAAGGGGCCATTACTTGGAAGGTCAGGCTACTGGCTAAAAGCGTCGACTACGTCTGGTTTTCTTCTCTAGCAATGTTTCTCTTAAATATACCACCCAAGGACATTTTCACTTCTGAGGTAAGTCTCCTGTAGTGGGCTGGTAGTGAATCAAATTTGGGATAGGATCTGGGCATTACAGGAAGGATGGTAATCTCATACCCATAGATAACCCAATGGGTGTCAGGTTATATGTGTCAGGTAAAGTGCACACTTAGGCTCCACGTTCACCATGGATAATTCCAACGATGCATACGGATCCTGAGCATAAAAATTTGTCGTCTACTCACAGAGATATGGCAGTTAAGGTCCGACAGACATAGCTGTATGATCTTTAGCCCAAACGATGCGCCAGCTTACGCGGACTTCATCGATTTGACCATGTATGGGTTGGTCAGAATTCGACCTTATTCAGTACGAGCCCAAATAACTATCGGATTGTACACGTGGAGGGGTAGTGTACGTGCTACTCGACACTCCTATTTGGAGCATGCTCTTATCGTATCCTTTGCTAGGGTTCCGTTGCAATTCTAAACCGCGACGCTACAGCGCCGCGCACGCAATCCGCCAATTATTATTTCGAGACACTGTATTTCTCGTGGTTCGCATAAGTCCGCTACATTTCATTTGCAATGTGCTAGAAATAGTATAGCTAATAATACACAATTTTTTCTCAAAATATAATACTACAACAGCAGCAGCTGACGCAGAAAATAGACGGGAGGGGGCGTGGGAAAAAGTTAGGTCTTCGCCGCTTTGGGGAGCCGGAAGGAAATAAAATTTGAAAAATAGTAATCTGAATATTAAACAGTCAATAACTATCATTCAAAATAGTAACAAAAATAAACATTCAGAAATGAGTCTGCACAGGATCTTTGTTCGTTTCATGAAGTAATTTAGAAAGTTCGGCGACCCATTCTATGGGGAGGGGGGGGAGGGGGGCGGGGGAGGGCGCCGAATCTCAGGGAGCCCTGGCGCCGGAAAACTTCCACCTTTTTCTCTTCGGACTCTTGCAAAAGGTTTGAAAATATCATGAGTTGAAAAGGAGTGAATAAGCAACAACAAATATTTGTCCATCACGATATGTATAGTCTTCTGTGAGCGACTTCATTTCTGGGGATGGAGAATGGGGAGAGGGGGAAGGAGTAATAGGAGACTTGTCACTACGCAAGTCAAGAACAAAGTCCAGAATAGTTTCGTTCGGTAAAGTTGGTAATGAGGTTTGGTTTTGGAAATTACCAGGTCTCTATCAGCAAGAACAAGAAACAATTCCAGGGTATATTACTAACACAGATGCATCCACAAAATGACGACATCCTAATTCCTATTTAGGACTTTTGTAAAAACTTTGCATCTCGCGCTATTCGCGACCAGACAGTCGCACCATAAACGCACGCACGCATCTAGAATGAGCTATAGATATAAGCACCTCTGACCTGCATAAGTGGAAGAAATCCAGAAAAATTTACCTGGAGAATGCTTAAAAACCTAATTCCCCTCTGCAATTCAGCAGAATCCGAGCAGGAAGGCTTATTGAGTATTTCGTACAACACTAGAGAGTGTGCCTCTGGAAGGAATAAACAAAAAAGGGAAAATGTAAACAATAAATAAACAGTGAGAGCCAGGGTAAGCACCATTCTGAATATAAACTCGTGTAGCATTCAGTAAAGGCCAGTGGCAGAAGCACAAAATGAGCAGATGGAGGAGGAGGCGGAGGGGGCGTGGGAAAAACTGGGGTCTCTGCCGATTTGGAGACTCGAACAAAAAGTAAAAACGATAAAATCATTATTTCAAAGATTAGTTGATTAACAATAAAAATTTAAAGAATAGTAACAAAAATAAATAATGAAAATAAACTTATAAAAGCTTTTTTATCTATCTCATAGAGTAACTTCGAGAATTCGGCGACCCATTCTCGGAAGGGGGCGCCCTCCTACACGTCCAGGCATTTTCGACAAACGGCTGTATACACAGACAGTATCCAGAAAACTGCATAAGTAGGTATTTCATGGGGAAGGACCAGTCCTGTACACATTTCCTGGGAGACAATTAACTGCGATGGAGAAGCCCAGCCGGTTCAGCGCCATCCAGCCGGTTATTTCGGCTGCATAATCACAAAATGGAGCAATTACCTTTGGCTCATTCCTGGATCCTTTGGAAGAGGAACCTATTTTTATCCAGAAACGCAATTTTTGCTAATCCCTCCTTCACACATCCCCTCCTACCCTTCATTCATTACCTGTTGCCGCCCCTTTACTCAGAATACTCAGAATGCACCCAGCCAATTAAGAGTTCTTCCCACAGAGTTGATCTCTGTTCCCCGCCGGCTAAAGGGCTAAGCCGTGCAGCCGTCCGTGCATTGCCCTGGGGATAGCGTGCAATGTCGTGCCGGAGCGAGGGGATGCTTCGGATCAGATGAAGTGTCTGGAAGTGGCAAAAACGCTGCGCTCGGGAAATTTGCGCTGCTCGCAATTTGCAGTGGGCGGGCGGTGGAGAAAATCAACAATCGGGGCGGAAAAACAGCATGTCCCTTAAGTGAGTTAGGATCTCGCTTTGTGGGAGTAAAGGAAGGGTAAAGAGACTTGGAAATTAGAGGTGGAAGATAGAAAAAGCCTATCGGTACAAAGAGTGAATGTCTTACCCAGCGTATCCACACTTCTCTTCACTCCTTGGGTTCCTCGCAGCGAGTGGTAGGCGATTTCGATATCTGCAAAGGAAAATGATAAGGAATTATCACAGCAGACCGACACAACCGCCTCACGACAAGCAAAGCGAACTGGAGAATGCTAAATGACAACAGCAAGGCTTGAATCGAGGAAGAGCAGCGTTACTAGGCGACATCATAGCACATTTTGGCTACACCCCATGCTCTCACTGGTTCGTTGACGCAGCGATGGCGTCGGCGGCGTCGGCGGTTGCGAAGCGGCACGAAAAACGAGCGGAAAAAACATGAGATGGCTTTCCGCCGTCTTGAAGACGACGAGTCGCCGGGCAGCAAAAACGTGCAGCGTCGGCGCTGCACTTTCCTTCTTACCAGGAAGAATCCTTGCACAACGCTCTGCAGAGACTCACTGGCGCTAATTATGGAATTAGGCTGCAGTTTCCGAATGACTACTTTGCAGCGGAACCATCAAAAGAAAGGAGGAAGTGGACGTCTCAAGTGTCGTGAGTCTCCACCCCCGGGTTCGCCAGGATATCGTGAGCTGGAGAAGGAAGGGCTCAGAGAGGAGCAAATATTCAGAGCATGGTAAGAGCTGGGCTTTTGATGAAGAGTATGTAGCAGTGGCGGACGCAGAAAGTGGGCGGGAGGGGGGGCGCGGGAAGAAAAGTGGGGTCTCCGCCGTTTTGGGGACCCAGACGGAAAATAAAATTAATAATAATATTAATTATAATAATAAACAATAAATAAAAAATATATTAAAAATAATAATAAAAATAAACAATTAAAAATAAACTAACACAAGATTTTTATTTGTATTGTAAAGTAATTTCGAAAATTTGGCGACCCATTCTCGGGGGGGGGCGCGCCCCCCCCCCCCCCCCCCCCCTGCGTTGATGAAGAGTATGTAGGGAATCACTCCCCTAACTGGAAAGCTAATGATTTATTATGATTAGAGACTTCGGATTTCCGCTTTTAAATGGTGGTGCCGGCAGCTATGTAGACGATTTTCGATCCTTACATTCATATTATTATTGACATATCCAATTGCAAACATCTGCAAAATTTAAAATTTCTCTCGACATAGACCTCTAATTCCTCGTTTGCAAACGAAAACAAGCCACTACTCCAGTTAATCATTGTTTTTGGCTAATCCATGGTATTAGCCAGACAAAGGAACTCGAATTAGCTCAACGGTTTGCTTCAAAACCAGACAAATAGTGTTTTGAGGTTATATTCATTCTTAAAAGCAGAAATGAGCATGGAGAGGATTTCGTTCTCGGAAATAAAAATTACTCAGCAGGCCTAAAGAGCAAGAAGATGAAAAATAGAAAATGGTAAATTAATAGTAACTAACAGTGGCGGACGCAGAAAGTGGGCGGGAGGGGGGGGCGTGGGAAGAAAAGTGGGGTCTCCGCCGTTTTGGGGACCCAGACGGAAAATAAAATTAATAATAATATTAATTATAATAATAAACAATAAATAAAAAATATATTAAAAATAATAATAAAAATAAACAATTAAAAATAAACTAACACAAGATTTTTATTTGTATTGTAAAGTAATTTCGAAAATTTGGCGACCCATTCTCGGGGGGGGGCGCGCCCCCCCCCCCCCCCCCCCCTGCGTCCGCCACTGGTAACTAATGCTAGACAGTGTAGTCACACACGCGATGAACGCATTCATCCATGATGGTGTAAATTGCCCTCCAAGGACAAACGGTATGAATTTCTCACTTAATTACCCAGTGTTTCCTTTTTTGGTGATTGATCTTACTTCAAAAGAATAGATAAGAAAAGAGATAGAATAGAGTAGAATAAGATAGGATAAGATAGTAATAACAAGCCAAGATAGATAAATAAGTAAACAAACAAATATAAGAACAATAAGCATTTCCTATTTTCAGTGAGAGGACAACTACTAAACAGATATGCAATTGTCAGTTGGGAAACATTACGGCACGAAGAAGTTAACTTGTAGTAAGTGACTACAAATTTTAGTCAAAGAGAGGCAGAGGCTATGAACCCAATGAGGAGGTTTCACCAAGCGGCGTTGAACGTACAACGGTTGATTCCTCACTCAGCGGAAGCGATATCCATAGAAATAAAGATATATAATAATGCAGTCGGACGAAGACGCCTCAGACAATTTTTCGGAAGAACCGCAGCAGAAAACTGGAAGGATAGCAGCAGAAAACATTTTGTTGCAGTCTTTCAGGTTTTCTGTTGCGGTCCTTCCGAATCATTACTCACACAAACATACTCTGCTGCGGTCCTTCTGACATTTTGTCTGAGGAGAGCAAACAATGGGTGGGCAGTGCAGCGTAAAAGCGTGCCCCATCCGCTGCTTCTATCTTCTTTGCACCAACCTTTGTGGTTATTTGCCTTGGAATGGAGAGCGACTAGCGAAGTGTGACACAACGAGTTGCAAGAAATAATTTTGTCGGGTAAGGCTGTACCCAGGTAAAGGAGGCGATGCAAGAAAATTTCAGCACAAAGCTCCACCTAGGTAAATAGAGCGCAGCAGGGAAATCTTAAGACAAGTCATTCCTGTGGAAAATGCTCCCTACGATTGGCGTCCCATGATGCATAGAAGATAGATGTACGTATTATATGATCGTAATTTGTAATCACCTCCCCCCCCCCCTTGACGCTTGAATATGGAGGCCTCACAAGGGAGTTGCCAAGGAATCATAGAGAAAGTGACGTTAGAAAAATGTAGTATTTCGCGGAAAAACATCGAAAAATGGTAGCCGCGCACAAATACTAAACTCCCCTTATTTACGGGGAAAACTACATACGAAATAGAAAACATCCCCTATCATTTGCTGTTTTTATAAACATTACTGGTATTTAGATACGTATGTAGTGAAAATATTTTCTACGATATTCTCTTCTTAGTAACTACATACCACTTGATGATATTTAACCACCTTTTCCTTACTTGGTGTTTGCATTTCTCAAAAAAAGTGAGACATGTTAATCATCACATTATTGATTTAAAGATAACACAATCAGTTAATCCATAGCCATACCTCATTTGAGATTCAGTTACCGAGTCCCTAGCAAACGAAACAGATGGATGAGCCCAATATATATTTTCCCAGAGAAGCTAATTCCTCAGCTAATCCCTTGAGAAGACTTCGGAGAACTGACTGCTTAGAAGGACGGTGCAAAGTATCAACTGAGACGAAATATAGCGGTAAGGAGGGGACGTCTATAAAAGATGATGACACAAAATATAAGGAAAAGAAAACAAAAATTCTTATACACAATGGATAGCGGAGGAGTAAATGTTAATTAAAATACTAAGCAGTTGGAACTACGTTGAAGCCACAGTACTTCGCAGATCTGCAGAAGCAGTAGCTGGGGTATTTGCTTTCAAATGCATTGGATTTTAGAGCTAAGCCTGGTTATTACTGGTTATTAGCCTCTTTATTATTTGGACAACCTTATGAAGAATGTCAGCCAACAGGGATAACTCTATTTTAGGAGAGGCAGAGTATGTAGTTGAAGGTGTCATACAACTTAATAGTGCGGAAACGGAACTGGCTCGCTTCCATCTCAGGATCCACATTCCATTCTACAATTATGGTTGAAAAGCAAAGAATTAGAGAGCGCGGAGTCCAGGTACGTGTAGAAAATTCCGTGGGTAACCTAACCACGTTTGAATCCTTTTCGGAGACGGCACGAATGTGAAGAATATATAGAGACTTTCTTCGAGAAATTATAATTTTATTATAGTGAACAATTCCACGACTATCATTTTCCCGGGACTCCCACGGACAAAACTGCTCACATCAATCCAGAAATATCGCGGTATTTTCATCCACGAAAACGTGGTTTTTAACCAGCGGCATTCATGCAAAATAATAACGAGAAAGGCAAGATCCCCAAGAACGGATCTTGACATCATTAAGCAGCAAAACTATGGGAACGATGAGGCCGGACTGAGAACAACAAATGATCGCCCCCAATCGGACTAATTTTTCAGCGGCTATTTGTTTCCGTTTGCCACAAATCGCAGCGGAAATTCGGAGCGACCAGCCCACGGCCGAGCATTGTTACGAGTCGTGGCGACAGAATTTGCTATGCAGCGGGTTCAGAAATCACGTCAACAAACGGCCGAGTGCTTATTTTCCCGCATAACAAGCACTTCAGAATAGTATTGAAAGGGCTGGATCCATGGTATCCATGAAATGTAATAGGTAGAAAAGAACGAATTGATTCATATATCCGTAAAATTTCTCTCGCTAAAGAGACAACTTGTACAGTTAAGGTACAGTTGTTTCAGTAGCATAAGTGCACCACTACTATTCTCATATTTTGAAAATTCTATAAATAATATAAATCAAATGTAATTGCTTTTGCAATGCTAGAAAGGCACTTGACAAGGCCTACCAGTAGCTTCCTGGGATTAATCGCAAAATTACTTGGAACCCATACAGGAATTAAGAAAAACATACAGGTCGTCTTCTAAACGTGTGATTTCAGCGGATAACTATAGTAGGAAGGGGAAGGAAGAGGAAGGAGTGACAAAAAGTAGGGAGTTTAAGACTAGAACTTCACACATTTTACCCGGGAATTTTGAAAAATTCGCCTTGGCATCTCATAATTTACTCGGAATTTATAGGGAACTTATGCGGATTTTATCCGGGACTTCTGCGTAATCCGAGCCGAGATCCTTGAAAAACAATGTTTACGAGGGACTCATCCGTGACTTATCTATCAAGTGACACGGAGTTTCAAGGAAGTCCATACATAGACTCATCTCTGATCGACTATGTTTATCAAGAGTTCTTTTGTAATTTTTACCTGGAATTAATATGGAACTAGCGACCCTTCGGGACGCTAGAAAGTGGGGTTGGGCAGCCACTTGAGGTATGTGCAAGAGCTTCACACGAGCGAAATGCTTGGGAAATTAGCAAATAAGCAAAACTCATCATTAACTGAGCTCAAATACAGAATCCTTCTTATGAGTTGCGTATATTCTATGGGCCTGGCCGCCTCGTCAGGCTTCGAGTCTTCTCGCGATCCTAGCCTTGCTTGCAAATTCTTAATCAAGCACCTACATGTAATGCTAATTTCCAATGCAATGATACTACCTACTTTTTTGTTACATTTCTTACATGCCTATCGACCCGTTATGAGCGGCCACTTTCAACTCTGCGCAGGAGTATCTTTCATATGACTTTAATACTTGTGTACAACATAGTGTAACCAATGCCGTGCAAATAATCACCTGAAATGATTCAAGCTTCACACTGCTGAGATAGTCCAAGTTCTGCTTCAATATACAGAGAGGAAGAAGAGGTGGTCGACTGAGACACAATTGAGTGCGTAGCGTGCCCCTACTCCACCGTAGACGTGCATCTTAATGTTTTCTCCACTATTGGGCCACGGCGGACTCATTCTCCATCCGTGGACCCGTATCCAGGCGCTCCCCCCTCCCCTTTGGGCCAGGGAAGACCCATTCTCCATTCACGGATCTGTATCCTAGCGTTGCTCCCAATATTGGGCCAGGGCAGACCCAATCCATCGGTGGGACCCGTGTCCCGGCGCTTCCCCCAATATTGGGCTCCCTCCGAACCCATTCTCCATCGATGGACCCGTATCCTGACGTTTTCTCCACTATAGGGCCACCCTTTCTCGATCGGTGGACACCCATCCTGATGTTGCCCCGGCACATCAGTCCGTCATCAGTGCACCCGCACTCTTTGTAAATCTTGAAAAAAAAATGGAAGCAAGTTAGGAAGTATTTAGAAAGTTTGGTCAATTGCACAGTAGGTTCCAAGAAATGTCACAACAGCTTATAATGACGTGTTCTTCGTTCGTTCATCCTGTGTATTTGTTGTACTGCCCTTCTTAAAATCAGTTGGATAAGCTGCATAATAACCATGGAACCTCAATGAGAGGTGCGCAAAGATCACATCCTACATAAAGAAACCGAGTGAATCCCATCGCTACGGCCTCCATTCATCCTTTCGAAGTGATTCACGTTCAGCGTTCCAAGATTGAGCGCAGCTGCTTACAAAGCTCCACCAGAGGGGCTACTCTGCTGCGTACATTGCTGCAATGCATCGCCAAATCGTTGCAAACACTGTCTCGCCCGGAGCGCTCGAGACTGCCAGCTGCTGGTCCCACCGCGAAATCCTGAGTGCACCCGACTTCCACTACGTCCATGCACCTATGACGAAACATCGGCCGAATGCCCCGTCAGCTGCGCATCCTCATGAGCCACAGTCTATATATGAGCCTCACGGCTACAGCATGCGATCACGTGCTATTCCCCCTACGCCTGCGCTGTAGAAAATCTTGTTGCACTACCATGATTTATATAAGAGGATTTAGTAGGATTTATGGCATGACTCACTCAGAATTCATTCAGGAGAACGAGAATCATTTTTGGAACGTGTTTATTGGGGCCTACTCCTGAAAGTATCCAGAAACTAAGCAGGATTTATTCGAAATTGATATGAAATTGAAGCTGGATTTACTGATCAACTGAATTCATGAAGAATTCGCGTGTAATTGGTCCAGCATTGAAACGAAACAAGAAATTGGAACGAATTCCAACAATGGATGGATTTACCTGGAGCACATATGCCATTTACCTGGAATTTATCCGGGACTTAAATGAAATTGAAGCACTGACCACTGATCGACAGGATTCACCAAGGATCCATTTGTGAACTGAGTACCAAAAATTTACCAGAGACTACATGAAATTCAAGATCGACCGGGTTGGGACGGAATTTTCCCACAAATTAGCCAGGATTTTCTCGGAATCCTCCTTCCACATTGAGTTAGACCCATGAATCGTTTGGAGAATGCATGATTTTAACGAGTCTCACTGTCATAATAGCAATCCATAGGCATATAAAGAAATGCGCATATTCACCCGGAAGTCCTCGGGATTTACCTGGAGATCGCCGAGGAGGTGAACAGAAGATCACAAGCGTAAATTACTGCGATTATTATTGTGATTGAATTACATGTATCATATTTATCGTGATGATATTTACACATATGTATGCAATACATATTCATCTCACGCACCACGAAAATATTAAAGAAATCTGAAGAAAATCTGTCAACCACCAATGACACTGCGAAGACGTTTTTGAGGCGCCATAAACGAACTCTCGTAATCAATTAGTGAAATTAAATGCTGTCTCGAAAGTGCTACGTAGGCCCCGCCCATCGTGGAAAAAATTGCCACTAATTCCGTGAGTGCGAACGTGGAAGACTGCGAAGATTCGCAAAAAAAAAACCATGTATTAGAAAAAAATGAGCATCAGGAGAAAAAATCCTCTTCGAATCTCTAAATGTATGTATGAGAAAATTCGCGAAGAGCGCTCAAAAGGTCTCCGCTGCTGTGCACAAAGCAGCCTAACGATGCCGTCGAGGCTTCTAGCCGTCTTTTGCGGCTGAATATCATCGCAGTTCCCAGAGAAACCTGGATCATTAATCCGGCAAAAACTCCGCGACAGACGTCCTCAACCCATCAGGGCGAACGAAGTCAGCACGGCTCATGTGCAATATGACAAATTGTCCAAAAAATAACGATGCTGAGCCGGATTTTGATGGATTGTACGATGGCTTAGCTGGGTGGATCCGGCCTTCCTGGGCTTGTTTTAAGCATGTGAGAGATTTGCGGGGGAGCGTGACTCGAGGGAAGTAATTGGGATATATGATAACTGCTCCATGTGTTTGCGTGCACTAAAACACGAGAACAAGTACGATCGCTCATTTTCGTTCCAGGAATCCTACCAAAAACGGAACTTTACCCTAGAATGATCATAAGTGGAAGAGATGTGCTTAGGTATAAGTGATAAAATCCGTATAAGGCGATGCCGGACGCAGGAGTTGTATCCAGAGGGATGGAAAAAAAGGCAACTTTGCCACTCCGTGGACCCACATGGAATAATCGAGTTAGTAAAAATATTAATCTTTAGATAATTAACAACAAAAATGTATTTTAGGAATAGTAAAAAAAATAAACAATAAAAATGAGCTTGTACAATATCTATATGCATTTTGGGACAGTTCGAATTTTCACCATTCGAATATTCAAATGCCTTCAAGACATGGGAATTCAAGACATGGGAAAAGAAAACTGCTCCAAAATCTACAGTGTTTCACTACCTACAGGAAGCTCCAAATGCCCGCAGTCAAGAGGGGCGTGGCCACGGCGCGGCTCCTTGCTCAGACACAGGCGCTCTCTATGCTGCCTCTGGCTTCTCTGACTCTACAGCCAACCAGTGGCAGCATGCCGAGCGCCTGTGTCTCTGCCTAAAGCCGTGTCGTGGCCACACCCCTCTTGACTGCGGACATTTGGAGCTTCCTGTAGTACTAGTCACCTACAGGTATGTACACGTAAATTAACAACAAGAATGTGCTAAAATTTAATGGATCGATTGGAATAATATTTGGAAAAGGGCTAGACGAATGGAGTAGATAATTGAGTGAATATTCTAATAACTTTGTAGACAGGGACAAAGGATAAAGTTGTCGGCGTTGGTCTATCCCTCCTTTTTTGGGTTGCGTCGCGCATATAGTAGTTTCATCTCAATAAATAAACAAGTAAATAAACAAGTACATAATCAAATAAAACTATAAAATAATCAATATTATTTCAAGGCAATTGTTACTAAACGTCCTAAGCAGCAAAATGCGAAGACAGGGAGGGCTGGCGGCGACGAAGAGAGAATGGGTAAGAGATATAGGTGGAAAAGAAGTGGGTTTCCCACCAAAGAAATGACCCTATCAGCTTAAATCTAGAAGTTAAATTATTAAAAACGAAAGGTTAGTAAATTGGGCAACTAAAAGTACTTGTGAACTAGCGAACATTCAAAGATAAAAGTGAAAAATAGGTTTATTAGGATATTTACCTATTCTAGGGAATATTTTTGTAAAGTTTCCTCGTCACTTTGCTTAACCAAGGAAACGTCAAAAAACTCATGATTTTTTCACTAATTTTTCCCGTTTCGTTCCTCTAATGAATAAGAATTGAAGGGTGGCGACTTCCGGTAGCATGAAGTCTGTCGAGTTCTGGGTAAAGGTAACGTCGGGTCAAGAAGGCTTTTGCATATTTGGGGAAAAAGTTCTTACCTATAAGAATAATTCTGATTGGAATCACGCTAGATAGCTCCGTCTCATTGCTCCTTCAAGGAAAAACTAAATAGAATATATTTAACGACTGTCACAGAGAAGTTCAATTCGTCGACATAATTTCTTATGCTGCCCATATCAACGAGGAATGCGGATGAGTCGTCCGCCGCCTGTGACGACGACGTTGGAAAACACTGAATATTGCATCCGTCGTAATTACGGACTCTGAAAGATTGATAGAGGAAGGTGCGCTACACCTAGGTGTGGGCTAATGAATGTTAGTTCTTAGCTGCTAGAAAGCAATTTCTTTGGGCAAAAAGTCAAGAATTCCAAGATTTTCTGGGTTTGGTGGGCTTGTGCTAGTAATTTATCGTGACTTTTAGCAAAAAAAAGCTGATCCAGCTACAAAACATTCTACATCCTTCGAACATAGGCCAAGAAATACATAATTGATTCCGGGGGGGGGGGATGGGTGGAGGTACATAATCGTCATCTCAGTGTTCTTATTCTAAAATGTTGATGCAACAGTCTCAATATTAGGAACAGTAGATAAGTACGCGACTGCCCGTCACATAAACTGAACGTTTGCCAAAAACCTGACCCAGTGAAAAGGGAGCAGAAAGAAGTTGAAAATTAAGGGATATTTCTGTGAACTACATCTACACATCGACATAACGTGAACCTCCTCCAAATACTGACCCAGCGATAAATGAAAGAAAAATTGGAAAGAGAAGTTCAGAAGTTCCAAGCATGTTGGTGTCTTGTGGTCAAATAATGTGACCTTTTGCCAAAAAGCTGGTCTAGTTATAAATGAAACCAAATAGTGGGGAAATAAGTTAAAAATGACGAGTTTCCCAGTATCCTAGTGTCTGCTCTTCAGATAACGTGACCTATTGCCAAACAGTTGACCAGCAAAAGAAACGAAAACAAAAGTTGCTGAGTTTTCTAGGGTTTTGATAACCTTTTAATTGTTATATAACGCTACCTTTCTTCCAAAATATTCGACCAAGAAATAGAGGCATTTACCTGTTGTCATATTGAACTGGCAACTCTAGAGTTTCCGGTTTTCCTTAGGTAAGCGTTTACTCGTCAATAACGTGACCTACGGAGGAAAATTTGACCTGCCGATAACGGAACTGTGTAGAACCATAGAACTGGTTAGAAGCATAGAAACAGATGAAATTCAGTCAGTCATGCCGCCCCTTCTTAAATTTGCACTGATAGCGTGCCGAATATGTACGTAAAAGTCGACGTTTTGTCTGCAAAATTGCGTGCGGTTGGTTTTCCACCACCAGCGTTAGCCGCATGAGTCGCAATTGCACAGTGCAACACGCCTACGAGACGAGATTATTCCGTGGTGGCGTGCAGTGACGCCACCACCACCACCACCGGACAGTGTTGTGGTCCGCGGCTGCTGGTGGAGACGCGGAGTGGGGCGCGGGCCGATGAGCGCAGGCCGATCGCGCGACTGGCAACAACTTCGAATACTAGTCTCTGTGAAGAATTCATAACGCGTGGGATCAATAGATCTGCGTGTGGCGCGTCGCGCGTCGTCGTCCGTCGTCGTGCCTCGTCCGTCCCCTCTCCTCCTCACTCACTCGCCCGCATACACACACACGCTCACCCGCATACACACACCCGCAATTAGGCGGAGCTGCTCCGACACGAACGTCGTCGTTTGACCGCTCGACCGCTCGGAGGAAGCGACGTCGACGACGTCTGCTGACAGGAGGCCTGCGGAAGACGACGCCGCGGCTGTCTGACGTCTCATTACCGCGTTGCTCGGGGAAATTAGCGAATTTTTGATGTTCAGCGAGCAATTTCCTTGCGAGACAGAACGGAAGTAAATTTGGTTAGGCATCAAAGAATGGAGTGAGGGAAAAATTCGCGCCTTTGTGGCCCTAGGGTAAGAATATTCCTAGACTAACGCAGTCTATGGCAGCCTGCAAAACTCTGGCCTCCTGGATGAGTTAAGTCCTGGAAAACCTCGGAGATGCCAAAGCTAGTCTCAGGCTGAGAAGCTGCCGCACTTCCGAGAAGGCAGCAGCTGAATGAAGAGCCTCATGCACTTTCTTCCCACGAAGCACTAATCGCTAACGAACGGACTTCCTGCTGATAATAGTCCGGCGAGGTACAAACTGAGACGGCCGTAATTGATTCAGCAGTTTGTCCCCTCCCAGAGCTAAGCAGCTGGATTGAGTTGGTGGGGGGAAGACGGAGTAGAAGGCTCAGGCTCGGAATAAGGAAGGCCATCACAGCGCTGGGGGCGGGCCGGCGGATTCCTTGACGCATCTTTGTACAAAATAATAAATTGTGGTTTTCGAAGCAGCGTTCCACCGCTTCTCGTGGGAAGAACTTCAAAAGTTGATCACTTTCGGGAAATCTCGTTAAAGTTTCACTGAAAGATGCGATAATAATAAGAGTAGATGATTTCAAGGAATCGTTCCTACGCGGTTTACATTTTTGTCACGGATTGAAGAATAATAACTTCCTGTTGACGACAATCGCACTTCCCGTAACCAGTAGTAAGACGTCACGAAATGTCATTTTATTATAGAGCGTTCACGGATGTGAGAATGACGACTTTTAGGCGATATTTATGGTTGATGCGGGTCAAATCTGACGCGTGGGCCTAAAATTTCACAAAGTTTTCGCGATGTCTCGATGAGGTAAAGATCAAAACTCAGTTTGTTCGCGCGGCCGTCGCGACAGCAAAACCAGGAACATTCGCATCCTGCCAAGAATTCTCTTCTCCTCTTCGTTCTGCATTGTGTATCGCCGCGTCAAATTTGACGCGCATCAACCATAAATACTGCCTTGGCAACGCTAAGATCAAAAAGTTTGAAAATACATATATGTACAACGTGCGTCCAGCCGGAACATTTTGTACTCAAGTGATCGAGCTGTCCCCGAAGGAAGTCCTATTCTGATAACATGTCTGAATTTTATGTGGAGAATTTATTTAATTATTTATTTTGTGCTCTCAAAGGTGTCTCGTATGGACAATGCCAACAGAAAATCCAAACGAGACACGAACACGTGAAAAGAAAAAAAATTATACTTCCAACGAACAGGGGAACCTTGAATAGTAGGAAATCATAAATTTACGTTGTTCTGGTCAGAATTCGACATGGCTTGAGATAGGCGGGCATAATAAGAGGTTTATTGAGAGGGTTGCGGGTGCAGTGGATTCGTTTCTCGTTGGTTTTTCCGAAATATGGAACTACAAGGTGGCTGAAAAGTGTTGGCGCGTATTATAACTGTATTTTTTCCCTTGTTAGCCAAAACTATCTCGTGCTTGCCATTGTTTCTGATGCACAACTACACGAGTAATTGGTTTTACTAGAAAATTCCTGAGTAAACTTTTCTGGCTTTGACACCGGCCTTCGTGTTTGCCTTCATAGAACTCACCGTGAACCGCATTGGCCGAGTGCACGTGATGAATACTGTGAGTCCGTGGTACTCCTGTCCTTCAGTTCCTCTACCACAAACATGTGAATAGAGAGATTCGTTGGATTTAAACTTAGACCGCAAGGTGATGATTAATTCTTGTAAGGAAATCTGAGTATCACCGACTCTAGACATGCGATGGTGGTTTCGATTCAATGGAACCGAGCATGGTCCTATTCAAGAGTCATGTTGGGGCGCATTCGTTCCCACGGAAACAGCACTGTTCTGGGAATTCTATCTTGATGGATCTTGGCCTAGATTTTAAAGTGGCTGCTTTTGAAAAGCAGAGATGTCTGTCTTCGTAATCGTGGGCATTGCGCTCCAAACCATCACAACTCTCTGTAACGACGAGTCGTGACGTATTTGCATTTTATAAAGACTCATACTCACCAGCTCTTACTGAAGGACTGATGGTCGCTTTGGAGGACGTGGACAACTTTAGCGATGAAAACTTTCCTTCATGTCGGCAACACCAAATCGCGCGGCGCACCGGGAAAATCTGCGACAATCTTTTCCGTTTCTGAGCTTTGACGAATAACTTGGCTTTTCCTTCCTTAACAGCCCATAGCTGCAAAGTCTCATCCCTTCCATGACATTAAGTTGGATAGACGAACGACCCAGTGGAATACTTACTGCCATCTTGTTCAGAGAGACCCCACCATTTCGACTTATCCTCTTCTTTACAATCCCAGGGATTCCTCTTGCACTCGTTCACCGGCGACACTTTGGTATTCTTTTTATTCTGATCCTTCGTACACGAATCCACCGTTTGATGATCTCCTGGACAGTTCTCATAAGATATACCCTTTTTTGTATTGATGTGATGGACTCTCTAGACCTCGCCGTTGGGCGTGCAATAAATTCGTGATGTGTGCACTCTCGCATACATAGCTATATGAAACTGGACGAATTGTACCTGTGAAGAAAGAGCATTTGATGATGTGTCGAACATGTAGGAAACCAAAGTGGAACTACGGGGCGACACAAAATTATGGAACGGAGATTCATTTGGTTTTCTCTCGTGAGATGAGCCGGTTGGAATCACTTTGACCACACATTCCTACAGTCGTTGGTCGACCTACAGTCGTTGGTCGACTTTATAGATGCGATCTAGAAAAGACCTGAGATCGGCAATCACCCGCATGGCAGAAAGCGGGAATGGAGTAGTGGAGATTTCGTGGCTGTTGAATATCCCACATTCGACCGTTTCGAAAGCTCTGAAGCGCTTCCAAGAGACAGGAGCCAACGAAGATCGCCCGAGAAGAGGTCGACCGAGAACCGCCAACAACACAGGTAACCAGAAAATAGTTCTCAGTCGGATCGAAAGAAACCCTCGGAATAAAAAGAATTCCACGCGGAAAATTGCAAAGGCGATTGGGATTTCGAATCTGTACGGAGGATTCTCAGAGGGGCTGGACTAAAGGCTTGTAAGGAAATGAAGGCTCACCTGATTACTGAGCAAGCGAAGGCTAAGCGGTTGGAGCGGTGTAAGAGATTGAGGAAACTTTTTGCAGCTGGACGGCATCGAATGACTGTTTTCGGACGAAAAATGGTTCGATGTCGAACAAGCTCACAATCGTCAGAGTGACCGGGTGTGGTTTAAGGGAAAGCCACCACTAGAGGAGAGGATGATAAGTAGGAGACAAAAACCGAAGCAAGTGATGGTCTGGGCCGGAATAACACACAACGGCAAGACTCCACTCATCTTCGTACCCGAAGGAGTCAAGGTCCAAGGAACCCAGTATCGCTCGATTCTAGAAAACAAGGTTTTGCCTTGGGCTCGACGACACTTTGGAGAGGAGGTGTGGACTTTCCAATAGGATGGCGCCCCATCTCATAAGTCTGAAGAAACGCAGGAATGGATAGCGAGAAACTTTCCGCACTTCATCTCGGTGGGCATAAGTCCTCAACGACCTGGCCACTGGCCAGCAAATTCACCCGATTCGAACCCGTTAGACTACTCCATCTGGGGAATACTGGAGTCAAAGTGCAAAGGCCCACTCGACAGTGGAGGAGCTGAAAAGGGATTTGACGAAAGCCTGGAATGAACTTCCCATGGACATCATCGCCAAAGCAGTGGACGACTTCCCAAAGCGAATAAAGAAGTGCATCAAAGCGGGTGGTGGTCATTTTGAGCAAGAATAATTGCTACGATGTATAGTCTCCTAATATGCACAAATAAAGTTGTTGATGTTTGATTGGCGCGTAGAAACCGTACACGAAAAATCCGTTCCATAATTTTGTGTCACCCTGTACTACTTAAGAGAACAGAAGCGCTAAATGGGGCGCCAATACTTTTTAGCCACCTTATACGACATCTGTGTGATAAAGGTGAGAACAACCCTCCAACAGCAGAGTATCATAGTGCAAATTGGACGGTGCAGCTATGTTGATGAAAACATAGTCGATGAAGGAACAAGATAGTACGAGGAGGCTTCATAAGACGAGGCTCTTCAAAATTCAAACGCATTATGACGTGGAACTTTGAATTTGAGGTCACGAAACGTGAAGACATTTCAGAGGAAGGGATGACTACTTTCATGAAGAAAAAAATTAGGATGGAGAGCACTCGTTGCAATGAGGATGGAACTAGCGACAAAATTTGACACACTATTCATCTCGCACCCTTCATACTAGATGCGAGTTTGAGTCAGACATGTGAATGATGAGTGATAAGCGGAAGTGCGCCGTTAACGCAACCCAGACGCAGGTGAAACGCTGGCATCCTCGTACGAACAACGGCTTATCCAAGGCGGCAAAGTGTGAGTAAGCGATTAAAATGAACCGGCGAAGTCTCGTCCACAATTTTCCACGTTTCGTGGAAAATTGTGGACGAGACTTCGCCGGTTCATTTTAAGCACTTTTTCAGCGTGCGTCCGACGAGCGTCCGACACACGCACCCATTCATTATAGATTGCTTTATAACATGTTGGCTGAACGATTCCCAAATCACGCTAGCTCGTAACAACTGTACAATCGAGCATAATCGATAATTATACGCTTTATTCACGCCGACAAATAGCGAATCGCTCAGTGGGGAGCAATTTTAAATGTGCTGATTCAACGACGGCAACTTCGAAAACACAGTCGCCTGCGGAATGCTACGAAATCTTATTTTCCCAGCAACGACTCAATCAGCTGCTGTGATCCGCGTCCGGAAGCCGGAGTGCACATGAACGAGCCCCTATGACAGGAATGAAGTTGTTCTGAGGGCGGTGGGTAGAAAACGAATTAGGAACCTAAGGTTCCGAGAAAATCAACACGAAAACAGCGGATGCGACGATTCCTGGGGATGTTTTCGTCGGTGAAGCCCGCTCTAATTACTTGCCTACTAATGAAGCGACGTTATGACCTTCCTCAATGCCAAAGCTTGCTAATAAAGTTTCGTTGAAAATGCTAGTAGGTTTTCGATGAAAGAGGATTTGATGAGGATTTCGCGACATCTGTTTCAAGAATGAACGATATCCGAGGGAGGAAATTGCGGAATGCGGTTAAAAATTCGTTTCTGAGAGTGTTTACCGCGGGTATCCAAGCACCCGAGGAAGCCAGACACGTGTCGAGTTTAACGGCATGCTCCACTAGCATGGCAAGCACTACATTCACAACAGGGCTCTACCGAGCGAACCAGTAGGCGTGGCCTAGCGACAACTCTCCAAAATTTACCTCCTTTACAAACAAAACATGATATTCACTTTTGACCCTTCGCAAGATTCCATCTCCAGCCGTTTCCTTCTGTTTTTCACGAAATGCGACGAACTGCCATTCCATTAATTCTCAGTAAGGATTTCATAGAATTTCAAGCTTCTTTTTCCACACGGAGCTAGATCATAATGCATAAAGTGGACAAATAGAACAAAATCATTTTTGCTTGCCGAATTTTTTTCTTTTTTTTATTCCCTATATTTAGGAGAAGGATCTTGTTTCGCAAGAGCCTCCGGGACGCTTTTTTAAAATTTCGATAAGATGGAAGTGTTAACGAATAACGATTCTAGCAGTAGCAATGAAGCTGTAGGAGCTCCATTTGGGATCGCTCCACCATCCCTACGATTCCAAATACTATACAAATACATAATGTGGTAGTTTCTCAAGGCATTTAGTTTATGGCATGAAAATAAATTCTGATGAAACATCCTGAAATAGAAGTCAGACAGTTGTGACATGCATTTGCAGCAGAAGATGTAGTGATCTCACATAGGTATGCAAGCGGAAAGGAAACGGGACAAAACGAAAACCTCGAGGTAGAAGCAAGAACAGCTCTGAATAGCCGAAGATTAAAGAATCTGCGCATGTGACATCTAAGGAAGCGTAGAGAGTCGAAAAAAATTTCAGTGTTCGACCCTGAATAGTGAGCGCGAGGGGGCGGGCCAAAGAAAATAACGAATTCTTGGAAGAGTTCGCTGATAACTGCTGAAGATCAATGGCGCTTTGCTTGCTATATAAGGAAAACACTGATACGTTCGGATAGTCTTTCTCCCTTTCTCAATCACTCATTTCAAGGAAGTCATACAAGAATCCCTAAGATTCCGCGAAATTTTTCTGATTTTATGGCTGTAACTGTACTTTTGGGGCAAGAATTGTAGATATGAAGAATGGAAGACTAGATTAATGAAACCTCTAACTGAAAACATTCCGATTGTAACTCCTGGCTAACGTCATTTCACTCTTCTACACATTCTACGGAGTACTTCCTTGTGGAGCCTCACCACCAGATGCCAGACGCAAACACTAAAAAATTCCGTATGATAAAATTGGCATCACCTACATTGGCCGTATCACCATCAAACGTTATCAAAGAAACGCTCGAAACGATGTGTACGGTTGTAGAAAGTAAAGTTCGTATCATTTTCTACACTAGTTCGGTTTTGGGGTTTGGACTAGGCCGTAAATGTGGTCTTATGGCGCTTCTCATCCGTCTCATCAGTAAGTACTCGCCTGGAAGAGTCAAAAAGGATCGTAGAACTCCATAGCTTTCTGCGGTACTGTTTATCTTACTTCTTCTTAATTGGCTGTGTGTGCGTGCGTGTGTGTGTGTGTGTGCGCGTGCGTGTGCGTGTGTGTGTGTGCGCGTGCGTGTGCGCGTGTGTGTGCGTGTGTGCGCGTGTGTGTGCGTGTGTGCGTGTGTGTACGTGCGTGTGCGCGTGTGTGTGTGTGTGTGTGTATGTGTGTGTGTGTGTGTGTGTGTGTGTGTGTGTGTGTGTGTGTGTGTGTGTGTGTGTGTGTGCGCGTGCGTGTGCGTGTGTGTGTGTGCGCGTGCGTGTGCGCGTGTGTGTGCGTGTGTGCGCGTGTGTGTGCGTGTGTGCGTGTGTGTACGTGCGTGTGCGCGTGTGTGTGTGTGTGTGTGTGTGTGTGTGTGTGTGTGTGTGTGTGTGTGTGTGTGTGTGTGTGTGTGTGTGTGTGTGTGTGTGTGTGTGTGTGTGTGTGTGTGTGTGTGTGTGTGTGTGTGTGTGTGTGTGTGTGTGTGTGTGTGTGTGTGTGTGTGTGTGTGTGTGTGTGTGTGTGTGTGTGTGTGTGTGTGTGTGTGTGTGTGTGTGTGTGTGTGTGTGTGTGTGTGTGTGTGTGTGTGTGTGTGTGTGTGTGTGTGTGTGTGTGTGTGTGTGTGTGTGTGTGTGTGTGTGTGTGTGTGTGTGTGTGTGTGTGTGTGTGTGTGTGTGTGTGTGTGTGTGTGTGTGTGTGTGTGTGTGTGTGTGTGTGTGTGTGTGTGTGTGTGTGTGTGTGTGTGTGTGTGTGTGTGTGTGTGTGTGTGTGTGTGTGTGTGTGTGTGTGTGTGTGTGTGTGTGTGTGTGTGTGTGTGTGTGTGTGTGTGTGTGTGTGTGTGTGTGTGTGTGTGTGTGTGTGTGTGTGTGTGTGTGTGTGTGTGTGTGTGTGTGTGTGTGTGTGTGTGTGTGTGTGTGTGTGTGTGTGTGTGTGTGTGTGTGTGTGTGTGTGTGTGTGTGTGTGTGTGTGTGTGTGTGTGTGTGTGTGTGTGTGTGTGTGTGTGTGTGTGTGTGTGTGTGTGTGTGTGTGTGTGTGTGTGTGTGTGTGTGTGTGTGTGTGTGTGTGTGTGTGTGTGTGTGTGTGTGAGAACCAACCATTGTCACCGAGAAATAACTACACTATCGTGTTCAGCGCGTTGTGTTATATACGAAAACGTGGTGAATTTTCATTTTTACTTCGATTTGCAGGTGTTCCGGGCCACTTTTTTCATGTTCAGACATGTTAAGTTCTTTCAATAACCAACAGTTGTTTTCACCACAGTTGGAATGGATGAGATAAGCCTATAATTACAAGACCGTATGGACAGAAAGAGAGATGGGTAGAATGTCTTCATATCAAAGAGAAGGAGTCACGCAGACGAGGAATGAAACGGATGAGGAATGAGCCAGCAAGTTTGTAACCGCAACGGGTCCATTGTTACAGTAGGGTTTCGCCGGCGTGCAGTCGGGTCCAACGGGATGATAAGGGTGTGCCGGCGTCCAAAAGTAGGGAAACGGCTGCAGATGGATCCAGCTCTCCTATACAAGGTGGAAAGATGTCACCCGACTGATGCACAGCTGTGGAAAGGGAGCCTCGGAACCAGAAAGCACGAAAGTGCGAAGAACGAGAGTTTTGATAAATGTGGAATGGCTAGCGAGGCAGCGCAAGCGAAGCGGGCCCATAAAGTAGCCTGGGAGTCCGGCATTAGTCGGACGTTCAGGCTGGTAGTACTCTAAAGCACAGTCCGGTAGTTGCCAACCTACCAAATATTTGAATTACTCACACCCACACATTCGGGTTTGAGTGCTTCCCGCCTATATGCGTTCACACATCTGTAATCTGATCCAAAACACGACCACCAAGTGTCAAAAAGTGTCAAACGCGCTCATATTTCGTTAGTTTTTCTTTGTATGTGGAAGAAACCGCATCAGATGGCAGGTGAGAAGAACACAACGCGAAAAAAGCACTGGAAGCGACTACAAGAAGCCTGAACGGTGAAGGATGTTAGAAAATCAGGAACGGTGTAAAGCTCATTATACAAAAATAAAAGAGAATATGAGTGCGTATACAGAGGTACCTAGGATATGGATCAGTTTTCCGCCCTTTCCAGGACGATTTTCTCTTGAATTCGGAAAGAAAATATTGCAAAATGCTGCTCAAGTTCAAATAAGTGCCAGAAGCACCCCCATAGAACAGCGAGTTATCACAAACTACTCCTATTTTCTTCGTTGGTACTCTTATTTTCACGAGAAGCGCAAATTTCCATGCGACTTTCCCACACCTTTGACTGCTACGCTAAGAAAGACATTGTCCATATCCACTAATGAGCCGCTGATTAGCGACTTGAGCAGAGATGAACTGGTAACGCGTGCTGGCGACACTGTTCCGTATATGACAGTCCAAACATGCTCGATCGATGATATGCGGCGTCGATCGATACATCGACTATCCGAACAGGATGAGAGAGAAGGGGTTCGGAACTGGTAACCAAAATTTCCTCCAAACAATTTGTATATCATTCGAAAGATCTCCTCAAGACGAATTAAATGGTTGCTTCAGTTCTTTGAGTTTATCAGCACTGGAGGATTTATGGAACTGCGAAAATGAACCTGATGATCATAATGTCAACTGAGCGATGAGAATTATAAGTTCAGCAGAAGGAGAAGGTGCACAAAAGACTTCATATTTCGTCAGCTTTGGCCCAATCACTTCCTTCAGCCCAATACATTTGAATCGATTCAAAGCAGTGAGGATGGTAACACCTACAGTCGGTAAATGTTGAATATTCGTGGAAGTCATAATCGGAGGAGACCCTGAAACACGGCTCACTTTGAATATCATTGCTAGCGCTCTTCAAGAAACAAAACCAAACCATCAAATACCGGGCCTTTTTTCGCCCTGCTGTGTCTTTGAATTAGCTGGTCATTGCGAATTGAACTAATTTGTGAAGCAACGTGGGCGATGAGCATCTGATGAAACATGTATGTGGTAAGAACTTCTGGAATAAGTTTCCTGAAGGCTTCAGACGCTTCATCACTATGCTTTATCCAAGCATGCCGTAGAGTTGCACATTTTAATTTATCAGCGAGGGTTTTCTGACGCCAGATATTGTGGGCACAATTTCTTCTGGAAGAGGTGGGTTACGTACATAAGTACGGTTTTCTTTTCAATTTCTCTGGGTGAAGTGCGAACAAACTGTATCCAACATATAATATTTGGCTCTGGAGAAATTTCAGTGGTAAGATGGAAGCAATCCTGTGACAAGCTTGGATACAAGCATAATGGTTAGTTGCCATGTTGGAACGGGGGAAATATGAGCAGTTTTGATCAACGCGCAGCACTGTGGTTACTCGAAAGTTACTCGAATTTGAGATCCTTCAGATAACGAAGCTTGAAAATTCTGAGCAAGTGCAGATGTGAAGTACATAAGCACGTTCGGTCACTTGTAAATCGGATGATTTTAAGAGATATTGTAGCAAAACTATGATCCTTCGGTTTGTCCCGTTGTCGTGCACAGGTGTTTGTCTAGTAGTACACGGTTTCTACCTACTTAGCTGTGTTGACAACGAGTTAGGCCAATAGCTTTATTACGAACACAAGGGACTCGACAAGCCTGTGCAGGATGAGGGTCTAGGCCTCCCGCTGGCTCACCTTGTGCTGGCACTTAGAGTTCGATACCGAACTCTCTTAGTCGCCAAATGCACCATACCCACCCATTCACTCTCATTTATAGTCACTGCCATCATTATCTACGCAACTTCAAGCGTAAACATTTATTATATTTATCACACTTATACACAACATGTCCCCCCTCGCACCTTAAGCAGCTCCACTCTGCTTAATAAGGTCGGGAATAACTGAGCGAACTGTATGTGTTGTTCCGTTCTTGATTATTATGGCAGTTTCCTCTATGAAAGGAGGTTGAGTGATGGTGATATGTCTTGCCTCGGTCTCTGTCGATATCGCGATGCGATCCTCTTCTGAATCTCATCGGGTGTTCGTAGAAATGTGCCTTTGCTGTCATTCGCTTCGCGTGGAAATCCCTGTCGTAGTAGTTCTTGCTGTTTCTCCGCGGACTGTCTCTGCGGCGGAAAGGCGGCAACTGATACTGACTAGCGAAGCGCGCTCTAGTGGTCTCCCAGATTCTTTTCGCTACTAAAAGTGTATACTGCTGCATGCCTTCACTTTTCGCATCCATGACTGTCGCATACGAGTCGCTTTTCTTTTTCTTCACTACTTGAAAAACATCACCACGGTGCGCCACGTCCCGCAAGAGTGCCCGTGCGATTCGATGGTCCCACCAAAATCAGAGAAGCCAGCACTGTGCCCCCGTCCCTGTGGCAACTTCGCCTTGTTGACAAGAGCGCTCGTCACACTAACATAGTGTAATTTTGTGACAACAGTGACAACGTCGGCAGAGAAACTAGTGTCCACAACTGCAATTTCCATGAAGATTTCTAGTGAATTCCACATAGCAGCTATGAGACTCACGTCCACAAAGAAAGGGAACAGGTGCCCTTGTCTCCTCTCTTGACCCTTTCAGCATTTTTAAAAACTTTCTTCCAAAGGAATCCTTTTCCAACTCTCTAGCGTGCAACCCGTACCGTATTCATTTTCTTGGAAAATTTCTGTTCTGAAATAATTATGGGTCAATTTTCCTGCTAATTACTTTATTATGACTTTTGGACATAACTAGTTTCACTCGCGAGGAACGCCAAGGAGTCACAGCGATGATGCGGGAGAAATTTCTGGCCGCAGAGAAAGGCAACCGCACAACTTTAACCATGACCCACATACATTATTTCTCTCGTACTTTAAATGGCTTAATTGTTTACATTTCGTCACAACACATTCCTTTGACGAATATAAAATACAAAGGCCGTCAAAACAGATAAAAAATAGTGGAAAAACAACATTGATGCATGTACTCTAAGTGTAGAGAATTGAATATCAGTGTGGTTACTAGCAAAGCTTACTGCTTTATTGCTTCATCAAATAACGAAAGAGCTTTTTAAGCTGCTACGATACGCATGGAGTTAAGACCATTTTTCCAGGGTGTCATCCATGATCCGTGCAGGTTGAGGCCTACCCTTTGTTTTGAATAGGACGAGTTCTCCTGATAAAGATAAGGATGCTCAATCCCATCGAATTTCCTCAATTAGCAATGGTAGTTAATGGCAAGAATAGCCGGATATATCAGATTTTGCTGGCGAAACTCGCCCTAGCTTAGACCCTTCCTGGGAACATTCAAGAGCCCTGCCACAGGCGTGGTATTGCTCCAGACCTCCTTTTAGACCAGATAAAGTGATTGTAGGTAAAGATTTCCGTCCTAGTCTTGCGGTACCTTGTAGAATGGACCCTATTCAGGGATGGATCTCAGTGACTTGTCAGGTTTGGATGAAAGCTTGCTAGCTGAGCACTTGTCTGTTTTTTGCAGTTCATGTTATGCTCGGAAACGGTAGGAAAATGCAAATGCAAATGAAACGGTTCAGCTACCCACAATAAGTTACCGTCAAAGAAAAAGCTGGCAACGAATTTGTGGAGATCACGCAAGGGCAAAACTGCTTCCAGAGTGCAACAATTAATCCACTGAATTGAGAGATCTAGCGTGACGAGCGCCACTCTAACTAGATCAGCGAACCAACATCAGTGAAAAAACAGCTCAAGAATTGAGAAATGTCCTCGAATTCGGAAAATTCGAAATAGGAGCTTGAGACTATCAAAGATTAAAGTGTAAGGATGTGGTTTAATTTCGAAAAATGATAACCAGCTCAGGTCCTCTATGCTTCAACGAATACTGAAATATAGGTCTTACCTGGATGCTTTCAACATCTTTACCCATAAATGACATTGCCTACACCTCGCTGATACGCATGGGTATGAAAGTGCCCACTCATCGAATATACGATAGCCCAGATTTCGTGAAACGTGATGCAAAATTTGAAAATAAACGAAAAAAATTGAGCCTTGATCCTAAAGTGGCCATTTCTCGGAAACGTGGTTTTTTGACTGTGTAAAAAAAGCAACATTTCTTTGCAGAAGTGCGACAACGTGGCGCCGAAGTACCTTGGGAGCTTGAAAAAAAACAAAAAGAAAATTTATTGCTGAAATTCTACTGAGTTTATATGGTGGGGCAGCCGCAAGACTATGAATATCGGCTTTTTATAGGATTGTGCATGTGTCAAACGGATAGGAATGCAATAGTGCTTACCCATCAGACCTTTCAAATCGAACCACTCTATGGTCATTGAGCAAGCCCTTCATTCTGTCCTAAATTTCTCTAAAAATGCCGATTTCCACAAATAAAGAAGTCAAATTACTCTGGTGAAGAGACAGATATTACTTATAAAGAGGGAATATCACGATAAAATGAACGAAAGCTAAAGAATATCATGGCCACGGCCATAGCAACACAAGAACTTAGGAAACTTCAATGATTGCAGGAAGTGTACCGCTGAGGATCCAGCTACAAAACTCCCTGCAAAAATTTCCCATGAGAAAATCCTGATCTCTGTTTTTCTGCTGGTAGTAAGAGAAATTAATAGATGAACGACACAGCATGAACACGTTCCAGGAGAATATTTTGCAGGAGCGAGATCATTCGCGTGCGATGGTTGTGTTTTTGCTCATGGAACCAGTTTTTGACAGTTTCTTGCGTCAATAGGTATTCTTCGTGCAAGTCACCGCACGACGAGAGTCAAGCTGTAGATGAAATTTGGTGAAAAGGTACACTAAAGTGGGCGTAGCCGTAGTGCAATGTTTAGATTACTCCCAAGTACTTACATGTGTTTCCTAAAAAAGACTGACCCGCAAAAAAAGCACAGAATTTCGGAAGGAAATTAGTAATGTCTGATTTTTTGCTTTACATAGTAACTGCTACATAATGCTGAAGTTTCTGGATAGCATAAAATTAGATGAAATTAAAGCTCATTTTCTATTCGAAGCTACATGAGTAGTGAAATCTGCAAGGAATCGTTTTCTTCTTATTGGATTCCCCAAAAAGGGCAATTAAACTATCAAAGTACTGGAACCGTTTAAGACAACAACTTGTAAGGAAACAAACAGATGACAAAGGAGAATTCATTCAAGATGAGTGCGCTCGACGCGTGCGCCTTTACATGATGGGCTCAGGAGTAGTTCTAACTGCACGGTATTCTCACTCATGGTTTACGTGTTGAGTTGACAGATCCTCATTCAAAAACATGACCAAATGGATGCGGGCGTCTGACACGACTGACGCGAGAACAAAGTATAAACTGCTCCAAATTTGTGCATTAAAGGCAGTGGACGACCTCATATCGTGTTTGAGCTATAAACATTTTCCGAACCTCCTCGGTGCGCTAATCCCGGCGATGTACATGAAATATCCCAAAGTGCCCTCTAAACCCGTATTTTCGGACGGGGCTTGTAACAGTTTGCCTCAGCAAGTTGCAAAGACGTGCATCACCGTTGATCTTATCGATTGAACAGGTCAAAACGTGTTCATCCGACATTGCTGCTCGGACAGCCTGCACAGCTTGGAGCGAACCCGCCCCTGCTCCAAGTAGAGGGTACTTTGACCGTATAAAAAACGGGGTTTTCGTCGCTTCTGTGATTTTTGATTTGTGTTGTTGGAATCGGGGTGCCGAAGACACCAAAAATTCGCTGATATCTCCAACATGCAAAACAATGTGGACCCCTGCCTTTAAATGAAAATGTGTGCATAAAAATAAACATGTAAATGAGCATATACATACTTCTGAATAGATAGAGAAATAAACAAATGCTCGAATGGATAAGCATATACAAAATGTCATGAATGAGCATATTTACCTGTCGAAGAACTTGTATCAGAAAGGCACAGTAATTCAATTTTTTTTCTCAGAGAAATTTGCTTGTCTCATAGTTAAGAGATTTCAGAGATTTCATGAGACTAACATTAGGTAATGAGATAAGAATAACATTGTGAACAGTAAAAGGTGGTTCTTAGTTAAGATTCCTCTATATTCCTTATCAAAACAAATCCAAAATTTTCCATATACGTGCTCATCAAATTTCCTGTTTTCCTTCTTATCCGCTATTCTCTTCCGCCCACATCTCTTTCCAAAAACCGAAGCGTCTTCGTCGAATAAAATTGAAAAACCGTGCGTCAATCGAAGACATGCCCATTCGCTAACTCAACGGCAATTTTAATTCCTTGCCATGACATCCTAGACGGACGACGTCTGACACATCGACTGAGTCCATTTTATTTAGAGAAAACTAAGTGAAGAAGTGAAACGTTACACAAAAAAGAGCTAGAAATAGGGTACCATCTCAGTGTTCTGAAAAACCTACATTTTCCCAAAGATCTAGAGCATTTATTACGGAAATTTTGGGCAGCACTTCGTAAAATTCCAGACATCAAATAAAAAGTTTAGAAAATGTTGTCGGTCCTGCATCCTAGAGAAAAAAATTTGGTACATATCCAGGTTGAACTTGTGGATTTTTTCTATCCACCTATTTCACATTGTGTTCTATAATTGTGAAATAAAATTATAGAAATATTCATAACTTCAGGTTAAGAGCTCGAATATGTTTCGAAAACAACCGCGCGTATTTCCGTGTGAACTACGCAATCCATGTTTTATTAACTACCTCATTTTTTACATATGTAGGTTCCAGCTAACCCTGGAAACGGTAATGAATTAAAACGAACCCGGAAAGAGAAGTTTCTCGAAATTTCTGAGGTCTGCGGCCAATTCCAACGGCATTCCGCGATAATACCTACGTTTGACTACACCACCCCTAGAATAGAATGTGCTGCTGCTCAGCTGCTCAATGGAGCAAATGCACGCCGCGGACCAAACCATGCATGAAATGTCTATTTTGAGTAGCTGGAGAACCTCCGGATGACCCCAGACTCCCGTAGAGCCCACCCCTCGTACACACAGTGTTGAGCCCATCGATTGAGAGGGACGGGAACCGGGCGGGCGGGGTGTCGGAACAGAAGCGGAAACGTACGACGATGCTCAAATCAGCTGACATTATGCACGAGAGCTCGAAGCGAATAAACATGGACATAAATGCGCGGGTGGGCGCTGTGAGAAACGACGAAAACAACGATTCGGCGACAGAGGTGATGCCGAGAGCCGCGGCACCACCCCCGGAAGTGGTTACGCGCTCCAGGTCCCCGCCCCGGGTCGCCCGCTGAATCCCCGCGGTCTTCGATTGCAGGGACCTATTTCAGGCAGAGCTTAGCTAGTGGGTAATCGGATGCTAATCATTAGGAGCGGGTTCATCTGTCGAATGGCATAGGTGTCTAATTAGTGGCGTTCTAGACGAGCTCGGAACAGCTCGCTGCTAATCTTCTCTGAACCCAATAAAAGAGGAGTCAGAGGGACAGCACGGGCAGAAGGCTAAAAATAGGAAAGGAATTGGACAGCTAACCTCAGCGGGAATTACGGCGGCAGGGAAGATTCAGAATTCTACGAAGGGCAGCGCCGTATCTAGAGATTCTCGGGAAGAGACGTTGTATTAGGTTGTCGGGAAATGATTGAGACACTCTGTATTTTTCTCTTCTAAAAACTTCCATTCTTGCCTTCTCCCATTTTTTAATGACTACTTTTCGTGAATTTGAATTCCTAGGTTCAATCACACAAGTTTGGGTTACGATCATCCAAGTTGCTCCAAACTTCTTGCGATTCCTTGGTTTTTGCTTCGTTTCTGCTCGTGTTGCATCGACCGGGAAAATCTGGCGTGATTCTGAACTCTTCTTTGCTCTTTCATGCGTAGCTTACTTCATTGGAGTCTACTTTTGATAGCTCTTTAATTTTAAAGGAGAAAATCGTGGTCATGCTAGGTTCTCATAGGTCTACAATATCACAATTACAAGGACGTTCTTTTTTAATTAATCGGGCGGAAAGAACTAGAGGGAGTTGAAGAACAATCAAATTTACGATAAATTGGATTGGTCGGTCGTTGTGTTGCAAGGTTGGTGTAGCAGCAAGCTCGCAGGCTGTGGCTCGAAATCCCTCACTCTCAGTGCTCTAGATGATTTCAATTTATTACCAGCTAAAGACTTTCTTGAGAAACTTATTAGAAATTACTAAGTGTGTGGACAATTATTTATTTATTTATTGAACACACCACATAGGTGCACCATCAAAAGTCGTGTAACACAATTCACCAATTAAACCCACAAACAAAAAAGCTGAATAATATTTAATAATCATAGTTAATATTAATTGGCATTTTATGTCAGTGTGTGTGTGTGTGTGTACAAGAGAACCAGCTCCTACCGGAAAAATCAGATTACATCACGATGTTCAGCGTGTCAAGTTACATATAAAAAGTGTGCAAATTTCCATTTTTACCTCGGTTGGCAGGTGTTTTGGTCCACTCTATTTCGCATGGAAAACCTATAGTTGTTTACATCACAGTGGAAATGAATGTGCATGGGTGTTTGTTTGTATGTGTTTATCAAGTCATGTAAAGGACAACATGCGGATGAAGATGGTTTAGAGAGAACTGGTCTAGCCAGATAGAAGGGGAATAGGAAGAAGGAGAAGAGCATTGGCGGCGAAGTTCGCAGGAGTTGGGTCCAACGGTGTGATAAGGGTGCACCGGCGTCCAAAAGTGGGGAAACGCCTGGACTCGGGTCCAAGGGCGTGATAAGGGTGTACAGGAGTTCAAAAGTGGAGGAACCTCTGGAGACAGGTCCCAGCGGTGAGATAAGGGCGCGCTGATGTCCAGGTACAGTCCCAGTTTGCTCTTACTAGGTTAATTTTTACTATTGACGTCCACCACAGTGAACCGAAATGCGTTACCACAAATTGTTGGAAAGGAGCAGTCCATAGTGGGTCAATGGTTTCATGAACCGTGGCAGTGTCTGTTCATCCACCTGCACTAATCTTATCTAAGGATAATGAAAACATGCGAGCGAAGCGAGCCTGGCGTTAGCCGGACGATCAGGCTGGTAATAATAAAACTAATAATAAAAAAATTTAAAAAATGCCTATGCCCTACATAGTTGTGCGTGCCTTTGGTTGTTGTTTGCCCTATTCGATATGTTATGTTATGTTAGTGGTGATTGTATATTTTACTTATCTATGCGCTCGGCTTCGGTTCGCGTCTTCAAACAGATAAACAAATAAATAAATCCATTGCAGCAAGACGTCGTTGACTATGAGGTTGACCAGCTGCTAGCGTCCGCACTCTCACACCTTGATAGTGATGCCAAGTAATGGCAAAGATAACAAGATATTCAATATTTTGCTTCATGAACTCGCCCACTCGAAATGAGCAGAAAGCTTGAAAAGGCTCGGACACAGATGAGTCTTCTAGCTCGTGTTGAATGTCAAATGCCCATGCGATGAGCACACGTCTTGAAAGGACATGAAACTACAAAAAATATCCTATATCTCCATTATATTTGAAAATTTCCTAGTAAAATATGCTACTTTACATATTTTGAATGTGCTGCACGATTCAATATTCTGCAAATCCCTTGTAAATGCAATCTGGAACGCCGGGTGATGACTTTGCGAAAACGGAAGGGCATGCCATAGCATTTACGCTGGATGCCTTATTTGTAAGACAACTGACGCTTGGTACTGACGCTTGGATAATTGCCTTGCTGGTTCATCTGATGCGTAACTGAAGGGAGCAGCTCGCGATTAATCCCCTGTCTATGTCCAATGAAGCATTAAAATTAGGTATGTTTGCAGAAGGGGCCTTCGAAAAAAAAGGCTCGTCGGAAAAGCGCGTGAAATGATCAAAAGATCGCCTGGGATCATATATTTTGTTTGCTTGAACAGTAAATGTCACATTGCCGGGAATCCTGAGCGGATTCGAATTTCTGACTAAATTTCTCTATTGAGTTGAAATCCAACAAATGATACTTTGGCCACGGCCGACAAGTGCCCATCCATTAGCAAGTGTTAACTATTCCTTCTTGTCCGGTTTCTAATTTGCTTTCGCACTGAGAATATTGGGCCTCTCACAATCGAGTTGACTTCTCTCGATATTTATTTTTCACCAGTTCAGAGATGAACTGAAACCTGAAGAGATGGGATTTAGCTGTGGGTACGTAAGTCTTGAGAATGTGCTCGGATCAAGATGTATCTCAGCCAAGATAGTAACTCATCTCCAGGCTGTTCTGAAAACAGTGAACACTCATAGCTACGCATTATCTCGTCTTGGTCACTTGCTAATGACGTCGCTTATGAGGTGATGTGTAAAATACGTTGGTTGTGCGCCTAAGTCCGAGTGTCTAGGAACGTCCGCGCAATGTCTCCATCGCATGAGTTCTTCTACGGCTCCGATTTCAAAAGCTTTACTCGCGATGCTCCGTTTCTCCGCCATCTTTGCCAACTTCGCTGGTGATGAACAGCATCCATCCTTGCTCTTCATTGGCGACTTCCTCCGCGAAGGAAGGGACGGCAGATCCACGGCGGTCATGTGTCATGCCACGTCAATCTTAGCGAAAACCTTTAGGTTTCCACAAAGTATAGTGGTGGGTACGTAGTCCAGCGGTAGTCAATGAAAAACAGCTGCTGACACCACAGGCCACATAGAGGTTACCCGGGATAAACTGTGTTAACCGTACGCAAATTCACCCGCCGTTAACACGGGCCTCAACTCGGTTACACTATTTCATCTCAATAATGCATACAGGCCCAGACATACCTACATATTACCATGGCCTTCATGAGAAAACTAGGAAGTTACCTCATTTGGAACCTGATATCGCAAATGCAGATAAAGAAGGTCATTCCTAGGAAAATTAGTGCAGTTTCTGAGAAAATTGAGTTCAGTTCAATACAAAATACAAAATCTTCAGCCGAATGATTGGATACGATACATCTAGCTCGTATTTGCTAAAGAAAATGTATCATCATATACATCAGTGATGACTGGAGCACATTTTTAGGCCCTGGGATCGTTTTTTGTTCATGGGGATTTATGATGTGATCTAAACCTCTAACTGAGCCGTAAGAAAGAATGAACCAATCACTGTTAGCCCATAATGGCACCCTTCCATCATTCGCATCTGTCATCCTAATTTTCAAGAACAAAGCCACAGCATTTCAGCACCTGCTGGGTAGGAACCAGCTTCCATGGTGGACTGGAGTGAGTAGTTCCACAAAAACTAGGATGGATGTATTCCTCGCGGTTTTCCCACTATCAGGAGAGAGCCTTGGTGTCATTGGAGCGCGCCGTTGGTTGCGATAAATCAGTTGCTTCTCCACGCTCCCGTCACTATGTTTAGGCACAGTTGAGCTCCAGTATAATATACATATATGTATTAGTACCTACATTCTGATAGTCCCGGATGCATTATTGGGACGGCAGTTGATTTCACACTCATGGGTATATTGGTGGATGCTAAGTGAAGGGCATATTTGGATACGTTTATACGTTTGTAACGGCTGATCTCAGTCTGAAGGATTTTACCTTGGATGGTGTTTAGATAAGAAGCATGTGGAAGAGCTCTCTACCCTATCAGAACACTAAGCCTTTTGGACTAGCTAAAACTAAAAAGAGTATATTTTGCATATTTGATACAACTAACGTCCCTTCGAGACGCTAGAAAGTGGGGTGGGGCAGCCACTTGAAGTATGTGCAAAAGCTTCACTCGTGCGAAATGCTTAGAAAATTAGCAAATAAGCAGAACTAATCATTAACTGAGCTCAAATACGAAATCCTTCCTGAGTTTCGTATATTCTACGGGTCTGGCCGCCTCGCCAACGTCGGACTTCGAGTCTTCTCGCGATCCTAGTCGTGTTTGCAAATTCCTAATCACGCATCTACTTGTAAAGCTAATTTGCGATGCAGTGGTATGACCCTACTCTTTTTGTCACATTTCTTACATGCCTTTTGACCCGTTATGAACAGCCACTCCCAACTCTGCACAGGCACATCTTTCACATGGCTTTAGTAGTTGTGAACAATAAAGTGTAACCAATGCCGTGGCGAATAATCACATAAAATGATTCAAATTTCACATTACTGAAATAGTCCAACTGATGAGCTTCTGCTTCAATATACAGAGAAGCAGAAGAAGAGGTCGACTGAGACACGAATGAGCGCGTAGCGTGACTCTACTCCACCAGCAGACGTGCATCTTGGTGTTTTCTCCACTACTGCGGCGGAGCCATTCTCCATCCGTGAACCCGTATGCTGGCGTTTTCCCCACTAATGGGAACCATGCAGACCCATTTTACATCCGTGTACGCATGTCCTGGCGCTTTCTCCACTACTGGGCCAGGGCAGGCCCATTCTTCATTCGTTGATCTGTACCCCGGCGCTTCTCCCACTAATGGGCCCCTTGCGGACCCAGCCTCCATCCGTGGACCCGTATCATGGCGCTTTCTCCACTATTGGGCCAGGGCAGACCCAATCCTCATCCGTGGAATCGTTCCCTTGCATTTCTGGACTAACGGCCCCTACGGACCCAATCTCCATCGATGGACTCGTGTCCTGTATCTTCCTCACTACTGGGCCACGGCGGACCCTTTCTCCGTCGATGGATCCGTATCCTGCCGTTTTCCCACTACTGGACAACGGCGGACTCTTTCTCGATAGGTGTACACATATCCTGATGTTTTTCAGAATTACATACGGAGCCCCGTCATCAGCGTACTCCGCACTCCAAAGTAATGGAAGAAAGTTAGGTAAAGTTTGATCAGTTGCACATCTGGTTTCAGAAAATGTCTCGACAGCCTATAAGGATGAATTCTCCATTCGTTCATCTTGTATATTTGGTTGTACTGCACTTCTCAAAACAGACAAAACCTCAGACTGTATGATCCCCACCATATGATGCAAGGAGCAAGTGAGGAAACCGAGAGCAACCTTCGCTATGGCCTACATGGCATTCACCGTCTTTTCGAAACGGTTAACGTTTAATGTTCAGAAACTGAATGGCGCTAACAATAAAACTCCAGCAGAGGGGCTACTCTGCTCCGTACATTGCTACTATGCATCGTCAAATCGTTGTAAACACTGTCTCGCCTGGAGGGTTCGAGACCGCTAGCTAGCCGCTGGTCCCACCGCGAAATCCCGAATGCACCCGACTTCCACCACGTCTATGCACTATGACGAAACATCTGCCGAATGCCCCGTCAGCTGCGCATCCTCGCGAGGCACAGTCTATAACTGAGTCTCACAGCAAGCGCATGCGATTACGTGCTAGCACCCCCACGCCTGCGCTCTAGAAAATTTTGTTGCACTACCATCATTTATATAAGAGGATTTCATGCAAGCCTTCTCCGCTTCTATGAGCACCAGAGCGCTCTTTGAATTTTTGCTGGTGAGAAGCTCTGTTCTACAAATGGCATCAGTCTTGCTCCAATTACTTGCGTTAGATTTTGCTTTGAAATTGTAGCCTCGGCATATCTATTTGTGGCCTAGCGACGCTGATGACGCAGTTGGGATTGTACTACGTCGGAAGGGTTTCGTACTTCAATTAGCAACGAAACTGAAGTCGAACTGAGCTAAAGGGAAGTACGCGAGCAGGGAATATATTCTTCTACTAATAGTAGTTCTTTTAAAGCTTTCTAATCTCTCCAAAACCTGTCTTAATTAGGCACTTGTCTGTTTCTTCATCTATTTCAACACCTTGAAAAAGTTTTATGTACGTTCTGGAATAGTTCATCATCATCTTCTTCTTCCTAGCGTTTTTTTTTTCGTTTCGTAGCGGAGTCCGTTTTGCTGATCCTTTGACGCCATATTGTCCTGTCGTGCGCCTGGTCGGGATGGATCCTAGCCTGCTTGAGGTCAGCGTGCAGAGTGTCAAGCCATCTCTAGCTCCGCTACAATATCCAACAATAGCCAGAACATGGTGAGAAAATATTTTTCCATCTAATCCAATTATTCATAAACAATGTGAATTAGCCTGAGATTTATCTTGATATGTTTAGAACGCCGTGCATTCCTTCTCGCAACGACGACTATGTAAGCCTCTGCCGCCGCATCGAAGCGGCTTCGACATTTCCATAACGTCAGCGCCTCATTCGCCTCTACTGCGCAAGAGCTAGCGCCCCAGCGACGTCTTGCAATATCACTCCAACTTCGTCCTGCAATAGCTCAGCTGCATCAATAGCTGAGAATTACTTCGTCCTGCAATATCTCAGCAAAATAGCTGAGATTTCTCCTTGTCAAGGTCTGACTGTACATACTTGTATATAGTCCAATAAACATTATATATATTCACTATTAAGAACAATACAATAACCCGCGGGGCCATCCTACAATAGAATGAATCGGCGAGCAACTCAACCCCATACCATCTTTGTTTTGGTCGTATTTTCGGTCGCTTTCCTGGTATTTTCCTGGTACTTCTAGATTGAAGCCCTACAGATTTTATCGCCATCTGCACGTAGAAGGTGACCGAACCATCGCAGACGCGCCGCACGGAGCTTTTTGGCTATCGCAGCAATTCCAACTCGCTGCCGTATGTCCTGGTTGCAGAAGTGATTCCGCTGCGTAGTGCTGCCCATACACCGCAGCATTCTCATTTCCATGACGCTGATTCAGCGCTCCAATTCCTTGATGACAGGCCAATATTCGGCACCATAGACAGTGACCGAGCGTACCACTGTTCGGTAGATCTTTGACTTCAGGCGTTCCCTTGTCGCACAGCACACCATTCTGTGAGTGCCATTTCAGCCACGCAGCGTTAAAGCGAGTCTCATCTCTTAATCTCATGAGCGAGACTGCCGTCCGATGAGACCATTGAAGCAAGTTATTCGAACGTAGTATCTCTCTGAAATTCATGACATTCTTTCATAGTGCCGGGCTCGTGTTCGTCGGTGGGCAGATACAAGGTCTTTTTAGTGTTGAGACGAAGGCCAAACCGTGCCAGTCGGTCACTAAATGTTTGTCTCTCCCGTTCAAGCTCACTCTTGTCTTCAGATGCTAGCATTACGTTGTCGGCATACAGCAGCGTCCAAGGCACCGGTCTTTGAAGGTCCTTTGTGAGGACGTCCATGACAACGATGAAAAGGAGCGGAGAGAGAGCTGAGCCTTGGTGTAAGTCAATGGTCGTGGGGAACTCTGTCGTCGTGCCGGCTGTCGCCTGCACTTTGCTCCTGTGATCGGCATAAAACATCTGCGCCCATTTGAGAAGCTCCTCCGGAATGCCTTGAAACCGCATTGCTTACTAGATTACTTCGTGCGAGATGCGATCGAAGCCCTTCTCCAGGTCGAGGAATGCTAGGTGCAGTGGCAGTTTCTTCTCACGATGCTTCTCGATCAGGAGGCATGCAGCATGGATGGGGTAGTGCCGCATCCGGATACAGCGCACTGGGATAGTTGAATGATTTCATGAATGGGGCGATCAATGATACGCTCGAAAGCCTTCATGGTATGCGACAACAGACGGATGGGCCCCTTGCCCTTCCAGATCGGGATGGTAGTGCTTCGCTGCCAGTCCACAGGCACCTCCTTCTCCGCTATGACTAGATTAAAGAATTTCGTTAACCAATCAGCGGAGTTCCACTACTGCGACTTCCACAATTCCGCTGCCATATCATCTGGACCGGTCGCTTTGCCTGGGTTCATTTGCTTCAGTGCATACATGGTCTCTTCGACGGTGATCGGCCGCACTAGTCCGAAGGTGACTTCTGGAACGGAAGGAGGTGCAAATTCTTCCGTTGAGTCTTATCAAAATAATCCCTCTATCGTTACGTCTGGAAAGGTTCATCTAAGAACTTCAAATAGAGCCTAAGAGGGACGTATCCGGAACTACTGCTGGAAAATACAATAGAAATGTTCAATAACCCCAGAAGACGATAGCCTCAATCATGACAACCATCTGGAGGAACTAAGATCTAATCCAGGACCTAATCCACGTTCGAATTCTGCAGCCAAGTACCTCAGCCTTCATTATTCCAGGGCCCATATCCAATTTAATTAGCCGTAGAAGGAGGAACACGCCGTTATATATTCGTTCTCACTAGTCTTTATCCACTTTGCAGTCCATTAGAGCAGTACATCCACCCATTTTCCTGCGCAGATTCAGTGTATTGAGACTCAGAGACACAATTTGATGTTTGAGAGGATCATGGACACGCTTGCCGACTGGATATCTACCCGACCATGATATCCTGCAGTGAAGGAGGTGGTGCACTTATCCGTGGGATGAGTCTTTATCGTGTGGGGTAAAGTTCAAACTACACCAACATATTCGCGAAAACACACTGGATAAAGTACTGGATAAAGTATATTGGACAACCGACTGGATAAAGTATATTGGACATCCGATATATTTTCCCGTAGGTGGAAATACCTTTCTTGCTATCCAGTATAATTTCCTCGTAATCATTCTTTAATGGAACTGTGGAGCATTGACGAGAGACAATGCGATAGCAATCGCATATCAGTTGGAAGAAGATAACTTACAGGGAAATGCGTGGATTCTCATATGATGGATAAATTTTCAATGGATAGCAGAACTTCATCAACACATCTACGTGATTATTCAGGTGGATTAATTATTGCATATATTATATGTAAGCCCGTAGTCTGCAAGAAACACGTCCCTTCGATAGATTGTTGATATCCTGCACTATTTGGCACTTTGTATGAAGTGTCCCACCTAAAGCATCTGATAAGGCGTAGTTGTGAGATAATCGACTTCTGATTGCACCCTAGAATGATACAAAATCTACTAGGAGGCTAGTTTGAAAAGTGGAAAGGCGTGAAAACTGAAAATCCTCTGCTAATTTGTGAGCAAGTTAAGAAAAAAAAGAAAACCAAGTAGAATGTCTCAAGAAAAGAGGAGATCGGAAATCCCCTCAACAGGCATTTGTTATGTGTTTTTATTGCAAATATTTACGCAGACACAGTCATGGACAAGTGGCTTCGGCGAATCCCACATTTTCAATAATGGAGTGATAAGTGGGTGAATACAGAATGATGCAAATATGATCAGTTCACAACACGTTTCCGGACGCCAATGCTAGTTGTGTTCGTCTTTTCTTTGAATTTATTTGAGGTATGTTGTCTTCATGTTTCATCACTGCAGTTAGAGTAGGGTACTCTGTGATTTTCGACCCTGAAACACAGTAGGTTTCCAGAAAAATCAGAACATTAACTCTTGAAAAGAACAGTATCACTGGGTAGCATACATTCAATTAAGTTTTTATTAAGACATGAATCGTATTTTAGTCCATAAACGCTCTTATATATGAGGAACTGGAGGTTAAGCCACGACAATCACCTTCCGTATGTTCCTTGGCCTAGTTACGAAAAATATGCTATCAAAATGAAAGCTGTTTTGATGCGAAGTCCAGATGCTGATCCATGAAAATATTCTGTTTTTCCAATGCACAGCAACTACATAACAAGGATTTTTTCATAGAGTCTTTGCTTTGCTTGGGATCAGTGATAGGTGTGATTAATGTACATTAAATACCGTTACAGTTTTTTTTTTCGACAAACGATAGCTTGAGCAACTAAACTGAATAACCTAAATGACTCATTTCTTGATTAGTCAGGATCCGTGTTTTCGAAAGTCATATTAAAGTTCGAGTAAGAGAAGCTGTGCGAAGTTTGCAAACGATGTTCAAATATCTCTTATCCCATTCCTATTGGGTTGGTGAAAAAGTTCTGCATCATTCACAACGAATTCTTTGGAGATGGATTCTTTATTAGAACAAAAACTCAATTAATGCTATATTTAGCGTCTCTGTATGGTAACCTTGCCCAACTTCTGGGCAGCTCCTCTATTCCTTCCTGCCCGAACGAAGGAGGCTGCGGATCGAAAAACTTTGTCGGGTCCCCGTTAATTGCCAAGCTTCATTTTCCATAGATGATTGCTCATGGTCAGGAATATATGACAGTCCGACAGGGCCAGGTCTGGCGATACGTGTGACAGATATTCCCAATCGAGATTCTGATTCGTCTCACTACATGCGTTTGCGAAGTGCTCGTGGGCACTATCTTACAGAAGATGGACATTTGCTCGTTTTGGGCGTTTTTCACGGATGGCTCTCTCTCGTAGAGTTGAGTAAAGCAGAGATCTTTCGTCATTCTGGTTCCACCACATAGAAACTCTTTGTAAAGCATTCGTTGTGGCTCCACCGACAACATGGAAAACCCTCTTTTCGGGCTAGTCTACATTTGACTGTCTTGGGAGTGATTCCCGACACAGAATCCATTGGTGCTGCTGTGCGTTGTTCGCGTAGAGGACCAAGCTTTCGCACCCACTTGCAATATCCTCCAGAAAATCCTTCCCATGTGGTCGAAGAAACAGCGGCTCCTCAATGCTCATCCAGCACGACCTATCAGATTCGCACAACGCACGGAGTACTCATGTCCATTAACTCTGCTAAAACCGAGAAGGCGAGAATGCTTGATGACGGTCGCATAGTCGCATGAGAGCGTCTCCAGCAAGTTGCAGTTGTCGACATCTGACATCGTCTTCAGGGTGTCCCGCAAATCGTCGTCATTAACGGTCGACGCACGTTGAGACCGTGGGTGACTTTCAAGCATCACTTCGTCAGACATGAAGCCCTGGTACCATCTAGGGGACCTCGAATGATGGATAATGATCTTAGCTAAGGTGTGATTTTATATACAGATGATTTTCGGTACATAGCAACAGTGGAGCATATGGTGGAGGACAAAAGTAAGCTGGTGTTCAAATAGACATTGCAATCATTGTGAAGAGCCATCAAAACGAAAAGGCTCGTGTGTAGATGCGATAACCACCTGAAAAGGTTTCCAATGCAAAGGACCTCATCACTACTGGCTGATATTTCTATTCTGAATTATTATACACTCATTCGTCGCACTTTCTTTGATTTCCGGGAGCTTTCCTTTTGTTACCCTGTCTGAGTGCACCTTCAGGAAAAGCTGTTAGTGGAAATTTTGAGATCATTTTTCAAACATTTCGTTATTGTATATCTAGAGAAATTCGTCTTTAATGCACGGTGATGGAGGTTGATCGAATTGCTGCAGGCTACTTCTCTGCTGTACGATAGTACGTTGCATGAGCACTAATGATTTCAACAGTACTATGTTTTTGGAAAAGGGTAACATTGCTTAGGTAAATTGGAAGATCAGTAGCAAGCCAGTGGAGGACGCAATAGTGGGCGTGAGGCGGTGGGGGAGATCGTAGGAAAAAGTGGGATCTCAAACGTCTTGGGGATCCAAGCAGGAAATAAAAGCAATTAAAATTCTAATACAAATATTAATCAAAAAGAATTTTTTGGAAGAGAAATAACAAAAGAAAACAAACCAGTGCAAGATCGCGATTCCTGAAAAATTCGACGCCACCCCCCCCCCCCTTCCCCTGCGCCCTGTGCCCGCCACTGGTAGTGAAGGGTTCATTAGAAGCAACGAGTGCAATGAAAGAACATAAGATTTGGCCCTTCTGTGAGGGGCTAGCCGGAAGTTCTATAACAGGAACAAAGTTCACTACGCCCAAGGTCTACATACAGAGCTATCAGCCTTCAGGCAAGAAATTCCTAAATCCATCTTCTTTATCAGCCTCGGGATGTGTCTGCGGTTATATAACCGCGCTATAAAACAAATTCACAGAACTGTGGAAAAATCATAAGGAGTGGAAAATGAATCACGAGCACTTTGGATGAGTAGCTTAAGTACCAAAACAATATTTTGTTCATCTTCTGTTAGCAAACATAAACATTCCGCAATTCTGCAATTGGAATAATGTACGCTGTTGGCCGCGACCACAAACAATAGTCGGTACCAACTGCCTACTGATATTTCTTAGCACTGTTAAGAATTCTTTGCTATGCTACCTTCTCTGATGATTCTCCCAAAGACAATCTTCTTCACTGTTCAGATGAGGATTCAGTGCTTATTGTAAAGCTATCAAAAGGAATTCGACGTTATCAAGCATCACGATCTTTTGACACCTATTCTAATAACTGTGTAGCGCCAGCGCAGCCGGAACACCGCAGTGGTTCTAGTAAAAACCTTAGCAGTAATGGTTATCGGTTGCTGCTATCCTCCTGCAAAATTGAGCAGCAATCGAGGGGAGCATGGCAGCACCTGGGAACCGTTGCTGCTAGGGTTTCTACTCGAACCATTACGCCGTCCGGGCTGCGTTCATGCTGCACACTTATCAGAGTAATAACTGAGTTTTTGCAGCTTGTCAGCTCTCAGCAGACGCCTAGCGGTGTATCGCCTAGCGATGGCTCCTTTACAAGGACAAAAAGGACCATTCGAATTGGGGGCCTGTTTGTTGATGACAACTCCACGTGAGTTTTCGTTGCCATTTTTGAGCTCTCGCTGTGACGCCAGCGTTTGAAAAAAATGTTTCGTTAAAAGAATGAATTGCAGGTACTTTCCATTCGTCGGCTACACTGGCAGCATTGGAGCTCTTTACCTGGCTATTGATAGAATTCGAGAGGATCATCTCCTTGATGGTTTTGATTTTAAGTTAGTATGAAACTACCATTTCCCGCCAAGTAGAATAAACTTCGTCATCTTTTTTCGACAACCAATTTAGCATCACCGTCCGCTACGACAACTGCGTCGAAAAAGACGCGGTAGGCTTGGCAACTGAGTTGATCCGCGACTTCCAGGTGGATGTGATAATCGGTCCTACTTGCAACGTTCGTGGGTGCTCTCGAAATTTTTAATAAATTTACTGGTTTTAACCCATTGCCGACCGCACGGCTCACCGCTGAGCCGCGCCCTTCTAATGAAGTGCTGGACCTTATTTTCGAAGTTTTTCGCAGTATTTCCATATAAAATGAGTACAACATATCCAAGCAATGTCTTAAATCACGTGACTCGAGAAAAAATCTTTTTTTAACCTGAGAATTGCCGTAAAAGAGATGGAAATTTGAAATCGAGGAAGACTGCATTACATTTCTTGTTTACTGGATGGGAATTATCTGCGCTAAAGCCAGTAGTTTGCAACACAGTAGCACGTTCGTTACACTTTGCACTCCCCTATTTGTCAGGCTAGGGCCATGTGAACGCGTGTACTCTCGAGACACCCCTTACAGCTCTCAAAATTCCTTTCACAAAATTTTGTCGGCCTTAAACGAAGTGAGAAGCATTTAGATTCTCGATTTTCTAGTCATATAACACTAGTTACCTTCCAGAACAAGAATTCAAGTTATTTCTGCAGAACTGTCTGTCCGTGTGTGTCTGTGTATAACTCTGTCTGTGTATAACTGTCCTGCTCTAAATTCTTTTATTGTAACCATGCGGGCGCCGCGCTCTCGAAAAGGGCGTTGGTCCCACGCGCCAGACATGCGAAAATGCCTGCGGTTAATGGGTTAAAATCTTTAAAATGTTCTCCAAAGCGTCCAAATGTTCTTGTTTATTTAGCTGCACTCGCTGTTGGAGTGATGGCTGCTTACTACAATCTGCCACACTACATTTGGGGATTTACAACAGCCAACGAGCTTGCCAATATCGCTCGTTTTCCGACAGTCATCATCCTCACTCCGAACTATTTAACGTATGTTGACATTTTTGTAAACATATTCTGAGTAGAGAGTGTTAATGAAGTTTAGAATATTACAATGGTCACAATTCGAATATTACAATGGAGTAAAAAAAACTGAGCCAGCTGTCAGAAGAGAACCAGAGAGCAATGAACGGAAATACGGACACGGGCACAGGGAGAGTTCCTAAATTATGGTAATAGAGAGAAGCATTCATTGAACGCATTCCGAGAAAGAAACTGGGATGATGTCGTGACAATGATGCCCATTCACTAATATTCATTAACGAATTTGCGCCAATGTGTTCAGCTCGTTGACACGCGATGTCCGACGTCTTGGGACCGTGTGGCCTCCTTATAGAAACTGGTAAATTTATCCCCATTTGTTGAGATTTGGAGAGCTCACAAGCTACCTATTAGGAACAGTAGAATCTTCGTACATCTTAAGCTTCTTAAGCTCTCCTGTGGGATGTGTCAGTCCTATACTAACACTCAATCCTTCCTCTTTTGCTTCAACAAATGCGTCTTTCAATATTTGTCCCGTAACCGCTTTTTGTGCTGGGTCTTTTTGTTCCCGTTGAATCCTAATCGGAAGTTAGCGGCACGGATAGCACAGTCCAGAAGAGAGGGCACGTGCCATGCCCGCCCGAGAAGAGAGGTAGCACTTGTTTGAAAATGTTGGATATCCATGATTACAGCTGAGGTTTAATTGAACGCAGGACACTACTCCACATCCGGGGTTACAAAATTTCAGAGGAATTTTTTCTTCGTTGAAACTTTGCGTAGTAGGCTTATTCGAGTTGCTGTACACTAACATTATATTTCTACATTGTTTTATGTTGTGTGTAATACGTACATACAGCACAAATACAAAAGTATGCAATATATTCATTTTGTACCGTGACCCCGTTTTGGCAGAGTTACGGTAGGTGTGTGGTAGGTACGGCATCCCACAAAATCCTCTGAAATTTCGCACATAGGAGCGATTTTAGACGCTGATCCCGATTCAAATGAATGCGAATCAACTTGGCTTTTTTTTGCTAAGGTCGGCAATTTCTGCCGAATTTCTACAATAGTCCTAGTGCAGCCGCATAAAAAAGTGGAGAAAATACAAAATTACTACAATGTTGGTATTCAGTACTTCAAAGGCCACTTTATGCATAATTTCAGAGGATTCTGTGAGATACCGTGCCTACCGTACACCTACATTTAGCGCAACCCTGCAAAACGGGGTTACGATACAAAATGGATACGACATTCTTATTCAGCACCTCCAATAATTCCGTTAAATAAATTTCAGTGAAAAAAATTCCCTCGAAAATTTCGCGGCCACGGATGTGAAATAGTGCCAAATGCAGAGAAAAACCCTTGAACATTTAAGATTACGCTGTCTTTCCCGTTTGACAAGACCGCTCGAATTCAGGGGTTGTATATCAAATGACTTATTCAAAGGCAGGGTCTCGTCACGCGGAGGTCATATATGACTTTCGCGTGACGGGACCCATAAATCTCAAGAAGAGTGCGAACGATCGCACGTGGAAAAGTATTCTGGTTTCACAGATTTCTTCTCTTTTGCACTATCCCGCGACTAGATATGAGTTCCAGTTAACCTAAATCCCCGGAACTCAGCAAAATCTCAAGCGGTGAACCCAAATGATGGTATGCCCACTAACCGTGAGTGGTTCTCTGGAAGTTGTCTGGAACGATGATACGATCGATGGTCAAAGGGGAGGAAACATTCGGTGAAGTATAAACAAATTTTGTACGCTCACAGGCTTCCAAGTAAGATGTATAAGTGGAAACATCAGGCCGTCAATAAAAGAGCACATTCGAGGAATAGCAGCAGCATACAAAGCATGAATCCTCATGATTATTTTTTCAGTTTGAGCCTGGCACTTCTATCTGTGATGGATCACTTCGAGTGGAATTCGTTTGCGTTTATATATTCCGCAAGCGAAGATGAACAAAAATGTCCGATATTTCTTACCGATATCCAGGTGTGCATAGAACATTAGCCTATGATTTTCTGCATGGTCATACATATCTTCCACGAAATTCTGTTCAGAAAGCGGTTTTCAATGACTCAGACCATACCCTTTCAAACACAGTAGCGTTGAGAAACGTCTCCACCTCGGAAATCATTGACGCTCTTCAGCAGACTAGTTCCCGAGCGAGAAGTCAGTTTTACGCCTTCCATTTTTGTGTCCACTCAGTTTTGTCCATACTTCTTCCCTCGATTTATTCCGTGGATGTTTTCCAGTAATTGTCGTTTGTCTAACGGATCCCGCCCACAAACGACTCTTCATGCTTACTGCAGCCGATAAGAATCTGCTTAATGACGAGTATGTCTACATCTTCGCTGATCTTCTTGCTCTAGGATACAGTGAGTGTCCCTGCAATTCACAATTTCCCTGGCGGTGCTTTCAGAACATGCCCTTCTCTGAGCCCAGTACCAACATTGCTTCTGAAAACCCGCGAATCCTTTCACCGGACAAAGCGATGTTTTCCATTTGATTTCAATAATCTGATTTCTTAAATTCAAAAATTAAATTCCGCCAAACAATTCCTATACTTGTAAGCGTGCGCTGAATTGCACTTCCATTTAGTCCCAAACGCTTGAGCACTGGTGAAATCAGTCCCTCTTGATTAAAACTAAAACGGCGGTGCATTTCTAATTTACCACTCTAATAACACCACTGTAGCTTCTTATGTTTGTTACAATTTATTAAAAATGTTCTGAACTAATATACTGCCAAGTCGTTAAGCGATTGACAGCTCTGGTAATCACACCGCTTTTGTATGGGAGGACCAGTCAGAAACACCTGATGGAAGGGACAACGATGCCCATGAAGCCTTCAAGAGAACGTTCATGCTTACAGATGTGAGTGGATTACTCTAGTCCTCTAGCGATTCCAGGAAAGGATAATGTTCAAACAAGAAACACTCATACAGCAGTTTACAGGAAAAGCCATTCTATGTATGTATATGAATTATTTGGGGATTGTTTGTTTAGACCACTACAATTTCTAACTTTGCGCCCCACTTTCTGGTCCCAAAAACTACAGATTCTCCCACTCCTTAAGTTCCCGAGATGATAACCAAATAGGCCAATTGACTCACGGAATACCTCCCGCCACTGAACAGCACAGTAATACGTAATTCGCACGTCTATTGCTCTAAGACGTCCATCATTTACTCTAACAGGGGAACAGCCTCAGATTAGGCAAAGCCCTTCATATACCACATGGAGGGCTGGTCGCACGAGCCTAAGCTGTTGAGAGGTTTATTGCTTTGTAGATACGAATTGTAGACAACACAAACTCAAAATTCTGATGGCCCTAGATTGGCCCACGCCCATTTAAAAGTTTTGCCACTTCTATGTTTGAGGGGGTGAGCAACGCATTTGAGACACATTATAATGTGGATTAATCGGAAATTCCTGTGACATTTACAGCGTGTTTTTAACTGCCATAAATATAAACGGCAATTAACTGTCATGAATATAAACGGAAACTGCCCACAATTGTCCACATGAATTCCTCAGTCTTGCGGTACCCAGGAGATGACAAAGTAAGACATCACCACCTGCTGAAAAATAAGGACCAAAATAAGTGGATTCAGATAGCGAGACTTCTGCGGAACACGCTGGATGCAATTGCCGTTCCACCCAAGATCGAGAAAGTAGCTACTTTTGCGACGGCCCGTTGCTTTTCAGCGTCTAAAAAAGCCCAGGCTTGAAAATTTTCCGAAAAGTCGGTAGAAGAACTTCTGAACTATCAAAGATGACTCGGAACCAGAGGTTTTAAGTATAGAAAGTAAAGAACATCCACGTTGTGCTCACCTTTCAGCATCAAATTTGTGGGAAAGTAGGAGAATCTTAGGACCATTCCATGAAATTTCACATGATACTAAGAAAGCATTTACTTCTTCTACAAGCTGTAATCACAAACCTTCTGCATTGATTGGGCAATAATCTCATTTTATTTTACAGTTGAGCGACGACACTGACCCAGGATCATCACTGGATAACTTCACTTCCCTAGTTTCTCAGAAAATGACGGAGTCGCCTGTCAAATGCACACAGTGCACGGAAGAGAAAGGATGGAGGGTAAGTGAATGACAGGAAAGATGTCGCGGCTCAGTGGCGCCCTGTACCGGGTTAGGGCAGAGACAGGGTTTTACCAAGGGAAACCTGCGCCGGCAAATATATGCAGACTCCCTACTTTCCCCGTGACATGTTGCACAGAATTATATACCGTGAAACGCCAAGGTAGCCGAGGGCGACTTACAGTCGGTTAGGACGCCGCGCCCAACGTCAGGGAGAATTAGGAACCCAATACTATTAGTACTGCTACTAGGCTGACAGAAGAACTACACTAGATTACTAATAGTTTATTAAACTATAAGTACTACTACAACTAATGATACTACTAGATACTAACACTACTATAGAAAGGAAGAAGAAGGCCTACGGGGTCTGAGAGGGGGAACCTAATGGATAGCTAATATCTTAGGAGGAATAAAATCTAGTGGGCCACGCCCTCTAGTTCCCTGTCGCCGCTGCCAAGGCGTGAGGCTACGGCGCAGCACCCTCTAATCCTGCCACAGTACTACTAAGTTTGCTTTCATTCCAATCGATATCTGTCCAAACAATCAACTCATCGTACCATCAAGTGACGATCGATACTGTGCAAGACGTCAGGGTCCGCCACTCCCACTCCATCATCAATCGATCGATCCAGTCGAACTCTGATACCGCATCCATCGGTCACTGCCTCGTAAGAAGAAGGAGTGAGTGCCCGCGCGGCGCCTATTTATAGCATTTTTGGGGAGTGGGCGGAGCCTGCGGAAGGAAGGCAGCCAGGGCTGCCATAGCGGCGCATGTGACTGCCGCGACAGCAACCGTTGACCGCGGGGCGCGACAGAACAGTGCTCCCGGCCAAACCTAATCCGAGGAGCGAGCCCGCTATCGCGGGTCGCGACAAAACAGAACTCTAGGAAGAATGTTTCTACATATTAGGTTGTCGGAAAAGTTTCCCACCATTTATGAACCTCTCTTTCAAGCTTGTTTTTCTACTTCAGCACAAGTAATAATTACACAGTGTGCGTGCCTCGCTATCCACAGGAACACCGCCAGTAACACTGGAGTTTGTTGCTGCGAGCCGGCGGTTTCATTACATTATAGTTTCACCAAACACTGATTACTGCTTTCTGAAGAGGTTTTTTTTTTGGTTTTGGCTGTGGAAGCCAAGATTACCAGAGTCCAAGCAATCTGCACTTCCTCGTGTAAATTACCTAAGAAACCTACTTCTCTGCATCGGTGTCCAAATTGCCGAGACAAGCGAATCTCTGTGAAAAAGAGTTTAGGGAATGTACATAGTTTAGGAACGCATCTCTTCGAGGGTTTTCAGAGCTGGTAGTAATCCCCCAAAGTTCTTCACAACACGTAGGAGCCAGGCTCATAAGTGTTCGGAACAAGGCACGAACATCTCACAAGCTTTTCATTGAAGTATCACGAGCTGGCACAGCCGCCTACAGAACCGCTGCGCGAATAGGGGTTCGAACCAGGGTCAAGCATGACGATGGGAAAAACCGATCCTCTATACGACCCCCCTCCTATGGCCTCGTCCAACCCCTTCCAACCCCCACCTTTTCACGACCTTCCTCCCCCCCCCCCCTTCTGCTCCCGAATGTTTTCTCTAACTAAACAGTTTCAAGGAAGAAGACACAAAAGAAACACATTAAAAAGGCAAAATTGGAAGTAAAACAACCCTTAAGTCGACATGCATCCTTTCTTATCCAATAGGACCAGAATGCCAGCAAGAGCGATCATGTCATTATGTGTCAAAACAGGACTGGTTCGCAGCGCATGCGAGGAGACTATTTCAGCGTTGACATTAGCGCGCCCTCGGGTTCGATTCCCGGCACCTCCAAGAAATTTTTGCACGAGTTGGAACCGCTTCAGGATTTAGTGTGGAGTAGGGGGATGTACAGGTTTGAAAATGAAGTGAGGGGAGCGAAATCGATCGATTACACATGCGAGAATTCGCCTACAAGGGACGCCAGTTTGTGGAAAACTAGGGTCACTTACACCTCGTACTGAGGTCCTCTGACTCAAAATCAGCGAATGCTTTTCCGCATATCCATAGAGGACGATCAGCTCTATCTTTGGCCAGAGTTTCAATTTTCCAGACCTTCACATGTTTTTGGAAGCTCGATGGGAAATCGATGGGAAATTTGGCGAATTTCCCATCGATTTCCCATCTAAATTGCGGGGAAACGAGCGAACTTCGTGGAACCAGATTCTGTAATCAAATGGGAAATTTCCTCAACTAAAATTCACAGACGCTTCAAAAATTTTATCGCGGCGTGGCTATTTATTTAATGCAAGACAGTTTTAGCAAAAGAAGTGCAGAAAATGTGCAAAATACATTCAAACGAAAAGATGTACGTTCACTTCCTTCATCTTAACAAATTTGCTAGTTAACACTTTGAAGTTCTTGACATCATTTGAAAGAGAGGAATTCATGGGCAGTTGCAAATATGGGACTTGCTAATTCTCCGATTTTCGGTTTCAGAAATTTAGAAGATGGAGAACCAAATTTGTCCAGCATTTGTTTACGTGTAATGCTAATTTAAACGACAGAAGGCAATAGCACAATTTTACCGCACGTTTAAGGAATATTTGCAGCCTAGTAAATGATTCTTTCCGCAGGTGACGGAGGTTAACTTTTATCAAATTTCAACGCCTACATAGGTCCGCATGTTCAACATCGTCAAAATTAGCTTTCGAGATTCATTGGACCAAAGGTTTCTATAAGAATCTAATAATGATCAAGATCACAGGCTCTCTAACTTCAATTAGTTCTAATATGTGCTGCTCTCTGTTGAATGTTTGATCTGATAGTTTCAGAAGAATATTTTTTGAAACGCTCATTTTGGAGAATTTCACCCATGTATTTATTTTCTTCGTTTGGCTCGAATCTTAGCCTAAATTCAGTGGAGAAAGTTGAGGTGCAGTGGCAGCACCATTCAGTGATCTTCCACGATGGCAACACCTAGAGACAGATCGCGTTAATCCCTCGAATTCCTCAGGACAAATTTCTCACCTCTCACGCAGCAGAGGTCATCCAAACGCAATCATACGCTTGAAACAGCAGCTACTGGAATGATGAGGACTTAATGTTGAACTAGGAGATATTAATCTCTTTTTTTTTGTTCCCGAGCACCACATTTGCACAGGGTACAAATTTCAGCAGCAGAACAGATTTCGAGTGTGCAATATGGTCGTGTTGCACAGATCGAGATTCGGCGTGTAATTCCAAAATGTTTCCAAGATGGTGGTATTCCCCAATCAAACTATTGAATGGTCTAGATATTTTAAGGAACTAAAGATACCCAGAACGGTCGTTTCAGACCTATTCGGATATGTAATATAGGTACGATTTCATTTATTTGGCGACGACAAAAATGACCTTGATCAAACTACCCATGCAATTTCTCACAATAAGCTCCAAATAATTCTTTTAATCACACATCCTAAACCTTTATTACATCCAAATCCGTGTCCATCTTTGCTTAGGCATTTCAAACTCCATGCTATAGTATACCAGGTGGACGAAACTAATCCGGACCCCCTCTGCTGGTACTGACAACCGAGGAGTCGCGCCAGACGTCCTACAGTTCAGATCCCCGTAGCTGATAGGCGGAGCTTACGTTTGTCGCTCACCACAATTATACTTCGCCTAGTGGGCTACACCCATGACCAAGTAGACCATGGAGAGTGGCTGACATTATGTACACCTCGCAGTTGCTTAGGGGAAGTACGGCCTATCGATCAGCGGCACCGATTAGCGAGATCATGAGGTTACAAGACCACTTATGGACGACATTCCTTTCCCTAATTTCATAATTATTCAAAACGATGGTGTTGGTGAGCAAAATAAGTGAAAAATTGGGTAAAGGAAAATCCAGGGGCCGTAGTAATTGCGCTATAACTGCCGGTTAACCAGGAAGTTGAACCGGCAGTTGTACACTTTATAACCAGGAACCATTACTAGCTTGAAATGGTCTGAAAGAAATGAATTTCGACTTGGTTTCAATAACCGCGATAGAACCGGCAGGTTATATCACGGTTTGTATGCTTGTCTCGGGCGCTGCAAAACCGTGGGTTTGTTGGATCGCCCAGCCACTGCCATATCGATATTGATAGAGCGCGCGCAGAGAGCGCGCAAATGTCTCAGACGCAGACGAGGGGACATCCCGGTTATTAAAAAGTCCTCCAGAGGACTTTTTAGATCCCGGTTATACAAGTGTGTAAGTGGCATTGCAGCATGATTTCCCGTTAAAATTCGGGCTTTCCTAACTATGCATTGTAACCGTAAAGCTGATATTTTAAATATTTACGAAAATTAAGCAATTTCGTTCCGTTTTGAGTTCCAAATTATTCTTTTTGCATTTAAAACAACCGAATAGCTCTGGCAATGCATTAGGTCTCATTTTATACAAGTGTGAGAAGTTAAAGAAACAGATTGAAATGAAGCCTACATGGTTTGAAGCCTTGACTAACAAGGTTCTACATCATGTATACCAGTAATTGGCAGTCGACATTATACTATACGTTTATGGGGCGCCTCCAGCCTAGGACGAAAAGTCGCTGTTTGGTAGAGTGGCTAAGATCACGGGATATGATCGAGAGGGTGCGGGGTTCAAATCTTGTCGGTATCCGTGGTTTTGCAACTTTGCGTTTGCGCCATTAACCACGACTAAAATGACCAAAAAGGTTCGAACACATTAGTTATGCACTTGTAATTCTGCACTATCTGCGAAATATTTGCAATGTTAGGAATGTAGTTTAGATCCGATGCGCTATTGCTTCAGACGTGTAAAATGAACACTCTTTCATTCGAAACAGAAAACGGATTAATCGTGGAGAACATCTACTAACAGCGGCGAGGTGTACACCATTGAATTCCTTCGTCACTGCCTGGGTTTGAAGTAGTATGCCGATGAATACTGGTGTTCAGGGCGATGACTGTTGCCATGTACGCAAGTCTTCGCGCGTTCGTCTCCTCGCTAAGGCCGTCTTTTGCAAATAAGTGGAAATGGAGTGGATGTAGTTCAAGTTATGACAAGAATTTGGTTAGATCTTGGTTATAAGTCGGTTAACCTCGAAAACCGACAGTTGTTCGAGGCCACAACTTTCTCTATAACTGTCGGTTCCAGCGCAATTACTACGACCCCTGCAAGTTTTGCCTCATGTACACGCGGCATGATCCATGCATTAGAGATGAGAAGTGCTCCTGTAACTCCTTTTACGTGCTCCAACAAGTGCGCGTGATGGCATATGTAGTGGTAGTGTCTGCTCTCACTTGTACCTTAAAGGGTTCGATTCCTGTTCACAAAAAGCGGCTAGAGCATCGAGTTTTTGCCCACATAGGTCCTAGCAACACGTGCGTCAGTTAGCATCAAATTCACGCAAAAAATACTCTCCGAAGCGTTACGAGCTCGGTCGTGCACGAGGGTACGAACTTCGAAATACTCTGTGTACCGCAATTTCTGGCTCTATTTCTGTCAAGCTCTCCACTTCCGCTGTCAGGTTGTCGCGATGATTATGACTCCGCGACAACCTGACAAGCTCCCAACAACGTGACAGGTTCGCAACTTCTTAGCGATGCACCGTTCTCGCGTGTATTAGCATGCGGTTCAGCGCGAACCTGGCCTTGTCTCGAACCAGCCTCGTGACATGTTCGAAACATGTTGTGACGACATGAGGCGGGATTACTACCAGCCCAGACGAGCAGCTATTATAGGTGATAGTCTTGAGAAATTCCTCTGATAGAATATGAATATCAGCCAATGGATTATTTTTATCCAGCTTCAGGAGGCGCTCGCTAACCACTACACCCTGTCGGTGAGATCACGGTTTATCTCGAGCCGGAAATGCAGTCTTTCCCGGGGAACCAAACATTTGCGGTGTATTGAGAGACAATGGAGGGGCCTATCGTATAGTGTCTATGTACTCCCATCCGCTTCGCTTACGTTCCTGTGTTTCTTGAATTCGCAAAGGAGGGGTGGGCGAACAGGCGAACTTGAACTCAATGACGATTTTTTCTCGCCTATAATCGTGACCGAATGCGAAGAGAAATTTGGTATGAGTAGAATATTGGCTGGCCTTTATATGTGTTCTAAAGAGAAGGTTCTAGAAAAAGCTTGAAAGTTGGACAAGACAGGAAACAAAGTAACGGGAAACTTTCCCTGCAACCAAATTAAGGTGTCATATAGAAGAAGTTATAGATGGATGCCCATATTGCAATTTTAAGGTTTGAAATGTTGTGTTCAGAAAGCGGCTTTCTTTGGAAACCCGAAAAATTAAATGAAAATAGGCCGACATAGAACTGAAGGTCTTTTTACCATTTTGAGATGGCTCAGTATGCTGACCAACTCCATGATGCCATGATCATTTACGCGACAGTGGTTAACAAGACGCTCGAAGCCAACAGAAACATCAGAGATGGCGCTTGGATGTTCAACAGAACAGCTGCGACTTACGAAGGTGACACTTTGGGCTTTCCTTGTGTACTTGTATAATGGTTATCGAACGATTTATCAGTACTCCTAGCCCATACGAACATGAATTTAGGAGCATTAGGTAACGTTACCATTGCATTCGATGGAGCGAGAATACCCAGCTTCATTTTCTCTGGGCTAGACAGTGACGGACCTAAGAAGCTGGCTGTTATTGACATGGACAAGAAGGGCTTGAATGCAGTAAGTGTCGTCTGACTATTGGCAAACACTTCGAAGAATTCATAGAAGCATTAGTGAATTATAGACAATGATAATCCTTTACTCCCCCGAGCAAGAAAAGGATGTCGTATGGAATGGACGAACCCGTCCCAGCACTGTTCCGCCTTGTGGCTATACAGGTACAAATATAAAGTTGTGCAATTGAACATTGAATAGAGGAAAATGAAAACGTTTACACAAGCAACTCTTAATTGATTAAATAATAGTATGTTATTATTTCTTGTCCCGTATTTTATTAGGATGCCCAGAACGTTTCAGGACATTCTTTAAGTTCCTCATATCTGATTGAAGCATACAGCGACATGTCCGACCTTATGACAATACGCTAAGTAATGCTTTGACTAGGCAAGCTAGCGATTCTTAAGTATTTCTCCTGTGAGGTTGCAACTCGACTTCGTCCTTGACCGTCAGCTCCTCCTCATACCTCCATTCCAAACGAGCATGGGAGCTGCGGCGAGTGGTAAAGGTTGGGAGTTGCTTTCAGAGGGATTTACGACAGGAAGAGATTTACTTGGAGAGACTGCTTCCTACATAGTACTTCTTGACCTCACATCGCAAATACCTGGTTCTACCACTTTATCGTCTCTGCTCGGATCTCATTTCTTGCTTAGAAAGGGAAGACGTCGAGACCTACGCTCACTTCGATACCATTATGAACATAGTTTGCTTCGTGTCATCCTATGTTCTGGAGAGACGGTATCCACAAGCCAATTGCGAGGAAGTCGACTCCAATGATAGACAAATTTGACCTGAAATCTTTACGTGCGATGAAGTTTTCACCTTCAAAAAAACGTCCAAAAGCTATCTTACCCACCTGATAACAGGTGACCAGTAAAAGCCAACCTCTTTGTCGATTACCCCACCGTTCGGTGACGTACTGCGTTCTCCATACAATGAGGGCCACATAAAAGTACAGATGGAGCTTTCGGTAGATTTGCGCAAATTCACCTAATATGATCCCTCATTATGAGTGTAGCTGTTTTTTTTCCTATCAATGGAGCACTCACAGGAACTCTGTGTGTGTGTGTGTGTGTGTGTGCGAGCGTGCGTGCGTGCGTGTGTGTGTGTACGTGTATGTGTATGTGTATGTGTATGTGTATGTGTATGTATGTATGTGTGTGTGTTTAAGATTATATAGCTTAGATTATATAGCCTCCTTCGTTTCCTTCAAAACCAGATGCTTCGGGTGTTGTAGACACTCACACGTAATAGAAACGGAATGATATCGTTCCATTTTGTCGACTAGTTTCCTTTGAGCTAAATAATTATCCAGAAAGGTCAAAATCCGGAATTTTGTAGCATCTACAAAACAAAACATCTTTTATGGACAATATTTCAATAAGAACTGGAGTCCTTGTACTAAATTCTATTCATATTTGGGTGAAAACGCGTGCTTTCAAATCACTAATAAAAGCATGCGAAGCAAACTTGTTTTCATCCCAGCAGTGAACCAATGCAAGAATTTCTGCCGAATTAGCTCACTGTTTCTTGGCTACAATGTTAAGTCGGTCACGATGCACCCGTAAGTCCATATTACAAAAAGGTGCTTTTGTTTCCTCCCATGCAAAGCTGTACTCCATCAAAAGCTATGGAAAAGAATTTTAAAGGCTATGTAATACATATAGACCGGTATTGTATATAAGTTCTGCGTCTCTCTCAAAACGAGAAAGAGTCTCAAGCCGAATAATTCTATTTGATGGTGCTTTCAATGCGACAAACCTAAATTCTTTGATCCTCTCGTATAAATCATGTGCAAAAAAATTTTAGAGCGCAGGCGGTGGGGGAACAGTACGTGATCGCATGCTTTCATCATGAGGCTCTGTTATAAACAGTGCTCGCGAGGATGCGAAGGTGACGGGGCATTCGGCTGTCATAGGTGCGTAGACGTAGTGGAAGTCGGGTGCACTCAGGATTTTGCGGTGGGACCAGCGTCTAGCTACCTCGAGCCCTCCGAGTGGGACAGTGTTTACGACGATTTGACGTTGCATAGCAGAGTCTCCCCTCTGCTGGAGCTTTGTTATCGCCTGCCTCAATGTTAAAACACTGGACGATAACCACCTGGAAAGGAGGTGTGCATGCCGTGGAGGCGACAGCGAGCCGTGAAGGCGACAGCAAGCCGTGAAGGCGACAGCGAGCCGTGGAGGCCGTAGCAATAGGGTTCACCTGCCTCCTCACACTGCCGCTATAGTCCTCGAGGAGTGGTGCACCCTGCGTCGCCGTCGCTGGCGACTGTGACGCCGGTGCGCATCGATTGGGAGCGTCGCGGCGGCCGCCGAAGTTGGCGATTGTCGATCGCCAGCATCGGCGGCCGCCGGCGACAGCGGGTGCGAATGATAGCGACTGCGACGTCGGTGCCTATCGAGTGTTCGCCAACATTGGCGATCCGTGACCGCCAATGTTGGCGAAGAATCGATGACTGCGGCTTCGGTGCAAATCAATTGTGAGTGGTCGCCAAGATTGGTGACCGCCGTCGCCGGCGACGGCGACGCAAGGTGCTATACTCCTCGACGAGTATAGCGATTACCTCACTTGGGACATGCTCTCTGTGCACCTCTCACTGAGGTCCCATAGGGATTATGCAGCCTGAGGTTCCGTCTGTTTTTAAGAAGCGCAGTAAAATCAAATACACAGGATGAACGAACGAAGAACGCGCCATCATAAGTTGTTGTGACATTTTCCGAAACCATTTGGGCAATTGATCAATCTTTCTGAATATTTCCTGACTTTCTTCCATTACTCTCGCGATTTACAAGGAGTGCGGTGGCACCGATGAAAGACAGATGTGCCGGGGCCCAGTAGTTCAGAAAAAACATAAGGATAGGTGTCCACCCATCGAGAAAGGGTCTGCCGTGTGCCAGTAGTGGGAAAACGGCAGAATACAGGTCCATCGATGCGCATTGGATCCTGCAGAGGTAGTGGGGAAATGCAAGGGAACGAATGGGGATTAGATCTGTTTTGGCCCATTAGTGGGGAAAACGCCAGGATGTCGGTCCACGGATGGAGACTGACTCCGCAGGGGCCCCTTAGTGGGGAAATGCCAGAGATTGAGTCCACGAATGGACAATTGGTCTGCCCTTGCCCAATAGTGGGGGAAGCACCAGGATACGGGTGCACGAATGGAGAATAGGTCCGCTTGGGGCCCATTAGTGGGGAAAACGCCAGGATACGTGTCCACGGGTGGAGAATGGTTAGCCCATTAGTGGCGAAAACGCCAGGATGCAGTCTGTCGGTGGAGTAGGAGTGCGCTGCGCGCTCTTTCGTGTCTTAGTCGACATCGGTTACACTGTATTGTTCACAAGTACTAAAACCACGTGAAAGATACTCCTGTGCAGAGTTGGGAGTGACTGTTCATAACGGGTCCATAGGCATGTAAGAAATGTGACAAAAAAGAGTAGGTAGTATCATTTCATCGGAAATTGGCTTAAGATTTAGGTGCGCGACTAAGAATTTGCAAGCAATGCTAGGATCACACCTCAAGTGGCTGCCCCATCCCACTTTCTAGCATCCCGAATGGGCGCTAGTCGTTATAATACAAAATAAAAACGCAACGATAGGGCGTCTTAAAAGCAAAAGGTCATTCCCGAATTCAACCATTCTGAGGGCAGTTATGGCACTGTAGTAGTGCCTTGGTAGAATTCAGTGGAGGACTCGGTTCTGCAGGACCGAGTGAGCAAAACTAGAAGGGAGCCGACGAGGAGAAGACCGCATACAGTAGACTTTTGGTCAGAATGCTTTGTTGTTATCAATGCTTCAAACATAGCAGGATCCCACTAGGGGACATTGCGTAATCACGATAGTAAGCCCTGGGTCGCGCAAGTCGCTTGATAGCGCGACAGCAGTGCTCACCGGAGTTTCCACCTCTGAAGCAAGTCTTTCTTAACTTGTTGTTAGAGATCATGACAGTAATTAGATATTCCTATGGGCACTACTGTCAACGTTGTCTTTTTTATCTCTGTCCGCGGCACCTTACGTAGGCTCAATCTTTTGCACATGTGCGCCAGATATCTGCGTGGCGGGGCCTGCAAACTTCCTGGGCGTGCAATTAAAAGCACCGGAAACAGCACTCGTTTCCGTCAACTTCCTTCGTGCTCACCTGTGTTTTCCTCTGTCAAGGACTGGTACCGTATTTACCGCGCTACAAGTAAAGATGATCGTCAAAAACTATTGATGGGTGCTTCAAGGACTGAGGCCATTTCATAGTAAGCGAAGGAGAAGCGAAAATAAATTGGAACTACTCAAGTGCACTGCAAACTGCCACTCAGATTCCACATTATTTTGATGAAATAAAAGTGCTTGTAATAACCGTAGGGTCAACTTTATACAAGGACGCGTGAAAAACGGAATGTGAGGGTGCTCTTCAGTTCTCGCTTTCGCAATAAACTTCTTTTGTAGATCTAAAAGGAATTGTGCAGTATTATGAATAAGCTGTGAGTACTCTTATCGGCACAAGCAAACTGACAGAGCGTTAAGTCACCGATAATATATTGCACCCATTCTTCTTCAAAACAACGTTCATTCTTGGAATTCGTGGACGTATTGGTGTTCCTGCGACGAACTGGTGCTTCCTTTTTTTTAATCACGCGCATTTATGTGCACTTGTTTCCAGGAGCAAAATGCCCGATTTCTTTCTATCAAGCTTACCGAACATATGTGATCTTGGCAGCATGCATAGCAGCACTGCTTGTCGTCGCAGTTATCTTCGTCATAATCGCATCCTTGAGGTATGTTTTCCATGAAGAATGACGTGAAGAATGATGTGGAAGTGTTGATGAACTCTGATTGGAACTTTTTTCGCTACAGTTGCTCTAGGACTTCGCATATACTATTTTCATACTATTTTCGCCAAAGTATTTGACGCACGTTACAGACTGCTTCGTAGGGACCGAGCTGCACCGCAGAAATGAGGGAGGACAAGAGGATGTGGGGGGGGGATTGGAAATAAAAAGGTGCAAATATTCTACAACGGCAAGATTAAGGGAATTTGAGTGATTTCACAAGGACTTCTTGGGCGCTCAATAGACGTATTGCTAAATTTCGCTTATAATTTGAAATATTCATAAAGAGCATCAACTTATCCAAACTCTCATGTTGTGTGATCGGCGAAATTCACCGTAACTGATGGAAAATCCAAAATTTTTTGCAGAATGTATTTTTGTGCCGGTACTATCAATTTCGGACTTCTGAGCATCGAAACATTTTGGCAGGCGGCTGCAGAATCATTCAAAACGCCACGCATAGTGTCATATCAATCAAAACGAAGTGGTCGTTTATTTTTAGGGCAAGACAAAAGGAAAAGAAAAGGCAGGACGCGTTGTGGAAGATACCGCCACATGAACTCAGAAAAACAACACACAGGGTTAGTTTATGTGAAGCTAGTGGGCGAGTTGTGCAGTCCAAAGCAAACCTGTTAAACTGATTCAGATCAAATCACAGTCATTCGTCTCTTCTTCGTCTGTGACCAACTCAAAAGTACTCGAAACCCAATCAGAAACCGACAAAATGTGCTACTTCTATTATGGCAAAGACGCTTTGGCTGCTTTGAAACACTCGATTGTGCTGAAGTTTGAAGAACATACGAATGCAGAGTTTAGAAAGGTAATTTTGCAAGCTATTCTATGGGTAATATCACTCTCGAGACCACGAATTTACGGGAAAGTAGTGTTGCTAGTTAGGGAGTAATTTGCTTTTTGATAAAGTAATTGTGATAGTGGGTGCGTGTGGCGCAGTGGTAAGAGGCTCGCTGCGCACGCACACGATCGATGGTTCGATCCCGCCCGAGGCCAACCAAGCCTTCCATCCCTCCGGTGTCGGTAAATTGGTGCCAGAGGAGTTTGGGAGGATGAAGCACTGACTTGGTACATTGGGTTCCCCCCGCAAGTCATTGTACAGGGCACATACGCATTCAACGCCTCTACGATGCTCAGATGAAGTCGAATGCGTGGCGCATCCCTCGTGACGGGATTGATTAACGCCGACCACTTTATCCTCTGTCCTAATTGTGATAGTAATGAAGTGATTGCGAATTTTTATCATCTAGTACTCTAGTGGTACTTTGGTGTCTAACTGATCCCCTACATATAGTAAATGGTGAAGCTATTGCGGAAGCGTCTGTCTGTCGCCGGTTGGCTCCCCTGCGCAGGCGCTCCCCAACGATTATGAAAGTATCTGTCTGTAACGGGCGGTGTCCGTCTGCAGCCGGGTGGGGCTCATTCCTTATGTGGGTCGAGGGAATGCCGATTTTTTTTTGTTCTGTGATAGAATTTTTGTGGTTAAGCAAGGAGATTCGCGCAAAAAGAGGAAGGTTGAGAAGGGTTCCACATAACTACTAGGAAAACTATTTCGCGTTCTTTCGCCACCTCAAGTAGAACCCGATGTGCAACTTAGTAGGATAGTTCTCAAATCCCTCCAAAAACAAAAGAGAAGCGGGTCTGAGAAACCTTCCGCACTTAAAGCATGGCTTCTCAACGTGAAAGGTAACGAAAGCATAACGAATATCGTTGAGGGCCTTTTGCGGCAAGACCGAGCGATGCTGTTAGGTGTAGCGATGTACAGCGTGCTGTAATAGATTTTTCTTTCACAGTTTTTGATGCGTAGAAACCTTCCCTCTTCACATGTCCACTGGAAAAAGATGGGATAAAAAGGGAGTGGAGTCTGAACAGTGTTCCGTGCCCGCATTGGGCTTGCTCAGAAAACCTTTGAAAATACCGAATCGAGTGACTATTTCATAAAAAAAAGAAAGAAGAGTCACGAGTCAAAGAGAAAGGAATCACCGTTATTCAGCTTTTCGATTCAATTGTCCACCAACAATGTTAAGTTAGCGTTCAATGGATATTGCTGTATCGCTTCGCTCGCTATATCTAGGGCAATTATGAGCGCCAGGTACAAAAACACTCTGGAACAAATCTTTGATCAGCATATACTTCTTACTGCTTATCCTGGGTCATGACGCCACTGTGACGGCGAATTGTTGCACTGAATTGAAAAACACGCTCTACATCTTTATTTCTATAAACAACCTGACAGTCCAGCTAACGTAGGACTTCCAGGCTTCTACAAATGCTCGCTTTGCTCGCATATTTACTTCACAAACAAAACACACCTATGAAGTGCTTGCTTCAGAGACGAATGGAGTGAATACAGGATTGTAAAGGGGAGTGGGAACGAACGCAGACTGAGCAGATTCATGCGTTTAGCATGCTAGGCCTAAACGACCATCGTCGCACGCTTCCCACATCAGTGGTGCCGCTTTGTGACATTTCACCACATCTGCTCGCAGGTGCACCCCATCACAACAGTGGACCCTTACCCTAGCGTCTCCCCACTTTTCGACGCTGACGCATCCTTGTCACAACGTTGGATCCGTCTCCGAGCTTCTCCCCACTTTCGGACGCCGGCGCACCCTTGTCACACCAGACGTTTCACCACTTGCGGGAGCCAGCGCGCCCTTATTTAAGCGTTCCACCCATTTCCAGGCCGTTCTCCACTTTCGGGCACCGGCACACCCTTATCACAACGTTTGGTCCTCCTGACGGCTTTTCTTCACTTTGTGGGGACGATGCACCCTCCAAGCCGCGGTAGGCCCGTCGCTCTGCACTGCCCCATCCTTGAGGGCTTCTCTCCATTTTTTGAACCTCACCATACCTTGTTTATTGACTTCGCAATCACCATCAATGACTAATCAGGGAGTTTCGTTTCACACACATCCTGACACACAGTTTAAGCGCTTTATTATATGTTATGATAATAAGTTGTCCTTTTCAACATTGCTCGGAGATTTTGCTTCCACAGATGCGTCAAATCGAACACGATAATTTGAACCGCTTCGTTGGGATTACTATTGACAATGGCATGGTCTACTCGCTTTGGCGATTTTGCACAAGAGGAACGCTCCAGGTAACTTATGATGTCTCCATTATTACACGTGAGGAGGTGTGTGCATCATTTGGAGGTTAATATAATTCATCTTGTTTTCAACTTTTCCGTTTCTTTGTCCATTGTGTGCTCTAATGCTCCGTAAACGATTCGAAGGCTATATTTTTGCTTTTCGCCTCCTCCTTTAAGTTAGGGATTGGTTTTCTTTAGCTTCAATAAATGCAATGGTCTCGCTAGCGAAACCCTTTATATGAACGCAGAAGAGGTCAGGTCTGGTACAAAGGAGCAGCGGTTTGAAAATGAAGAGCACATTTGGTGTCAAAGACACTTCCAACTCGGGGAATCATAATTTAGAAAAGATAGTTGGAGGATCCAGACGATCGACAGGAGCATTGAGAAGTTGGTAGTTGTTATTCTAGTGATACAACTGGAGAGACCCATTTGGTCAAGTTATCTCACTTCCTGATAATATCGTGCACCACGCAAACCGCAAAGAGAGTTAGTGCTCCGCTACGAAAGATTGACGGCACCCTTTCAGAAGAACTTGGACACCGCAGAACAAGATGCCAACAAAAAACAAAAGGTTTGAAAATGCTTCCGAGGAAGGACACCAAGGATCTCTTATATTAGACAGTACACTACCCTGAGGAAGGCTATGAACCCGCTCATCCATGATAGACCAGGGAGGTTTTGAGCTCAGCATGCTACCGAGAGCACAGATCAATAACCATATGAAGAAACGATAAGGTGTCTCCCTTTAGGTGAAGAATTGCAGTGTTCTGGAATGAGAGTTTAGCTTATTATTAGGTTGGCATAAAACTGTTTTTTAAAACAAAAACGGCGTTTTTGTATGCTTATTCTTGCATGCTTAATACGAAGCTTCACTGCCTTTTTCCCCATAGGATTATTCTTCGCAACATATTTGCTTAACGAATAGCCATACAGATTGATGTAATCAACTGAACTGAACTTTATACGCTTGCGAGAAACCAGCTTTGCCTTCAAATAGTTCAGGACGTGATTACGAAAGGATCGCTGCCTATGGACACTATTTTCATCCAATCGATGATGATGGATATAGCCTCGGTGAGACGTACGGGGCTTAACATTTGCGGATATACGGGTGCGTCATAAATATTGACGCACTGAATTTATGCTGTAAAAAGGACAACATTCCGAAAACCACTTAATATACATGTCCAACATAAAGATCATGTCTTAGCGAATACAAAAAATCCACTCCTGTTCGAGCGCACTCTCTCCTGGTAGAAGCAGCCACGAAGATGTCAGTAGAGGATATCGCCGATGCGCCGCAAATAAAGTTCGTCCATTCTTCTTCCATATCATGAAGATGGTAAGCTTTAGGAAAACGATACTCCTATGGGAAGTATGGCAGGTCTTGCTCTACAAGTATCACATGGAAGCATGTCCTTGTACGCATGTCTTGTCGTGTTCCCGCCAAGAAATGCATCTATGTTTTACTACAGAAAATTTTTTCCTGTCCTTGTTTCTCAGCCACGCGATCTTCTGAGGACACATTTTCTTGCTTATCTCAATTCTCATCACAAATGAATGAATTCATAGGCACTTTGGCAGGGCTTGGCTGTTGTGCAAGAGACAAAATTGGTGCGGGCCCAGTTTCAAAAATCTACTTGAAGGACTTCACGTTGGCAGAGAATAGGCTTCTTGGTGAGCCAAATTCCAGTCTACGGATGACCTCATATGGATATCTTATAGAGCAAGAGCTGCGCTAGCATCCACAGAAACATCAAGCTCCCAATGGCTTATCTATTCAAGATATGGGACAAAGTCGACCTGAGTTAGTTGCCGCGCAGAGGTTATGCAATCCCTCGTCGTCTCTGTGACCGCTTCTGCAGGGAAAGAGCGAACAAGAGTGTATTTATTTTGATTGCGAAGACATGGGCTTTATCCTATATATTCACATTTAGAATGATTTCTCATCTTTGATTTTCTACGACTCATTTTACGTGCGTCAATAATTCTGACGCACCCTGTACTCCTTTTGTGATGACAGTATCTCGTGGAATATGGGGCATTATTATTGCTAGCAATACTTTTTTCAACATTACAATGGATACAGATGTTTTGTTTTTGTAGGGTTTGAACTACATTCACGAATCTTCTATGGGTGTTCATGGGCGACTCACCTCGCAGGTTCTGTTTCACTTTTTTCATTCGAGGTATAGTCGCATGATGGTCAAGGTGCAACGATCCAGCAGTAGCAATGCAATTATTCCAAGGAGCAAAGTTTACTAAATTTTTTTTTTGCAGTATTGCGTCGTTGATGATCGATGGCAAGTGAAAGTTTCCTACTATGGCATGTCATCTATAAAAGAGTTTGAGCAACGAACAATAGAAGGTGAATGAGTGGCAGATTTGATTTCAGTTCGTTGAGTAAGCTGAGAATCTGCACCAAGAGTTTTTGAAACCGTAGAAAATGCTGAGGCCGTAGTAATTGCTCTATAACTGCCGGTTAACCAGGAGGTTGAACCGGTTGTTATACACTTTATAACCAGGAACGGATTACTATTTTGAAATGGTCTGAAAGAAATGAATTTCGACTCGGTTTCAATATTTCGTGATATAACCGGCAGGTTATACCACATTTTGTGTGCTGGTCTCGGGCGCTGCAAAACCGTCGGTTTGTTGGGATCGAAGGCACTGCCATATCGATATTGAAAGAGCGTGCGCAGAGAGCGCTCAAATGTCTCAGACGCAGACAAGGGGACATCCCGGTTATTAAAAAGTCCCACAGAGGACTTTTTAGATCCCGGTTATACAAGTGCGTAAGTGGTATTGCACCATGATTTTGCGTTAAAATTTGGGCCTTCCTAACTAGGGATTGTAACCATGAAGCTGATATTTCAAATATTTAGGAAAATTAAGCAGCTTCCTTCCGTCTTAAGTTCCAAATTATTCTTTTTTTGCATTTGAAACAACCGAATAGTTCTGGCAATGCATTCGGTCTCATTTTACAAGTGCGAGAAGTTAATGAAACAGATTGAAATGAAACCTACATGGTTTGAAGCTTTGACTGACAAGGTTCTACATCATGTGTACCAGTAATTGGCCAGTCGATATTATACTATTCGGTTATGAGGCGCCTCCCGCCAAGAACGACAAGTTGCTGTGTGGTATAGTGGGTAAAACCATAGGATATGATCGAGAGGGTGCGGGGTTCGAAGCTTGCCGGTATCCGTAGTTTTGCATTTTTGCGTTTGCTCCGTTAACCACGACTAAAATGACAAAAAAGGTTCGAACACATTCGTTATGCACGTAATTCTGCACTATCTGCGAAATAGTTGCGATATTAGGAATCTAGTTCAGATCCGATGCGCTATTGCTTCAGAACTGTAAAATAAACACCCTTTCATTCGAAACAGAAAACGGATCCATCGTGGAGAACATCTACTAAAAGCGGCGAGGTGTACACCATTGGATTCTTTCGTCATTGCCTAGGTTTGAAATAGTATGCCGATGAATACTGTGGTTCAGGGCGATGACTGTTGCCATGTACGCAAGCCTTCGCGCGTTCGTCTCCTCGCTAAGGCCGTCTTTTGCAAATAAGTGGAAATGGAGTGGATGTAGTTCAAGTGATGACAAGAATTTGGTTATATCTTGGTTATAAGTCGGCTAACCTCGAAAACCGACAGTTGTTCGAGGCCACAACTTTCTCTATAACCGTCGGTTCCAGGGCAATTACTACGACCCCTGGATGCTGTAACCTACACATTTAAATGAGCAGTCATAAGTCTAGCTTTGGGCAGGGTCACCCATCGTACGAGAATTTTCTAGAAAGTTAAGGGAGGCTACAGCATATGATCCATATGAGCTTGGATTTATTTCAAACGGTTCTATCTCAGAAGTTGGTATCCTCTTGATGCCTTTTGTCCTGAAATTATCAGTGCGATTCTTTTGTCGCTGGGACGGCGATGACTCCCGCTAAAGAATGCAAAGTTTGGAGACGATCAGGCGGGAACAGCTACTACCAAGTTTGTTCACATGAAACGTTCTGTGCTTTCATTAAAATGGTTCAACTGTGTGTGATGACAGTGGTAACAGCTCGTAGATTATCCATAACCGGCCTCACATATCTTGCACATGCTCCAACACAATATTCATTTGAGGACTTGACTGATTTACAGTGCATTAGAATAAGTGAATAAATGTGCATATAAATAAATGTGTATCGTGACCTGCAACACCTGAACATCAAAATAGTGCAAAATTTTGTAGTCACACGTTTTTATTGTAATTCCAGACAATCATAAAAATATAATAAAATCACAAGAACTAGCTGAGACCGTTCGGCATTTCTTAAAGAAAAAATCTATATCTGTATTGATGGTACATCTGCTTCTTCTAGAGCAATTGTGGACAGCACCGGAGGTGTTACGCGGTGAAGTCTGCGAAGTCGGAACAAAGGAAGCAGATACTTACAGGTGCGCTAGAGTCACCAACTGCGTACATTTGATTTTACATGAACTTCTTTCATAGCGTAGCTTCATAGAAGTTTTTTCACCAACTATACAACCTCTAACCACGAATGGAGATATGTGAGACAAACAGAAAGAAAAGACTAGGAGAAATTCGAACGTATAACACTTTTTCTTGCAGCTTTGCTATAATTGCCAGCGAAATGATCACTAAGAAGCCGGCATGGGATTTGGAGAACAGGAAAGAAACTCCGAAAGGTCTGTTTGGTGTAGAAATTAGGAACTGTTAAACCGATAGCATATCCCACAAATGACAGTGTGGTCACAACAGCCTGGACCATCTTCCTTCGACGGTTCCTATTTCAATGCGCTGTTGTAGACAATTGAGTGGTACGATGAAACCTTGTAACATTTTAGTTCGATAAGCTACATTATTGATGTATAGTGTATCTTAAACTTCATCTTTGCGTACCAACAACTTGAATTAGAGAAAGGAATTCTGAAATAACATTCAATAAATCGACATAATGACGATAGTCGTTTCACTGTCTTCTTTCAAGTATGATGAGACAGTGTGAGAAATGGAATAGCGTGGGAGGTCAATATTATATTTCATAAGGTTCAGTCATGTTGAATTCTCCATGATCACATTTGCCCGTAGCGGGATCAAATCAAACAGGATACAATTCCATGTGAACTGATCCCACAAGGTAATCTGGCTAAAAACATCCGTGTTGGCAAGAAAAGCATGCAACACGAAGCAACTTTTATGCAGAACCATATATCGTTTTCATAAATAACAATATTCTATTGTAAGTGTTGACGCAGACGTGGATTCAGTCCTTTTTTCTGTTTTTCTTTTTACTTCCTTCGAATGGATTTCCTCTCTGGCATTTAGCGCGTTCACGTATTTCAGCGAATTCCGAGCGAGTTAGCGGCCGCCATCCTAACATTATTCTTGCAGGTCATCGTATCAGCAAGAAACAGTTGAGGACCAGATAAGGATTTCAACCTAGTAGTTCTGACCTACATCGAAAATTCTTCCTTTGTGACCTAGCGAGAGTTGTATCGAAAGCTGAGCACCGTTGAGCTGATGATATAGTGAGAGTAGAACAGAAAAAAAAAGAACGTTGGGATCACATGAGATAAGTTCCCCATAAATGGGGAGAGGCAGTGGGGACCTGCTAGTGAATGAAAAAGGACGCGACAGGCTCTCATCAAGGTTGGGGAACGTATCTCATGCAATCGAATTTTGAAGTTTGATAGATGGCGAACGAGGATTCTTGGATGAGTCAGTTCTAAAACATGAACTCGCCTCGGGGAAGACTGCCAACCAATTAGGCCAATTTTTCAAAGATGCAGGACAGACCATCTAAAGAAGTGAGAATCTCAATGTCGTTCACAGCACACTGGGATGACAGTACTAAGAGGAAGAGCGAAAGCTATACTGGGACCTGCAGGACTAGCGAACGCAGTCCGTCGAAGCGCCTAAATAAGTCAATATATTGGACCTATTGTATTGCGGTAATATTCTAGAACTTTCAGTGCACATAGTAGGTCCAGAAACTGAAATTCTAGAGGAGAGCAGTCAAGACATGTGATTCCTCTTGTATTCACGACCCGCTTAATTGGCATCTAAATTCATTTATGCATTTTGTCATTCATTTAATTATGCCATTCAAATGATGGCACACGACCTCGGACACCTGGAACAATTGTAGGAAATAAGGGAGAATCCAACAAGAGACAAGGGAGAGATACAGTTTTCTTTCTGAGGAGCTCTTCGAAATTTTGTCTCAATACTCTCTTTACATTTAAATAAGCGCAAAATATCCCCTAGAAGACACCTTTTTTCAGAAATTGTTCGCATGGTGATGAAATCGTCTATGGATCCGTACCGTCCGAACATTGACACTCACGAAGTTGCAGACGTTATTCCATCACTGGTTTGTGTGTTTAGAGCAACTCTTTCGTAATATATTTCAGCTTCTTCTAGGTCCACCTCATTCGCGAATGCTGGTCAGAAGCGCCAAGGCATCGACCGAGCATGCAAACTGTCAAGTCACAGTTGAATTCCATGCAAAGGGGAAAGTGAGTGATGTCTGCACACGACCTTCCCTGCTCTCGAAAGCTGTCCTATTCAGGAGGATGAATCTAATGGATCACGTCATGAATACGTTGGAAAACTACGCCAGTTCACTGGAGGCTGAAGTAGAGGAGAGGATGAAGGAGCTTGTAGCTGAGAAGAAAAAGAGCGACTTGCTGCTCTACCGAATGCTGCCAAAGTGAGCACGTCCATCGTTGTAGTCAACTCATGAATGCTCTTTGGCAGGCACAAATATCCTCTACTTTACTGAAATTTGATCAGTTTCTCTGCAGACAGGTCGCAGACAAGTTAAAGGCCGGACAACCAATAGAACCGGAGAGTTATGACAACGTGACGATATTCTTCTCTGATGTCGTCTCGTTCACAACGCTGGCCAGCAGAGGCACTCCGATGCAGGTGAGTGTCTGTAACTTCCTAGGAGACACCTACGGATGCAACTGTAGTTATGGACAAATTCACATGCGCGTTCGCCGATGTTATTATTTCTAAGGGGGGGGGTCACTCATGATCACTTCAGTGACGATGAGTGACACAGTTGAGTGGAATAAGGTCAACTCATTAATGCAATCCAAAGCTGTTTCTAGTTTTTTTTCTGTTGAAGTCGTAGCTGTGAACAAAATCATAGGTGTTTCCTATCACTGCCTCATACTGCTAATTTTCTTTACACAAAAACCATGTGAACACTTGAAACATTTGGTGATGCCCAAAGGTTGAAGCTTGACTACACTAGATAGGACGCACATCTGTGAATGAGTCTAGCCTGGTAAAATAGCATTTGCTTTTTGCTAGCATCCAGCTATGTCATAATTACAGGTTGTCACACTTCTCAACGCCCTTTATACGTTTTTCGATGAGGCGATATCACACCAGGATGTTTATAAGGTAAAGAAACTCGAAGCTACCACCTTCCCCAAGTGACAGTAAAGAATTCTAGGTGGAAACAATTGGCGACGCTTATCTTTGTTCTTCGGGGCTCCCGAACAGGAATGGCCAGGAACATATACGGGCTATATGTGACCTATCGTTGGAGTTAATCACGGGTCTAACAAATTTTCGCATTCCGCATCTGCCCAATGAAAAACTGAATATCCGCATTGGGATCCACACAGGTAAGGTCAATGATTGTAAAAGTCGAAGCCCGTAGAGTATCCCAAGAGTTAATCTAATTTGACTCTGCCTACTGGGTTCCCACCAGCCATAGACTTGGATTCTGATATCCTTCCAAGTTTTCAGGCCCTGTTGTAGCAGGTGTCGTCGGTCTGACAATGCCGAGGTACTGTCTTTTTGGTGACACGGTTAACACCGCTAGTCGAATGGAGAGTAACGGGAAACGTATGTGTTCTTCTGCTCCCACAGAATTCAACAAAACTTCTATAGAACAATTCGCATCTTGCATTCAGCCGCTCATGTCCACATGTCGGACGAGGCAAAGCAGTTCCTCATGAAGACGTTCACTGGCTACCAAACGACATGCCGAGGAGAAGTTCTGATAAAAGTGAGGTTTTCCCAGACCATTGTTGTGTTACTGATCCCAATCAAGGTAACTGTTAGTACTCAATCAGGGATTAACTAGAAAGGCCATGTAAGCGCTTTTTTTCTAATCAAGGATTCCTTCAGAACTCCTCTGGAACGCACTCTCGATGTGTTTAAAGAGCTTGACTCTCACTGACTTCAGCGCGCTATGTGAACAAAAAAAAACAATTTTTTTCCAATACCTTAGGCCCTCATGAACAAGAGCGTAAGTTTAGAGTCCCGTGGGAAGTTGTGAATCCCATTGTTTTCCCCAAGGCCTCAAGACTTCAATTATGGTCACTGTGACTTTTAAAGAAACGAATGTGAAATGCTGACGATCCTTGAGTTTTTACTATGTCGTAAATGGTGACTGTACAGGGTAAAGGCGTTATGACGACGCATTGGCTATGCGGACGAGATGATACGCGAATAATGGAGGCAACAGATACAGAAGGATGAGAAAACCCTGCGTCAAATGAAAACATTTACCTTTCACGGATGCTATACATATTGCTGCTCATGTTACGAATTAAATGAAAGTTCAACATCTGTTTATAGAACATAGCAATCTTTATGACACTTTATCTTTCGCGACGCGCGTGGGCGCCAAATACAAGCACTGTGAAGGCATCATAGGAGCATTTGTTTACAAGGAAGCGAGCAATGAAACCCATAAGTAGGGAATCAGTGGTCAATGGACAATTGTCTACTATTCTTTCATAGGGTTTCTTATTCTTCACATGTCATATATCATTTTCGACGAAGCCATTCAGGATTAAAGAAACTCCGAAGTTTTGGAAAATTTCCATTCAAAACTCCAAATGTGATGCTTCGCCACTCCCCCTAACCAGCATCCAATTCTGTCCCATTAATACATTCAAAAATAATTAATTTTACCGGAAATTGTTCGGAGAAGTCTTGTTGAAATAGAAGTGAAAGCAAAAAACAATGAGTAAAATCAGAAATCTTTTTTTTGAACTTCCTTGTCACGCTTTCTACATCTACAACTTCTCACCTCATCTATGTATTATAATAGGTAGCTAAAGATAATGGTCAATCATGATACCCAGATTGTGATAGCGAGACGATCGAATAGCGAGTGCTGGGGATGTCGGTCAGGCCTATCCTACTTATCTTAACAACACTATATTTTCGTAGGTATATATGTAGCAGTGGCGGACGCAGGGGGGGGGGGCGGGGGGGGGCGCGCCCCCCCCCCGAGAATGGGTCGCCAAATTTTCGAAATTACTTTACAATACAAATAAAAATCCTGTGTTAGTTTATTTTTAATTGTTTATTTTTATTATTACTTTTAATATGTTTTTTATTTATTGTTTATTATTATAATTAATATTATTATTAATTTTATTTTCCGTCTGGGTCCCCAAAACGGCGGAAACCCCACTTTTCTTCCCACGCCCCCCTCCCGCCCACTTTCTGCGTCCGCCACTGATATGTAGTACCATGAGCAACTACATAGGTCTGAGAAAAACGTCCAGCGTAGAAAGTTCACTGATAGATCATTTCTACGAATTTCTCATCACATGCTGATCGCTATAGATAGAAAAGAAGAGAGAGAACAAAACTCAACATCATTACGACAGTACGAGGAAAAATCGCTACAGATATTGCATGGACACAGCGATTTGCCAGCTATGAGGAATTGTCTATTCGATTAGTTGTTAAGAACGTGAACAGGAGTACGCTGGAAGGACTCTGCGGCTGCGAACGCCTTGATTAGCACTGTAGGATTCTTTACAACACGGGTTCTTATCCTACGAACAGTTTCTCCATGCATCGCATTCTTGCATATGTCCATAAAGGCCTACCAGAGTTTGTGGTTACGACTCTCCATCGCCTCCTGAGATACGGAAATACGTCAGAGAACAGAAGCTAAGATGAACATCTCAAAGCACGGAGACAGTTCTGCATCTGAATTTGTTCCTGTCCTCACAATATGAGGTAGTGAATGTTATAGGCTCGGAGACGGTGTCATAACGCCAACAGCTTGCCTAATAAGGAGCTTTGAAATTTTTAAAGTCTCAGCATTCGCATGACGAATCCTAGAGATCGAATAAGAACTCGAGATGGGATTTTGCATGTAAAAATGTTTATTTCAGTTATTTGAGCACCATATGATTAAATACCTAGAAATATGCAAATCTGTACGTCTTTGAGGGACCAACTAAGCACCCGTAGCAATGAAATCAAAAAAGAGCTGACCGGAAACAGTCACATAAAGAGCAACAGCTTCCCTTAGTTGCAATTTCAGCACTTCTACACCAACACTTCGACCAAAACACAGCGACGAATCAAAACCATTTGCCCGCGTTCAGTGGTAGAGCTGGCGCCGACAATTAGTGCACTTAACAGGCGGTCGGCCATGTTGACGAAGTGTTGGTGTGCTGCGTACTGGGTCAGCTATCACAATAAGCTATACAAATTCCGAAAACGAGTCAGCAGAGGAGCAGTATGAAAGTGAGTATGCTTATTGAAGTCAGCCAAGTGAACAATGTTGCGGCAGTGTTTCCGTTGCAGTAGTCCGCGTAGCACGTGCACACGTCGATCGTCGACTCGTCGACTTGATCGCCGCCTAGTTTGAAGAGTTCTTTCTTCCTGGAAAAAGCGCTCAGTTACGAAAAGGACAGTGCTGATGGAGAGGTGCTGAGCTTCTATCAAATAGGCGACACACCTGTACGGTCGGCATGAGTCCCGCTGCATCCATCGGTACCAGCTCACAATGGTCTCGTTGAAACCTTTGATGAGCACGTCCTTCATACAGCCACGGATGTATCCGCCGATTCGTACGCCTATGAAGAGAACATGTTCAATGAGAGATTCAATCCATGGAATAATGAGGTATATTTCCCCTTATGGATAGTGAAGGATCTCAGGCGTTGGTGAATGCTTTAATTTCTCTCTCTCTCTCTCTCTCTTGAGTGCCAGGTTTAGACTAATAAGTACTGGGGAAAGTCCTATTTTTCCTGCTCCACTTCCGTAAATAAGAAAGTTAGGCCTTCTCTTCACTTTTTTCTTTTGGTTTTTTTTTCTTTGCAATGTTCTACCACGTTGGGCTTACTATTGATTAATTTATTGTATGGTCAACCTGGTCCAGTTTCAGTTCATTCGCTACCATCGCCTTGCGGTTTCGAAGTAACACGCGGTTTCACTGCAGTAACCTGTTGGTTCTCATACGTCCTGACACGCATAACATAGAGCTGAGTGCGTCCGAAAGAATCTCTCCCATCTTCACTCACTGCGATACACGTAGAGCATGACGGAAAATGTTCCACCTTTCCTAGGAATTCCCTCAGAAATACAATAACTTTTCAAAGGGAGCCAGGCTCAATAATGTGTAGTGAATCTGTTCATAAAACTGTGTTCGTAAACTGCTCCCGCCGCCACGGTTCCACTTCATTTTGGCCTAGATGTATGAACCTCCTGAGCACTCAAGTTAAAGCGAGATTTTGCGACACGACACTGAAACGTAGTCGGGACTCCGTACAGGGCAATGAGGGGGTCATGTGAGAGCACTGACGCAACGGAGGAGTAATAAGACGCAAAAGCAAGAAAAGACGGATTTTGATCATCACATTCTTTCTCTTCAAATCTCGTCCATTATGATTTGAGACGAGAGCACATACAAAGCGATTCTTTTTTTCTAGCCTCATTTCAAATAGGAACAATTCTGGAGTAAATCCAAGTTTCTTTTTTCATCCTAACAGTGTAGCTTCATCAGAAGTGAGCAGCATCGAAACGGTTGAATTAACGAACACACCTGCAATGTTTGGCGATTCGTACATAGAGACGCATATCGTGTCACAGTGAACGATCGGCACGTTGCCCTCGGTGAGTCTGTCATCGTTGCAGTTGTCTAAATCAGCTGTTTTCGTGTTACCAAATAACGTGTTCTGCAGTAATACAGGTAAGCAAGCCCCTATTCTCTGAAGCCATAGTAAATATGCCGGAACCGACGGTTATAGGGGAAGTTCTGGCCTCATACAACTGCCGTTTTCCTAGGTTAACTGACTCAGAACCAGGATATTGCCAAATTCTTGTCATCATTTCAACTACATCTTTGCGATTTCCACTTACTTGCATAAGACGGCCTCGCGGAGGAAATGAAACTGTGAGAACCTGCGTGTTGGGAGGTAGTCATCGCCCACAGTGTTCCTGGGTAAACCTTTAGAGCTTTTTGAAATCAGGGAATGACAAAAGAATCCAACAATGTACACTTTTTCGCTGTCAATACATGTTCTTTATACTATTAGTCTTCCTGTTTAAAATGAAAGGTGTTTATTTTAGAACAATTTTGAAGCAATACTCTTGGTTATAGCGCAATTATTGTGGTACGGCCCTACGGCCCCTTATGCCCGAGGTGAGACTGAATCCTCTCATATAAATCATGGTGGTGCAACAAAATTTTCTAGAGCGCAGGCGAAGGGGGAATAGCACGTGATCGCATGCTTTAGTCGTGAGGCTCATATGACGGGGCATTCGGCCGATGTTCCGTCATAGGTGCATAGAAGTGGTGAAAGTCGGGTGCACTCAAGATTTCGCGGTGGGACCAGTGGTCTCGAGCCCTACGGGCGAGGCTGTGTTTACAACGATTTGACGATGAATAGCAGCAATGTACGGAGCAGAGTAGCCCCTCTGATGGAGCTTTGTCAGTAAATGCACTCAATCTTGGAACGCTGGACGTGAATCTCTTCGAAAGGATGAGTGGAGGTCGTAGCGATAGGATTCACTCGGTTTCCTTATGTAGGATGTGCTCTTTGCGCACCTCTAGGGCTGTTTTTGGTTCTTTTTTCACTGTTTAGGGAGCGGACTGGAACTTTTTAGACTCATCAACTTCCATTCTCAAAGTTCTGAGAGGTATTTCCCTCATAATACATTTAATACTGGTGATTAGAATTGAAAAGCACCCTCAGCCCGCCTTGAATTTCGGCGTATCCGCACGAAATTCTGGATGTCAGAACCAAGATAGGTGGCCATTCACAATGACTTTAGCGTTTCTCTGTTTCGCACACCTTGTACTTTACGATGTACTGCTTAGCGTGCCTCTTGTAAAATTTTACACCTTAGCACAACATGCGTGCCGAACCTGCACAAAAAATGTAATTGAGTGGTAAAACCAAGCTTGACTGACGGTCTAGCTGTTCCTAAAAATCATAGTTTTAGGTAATGTTTTAGAAGAAGCTGTACAATTGAACAAATGAACAGCAGAAGATTGAATGCAAAACGCCAAAACTCGAGATAAGTCGAAAAACGCGCATCGCGTCGTTGTCTCCGTAATTTTGGACTACCCTGTAAATATTTTCTAACTTTCTTCCATTTTTTTTCAAGATTTACAAAGAGTGCGGGTGCACTGATGGTGGACTGATGTGCCGGGGTCCCGTAGGTCACAAAAACATTAGGATGGGTGTCCACCGATCGAGAAAGGGTGGCCCAATAGTGGAGAAAACGGCAGGATACGGATCCATCGATGGAGACTGGGTCCGCAGTGGGCCCAGTATTGGGGAAAGCGCTGGGACACGTGTCCCACCGATGGATTGGGTCTCCCTGGCCCAACAGTGGGAGGAACGCCAGGAAACAGATCCATGAATGGAGAATGGGTCTTCCCTAGCCCAAAAGTGGGAAAGCGCCTGGGTACGGGTGCACGAATAGAGAGTGAGTCCGCGTGATTCCCATTAGTGGGGAAAACCCCAGCATACGGGTCAACGGATGGAGAATGGGTCCATCGTGGCCCAATAGTGGGGAAAACATCAAGATTCACGTCTACCGGTGGAGTAGGGGCACGCTACGCACTCATTTGTGTCTCAGTCCACCAACTCTTCTCCCTCCCTGTATATTCAAGCAGAAGCTCATCATTTGGACTACCTCAGCAACGTGAAGCTTGAATCATTTTAGATGATTATTCGCACGGCATTGGTTACACTGTGTTGTTCACAAGTACTAAACCCATATGAAAGATACTCTTGCGCAGAGTTGGAAGTGGCCGTTCATAACGGGTCCATGGGCATTAAGAAATGTGACAAAAAAGTGGGTAGTATCATTGCATCGGGAATTAGCCTTACATGTTGGTGCGTGATTAAGAATTTGCAAGCAAGGCTAAGATCGCGAGAAGACTCGAAGCCTGACAAGACGGCCGGGTCCGTAAAATATACGCAACTTATAAGAAGGATTTTGTATTTTAGCTCAGTAAATGATTAGTTTTGCTTATTTTCTAATTTTCTAAGCATTTCGTACGTGTGGAGCCTCTGCACATACCTCAAGTGGCTGCGCCACCCCACTTTCTAGCGTCCCGAAGGGGTGCTAGTTAATAGAACATCAACAGTTGTAGAGTGGAGAGATATCTAGGATATTTCTAGAAAATTACGGAGATGATCTTGTTCAGTAGGAATGGAATATAAACAGTTAGGCCTAGCAAATTTGATGGAGCTACTACGATGGCATGAGGATCAACTCTATCTGCAGTGTTGGGTGGCCACAGCTTTTCTTTGCCGTGCGCACCATCCCTACCACAAGTTACTCATATTTGATTGCGATATTATTGTTCACTTGTTACCAAAGTGCCTTAGTACTCCTTATGGTGTTTTGTTCAATTTCCTTAAGATAATTGTCTACATTTACCCCAATTGATGGATGTGTACCTTCGGTGTCTGAAGGCATGCTACCATCCCAAGATCGTCCTCGAGGTTGGTCTATGGCCGAATCAGCCAGGAGTCTTTGAACGTAATGGCGAACAGAACTCTGTGCAAGGAAAGCAAAAAAAAAGTTTTTTTTAACACTTTTCCTTGTAGAGAAGTTGGGTCAATACGGGAACATGACACTTCCACATCACTTGACTCCGACACCACCAGCGCTTCTCGCTTGTGGACGCAGCACCTGGCAGGTTTATGCCAAGGGAGTAAATGATTAGAAAACTTTCGCATTCTCGCTCTGGATGCTCCCAACATCTACAGGGAAAGATTCCAGCTAATACTGCGGGAAGTTTCGCAAAATAGTGTTATCAATGATCCCAATGACTTCAACCATGTAAAAATGGGAACAAAAAATGGTCATTCCCAGTGGAGGACCGGGAGCGACAGAGGTCATCCCTCACTCCTACAATATCATAGTGTCAGGAACTCCCGCGAAACACGTACCATTTGCAAAATTTGGCGGAGTTCGAATAATTGCATCACTTGTAGCATGAACAAGAATGACACTTAATCCCAAATATGTAAATTTGGAGCATGCTGCGAGAGCTGTGCCGTGTGAGAATCAAGTCCTAGGAAAGAGCTTTCGCGAAATTGGGATTTACACAAGGCTTATAACATCAAGCTAGTTTACTTTTAGCTAGTGTATCGTTAAGGATTTTATAGGTATGGTCTAGCTACTGCTCTGATAACTGCAGCACGAACGCAGCCCGAATGGAGTAGTGGTTCGAGTAGGAACCGTAGCAGCAACGGTTGCCAGTTGCTGCCATCCCCCCCTCTCCCTTTTTGCTCAAGCTTTCGTCCCTTCAGCAGCAATTGCTGAGAGATGGCAGCAATTGAGAGCAGGATAGCAGCAACTGGCAATGGTTGCTGCTAGGGCTTCTACTCGAACCATTACGCCGTTCGGGCTGCGTTTGTGCTGCATAGTTATCAAAGGAGATAGTGTGCATTACGCCAGAAATGAAATACTAACCAGCACTTCCATATATGAGATGGAACTAATTCATGAAAACTCTTATTATTGTAGATCTTCCCTGCACTATAGACGTGGCCATGGCAAAAAATTTCCCAATGACGACCTTGAAAAATAAGATTATTTCAATATTAAACCAGGACTGGTCCCGACACCATTGCTCTTAAGGAATCCGAACATTTCCTGTTCCGGAAACGGATGCAGAAAGAAAAGCAGAAAGGGGAAAGAAGTACATGGACAGAAATAACTGGTGAGATGAAAGCAATCCACAAAGTTGGCAGTAAGACTAGTTCTCGCGCTGTTTAACCTAACCTAGTATAACCTCCTACCCACCCGCCCACTTGAAAACTAATAAATCACCTTTTGCGCAACGTGAAAATTTCGCATTGGCCTCCCTCTCATCCCTCATTTTTATTAATTTTTCCTCAAACAATCATTTCTGAAGCGGAATAAATGCCTGTTCTCACTTTGCACTTCCTCTATTCTTATTCCGGCCTTCTGCAGAAACCTCAGTTTTTTTCTCACGTCCCATTTGTGATTGTCAGCTACGTCGCCGGATATTTTCAGATGACGTCGGAATGAGCTCACGTGACTAAATAAAGGCTAGATTACCTGTGAAATTCCTCGGCCGCTTGTAGATGTGCGATAGCGATGGCCAAACCGCCTCATACAGCCGAGACATACATGAGAAGCAGCGAGCACCGTCTGGAAAATGAAGGCATTTGCAGGGAAGAATTAAAGAGAGCAAGAAAAATAGAAATACTTGTAATTTCTGCGTATTCTTTTCATTACTACCATTCATTTACTCTTTTTCCTTTGAAAGAGTACAACAAATAAGGGTTATTAGAGAACAACACTCTTCCCAGGTAATAATTCCTAAATGACAGCGTAATCCTAAAAATCCACGAAATATAGCCTTTCCAAGCATGAAGTTTACCCTTGAAATGAGTGACGGTCTCCATCGGTGGCGCATCGTTCACAAAGGCGGCACAGACTCTCGTTGAAATGAGTAGAAAACCAATGAACATGGCATACTATGATGGTTGGCAAGCCATTTGCAAGTGCCAAACTGAAGACGTTTACTCGTTGAGCAAAAGAGTAAAACTGACGCGATTAACAGTCAAAGACTGGCCGAGCAGAACAATGGCAGGTGCTGCTGCAGCGATAATGATATCTATGCAGAGCCATGAAATAAATACAGTGTCGACGAGAGTTGAATGGAAAAGTTCAAGGATAACTTAGCAGAGAAACATAGGAAAAACGACCAAGGAATAACTGCTCCGCTCAAGCAAGCCTTATGAAGTAGCACCCATGTTCATCAAGTGATGGAAAAAGGAAAAACAGGTGTCGACACCAAGGATAAGTGGAAGTACTGGGTAAAGTCGGATGCTCGGAAGTGGAGGAGTTTGGAGCGTGGAAAATGGAGTGTAGAAATAGCATGTCTTGGTAAATCTAGGCACCTCCCAGAAATCCAGTCTTTAAAAGCTTGCATGAAGCTAAATTTCGGGAATATCCAAACACTTAAGACTGCAATTCCGTATATCCCTAGAAGACATCTTCATTTTCAAGACGATTTTCTTGTTGAAGATTGATCTCTGCGTATGCACAGCCGACCAGAGGCTGAAGGAAAACTCGAGTAGAAAACCTTGGAATTGAGAGGATGCAGCAGGAACTCTTGCAAACCATGGATATTACGAAGAAAATGCTTGATTTAACACAGGAAAAAGTCGTAATGATTAGAAGGTGAAGTGGGCAAAAAATGAGTGGTCTCAACTAGATCTAACGGTGTGTCTGCCTGGTTAATACGCGAGGATTTTAATATTTCCTTACGCTTATTGATGCAGCCTTACATATCATGTATAGAACTTATGGCTAAGCAGCCTATTCAAAACGCTCTTTAGATATTCACGTAATCTTTTACATTTGAGGAAAAAATCCGAACGCTTTCTATATGTAAAACAGCAAAAATATCTCATCATTTAGTTTCACATGTAATTATAAAGTGACTTGGGGATTGTTCCCCAACTTTGCTACTGACTTTGCTTAGTTTTTCCTGACTAAAAAAAATGGAAATAATTTCTGAGTGGCGTTAGATATAAAAGTAATACTCCACTTTGTGTTGGCCACATCTGACGATTGGATCAGCCATGAAAACGACGATGGTACGCAATTTTGTGGAAATGGAAAAAGTCCACAAAAAATGAGTCGTCAAGAATTATTTTTGGTTTTTTTTTTTGGATATATCCATCGAAGTTCTGCGCCATCCTCGCCTGTTTCCATAGCTTTTATAGCTTTCGGCACACGATTCCAGATTATTTTCGTAATTAATTGGTACAAATCAAAACAAACAATGAGGAAATAACTTGAGACTTCAAGTAAAGACGACCCCAAAGTTCATGAAAATAATATTTCCAGGCAGAATTGTACATAAATGTATAAAACGAAATCTATCGTAAGCGAAAGTTTGCGAAGTAGCGAGAACTGTTCCCCAGCAAGAACTTTGAACAAAACTATAATAGATGTAGTCTCTTTGAACAATTTTCTATACCATCAGCAGAACAGGATGTAAAAACAAGGAGATGCCTTGATACTTGGAAAGAAAGGAACTGAACTCCTTATTTGCGAAGAAAAAACAATTGAAAACTTTCAGAATCACAGGACATTCCCCTTTTTTACATTTTCCAAAGAGTTTGAAGAGAAGGCGAAGAACAGTAAAACGTGGCATTCTCGACTTTCTCATTTTTCAGAGGAAAACAGAGTAGTTTCTTATTTTATCCATGTGGAGAGCAAAAAGAACTCGGACAACTGCCATAAAGTGAAGAACTCAGAAAAGAACTCACAAACAGTGAGTGGAAACAGCCCAGATACTCGTCAATGAGAAACGGAATGAAGAAGTGAGAAGGTCAATTCAAAAATGAGTTGGAGCTGTGTGAATGGGAATTCCTTACGGGACAAACTCAATTCCCACAACTCACGGCGATCGTGAGAGTGTCGTCATCGAGAACTCGTTAATTAGCCGGCACATAGCAGAAGTGCAGCGGCTCGAGCGCTGGGAACAAGGAAAGCTCCCGGAAAACCGTGGCGGGGCGGCCCGCGGGTGAAAGGCGAACTTTATGCACTGTGCTTACACAACGAATGCTAATCTTAATGCTGGCGTGTGAAAATTGGATGAATCCGTTCCCACCGGGGCAGCCGGCGGCGCAGACCGCGCAACCCTAAAGCCGATCCTCATCAATATTCATTAATTCGACTTTCATCAATCCGTCACCGGCAGGCAAGTTTTCAGCAGAACAACGCGAGTTTGGAGCAGAAAAACCACGAGATGCGATGCAAACGGAGCGGATACGTATCGATCATGCCCTGCATGCCAATCACTAATCAGACGAGGTGTAATCGTCGACGCCTCGCAATTTATCATCGGCTCAAGACACGTGAAGTCTGCACATAAACAATCAATTACTCTTTCTGTTTATCCCCAGCAGGGATACTCATAAGCAGACGACAGCGGAAACGTTTTGTTGTGATAAAAACATTGAAATTGATGGCAGAGATGTCTGCAGAGATTTCCATCGATGGGCATATGAATACGATGACAGAGAGAGGCGTGAAACAAGCTCGGAAGAGATCCAGATTGACAGGGAAATAGAGGACAGTTTTGCAAGAAAAAGTCCAGAAGGAAAGAGCAGCTACGAAGTAGCATGGTAACACTGTGGGATCACTGAAAAAGGATTCGAAATCCTGCAGTTATGAGCTCTTTATGCTTGTTGTATCACACTCTCGCATTACTTTTAAGGAGAAAGGCTTGTGAATAAATGGCACAAAAAGTACTGAACATTTTGTACAGAACATTGCATCTGTACCGCTGCTGCAAACCTTTCACCCTCCACTAAAATTCCTCTGACTTTCTAACATTTAATTCCTTGACCACTCTAGACATTAAGAAGCTGTGGAAGAAGGACACAGAAATAACAGTAGCCTTATCACACTTGTCGTATTTGAGAACTTCTGAAGAAATTGAATTAACGTGAGCTGCCAATAACGTTAGTATACATGGACGATATCCGAACCGACCCGTAGTTTTTTTAGAGATTTATCAATCAACAGTAGCCAGAGTTCTCGAAAAGGAATGAACGAGAGATTTTTGTACAGTCAAAATCAAATCCCTCCCCGTCCTCCCGCCCACGTCCGAGAAGCAAAATTTTATTCAAAAAAAACTTTTTAAAGGATTCTATATTTCTACTCGCTGTGGCGCTAGTGCATGTGAGAAGATTAAGGGAACAACACCAGAGATCCGAAGTTTTCGCAGTAGGCTATGTAAGAGAATGGTTCGAAAAACGTCATGCATTTTGGATCCGCGAGCCAGGAAAGAAGAAAACCAAGAAATTCACCGTCGAAATCAAGGCGAAAGGCATTCCCGCAGTTTAAAGAGTAGTGGAGGAAAAAATTGCCCTCGTCGATTTCTTTTCGGCGGCAGCTCATGCAGAATTGCCTCAAACAGCTGTTGCTGACCGCGATGATAGCAAATCATTGCGTATTTTCACCTCAGATACCACGGGCTGCACTTTATTGTGACTTTGTTATGACTACAACATAGAAGAAGGAGAGAGCAAGTACAGAAGAAAATTTCAGCGAAAAGAAAAAAAGCTAAAAAAGAAATCATTTGTTGGATTCATTACTTGTCGTCTGTCGTTATTGAGAATTCCGTACCATCACTGCTTTCTTCAGCCAATCAATATTTAAAATAAACTACAACGCGGAGAAAAAATTCTGGCACTAGGGGAATTCGAAGAAAAAAATTGCAGTTGCAAAAAAATACGCACTCAAGTTGTTCTGACGCTATTCTATGGTTTTTTGAATGGAACAGCAAAAACGAAAGTCTGGGTGTGGAGCCTTTCATCTGGGAATGGTGATGTGGCCAAGCTATGTGATTGGCCAGATAATTGAACTAACCAGTCACTGATCGTGGCCACACTGCCCTTTCCAGGTACAACACTCTGTATCCGGGAAAATATTACCAGAAAGAAACGCTGACAGCAACTTTCAAGACTTGCGCTTTGCAGAGATTTTTCCCCTTTTATAGTTTTTTTTTTCTCAGAGAGAGGTCCGAGCAGAAATTTTTCCCCTTTCAGAAGAATTTTTCCGATATTTTTTTCCTCCAGCTTGGTTGTGAGTAATTGCAACAGATCTGCGGGTTGTTTATTTCGATTTTCGGCACGCCTCATTGCGCATCGAAATACTTAAATAAATAAGTAAAAATGCAGTGCATATTGTATTTACGCTTCCAAGAGAGATAGTAGCTATGTGTAGATCTGTTCTGAAATTTCTACCACAGGAACTTCAGAGCCATATCATTTATCTGGCTGTGGGCGGAGCATGTACCAACCAAAGCATTACTTCATATAGCTAATTTCATGTATAATAAGCAAGCAAATTCCAAAGAGATAATAATTTATAGCAATTTAATATGCATCAGTCCAACTTCCAGAAGGTTTTTTCTTCTGTGGTGAAGTCACGCCTGCGTTTTTTCTTGTCTTTTTCCCTCATTTTTTTTCTGGTCTAGACGACGAAAGAAAGCGTAGTGTAAGCTTCACCCAGAGCAGATGAAGTGAAATTGGGAAAAAGGGACTCAATTTGAGCTTATATGATAGCATTCACCTAAAGTGGTCTGAAATAATTTGTGACATTTAATCGAGTGAAATATTTTCACGTGGTTTTTTTTTCCACTTTCATAAAAACAGTGCACCATCGTTGTTCTCATGCTTATTCCAAGCATTCATCAACGTATTCTCAATTGTCAAAAGTTCATGTAAACTCCATGGGTAATTTTCGCTATGGTACTCATTTTCATAAGGTTGAACACGAGGATAATGGAATTATGCTTTCGGCTCTCACTGTTTGAGTTCGTTGCGAGATAAAGAGCTCCATTTACAACTTGGTCATTGAATAAAGCGAAAAAAGGGTTTTTAGGAGGATTCATGCCTGGTTTTCGGAAAGTCCTAACCTTATCTAAATCAGGACTCTGCAAAAGAAAGAATATTCTAGGTTGCTCCCTTGATTATCGAGAAAAAATGGGTAGAAGATCTTCATTCTAGTCGAAAAGAAAGCATTCTACTCTGAATGAGAAAGAAAATTGAAAAAAGCAAGTAATGTAGGAATGAAGCCTGACAATGCAACCAGTCATATGGATAGCGATGAACAGAAGTAGAAATTAAAATAATTAAGGATGAGAAAAAAGAAAAAGAAAAAAAGAGAAGAAAAAGAATCGATGAAAGCTATTCATAGAGAAATGAAATTGTCATGTGAAAGCAAAGGAAAGCAATTCTAAGACAAGTAAATTAAAGGGATAAGTCAAGAAATGTGGGTGGAAAATTTCTCAAGGGCTGCACTGGATATCAAATTTCCACTGAAACGAGCTTCAACATCAAAACACCCGCAGAGCGGCAGTAAGCAGTAATTTTCTTTGCACTGCAACATCAAAAAACCCCAACATTTGGTTTACTCATGGATTTCTCCGCCCATTCAGCAATCAATAAGGTATTCAGACAAGGACCTCAATGCAAGGCAGGACATGTGCATGACATGTGGGAGACTTCAGCGACCTGGACCAGCTCGCACGCGCCGCGAGCAGTCGAAAGCGAAAGTGGTGGCAAAGTGGAATATGTGGATGCGCAGACAATCAGAGATTCAAAGTGCAGATGTTGTGACGTGTGCGAGCAGGTCCAATTCGAAACCAATATCAATTTCTATAGTTTTTAAACTTTTGATTCAATACCAGATTCACTAAAAGTGTTCTCCCTTTCTAAACGAACCCCTTTGACAAGTCTTTCACAGATTTTTCTGCAGAATTTTGCTTTATTGATCGCTAAATGGGCGAAGAATTTTCAAAACGAATGTGCGGATACGCAGACAGTCAGACATCCAAGGCGCAGATACTACTGTGCGTGCAAGTGGGTCTAGACCGGCTGGCCCCTCTTACACACTTAATAATGACCCCTGAGTTTCGGAATCGATCTCAAATTCCATCAGTTTATGAAATTCTGATTCTGCTTCGGATTTATGCAGTCTTTTTTTTTCTTATTTGACTGGATTGTTTAGACATGTCCTTCAGAAAAAAGCTTCAGAGAACCGATTCTCCGAAACAGGTTTGCGGATGCGCAGACAATCAGAGTGTCAGGAAGCAGCTGTCCCAGCTGCTGCGCGTGTGAGCAGGTTCGGGCTACTGGAGTTATTATACAGTATTTGCACGTAAAAAAAGGAAATATATTGCTTCAAGACAGCTTTATGCAGGGCGGGCAATCGCCGACGCTATCGCATGAAGTTCCAAACCTCAGATGCTAACGCAGGTGGCAAATACTCAAACACCGAAAAAAGCATATAGCTTCGCCAATAGCCATTTCAATGAGTTCTTCATACACCTGAGGAGCATATCACGAGCCCAATGGAAGGCCCACACCTATAGAAAGCCGGAAATTGCGCAATAAAACGGAAGCATAGCCTGCCTGTCCGATGGAAATCCGCGGGAAAACCACAATCCACCTCCGATACACTCACAATGGAGCGCATTCTAAAGAAATCTCATAAGAAATGGCGTCACTCCACAACGAAAATCAAATCAAAGGGCAAGCAGCGATTGCGGTAATCAGCCCATTAGCAGACCGCACATCGCCGTCGACACGTCTTGATTCCTCCAGAAGCTCTGGAGCCTTGGGGTGGCAGGGTGAAGCGTAGTGACGGAAATCCGGGGCAGAGAGCCTCAGGGTGCTTGTGCGAGGTCCATCAAGCGCACGGTGTGATGGCGCCATTAGCCGCTATCGCCCACCGCATCTAAGACAAAGGACCACCATTCGCATATTGTCGAGCGACACCTGACGATGATCCCCGACTGCCAACGCCGCGTAGTAAGTAGGTCCTGCAACGATGCGAGTAGAGCAGACGCCGGAGAAAAACAGAATGAATCTGGCTGGGACGTACGACAGCTTCTGGATTAGCGCGTTTGAGCCGATTTTCGTGATCGCTTCTAAATTAAGAAGAAATCCTCGCCGAGCTGCACAAGCAGCGTTCCTTGCTACTATAGTCTTGAAATCCATGGATAGTGGGCGAAAAAGCTTCGTACATGGAAATTATGAATTCGTTTTACTTTTAATAACGGCGAGCAAATTCTCATTCGAGCAGCTTTTCTTCGCATATTTCGACCACTACATCATGGACTGTGTACTGCGCAAATTTCGGGTTTTGCAAATTTCTTCTCTTTTTTTCACTTTTTTCCCTCTGTTTCGACGTTAAAAAAAACGATGATTCGTTCATGCGTTAGTTCGCAAGTTGAGTGAACGTAGTAAGCTTCATTTCCATAAAAGATAATCACCTAAACAAAAATGTACGTAAATGAACCGTGAGCAAATGCGGATGTAAGTATGGGCTGCTGGACATCGACATAGCGACCAGTTACGTTATTAGAAAAGTCCGTGGAGCTCCGTAAAGCGTTAAAACTTTGCGTTAGAAGACACAGCCCTGGTATGCACGGCCCTATTTCCGAAAGTCACACAAATTTTCCGAGGACACCTTGGACCCTTTAGAAAAATAGCTACCCAGAGCATGAATGATGACTTTTTTCTTAATTTGGTCCTGATTTCAATTTTCTTACATACACTGCATGTATCCTTTTCATTTATTGATCCACCGTAGGAATTTCCATCCAAAGTGATTTTTTTCAGTGATATTTAGCGTTGCATTTTGATTGACTGAGTTTAATGCCGCTCAAGTGCCAAAAAAAAATTGAAGAAAGACACAAATAATAGGATCAAGGTCACTGTAACCCAAATAAAAAAGTGGGCGGCACTGTACAACCATCATAATGTTCCAAGCGAGTGACGACAGCAGAAAAGACCAAATTCGTGAAAGATGATGTTGTGGGTGCCGTACTCATAATTCCAGGATCAATGGAAAGTATTCCGAATCCGTAGTAAAGCGAGTCCGAATGTCCACAGAGTCGGTCCCATAGATCAAGAAAAAACAAAGCTCGGATTTCATCCACTTCCTAATTCTCACGGTATCAGAACAAAGGTATCATTTAAAAAATATCCAGAAAAGAATGTAAGAATAAAAAGTGTTTACATTTGGGAAATGAAGTTTTGCTTAGTCACAGATCAAAATTTTCTGGAAAAAAGCCGTCGCTTTAACCCTAAGGGTTCGTAGCCAGCGATCCTCGAATTCGATGAAATACATATATAGGGAAGATGATGGAGTCTAAAACAGTAAAGTTGTAGGACTCCACTAATGCCCACTGATTGCTGTCTCTTACATCCAACACCCCACATACATAGTTCCTCCAATGTAACCAAGAAAAAGAGAAGGAGTAGGTAAGAACAAAAGAAAGGGTAGGTAACCATGCTGGTAGGATATTACCAAGGAAAAGGAAAGGCAAAAAAACCTTTTGCTGGGAAATATTCCAATGAATGATGGCTATAGCTCTCCATATGTCCTGCCAAGAGGCAGCAAAGCGCGATAGCCATCTTTATTATGTCCGAGTATGAGCGCTTACACAGCTTCAGTCTACACGGCTACTTCTCTGATTATGCTTATTGGAAATCTGTGAAAATTGGAAATGAAAATTCGTTTCTTTCTCTTACATTGTAACCCTAAGGCATACCCATCTCACAGTCGTTTTTGAGATTTGTGCACTATTAAAATCTTCAGGAGCAACTGATGCAATGATATGTAAAATTTTATATGAAAATGCTCAAGAAAACGTTCTTGAGCCACTACTTCCGAGGAGCATTTGGGCGGAGTCGATGCTGTTGTACGAGATTTCCACACCACCCGGCACCTAACACGTTATTACATAGAGGTGCCCTCAGCTACGAAATACATGGTGAGGGAATCTCGTCCTCGCCCCTTGGCTCCGCCCCCACTCAACGTCGTTCCCTCTCTCCCCCTGAAAGAATGGGCTCAGAAACGGGTTTTTCGGCATTTTTATGAAGAAATCTGTGTACTATTGTCATAACCAGCTCTTGGAAATCACAGCTTTAAAAAAATCTCAAAGTGTTCCAAAGTAAGATTAGAGATTTATCCTTAGATGCCTTCGAAATTTTTTTAAATAAGGGGAGTACTCATTCAACCGGCGAAAACACTCAAGAAGTAATCTACAAATAGGTTCCAGCATAGTTTTTTGAGAAAACCGGCCGAACTCCCCACAAAAATGGTGTCACAATTCAAAAATAGCGATTAATTCGACAGTTTAAAACATGTTTGAACATGTGACATCGTTGGCGAAGAACTCGTACACGGCTCCGCCTCCATCCTAATTGTCGCAAAGCCAGTGCTTTAAACCCTTTCACAAACGCTTTACGTCATTTCGAAGGCTACCTCGCATACCAGAGGTATTAATATGGTACCCGATTTCAGAAAGCATCCGTAAATCGAACATTAAAAAAGGGCTAGGGACTGTTTTTTAAAGAAAGTCCATCGAAATCGTGGGAACGCATGCATCATTGAGATTACCTAGGGGAACCCCACAAGCTTACCCACCGTTAGTATGCTCGTCAACGCGTTAACCCTGGGTAATCTCAATGATGCACCCAATCTCTGAGATTCCCTACCAGTACATTGCAAAATTAGACGTCTCTTCTACACTTCACGGACATAGAAGTGAATGCGGTTAGTTCCAAGACATTCCGATACGCATCATGCGTCGAGGCGGATGGCAAAAACCACAGCAATGGGGACGCAATCGCCCACATGAGTCACATTTCGAGACTCGTTTGGCAGCGACTTCATTGAGGAGCTCGGCCAAAAGATTCTTCAAACTGCTAGCGATAAATCTCAATCGGTTTCATGGGGGAAATAGTGGAGAAAAAATGTTTTCAAAGGATTTTGTGGAGCAATAACGGCATTTTTCCAGTGATGACATAGAAATCAGTGGAGCATTTTTCAAAAGACCGCAAGAATCGCTGGATTTACGGACGATAAGAGCGGCTATACAGCATTTAAAGAGGATTTTTCTAGCGAGAAATTTCCAGAAAAGTGGTCCAGAACAACAAAAATTCACGGAATTTTCTCGATGGACTCCGTTTAGACCTATGTATGTAGAACAACCAAATGCTCTGCAGTTGCGCCTCCTCTCCAACTTCTTATCGTGATCCCGGGAAGAAAGAAGCTATTCTGACATTTAATAGCTGCACCATTGCTCATAAAATTCTTACAATTCCGATCAGTTTAAAATAATAATGGCCACAGCTGCCAGGATTTTACACCTTTTCCCACCCGTCTGCAGGTAAGAAAACGGCGACATTGTCCAGAATTTGAGGCCATTTCGTGAAAAACAGGAGGATAGACCAGTAAATTGTGTGGACTCCGGTTCACCCTAGGAAAAACGAGATGATGCTACATTTAGTTGTGTTTTTTAAAGTGATTCTAAGCCTCCAGCAGCATATTCTTCTGTTACTCGTATAAGTTTTTTGTTATTATCAATAATTTATATTATAATAAGAAGAAATTGAGAGTTTAATAATAATGTTAGCTCATGGTAAAATGAGCCAAAGAAGTTGAGGCATGGAAGCAACAAGCTATAATGAGGATTTTTCCGGAAAATTTCTTGGAAATTCTCTCATAAAATAACGGAGCAATCAAAGAACTTCTCAATTTCAAATAAAAGAACGGAACTGATATGCAACCAAGAGAAAAAACGTAAAAAGTGGAAAAATTACGAAAAATACACGAGAAAATTTCAATAAAGGATTAAAGAAAATTGTGCTATACTGAGAATCTTGGACACGAATAAAAAATGGCCACCCGAAATAAGTCTATCCAAGCAAAAAGCCCGTAGAGTAAACAGGCCTGCCCCGTCAGCGGACGTGTTGCCAGGGCATGTCAATTTGAAAGTTCAACGATTAGCCGTGAGGAGTTCGCCGATAGTAATGAAAGCATAGCGCTTTCTGGACAACGAAGGTGCCGGCACGGGAGGTCGGCAAAAGTCGCTAACGACCTGCTGAGGAGTTTTTGCTAATTAGGAGCAAATTACCTTAACCCATTGGTTGTTTGGAGAAAATATCCAAAAATAAGGGAACTAGACGAAATTTCCGGGAAAAAAATGTGATTTTCGAAGAGCATAACTAGCTAAATCGGTATGTAATTCTGGCAAAAAATAGTAGTTGCACCACGTTATCCTTGTTCAGGAGCATTTCAGCCACTCCCTTTTTTCCCTTGCCTGAACTTATAAGGGAAGGATAATGGGTCATTATGGCCATTCATAGCGTCTTGTATATTGTCTTATGCATCTTGCGACGCTGATCTCAGATCTGTTTTCGAAATTTCCTAAATTGTTCCCTGTGATGACTTATGCCCATTTTTGGTGCTAATGTTCAACTGCACTTAGTGTACAAGGTCGGTTCGTGGCGGATAGATGAGTCTCTCATTACTCATGGAAGCATTTTTCGGGTTGAACTCTGCCGAAGAACAATAGAAAATGGTCGAACTGTGAGAAGTACTCACAATGAGAATGACAAATGAAGGATATCCCGCAACTACCGCTACTACGGTGAGGGCCAAAAACGAGCATACGTGACTCATCATAGAGAGCTATTTAGGAAATTTGGAAAACGGATCCACGATCAGCGTCGCAAGCTGCATAGGGCGGTATTCATACAAGACGCTATGAACGGTCATGCTGACCAAGTATCCTTCCCTTGTTAGTAGCAGTGAATAACAGTAAATAGTTAACTACATGTTGTGAGAGGCTAATTTTTGTGAAAAAAAGCCTGCTTTTTCAGCTTTCAACTCTCTTCATTAACTTTGGAACTTGAAAAAACGATGGAAGTGGGTAAATTACTGTTACAAACGTTGAAATCTCTAAAACTAATTTACATGCAGGAGCTCTTGAAGCAAGACAGGTCTTAAGGGATTTGAGGGTTGTGTGCTAGTTTGAGGGTTTATTGAGTTTATTAACACCCACGTTCGCGACAACGTGCTCGACCGGTTGACACGCATGGTGCGACGCGTGGGACCGCGTGCTCAACCGGCTGAGCACGCCTTTTTCAGAGTTATATTTCTGTGAAGCATTCATAATTAGCAAACTTCTATGCAGTGTTATACTATGTTATACTAACAAATATTCAAGCCTTTTATGCATGGACTGGGGAGAGCAGATCTTCACTCAAACTTTTTTAATACGTGGTTGAAACATGCACCAGAGAGAACGACACATATGAAAAAGAAACTACAGTCATTGTCAAGTGTATGGACCACAGAAATTTGGAAACACTCTTGACGATCACAAAAGTGAGAAAGATCGGGGTCAGATTTGATCTCGGGGTATTATGCGGTGGAGGAAAAATTCCTACCACGTAGGACTATGTGCGGTACAAGCGGTTGAGCACGGGTCTCACTTGTGCAGAAGTGCGTGTGTCCCATGTGACACATGCCAAAAGCGTAAGGTCGCGAATGTATTAAGAAGGAAAATGATTTCACCTATATAAACACTGCGAGACCTTGGAAAAAGGCTCACCCTAAGGAAAGACCACCTCCTGAGCAAGCACCCTCCTCATGCCCCACAATTCCGCACTTCAAACGATTCGAAGATTAAAGAAGTCTTCGTAATACTGAAGCACCACAAATTAATTCAGGCAAAATTGGATGCGCTTGGATGGAAGGAAAAAATAAGGAAGGATCAAAAAACCGATTAACTTGGCTGAAGATAGGTGGAAAGATCTGTATACTATATACGTACATTTCACGCTGAATTGTATGATGGTCACCATGGGAAAACATGAAAATGGATCCCTTGGAATTCCAGCAGCTCCTACAAAAATGAAGTATGGCAGTACAATTGGAAATTCTGGATTTTAGACTCCTCGGAAAAACACTCTCATATCCAGTGAAGCCAAACTCAATTAACAACCTTACACCTGAAACCAAACAATCAATGGAGGCGACCAGAACCTCCACATAGGGTGAACAAGCAGTATGCACACAATTACTGCTTCGATTGCTTAGTTTAGTTCGTCAAAATGCGGCACAAAAACCCTACTTAATGCCCCTGCAATTCTTACGTAACCCTTCCTTTTCGCCTCCATCCAGCACCGATAAGCAGTCCAAGTGCAAGACAGCTCTACCAGCTTTGCTCAGCTTGGGTGGCCTTTTCTTTATTCGCTTTTGGTGATCCACAATGGTGCAAGCATTGAAGGGAAGAACCTGCTCGGCTACAAGCGATATGGATGACTTTTTGTGGTGATGGACGTTCTCAACAAGGTTTTAAATTCCCAGCAAACCCGCAGTGGACGAGTTCTTCGATAAATTGCAATAGGGGGCGGCCCATAATTATGGTGGCTAAAATAAGCACCCATTTAAAACTCAACTCAACTCACTATATCATGGTATTTTTGTTCGCTATTGAGCATTAAACGAGAGTATATATTGGGATCAGAAATATCATGCACCGACCGCTGTTGAGACCTTTGACAGTTTGACGCTGGCACGCTGGCGATGTCGTCCTAATCAAATGATCTTATTTTCAACATTTATAAGGGTTGAATCAAAGGATTCGTATCCCTGTAAGGTTTCGCAAAGCCATTGTCCGACAAACCGAAAAAAAAACGAGCTAAACAATGTAAGGGATGGGAGTTTGGGGTTTCTCAGTGGTAATCTCCAAAATCATTTAAATCATCATGTATTTTTCCGCTTCCTGCAAACAGCATCGAGCCTTCCATGTCCAGTCCTAATCAGAATTTGTTCCCAACACTTTCCTGCTCCGAATCATTGTGTAAACCGATTTCTTAGACGCTGTCAACAACTTGAAAACGCAGCGTGCCAAAACGGCATAATTTCAAAAGTGGGCGTTGGTTTTGTGATGATATCAGGTAAAAAATAGTCGGAAATTTCCCATATTTCACGCGAATATTGAAACGCTAACCAATAAATTAGTACTTATGATTTCGAGTGAGAAAACCAACTTAGAATAAATTCCAGAAGTGGAAACTTGAATGATGTCACCATAATTATGGGGCATTCTGGAGGTCTTACCATTTTCTTTCACGTCTTATTATCGCTGACGAGTTCCTCAGATAAAGTATACCCATTTTTGAGGAGAGAACTCGTCCACTCCCCAGCTAAATCAATACCATCCCGAGAATGACATGAAAGCATACTTGTGGAGAGGTCAACCGTAGTCGTTGAGTTATGCTAAGTAATAAGTGCTATTGAATGAGGGCTGCTAACTGCGTGGGGGACAGACCTTTGAGATAACCACGATCCAAGAACGCAACTTGAATCCCATTCTGGGGCGGTCGCTAAGGTGACTCTTTGATCTGGTACGAACACCAGGCGTAAGCTTGAATGGGTGCTCGCCGGCTCTTATCCCCAGCCATTTGGGGCCCAGGCTACTCAAGAGTGTGGGAGTAAAGGATAAAAAGGCATCTCATCGGTTAGGTTCAAGACGCATACTGGAGTCAAGGCGATGACAACTTCTGCGAAGAAGTAGGCTTCTAGGCGGACCCTCTATGATATGATATATATATATATATATATATATATATATATACAGTGCGTATCAAAATTAAGTATCCACCCCTAGTTGATCAATATTTTGGCTCATATTGGTTACCACAAAAGGGAACTTGCTACATAGGATTCTCTTATTGCATAAACCCTATATCCTTTGTTTCCACTAATTTCCACCGTTTCGCCCAGGATTCTTGTACAAGAATTTTTTTGTTTGTATCAAAATTATGTATCCACTTACGACTGTTGAACAAATTTATCATTATAACCGGACAATCAACAATCGATTGGTCCACCATCGTTGCGGATGACTTCAAAAGCTTTCCGTGGCATGCTTTTTACTAGGTTTTATGTGGCGTTGTCGTCATTCTGGTCCCAAACGTCCAGTATCACCGCTCTCAAGTCGTCGGCCGTGCTGTACTGTTTTTTTTATTCCGGTAAACGTGGCGTACAATTATACCTCACATGATCTCAACTTGGTTACAGTCTGACAAATACGCAGGCCAGTCCACTGTATGTACGCAGTGCTCCTGGAGCCAATTCTCTTTGAATGAGACTTGTGGACGGCGGTGTTGTTTTGCTGAAAAACGAGGGAATGGCGCCGAATACCCAAAAGGGAGCAAATGCGTTCTCAGCACTTCTTGATATTCGGAGGAGTCCATTCTCCTGGAAACAAGCGCCAATTCAAATTTTCCTGAACTTCTGAGCGCGGCACAAGTCATAAGCGAACCGCCACCAGAGGTGCGCCTTGAGGACATGAGTGGCTCCTTCCTTAAGTCCCTCCAATAATGACGGTACCGATCTAGGTCATCCAGATTGAATTCAGTTTCATCTCTGAAGATTACCTGGAAATCAGATTTGTTAAATTGACATCAATCTAAATAAATTTTGAACATTGACATCATCATCATCTAAGGCGCCTTGTCCCATTGCGTTGTCATGTTATTTCTGGCGAAGAGCAGAGGTGCTTCTCTGTGCTAGGGGGTCAAGCGTGGAGCCTTCAGCATTACTTCTCTTATGATGTTGCAGTTTCCACGGACCGATCTCCACATGGTCATTCTTGAGATGTTTAAATCCAACTGAGCCCACGTCTGAGCGAGGCTCAACGTGGAATCCGACTCCAGCCTCTCGATCATTCTGCTATCGTTGGGGGTTAGCAGCTAAGGGCGACCGGAATTAGGCTGCTTGTGGTATGTAGATGGGTTTCGCAGCAGATACCTGTCCACAAATCCATGAGAGCGACTCAACTGAGCCGCGATTGTTCGATTGGAGAATCCTTCGTCATGTAAGACTTCAATTTACGCGTGTTCAATGGAGCTTAGAAGGTTTCGACGGCAAAGAATCTTGGCAGAGAGCAAAAGATGAACTTTGCAAAAATTCCAGCCTTTTATACCCACTTTCAGATCAACAAATTTGGTCCGCTTGAAAGTGGATACTTAATTTTGATACAAGCAAAATGTGATAGCTAGCATGTACGTTATGAGAAAACATGAGTGACCATGTAAGAATATTTTAGTAAGGTGTTGTCGTCTTTACTAAAGCGAATGGAAGTGGTTCCGTCTCAATCGGATGTTTTGGAACTTAGTTACTTATAGTTTTTGGCTGGATACTTAATTTTGATACGCACTGTATATATATATATATATTTGCAATCAGCGACCCTTCTCCATCTTCCATGCATGGAATCACTGCTCTCCTGTAAAAGTGCTGCGCTCTTTGCAATGGGCAATTTTCTCGGGAAAAATCGGTGTATTTTACCAGAGTGACTCGACACAGCAAGCGAACAAAAAGGATAAGGGGATGGCACATCAATCTTCGCCCAAGAAACACGTTTGTTCTGGAGCAGTAAGTGAGTTGAAAAAGTGGGAAGGAAAAGAGGAAGCTTCCCCTACTAAAACTAATGATACTAGGGCGCTGCAATGTTCCATGAGATTTTTGTCAACTTCATTTTTTCTTTACTTTAGCTAACTATTGAACCTTGAAAAGCGATATAATTTTTGTGAGAAAGCCTCGAATTGGACCTAATGTATCCATCCTGAACAGGCATGTGCGGAATTAAAATTTCAAATCCCGTAAAATGTAAAACGGAAAACGGAAGGCCAAAAATGGGCGGAAAACGGAGAGCGTAAAACGGGAAACGGAAAATTCCGCACACCCTTGATCCTGAAGCTCGGAATCTATGATTTTGAATAAACCAACTCGAGGACCAGAAAACAAAAACAGACAAATAATTAAATCAAAAACCAATGAAAACAACTTCACTCCCCTAAAATACCTATTTTTTACGTCGACTGAAAGCAAAAAGTACAACAGGAGCAGAAAAAAGCATAGTAGCATGCGAATATAGCAGAAGGTGACGAAGAAGAGACTCGCGCCGAACAATGCCACCACGCAAGCACCGCGCATCCAACACACAACACCTATTGAACTGCTGAACCACTTAGGCGGCGCTCTCTAGAGAGTAGTGTTTAAGAGCTATTCTAGCACTTTGTCCCAACGTTTTTCCGAGTTCTACGTAATTCCACGCGATGTCTGTGGAATTTCCCAGCTGACATTAATTCTAAGACAGCTATCTACGTATATTGAAGCAGTAACGCAAAAAACACAAATTGAACATCTGCAGTTGACGTCAGATCTGCAGAAAAAGTCCACGGGATGTGTTCCTTATTCTCCTAAGAAAACGGGTGCATCATAGGTCACTAGTACCAGGTAAAGATTTTTTTAGGAATGGAAAAAAGTTTGTCTAAACCTTCCCCTGAGCTCAACAGTTTTTTTTTAATCTTTCGCTTAGATTGCACTTTGTTTTGCTGCATATCTACTCCACATGTCTTCATTTCTGCGCTACAGAAAGAAGCAAAAACGAAAAACAAGAAAATTTTTAAAATGCGTTCAATTTTGCCTGGCCCTAACACCCCTAACACACGTAATATTGTTATGTCAGCTTTTTTGACCTAAATATAATATACTGTGCTCCAATATGCGCGACTACAAACGTTCGAGACCCTCCTGAAACAATTACCTCAGATAGAAATTGAGCGAGAACTGTCCCCACTCACACAAGCCTAGGCGACCACAGGCGGGGAACAATTCTCGCCTCCGGAACGTTACATGCTATTTACGTATGTATATAGAAAAAAAACGTTCAAAGTGAAGAAGAACGGAGTAACCAGCAACAGTAAAGACGATATAAACTGATTATTAATGAAACTATGTTTGATGGATGCAAGTGAAAAATTGCTGCAAAGTTATGCAAAAATTATAGGAACAAATATGGGTTGTTCATATAATTAGATTGGCCAATAATGAATGCGTGTTGTCTTTTTTCCTCGCTACAATGAACCTGTTATTTAACGCCTCTGCTCAAGCGTTTCACATTGTCTGGGAATGATCTATGCATTCATAGAGGATCTAGGGATCTATGAATTTTAACGCATTACGGACCACGCATATTTTTGCATGGCGAGCGCGGATGGAATTCACCATTTGTACCACCTGACCACAAGGGAACGTTTTATGAGCATGAAGGGCAGATTCCACGTGATGCACTATGTGCATCACGTTGTCCGTAATGTGTGAAGATATCCTCGAGACTTTGATTTTGGAACAAATTCGAAGGAAACGCGACCGAAACTGTAGAATTGTAGCATGTCACAGCAGTTTGAACAAGAAGAGCAGGAAAACAACACTAAACTTCACAAAACACATTTAGAGAATATGCGTTCGCTGAGTCATTCGACCACATCCATACAATAGTGGGCCACCCCCAACAAGCCCCAAACCTGGGTAATTGAAGCGAAATCGATGTTGTTAATCGATAAATCGGTCGCTCTAATCTAAGCTGTTTTCGCTCACAGCACAACGAGACAACAAGTGTTCTCAAGAAGTATCCATTTTTTGCGTGAAAGGGGCGGGACTTTAATGACTACTAACGGTAAATAGGAATACCAAGGACTGGTTTGCTGCTGATCACAAATGCAGACATTGACCTTGCAAAACAGCAAAAAATCGTTTTTCAGTGCTCTTTTTGGGGAAGAAGTCTGGGTGGCGGGAGATCTCTTTAGATATGGCTGGTTTAAATTACCCTTTGTTTGATTCCATGAAAAAATAGTCTTGACAGAAGGGTTTTCTTTTATGAAAAAACAAAAGAAATTGCAATGATCTATGTATGGAAAAAGTCAGGCAAACTCACATCGCTGGATTTCTCTTCGATAAAAAATACCAATAGAACAGAAACAGGCATTGTATGGTAAAACATCTGCGTCTTTTTTTTCACATTTGCAGAGAATTTTTAGGCTTCCAAATAATAAATGTAATAGAAGAACAAACAAATAAAGCTGGTATGAACTCACGTTTGTAGGTGCCAACAGGTTGATGGGAGTAATCGTCGAATACAGCTGAAGCTGGCACCCACATCATCAAGAATACCACCAGATGCATCAGTCAGCCGGCATCGGCCTGAATGGCTGCGCGTTGAGCAAAGATAGACGAGAAAACAGAAATGAAACACGGAACGATGAAAAGAGTCGACAATCCTCTCAAAACGGACCATAAGAAAATGGAAAAGCTTTGATAAAGAGCCCGAAACACTGCCCCCAGGCAGGCAAAGTGGAGTAAAAGCACATCGTGGGCGATAAATTAAGACTTTCGTTGAAGCAAAAAGTACAAAAACTTGTTGAAAAGGACTCTTTCGGATTGAATAGGAGAGTTCGGACGTTCGCAGAATACGCAGAACTGGCCAGCACTACGTGAATGAGCTCCACTGCTCCAAGAAGAATGCAGGTAGATTTACATAATCTATAGATATCGCACTTTTAAAGCCGAGTGCGTCGGCGTGATGATAGCCAATCGATTCTACGCAGAGGAGAATAATTTAGAAGTTACCGGAAGATGATGATTCCCTTTTATAATACTATGGATGGGAATTCACCGGCAGAGAGATGGAATAGAGATAGAAAAATAAGGGCCAGTAGAGCATTATGCCACTATTTTTCCTAAATCCTCCTATATAAAGACTGGTGAGGATCCAGATTCTTCTAGCAAGTCATAAAGCTACACAGTTAACAATATATCCTTCAAGAACAGCAAAAAATAGAGCCTAAAATTAGTTTATATAAAAATTTCAAGATGAGTGAAGGTCCCATACCCAAAACAAAAGGCGGGGAATGAATAGGTAATAAATTACTACCCAGAATGTTTTTACTTACTTATTTGATCCTGTCAATTGAACTGACAACGTGAGGTCACTTTACAGGAGAGAGGAGAGAGAAATCTAGAGGACTCCTAAACAGGGACTTGCGGAAGTAGAATTTTAAATCCCGTAAAACGTAAAACAGGAAACGGAAGGCCAAAAATGGACGGAAAACGGAAAGCGTAAAACGAAAAACGGAAAATTCCGCACACCCCTGCTCCTAAATAATCTGCATGGATAAGAATCCTCTTCACGATCGTTCACTGGTAGAACGCTCGTTCCCTAGCGAGAAACTGGGCCTCGCTTCGGTTTCCGGCCACAGGACGCATGTATCATTGCTTTTACCCAGGGTTAATGTGTTCACGCCCTTCAACTTTACTTATTGTTAGCACTGTCGTCAACGCGTTTACCCTGGGTAATCTAACTGATGCAGTTCATTCCTACGTATCGCCAGCATATCGTGGTTAGGAATTATTACTCACAGAAATCTCTGAAGACGTGAGAAGACGGTACGAATATAAATTGATGGAACTATCACAGATGACTGCTTCAATTACACACAAAACCACTCAACAAGAAAAAAAAACAACCGCAAGTAAGAACGCCATGAATAGGATGAATGAATGGTATGACAGTTTTAAATCGGAATCTAAGGGAGCTGTATTCTAGGCATGAAAGTAAGCAAGAAGATAAACAAAACAGATGCGACATATGGGAACATCAGTGGCGGACGCAAGGGAGGGGGGGAGAATGGGTCGGCAAATTTTTGAAATTACTCTACAATACATAAAAAATATGGCATTAGTTTGTTTTTATTTGTTCATTCTTGATATTATTTCCAATATAATTTTTATTAATTATTTATTATTATAATTAATACTTTTATTAATTTAATTTTCCGTGTGGGTCCCCGAAACGGCGGGGACCCCACTTTTTTCCCACGCCCCCTCCCCTCCCGCCCACTTTCTGCGTCCGCCACTGTGGGGACATACAACCATAATACATACAACCATAATACATAATACATATAATATAATACATAAAAAAATCTTGTCCATGTTATGGAAGATGAGAAGTAAAAACATAGTATTATAGTAATGTCGGGAAATCATGCAACAGATGAATTCCCAAGAAAAAGTCCTATGTCCAATGCGGAAGAGATCCTTTGCATCATTATGAGTAGGGGGCCGCGGCTCTCTTTTTTAGAAAAAATTGCAGTGCAAAAGCTACAAACAAGTGAACAGACATCACTGATGAATGACTACCCCTACTAAGGAAAAAATTATGAGCTTATCTACGCTAAATGCCGAGTATGTTGTTAGGTGCAATTTTCATTACGGCCGTGCTCTCCCATCAAAAGTTCAAGATTATATCCTAGCAGTACATGAGTACTCACAGTAGATGTAAGCGTTACCCTTCACTTTCTGCCTTGATGAAGGCCGCCCCGCTTAATGGACTACGCATACTTCTCATTCCTATAACTAATCTATACTTAAGGCTGTGAGCGCTACTGTTATTGCTACATTATTATTTATTATTATTGATGGCTGTATTGCTTTAATGAACTGCTCCTTCGAGCGAAAAAACAGTAGCGAGCACCCAACAAAGAGGGGGGACAGCTTGCAGTTGTTTTTCTGGGCAGTACAAAACAATTGTATCTCGAGTGGACAACCATTATTTGCTAATTTGCAGACGACTCGTATACGAAACTGAAGGGGTTGTATGGAGCATGTTCGGAGATCAATGTTTCCCTCATATGATCAGCCAGTAAATTACAGACAGCATCTGTTGAGATTCCGGAGTCAGAATTGAAGTTTAAGCAGTGGCAAACGCATTCAATGGATCACAAATATTGAAACGACTTAAAGAATGGTAATTCACAAGGGGCGACCGTCGTTGTTATGCACCCGAGAACGAGAGAGAGAGAGAGAGAGAGAGAGAGATGAAACGCTGCAGCACCTACGCGACGCGGCAGACCAACTGGGCTTTGTGGTTCTCGATCATGGTCGTGACTGCTGTTTTGCTTTTTTTCTTCTACCACTATTTACTTTGTGTATTCCACTAGTTCTATGTGTTCTACGTGCACCAAAACCCAGCAACCCGGTAAAGCTTCAAATATGAAAAGTCAGGGCGGTTGCTGCCTTCAAAGAGGCATAAACTGAATCGTTACATGACCCGAGTGGTTGGAGGAGGGAAATGGACCACCAACAACGGTGTGACGATTCTACAAATGCAGTTTCCGACCAACTTCCGGGGGAAGTGTAATGAACACAAAGCGAAATAAGCCCAATCTAATCAGGATTTCTGCGAAGACCGCAAAATTTGTTTGGAGCTTACCCAAAATTTCAGTCAAGGCTGGTGGCCGTATTGAAAATGGAGGAATTGAGTGGAACTTACTCGGAAATTCACCTAAGAGCGGCAGATTTCGATACCAGAATAACAATATGGCTAACAGCGCTATAAAGTGGCTGTGAGAGCGATGCGGTAGACACTGTGTGCCCAGCTATTTGAGCTTTGTTTTCCAAGGGGGTTTCTTCATAAATTGAAATATGGTATATATAACACCTGAACACGTTTTGGTATCACTTTGCAATCACTTTGTATGGACTAGATATTATTAAGCAATGCAGGAGGGCGAGTAGGACCTGGAACATGGTCACTCGTATAATTATCTACAGTGCAACCGACTCGATCACTGCACCAGTGTCCTTGACAGAATTCTACAACCACGTAAAAAATTGAGAATTTGGTTTATTTTGTTCGTCTTTCTGTTTTTTTTTCTCGTTCCGCCTCTATACATATTGGCAAGGCGATGTGGTTCAACTTGGTAAACTATGCTACTGCATCTTATTAAAGGCAGGGGCCCACCTCATATTTGTTTTTGAGATACTAACACACTCCGAACCTCCTCGACGTGCTGATCCTGGCAATGTACTTGAAATATCCTACAAAAAAATTGCCTGTAAATCCATTTTTCAGGACGTGCCTGTCCTGGTTTGTTGCAATCACCGCTGATCTTATCGAACGGACAGGTCAAGACGTGCTCACTCGATGTTGCTGCGCGGTGGACAGCGCTGCTCCAAAGTGCGGGTACTTCAACCTTATTAAAAACGGGGCTTTCCTCACTTCTGTGATCTTTGCTACTCATTATTGGAATCAGCGTGGCGAGGAGGACAAGGATCTGCTGATATCATTGGCATGCAAAAGAGATGGGCATCTGCCTTTGAAGAGGAATTCAACTGTTACTCAACTTCTTGCTGTTACATTTTAAGATTATCTTGCCATTGGCCTTCTGAGGTACAAACGGCGCACACAACTGCGAGCCGGACTTCACAGCGGCGAATTATGTACGGCGAGTACCCGTTTTCATGGTCCAGCGGAATACGTGTTGAAAGGTTAACATCGATGGGCCGATCATATGTATAATGAGAAAGGAAAATGAAAGATTCACAAAAAGGACTCAAATTTCCTGTCAGCGTCGTCCACGCTGCTCCTGGATGACGATGGCGAGAGAATGAACTGAATGGATGCGATGTTGGGGCCCGCGCAACAAGTGAAGACGGACCATCTAAGTATCTGAATAAGTATCTTGCCATTGGCCGTTTATGCCTAACCGATATGCGGCATCAGTTGGATAGGCTAATAACCATGTTGGCTGAAGTTCCTGTAGGTTCCCGGGAAGCCCCTGTAGTTCTCCCAAGCAACTGATTACAACTTGTGAGGTGATTTGGATGCAGGGAGAAACGCAACGAAATTACGTTATTATACTCTTTATAGTGGCTGTGGCGATTCTATCCTTCTTTTCTTTTCTTTTTTCTTAGTTTAAAGCATCTACACGCATTTAAGCAGTAGTGTTGTGAGCACTTAGTAATGGATTTCTTTCCACAACGCTTTTTTGTGTTAGTTGTGATACGCTGCTTAATATTGTTTGCAGCGATCCCATCCTCTCTCATTTCTCGAGATGAAGTCCGCAGGAATTTCCGATTGGGTCGCAGTAACTGGGGCAGGTCATTCATTTCTCTTAGGCGTTTTCATTAATATGCAAGAGCGGAAGGAGATAAATAAGGGCAGCGATTCTATGTCATTCAGAGGCAATACAAAGAATCAAGAGCCTGAGATTCTCAGAATCAATGAATGAAAAATTTTGATAGCAATCACAATAAAATGGATATGTTGTGATGAATTTAATATATAGTACGTTACAAACGCGACAATAGTTGAGTAACCGTGCGGATAATCTGCTTTTCTCTCATTCCTCTTCAATTGCTGCGCACTTTCTGGCGTTCTTTTTCTCTCTGCTATCTTCCCAGCTGTCGTCCATGGCGAAACGCACTACATTCAGTAGCGAATAGTAGGAGAGTATAAGGAGTAGAGTTTTTGGAAACGGGGATTTGAGAGGAAGTCCGAGGAAAAGACTCACAGAAAAAATGAATCGGCCATGCAGGCCTAGCCATGTTTCTGATTTGCGGACCTTTTTAAGGAATTGAGAAAAGAGAAATCGCAGAGCGTGCAAATTCAGGATGAAACCACATTCTGCTGCTGTGCAGACCTGAATTAATCGGAAAGATCCGAGAAGGAATGTGAGTTGCAAGGAAATGACGGGTAGTTCTCCTTGCGTGTCAGCTTCAACAGCCGCCTCACACTTCTATGTCATAAAATTTTAAGGTCAGTTACCGGCGTAATAAAAATCCAGAAAACGGTGTGCTTGGTCGAAAATCAACCGATCACACCTAGAGACCAAGTCCTACTTCAGAATAGTTGCCGAAATTATTATATTAATAAGATTCACAGGAGCTCCCAGTCATAGCGGTGTTCATAATACACATAATTTAGTGTGAAAACTTTGGAAACCTTATTTTTGAGCTTTTCTGTCGAATAAAGTTAGATAAAGATAAAGTAAAGACGAAAGCCAATAACGAGCACGAGCTTTTCGCACCATGGGGTGCACTCCCTTGGTAGGAGTGCACCTCCTGGAACATCCTTTGTAGTGCATGGTGAGTAGATTTCGCCATAATGTTGAATTTTCTTGCTAAGCAATTACTTACTAGGAGTGCACCTCCTCACCTGTCAGGTAGTGCACCCCCTGCATGGAAGTGCATGATGAAGAAAACTTGCACCCATGGATTGGCTCCACCCTGAGCCTTCCCGAAGGAAGGGTCTCGAAAACAGATTTTTCGACATTATTGAATAGAGTCATTCATTTCACTGTGATCAGGGGATCTTTGGCATATCTCCTATATGAAAATCCCAGAAACTGTTCAGGAGTGAGATTGTGCTTTTCAGGGCAATCTATTGAGGCACTGCCTCTATAATACCACAAATAGGAGTCCGCCAGGTTTTCTGTGGAAATTAGAGAGATTTAGCACCATGGACGCCAAATACGCAGTCTGCTTGCATAAGTCTCCGCCAAAGGTTAATTCAGTGCTGCTGTGACCATCGCCATCAGATGTCGCTCCATCAGAACTCATTTTCTTCAACAAGCACACCAATCTTTATGTTTAAAACCAAGAAATTGCGCGCAAAAAAATTGTAGAAATCTGAATTTCAAATGGATCCACGAAAATATCATATAATAATTAGAATTAAAACTATTCAGAAGTGGCAGCTCTTGCAGGCTTCAAAAAAAAACGCGACACAGAACATTTGCAGATGTTTTGGCGTTCCTTTCTGAATAGGTGAGCAGAAATCCGCGAAAAAACTCTGGGCACTGTTTCACGTCACAAAAGTGCACTAGACCATCAATAATTAACGTGGCTATTCTTAACCTCTCGAAGCAACATATCGATCGAATCCTGGATGACGCAGCAAGAGTTGGTCGGTGATGCGGTTCCGAACTCTATGACGGATCTGACGCGCTCTATACGATTACGCATGTATCTAAACGCGATTGTCTTTTCGCCCTCGATCACACTGCATTTAGGCTCGAGCTCGGGAAAGACAACAAAGGCATATGCGTTAAGAGGGAAGCCCTGCCCTCGTTTTGCGGGCCTACAGTAACGTACGTACCAGCTGATTACAGCGGGTTCCTTTCAGTACATATATGGGCAACTTTTCCTTACCGCACTGCTCTTTGAAGGATGTAAGTACTCGAGTGAAGTAATTAAAATAAAATGGTGTTATATTGGAGGTATTCATTCAAAAAATGAAGCAATCGTTGATAAAAATAGGAATGAATGAAAAAAAAAAGGAAAAATGGGTCGGAAAACAACGTTCGGAAGTTGGAAAATGTTTCGGAAACTCTGAGGAATATCTAAAATCTCCTGAAAACAGCCTTGACAACACCCAAAAGATACTCTAAAAGATTTTTTTCCAAGTCGCTACATTTGAAAGAAAAGTATGCACAGAGAGAAAAATTTCAGAAAATCATCAGAGTAAACGAAACAGAGTGGATAAATAAAGGCTGATGCTGAGCAGTTTTCCCACTTCTTTTCTGTTCTTTTTCCTCAAATTGATTTTATAAATCAACGGCTTCGGCCACAGCAGTGATAACTAACACTTTAAGAAATCCAGCGAAATATGATCGAGCAGTCATTTTTTGGAGCAGCACGAAACAATAAATTTAGTGCACGTGCACATTAGTAAAGCGAAAGCGACACCCTGACGCACGAAATTTCAGAATCGATAAGTAGCCAGCAGGAAAAATTTCGAAAATTCAATTTCTAGATTATAAGAAAGTCCAACTTGCCACGTACAAAGGAGATTTGCAGAGTTCGTCGCTCGACTCATTGTGGGAGGTCCTAGGGCACTGTGGAACCTTTTGTTCCTGAGGATTTGTACGTGGATAAACAAATTCAAGAGTTACTTGCACAGACTTGTTAAAAACTGCACGTAATTGGATAAAAATAATGAATCCAATTTGATCTTTGTCCTTCGATAACATCAAAGAGAAAATTGAAGCAACAACAATAGAAAATTGTTGGCTCGTTTACTTCTGACAAAAGTTGCAAATCCAAGAGTGGGGCAGGTTACCCGTCGCTAATGATTGTCCGCGAACGAACTGACGACCCATGCCTAAATATGATCACCAAATTGAGTCGAAACAAGGAACCGCGCCTCCACGCGAGTGCTAACAATGCCTGGGACAAGATGTAGTGGAAACGAATGATAGCCCTACATACTGAGCGCATATATATATATATATATATATATATATATATATATATATATATATATCTATGAATAACTTTAGTCTAAATCTCCCCTTCTACTTAATACGAAGAAAACCGTTTCGGTGCTTTTTATGTCGAGTCATGATACACGGAAGTATATGGATGAAAATACTATCGCTGTGGTAAGTAAACAAACAAATAGAAGAATACAAGATGAAGACAAAGGATAATATAAAAATGTCGTTTTTAAGAAAAAATGAAAATTGGAGAAAAGGAACAAGCCTTTAAATACAGACTAAAGTTCTCTTAGAGAACTTAAATTTTATGGAGCATGCGTTGCCCAAACGTTCACGGTCACCACCAATGGCAGTGCATTGGAATAACTGAAAAACGGCTCCGACAGGATACTTCAAGTCTTGAGATGACTGCAAAAGTGTTAATACCTAGAATGGAAATGGGAGTTGAATGTGATTATGTGCCTTCAAGTTTTCGAGACGAACTCTCGCAGCGGCTCAAAATCTTTCGAACAAACCTTTTACTAGTGCGAAAGGCGCACTTCACAAAAACTGAAACGAAAACCCGAACAAAGGACGTGGAATTCACATGTGAAGAGAGAAAGCGAAAAAATGCAAGATAAGACTTGCAAAGAGCATGGAAAAGAAGGTCATTAGAGTCTATACAGTGCGTTTCATAATTATAGGGACACCCGATTTTTTTGCTATAGCGAGCTTCACCGTGAACCAATCGATCTGATTTTTTCATCATTCAGTTCAGTATGTGAAATAACTTCTAGAGACATACTTTTCACTAACATCATTAATATACAGGATTTTTATAGAGAAAGATAGAAAAACCAGTGTTTCAAAATTATAGGGACACTTGGACTTGATGAAACGATTTACCCAGAAAACGGAATCTGTAGTGCAGTTGTTACCAGTGGGTTATTCCCTATCCAGTGCCAATCCAAATCTTCGGTTCTTCAAACTGGTGAAGGCGTTCCAGAAGACGTTTGGCCCAACATCGATCTTAGTTTCTTGAACAGTGTGTTAAAGTTTTTTAGCATAAAATTTGTAGACGCATTAAGCATGGAACCACCTAGAATTTGTCTTAGGACCATTTTCCGCTAGAAATGAGTGTTCACAAGTGTTTTTCATGTACAAGGAGTCGAGTTTGTGGCAGCTTCATCGTGCTGTGGTGCCTTGGCCCACGAGGATAACTGCACTTTCTTTAACCAAAGCAAACTTTTGTCAATGATAACCACTCAGATGTGACGTAGAATGATCGAACAGGATTTGCTAAATGTCACTATTCTTAATTCTAATTGATACAAAAGCGATGAACAGCCTACGACATGCACGAGATCCAATCGACACTGCACGTAGTCGCTTCCTAAACCCCATCATAAAAAGGAAACATAATTATGGCCTTAATTCTTCAATAAGGCCTCTTTTCTGCTCGAATCGAACAAATCCTCTCTTATTCATAGGATCAGATAATCTTTCTGGAGAAAAGAATTAGTTTCCCAAGACGGTTCTTGGGAGACGTAAGCTGTTCAAAGTCTTTGCATCAAATAGAATTCAACATTAAGGCATTCATCAAATCCTGTGGGATCATTCTACATCACAACTGAGTGGTTATCGTTGACAAAAGTTTGCTTTGGTTAAAGAAAGTGCAGTTATCCCCGTGGGCCAAGGCACCACAGCACGATGAAGCTGCCACAAACTCGACTCCTTGTACATGAAAAACACTTGTGAACACTCATTTCTAGCAGCAAATGGTCCTAAGACAAATTCTAGGTGGTTCCATGCTTAAAGCGTCTACAAATTTTATGCTAAAAACTTTAACACACTGTTCAAGAAACTAAGATCGATGTTGGGCCGAACGTCTTCTGGAACGCCTTCACCAGTTTGAAGGACCGAAGATTTGGATTGGCACTGGATAGGGAATAACCCAGTGGTAACAACTGCACTGACAGATTCCGTTTTCTGGGTAAATCGTTTCATCAAGTCCAAGTGTCCCTATGATTTTGAAATACTGGTTTTTCTATCTTTCTCTATAAAAATCCTATATATTAATGATGTTAGTGAAAAGTATGTCTCTAGAAGTTGTTTCACATCTTGAATTGAATGATGAAAAAATCAGATCGATTGGTTCACGGTCAAGCTCGCCACAGCAAAAAATCGGGTGTCCCTATAATTATGAAACGCACTGTATAGCGATCACGACGAGTTTCCGAAAGCTCTGGATCAAGTGGAGGTTAAGGAAGTCGAAGAATAATCAGAAATATAAAATTTACGCAGAAAGGAGCTGTCGGAGTTTTCTGATACTATGACCAGCGGTTTGGGAAATTATCGAAGTTATGGAAGCTCCAGCTTCACTCATTCCAGTTCTGGAAACTCGTGTTCTAATCGTTCACGACAGAAAATTGAAATTCTTCATAAACAGAAATATCGGGAAAAGAGGCAATGAAAAGAGTCATGTGGTGATCATCCCGAGAATCGTCTCATCTAGGAAATTCCTAAAAACCACAAAAAAACAACACAAACTCCACGAACTATTGTACTCATAACATAACATAACATAACATAACATAACATAGGAACAAAGCCAATGTTGCTGTGCCCAAAAAAAAACTACTGCCGCTCGAACTCAAGTGCGGGCTTGAGCTGTACTTTCGAGAATTGGATCGAAAAGACGGAGCAGTAAAGTTGTTTGAAGTATGTTTTAGTAACCCCAGCCCCTCCTCATCACTCTCTCACCCTGCAGATGTACGATGCATTGTACAATTATCCAGATCGTTCCCTAAGGGCTGCACTAATGGACAAGTGGGTGGACACCATCGTCGTCAAAGAGGTCCCAATTATTGCAGCCTGAAAACAAGCTTCACAAGCTCTAAGGGCATACCCTATAATGCCCTAAGGGCTAACCCACTGGGTAGCGGCTCACAAGGTCAGGGCCACGACCAGGAGGACATTTATCCCGAGACGCTGCCAAAGTCATTCCTGAAACGGAGCCAAATCGAGAGCATGACTCTTGCCGAGAGCCGGCGAAGGGCAAATCGGCAAAAATTCACGGATTAAGGAATGTGAGACCGTGGTGCGGCGGCTGAGGCAGCGATCGCCTGCCTCCCCGTACGGGTTGTGCCCCCGTCGACCTCCAACTGGGGCGTGTCGCGTGAAATTCAATTCGCCACCGAGACAATATGTAAGCGTGCTGATTGCCCTAGGCTCACGCCCTCCACACTGGCTGCACCATGTCCGAGCTGATTAGCGCCAACTTTAACGCTATCAGCCCTATTTTCACCACGCCGATTTTCGTTGGAGCCGGAAAATTTCTGGGAATAACTGCCCAGAAAAAAGGTCGTTAACGCTGCTGGGGCAATTAGCTGGCCACCTGCCGAATGAATTGGCGCACTCGTATTTCGGGAACAGCTCCGTACAGCCACAAAACACGCGATTAACCTGGAAAGGCAGAAATGTCTCAGAAAAGATGAATGAAGAAGGAAACTAAAAAATTATTCCACTTGGACCTATTCTCTTGAAATCCAGCAAGTTCGGCGCAATCGGATGATGTCAGAGCGGAAAAGCGTTCGCGAGAGACCATGAAGCAAGCCCACAATGAATAATCCTCCTTAATCCCGGACTGAGTTCTTTCCAAGAACATTTCGTCGGTGAAAATTCGAAAATAAAGAAATTTTCAGACAAATTGAAAAGTTAGATCACAGAACCTTGAAAAGTGAGTACTATTAAGGCAAATTTGTAGTAGTTGTGGTTGCGTTTATTCTCAATGGATTGGAGCAATAGAGACCCACAGGCAAAGACACGGCTATTCCTTTGACAAAAAGTGGAAACCGGAAGTTTGGAAGCCAAAAAAAAACCCGAATCGCAAGAAATGTTAAATTTTCTAGTTGGGGGGGGGGAGAGAAATATACGGACTCTACGGAGAGTATCTGTGAACGAGACTAGTGAAGTTTACGAAAGGTTAGTAGTCATTCGACCGGATATTGTACGTAGTAGCTCAACAGTGAATCAAGAAAGCTCAAGAAAGCTCAACAGTATAGGCGCCCGGACCACATCAGTGGTCATGTTTTTCATAGTTGGGCTAAAATTGAAAAATCACAAGAGAAAGATGGAAGGTTCACGTGTATAGATTTTGAGGAAAAAAAACCATGTCAATCAGAAGAAAACAGTATTACATATGAAAAATATGGACTCCTCAATAATCGATGTAGGAGAATATTCCTGAAGAGAGCTCTCAGAAGTAGAAGACACCAACGAGAAAACCGTCTTTCCATTGCTTGAAAGTCAACAATAGCGTCAGCCAAAGTTGACGAAAAGGGAACTGCCGCTCTACCAACATTAAGCTAGTGGTACATAGGTGAAATGGAAGTGGATTCGTGTATTCAGGTCAAAGCTATGTCTCAAGCGTCTAAATAGTGTGTACACATCCTGTTTAGATAAGCAATTCCTGATAGGACTAGAAGCATTGGTTTTGAAGACACCTTTTTTTATTAAAAAAACGTGATCGAATGTTACGAATTAAGCTCACTGTGGGTCGAGAGAGAAAAATTGAAAGCAACTGCAGAATCGGTGCAAAAATGCGTCGCAGTGCAATGGCTGACACCCAACCAGTGAGAAATGAGTTACTTGACACCGGCATTATTCAAAACGAGCGAATTCATAAAGAAGCTCTCTGCAAACGCCACGGTGAGACTCAAGGACACCTGGAGTGACGCGAGTTATGGCGTCAATAGTCGCCGGAAAAAACGTCCGTGTTCGTACCACCAATACGCTCCACTGCTTCGGATGTCTCTGCTACATATTGATGGGATCCTCATTAAGGTTTTCGTTGCAAAATCTCAATTTTAGAATTTGGCGTGAACTCTTTCACGGTCGTTTACTCATTTGTTACTTGAAGACCATACTCGTTCTCCTCATTTGTGGGGGAGTAGGTCCTCCAGCCTAATTCTGAATTCTCGCCGGTCATTTGCTACATGTTGCCATGATCTTCCTACTGTTTCTTCGATTTGTTTCTTCCATCGATACGGTGGTCTACCTTTTGGTCTGGAATAGTTCCATAGACACCAAAGTGCTACCTTTTGTGTCCATCTGTTGTCGCCTCGTCTTGCAACGAGACCTGCTCATGTCAGTTTTGTCTCCCTCGCATCATTGTAAGCATCTTTGAACGAGGTACTTCTCCTGATTCCTTCGTTCGTGATTTTGCCTCGTAATCTGATCTGAAGTATCTTCCTCTCCATTGCCCTGTGCGTTGTCAGTAGTTTCATTTTATCGGTTCCCCGTATTGTCCATGTTTCGCAGCCATAAAGTAGCGCAAGAAGAACGTTGGTGTCAAATAGATGTGCTCGTGTATTCATATCTTTCGTCTTCTTAACTTACAATTTGATGCACGGAATCGCTGACATCACGGTCGTTTATCATGGCAAAATGAACAAAAAGTTCGACGAAAATAGCTATTTATGAAGACCAATGGATGGAAAAACCCGACGCAAGCATTAAAGCTCGAGATTTCCCAAACAGAGGCTGATATAGACGAAAGATCAATGTTCATGTCAAAAGAACGTTCAGAATTGGTGGTAATTGCTTGGAAAACTCTTTCATGGGGGGGGGAGAAGGTGCCGTGATGCGAGAGTCGGCTAATTGAATACTTTTCGTTCACCAGCCGGGTAGATTACAGTAGCTTGCTAGTGTCTTCTCTCCCATTTTTCCATTTTCCAATGATTTGCCGAACAAATATAGCTTTTCTCCCTTTTTGACCAACTATAGATTCTCGGGCTTGTAGGATTTTTATTGGGTTAGCTGCTTATTTTACTGGCATCCAGTTAATAGAATATAGTGAAGCTAGTTCTTCTATTTCAGATGGTATTTTTGGTAGAATTTTTTATCTATCAACTGGTTTCGATGACGCCAGATATGTAGGTGTTCGAGTGCTGTTTCGCAAGCGATAAAAAAAAATTTCAAGCGCCGATGTCGTTATTTTGCTGACAAATGACTTTGGGACTCAGAAGCTCATTTCCAGCAAACTCGTAGTCAACGAACTTTGCACATTCAAGCAAAAATGCGGGTAGAAATTATCTAAATGCCTTCACATCAGCAACAGCATTATTGCAAACGTTATATAAAATAAAGATATATAAAACTTTGTTTTGCAGCTAAATTTTCTCGATGTGATGTCGTTGCACCAACTTTGTATGTTTAGACACTTCACCTGCAGCTTCGATATTTTTCTCACTGCAAATTTTGCACTTATTGTTAGCTGAGCAAAGCAGTGTACGTACCTATTCGACTGAAATTCGCAACGACAACAGTGCTAAACAAGTTTGGCCCGGATTTAATTAGATAACACAATTTGGATAATGGCGAGACGTGCTGAAAGCACCGGCCTCCTCTCTCAACGCGCCTGCTCCCTGGGGAGCAGCTCGAACATGTGCTGCTGCCCACCAGATTTCCTACATTACCCCCTGCCTGAAACAACAACGTATCTTGCAGACAAATTCTCATTGTCGGCGACAAAGTCATTCTAGCTTGCGACTTTGCTACAGCACTTTACTGTCCATATAACTTTTGAATTTCTGCTTTTAAGCAAAGGACTATCAGAAATGTTACGAAATAGAAGGGAAAAAGTCTGTAGCAAATACTGATGATGAGAGGCTCATGTAGTGAAATCTTTTGCGTTAATTGAAACGCACCTGCACAGAGAGTGGATGCGTTTTTATCAAATGGATCCCAGGAAGTGGATACTTATAGTCTGCATGTGCAATCCTCACCGAAATGAACCACCGCAGGGAGTGAGTGCATGGCTACCGAAACGCATTACCACATATGATACTCCTTCTTGAAAAGATAGACGGATTCCGTAGCTGCAGAATCGTGCTGGGATGGACGATGGATGCGCAGAGAGTGTGCTCTGAGTGAGAGAGTCCAGTGGGTCCCGCCGCGATTCTGCGGCCGCAATGGTATGAAACCGCACACCAATTCGTCTATCTTTTTGACAGGTCTGTAATGTGGGTGCTGTGTATTGATGTACACTACCACAGGGAGTGGATGCCGTCTCAGGTGGAAAAATTCGAGCAGATTACGTGTGCTTTCTAGAGAATTTCGCTTATTTTTTGCCGAAATATTTCTCAGTTTCGCCCGAAAAATACACGTAAATCTCCGGAAAATAAACGAAATCTGCTCAAATTTGCACGGACTTCGCCCGAAAAGTAACCGAATTCTGCTGTGGAATACACGTAATTTGGCTCAAGTGGCCCAGCGTCTGCCGAATGTCGGCTATGGCTACGGTAGTCTGGGGCAAAAATATTGTATTCTAAAGAGCATTTCCGGGAACGGGTGGCTTCATCTGCCAACGTCGAATCGGATTCTGAAGCAAATTACTCCCGCAGCATATCCAGTTGACTTGCTCCCACATCACGCCAGTGAATATTCCGTATGTTGACATGGGATATTTATATGCATCAAATACTTTTACCAACCTTTTTTGTAATTATGATGAGCGAAATATGCGGAATTTTTTCAAGCATGACACATTCCTGAAAGTGGAAAAGCAATGAAACTTATTGGTGAAAAACGAATTTACCAGAAAAATAAACGAAAAGTACACGAAATCTGCTCGAATTTACAGGAAGTCCATATTCGAGCAGATTTCGCGTGTTTTACGTGTAAATTCCAGCAGATTCTACTCCAATCGACAAGAATTGACGAATTCGAGCAGATTTCGCTTCTTTCTACACCTGATTGTGAGGTGTCTTTGGAAATGCATCACCACGGAAATTGGGTACCGTGTCTGCCGAAATCACCACTGCATGTAGTGAATGCCATGCCTATGGAGATACACTACCATAAGGAGTAGCTGCCGTACCGACCGAAATGCTTCGCCACATCGAGATAGAGTCTATCGAGGTGCACCACTGCAGGTAGTTGGTGTTGTGCCTATGCAAGAGCATCAAGACAGGAGGTGGGTGCCATGCCTACCAAAATGCTTCGATACTATATCGAGTGAGTGTTGAGTCTATCGCAGTGCATAATCGAAGGCAGTGGGTGCCGTGCCTGTGGAAATACACTACCAGAGGATTAGATGCCGTGCCTACCAAAATACATTAGAGGCAGCAAGAGCCGAAATCCTCGACTCGGAGGTGAGGTGCGCGTGGTGAAGCACAGACTCAGCACATCATAAATGTGAGATGAACACAAACCATGATGGCTTACCTGCAGAGAAAATGGAAACATCTTCGCGAACACGACTTGCCGAGTTCGCGCCGGTACTAGTTTTCCTTGGCGATAAAGCCATTGCGGTGCGTGGTTTGGCGCAAAGGTAGTACGAAATGCGTTCAGTTCACAGGGTTTCGTGGCGGGACGCACAACCCGACATCGGAGCACTCGTTCGCGCGCGAACACGGCCAGGCGTGTTCGCGACGACAGTTCCAGTTTCTCTGCAGGTAAGCCATCATTGTCTGTGTTCGTTTCACATTTATGATGTGCTGAGTCCGTACTTCACCACGCGCACCTCAGCTCGGAGTCGAGGATTTCGGCTCTTGCTGCCTTTAAGGTGCATGCATCACGGCAAGTACTCACGTGAGGCAATTCCAGCAGAATCCGTGTGCTTTCGAGCAGAACAGATTTACCAAGACCGTTTACCATCCAAACTGATTTACCAACCTTTTTTGCATTTATGATGAGTTATTATGATTTATTATGACAATATGTGGAGTTTTCAGGCATAACTCATTCTTGCAGGTGGAAACCCAAAGAAATGAATGAAACTAAATAAAAATCTAATGAAAATAAATGGTCAAAAACGGATGTACCACAAGTATAAAGGGAAAATAAACAAATTTGCTGATATCACAGTGTGCCGTGCCTGCCGAAATGTATCGTTACATCAAGCGAGTGCTGAGATTATCGAAATATACTACCACAGAGAGTGAATTCCGTGCCCATGGAAATGCACAACTGGACGATGTGAGTATTGTTACATCAAGTGAGTGCTAAGATTATCGAAATATACTACCAGCATGCCTACAAAAAGACATTGTCACATCGAGGGACCTCCGAGCATTTCGAATAGCATAGCCGCAGGTGGAGAGTGATGTACTCATTGAAGTTCCCTTCACTTCAGGTAGTGGATACGGGACTACACTACTACAGGAACAGGGTGATATGCCTACGGAAAAGTACAACGACATGGATGGTGTCGCGAGTCGATGGTCAGTGGGCCTGATGGTTAGATACCCACTGACATAAGAAATCAGTTCCGGAGAAATCAACGATTAGATTGAGTTAACACAAGACGAAGATGGATTTACTTGATCTAGTCCAGCATTAAGTACTGTTAGCTCAACGAGTGTTAATTGGTGAGAGAATAGAAAAGGTGCTAAACAGCGACAAAGCTACTGTGTATCCAATAGTAATAGAGGATGTATCACATCATTGTCAAACAGGGCTTGCATGTAATACAAAAGCGGCCGCGGATATGTAGTAGATATGATGGGTAAAAAATGTGACGGAAATAGTGAGTCGTAATGTAATAAAAAATAGTAAAAAATAAGAGAGAAGTAAGAGAGTGACCGACATGTAGAAGGTGCCGCACCAGGCGGGTGACGATCGGAAAAAAACTGTGCCGCCCAGAGGCCTAGTCTATCGATAGCCGATAAGGCGGATGTGGTCAAACAAAGATCACAGCCGCCTTCGGCATGATCATGACTACAGTGCACCGGGCCTCCCTTGGAGAGGAGCGATCGCCTCGCGACGGTTGGTGTGCTGCACTTATTAAAATACTCCATCACAGGCACTGGGTGCCGTGCTTATCGTAGTGGGGCGGCTAAAGAAAAGAGCAGAACATATATTCAGGGGGAAAAGGCAAAGTTTTTTTTTTTAAATTTTTCTTTCTTCTTTAAAAATTTTTCATTTCCCTTTTTTTCTTGATGCTTCGCCAACAATGGGCTTCTTATACAAGTAGATCTACCTCAAACAACCACATCCTAGAAAGTTAGAGGCTTCTAACATATTAATTCATATTTCATCAGCAGTGAGCCAAAGCTACTTCCGCTACTCCGGGGCTCGCATCTACCATTAACTTAACAAAGCCACTGCGACGGCGAAGTTCGATCAAATATCAGGTTTCACAGGTGAGCCTAATTATTCATGGTATTTGTCTAAAATGTTTGACGCGTGTGAACTCGTATTGGCTAAACAGAACTTGGGTGTGAGGAACAAACATTCCCAAAGTCATCGCAGAGCAAAAAAAAGTCCATAGCACTGATGATACGTACTTGGCTCAAAGCTTGACAGATTTTGAAATTTTGAACGTTAAGTTTTTCTTACAGCTGAACTAGTAGTGTTGTGACGTTGAAACTCGATGTACAGAAAACCAACGAACAAATCCTTGATAATCTTCATATTCAGTGATCATATTCTAAGCACGTACGCACTTACTAAAGAGACTATAGTTGCTCAGGAGTAGAACGTCATCGGATAGTTTCCGGCAATGCTCTTACCTCTGCGCTCCGGAGCTGTCAATGTCACCGAAGGAAAAAAGCGATGTGTGTGGGCCGAGTACGAGGAAATTATTCGTAAGAAGCATATGCGTAGCTAGTTACCCTGCCCGCATGCCCGCATGATGTACAGAGTGCAATTACGGTTGAAAAGGAGCGAGAAGGTGAGAAAGATGCTAAAAAATATGATACAGAAAGCGCCTGTACCGAAGGGATGCTTCAGGATTCTTGTATAAACCAGTGTTTTGAGAGTTTTACAAGACTAGAGCAGTTTAATCGCTTTATCAGATTAGGCCTATGGCATAATACACAGCGACGATGTCGCTGCGACCGTTCACCACCAAAAGCTTCTGGGGTCAGCCGGCGATCGCCACATGGATAAAGTTAATGAGGAGATCCCAGACGTAAGAGGGATAAGAGGGATGATAATAAATGGGGCGCGGCGATCGATAGGCATCGTTTCCACTATCGCTATCACTCACATCGCCAGTTCATTTTTGGGCACATCTTCGAGAGTACGGGCGATGAGTTCCGTTTGGCAGCGATCCATGGCAATGTAACATGATAATCGATACGTATCATTTCCACGGTCCTTACCTCTTATATCGCCGGTGCATTTTTATTCATTTTCAACTGGCGAAGTCTGGGTATACTCTATGAAGTATACCATAGGCCTTACGTACATACTATGTCTCACTTCTTTTCACATATAGAACCCTACGGCAGACATTCATAATGGTCCCGGAAATAGCCTCTACTGAGTGTCCTTCTTGAAGAGAGCTCTTATCCACATTTGGAACACAGTATTGCTAATGAAAACAATGCGAGGAAGATTCAGACGCTACTAATATTAGGAGTTTCCCTTTAACATCGCAAAAAGAAACTGAGGGCTTGATAGGGGCCAGCGGTGATTAAAAAAAATCCGGTAAGCTGGAATCACGTAGATAGTGGAATAAAAAAGAGAACGCGGAATTTTGCTAGAAATCTGGGGAAGTTCTGGGTAAACTACGCAGATTGCGCCCTTTTCTTTCTGTTTTGTGCTCAAGTATGTGTTGAAAGTGTGGAGGTTGAATGGCTACTCAAAAAAATATGCAAGTCGTAAAATTTATTGTTACCTCAGTCCTCAGTCAGACGTAACCTGAGCGTTGGAGCACTGTCCCGGCAAAACGACTGGAGACGAGATTGTAACTGAGAATGACTTCGAGGCAGAACATGCTACTTAATAAGCAAAACATGTGTTGGTAGTGTAATTTCGGTCCATCTTGTATACATGTAACCATTCAAATGTTGGTGCTAACTAGCTCGCTGTATATCCTAATCCTAATTAATTATATCCTAACCTAATTTTTTCATAAAAACGTTTGTGGAGCCCAGTGAGCAAAGCGAAGTGTTTTCGACCAGGCAAACCCCAAAACGGAAAAACAAGCTTAGCATCAATTAAGTAAAATAATAGGTGGTGCTACAGCGGCTCTCGCCTTCTACAGGCCCTGAAGAGAACGGCAGCTGACTGCAATGACGTTGGTTGAACTCCAGAATAGCATAGAATCGCGAGAGTAAATGCAGCGAGCGGCCGCCTCACGTTGCATTAGCATAAAAATAAGTGGCGTGAGAGCGCCGACTCATTAACGAACGTTTTTGCGAGTTGAGAGAATAGGAGGAGGGTGGGCTGTATATCTAGTGAAGATTAGAGGACAAAGGAGTAAAATAACGAGAACGGAAATCGCCCCAAGTGCTTGGGAACGGAAATGTCACCTCTTTGAAGAAATTTCGGCAACAATTCCCTGAGAGGCTCGCGGAAAACAGGATAAATATCATTGTTTCCAAAAATTTCGTTCCATTATCCATTCTTTTCGAACTTGTTTCTGCAATTAGACTGGTCCAACATGAATCAAAAGCCGGGTTAGAGGACGAAGTCCACATGTCGTCTCAGGATTTTCTAGAAACTCAAGGTATGCATCTGTAGTCTAGAAAGATGCTCGAAAAAATACAGTAGCTGAAAAATGATCTCAAAATTGAGCCCGAAACAGATCTCAACACTTTACGTAGTAAAAATGTTACTAATTCCTTACTACTCTTATGAAAAGGAGATAGAATGGCGTCTGCAGCTAGGAAGTGACTTGATTGGACGCGATTCAATTAAACGATAAAATGGAGAGCTGAATAAACAATTATGAGTAAACAAACATACTATGGGACCTCAGGCTAAATTCCTGTATTTCTAGCATGGTCAATTTTGTTCTGTTAGACTCACACTGTTAGAAAATGGTAAGTGAGAAAATTCTGTAAGGAAATCAGTGTAAGGGTACTAGAGCTTATTAAACCTATGTAGGCTGGTCCCAATGACATATACCACGCTTGTCCAACAACAGGAATCTCAAAGGCCAAATTTGAGCGTGATGCGAAACTGGAATTCAGCCACGGGATCAGGAATTTACACAAGTGTTTGAGCCTACAAAAAATTCAGAATGATTTTGCAGTAACACCTACAACTGGAAACCAGCCAAATGTTTCTGGAAACGATTAAGAACCAAACAGCGCACTTCCCAAGCACAAACTCGGAAAAAGTGGTAAAAGCCGTTTTCCCTATGAAAAAACCTCTTTTCACGCATGAAGTGTCGCGTTCGCACGCTAAATCGCTGCTACACGCCCCCAAAATAACCGGAACCCCTGGTTGAACGATTCCGGACCGGATTCGGCCAACGTGATTGTGAAATCGAGGCTACGGTCAGGATCTGCCTTGTTCCTTCTTGCGATCTAGCTCGGTAGCTTAATTGTGTTCAATGTGTCTTCAGGAGGGAGGTGGGCACGAGTTACTGTGGTACATTCGCTAGCTCATTTCCCTGCAGCAACTCATACGGGACGTTAACCGCTATTGCACCCATAAACAAGAGACCGCCTCGCACCGCCTCTGCGGTGCGGCAGACCAGCTGAGCGCTGTGATTGGTGCCCTGATGCCCGCAACTATACACAACACTGTGAGTTTATGTAAAAATGGCACACATAAGAAATCAGCCGTGTAATCTTAAGGCGATAACGCCCGACATGTTTATGGCTATAAACAGCGTTCCAGCTACGTAGTCTGCCGCGCCTCGTCCAATGTGTGACGCGGCCTTCTTATTAGGTGTGCAAGAACCACTTACACCGAATGTACCATTTTTTCTTTACATTGTACTCCATATGACAACATCGATTTTAGATTATTTATTTAACCGTGAAGTTTTCGTGGAAGTTAGCGAAATCACTAAAGAAATGGCCGTTTAAAAGAGCGTAGGTATTCAAGCATGTTTCATTGGAACCACAGATATGTCTACAAGAAAAGCCAAAGTAGTTATTAGAATTTTCGATATGCGAATACTCGATTTCGAAAAAATCGAAAATGGAAGTGTTTAGCAAGCAAAGTGCCAAGCAGCCTTTGGAAAAAAAAGAACTACGGGGTTTTTCTTCACGTTACCCTCCATTTTTCAGAAGCGCTTTTAAGTTATTCATTAAGTTAAGTAGATTTTTTTAATTTTCACTCGATCGATATTGTAACGGGCTCACCATGTACACCAAGTTATGCCTCCCCTCCCCATCCCCCGGCCCTTGGGATGCGCCAGCAGAACTTTGCAGAAGATTCGCTCCTCCACGACGTCGACGCTGTGAACAGCTGCGCTGATGTTATGAAACAAATTACATCCTATAAGACGCACTATGATGAATGAGACAATTTCATACTGACAGATGTTGTTACAACTACAGCGTACAGCGATGCCAGCAAAACGTCCTGTTCTCATCCGAGTAACGATCGAAAAAGCGATTTTGTTTTACAAAGTCCGCTGCTAAGCGCACTGCATGCAACTGAATTCCTATGGATTCAATTAGAAACGGTTTTTCTTGTATCAACATCGCTTAGATGTGATAATATCTTACTCATCATTCAGGAAACGCTCGAACACAAAATACTTCAGGGCCTAGATGCTTCCTTGAGATTACCCATGGTAAACGTGTCAACATATTCATATTTACCCATTATCTGGCACCCTCCAACTTACTTACGCATAGCTGTGGCCTAGTACACCTTACCCAGACGCTAACTATGAGTAACCATAACTACGGGTGTGAGAATACTCATCCTTTCAATAGTGCATCCAAACCCGGAGAAATCTGGAGAAGGAAAAACTCAATTTGAACAAAATCCCGTTCTTTGGTTCCAGATAACCATTTAAGAATTTTTGAACGAATCTTGGTACATATTACCCCCGAACATCTACAAAGAGAAGAACAGATAGTTAAAGTAAGTCTTTGCATCTGCATTTCAGTACATGCGACTCAGGCAGGAATATTATCTGGGAAATCTGGTAATTTCTGAGGAAGCAGAGAAGTAACAGTGCTTTCCAAAACAAGCTTGCTCTATCGTAGGAATCATTATCTGGTGACCCCAGCAATCTTATGCTCGATTCATTCAAAATATATGTACAAAGAGTATTGAACAAAGAGTATAAAAATGAGCTTTGTAGGATAATGGTGAGGTTCAACTCACACCGTTTTCATTTTTACGATATGTGAATGTCTTCGGCATATGCTAGTTCCAAGGATATATCTGGAACGTTCCAAAATGGCCGAAAAATGGTTCTCTGTTAGAAAGACCGACTGTGTACCAGTGAGCTGTGGTGAAGTTTCAAAATCAGCTAGTATATAGAGCTGGGACGAGGTAGTGGTCGTCTTCTATGAACAACGAACGCTCAGTCTCCTGGGAAGACTACTCAAAACGTTGTCCCCAACAGTTTTTTATTTACTTCTCAATGGTTTCACCTCTGTGAAAAAACTGAAAAACGATAGTTAGTTCGCCTCGGTTCTCAAGTTCTGAGCTGATTTTAGAAGGGAGAGGTCTCCTCGCAGTCAATAACGCCGTAAGCTTTTGTTTTAGTAGAAAACAATGAGTTTCCTTGTAATATTATCTGTCTCGTAGATCATAGCAGTAAGATTGCGGCGCATTCCATATGGTAATGTAAACGTGAACAAAATTTCAAACACATGTTTTGAAAGTTCTTCTTGCTCTTAGCAAAAGTCACCAAAAAAATGGATGTGCTCGGCCGAAAGCAAAGGGTAAACGGCAGCTGTGTCTAGAAAAGACAGTTCAATTCGCGAACACTTGTAAGACAGCAGTTGAACAACTAGCAAAGCGTCACGTAGGACATCAACAACGACCGCATGGCAGATGTTAGAGGAAAATTTCCAGAAATAGCAGTGAGACCATATATAAGCAGCTGGATCACTGTCCACTCGAACATAATGGAACATGGAAATGAGAAATCTGTGGAGGAGGAAAACTATCCCGAGTTCAAGGGTTCCAAAAAAGGGTTGCATATTAGACTGGAAGTGTAGGGTGAAACTAGAATGAGCTGATTACAGCATAATTCGAAGCAAAAGCGCATGATCGAGCTAGCAAGTCCTACGTCCTCATCTTTCAATGAAAGTTGGCGTTCTAAGGTTATCCGGTAAAGTTAGAAGATGAATGGGCATTAAGAGAAACTTCTACAGTGAGGGAGAAGAAAGTCGAAGAGATTACTCACGGGATTCTCTTTACGCGACTCCTTCACGGGATTTTCTACTCAGAAGAAGGGAAAACCGCTTCCAAAAGATTCTCTTCAAAATTATAGATCTATTTTCGGCGGTTTTCACTGCTGTGGGGGGAGCATTTTTCCCTATTTTACGAGAAAATGAGCAGCAAAAGAGCTTCATGGGTGAGAAATTCCACCCTTGTGGAAGAAAAGACTGGAAGGCGAGGTAGCGCTGCGAGAAGTCTACCGCGTGCCGTCGAGCGCAGGCATCGACACCTGCTACGCGTGTGGTGGTCGGTTAACACGATGTTCGCGCCTCGATCATCAATCAAGAATTTATGTATGTCAGAGGCGAGTCATCGTTATCGCCGGACTACTCGGCCAACAATATATGAGCCACCGTGGAGCACACCGCATGCTGCACATGACCAACTCGCCTGCACTACGCGTCCCACTCGAGCGTGAACGTCGCGTGTTTGACGTGTCCGTTTCAGTTTGTGGGGTGAAAAAAGCGGTTGTCATTAGGGCGTTTCAAACATATTTAATTACTTTTTCTGCTCTGCTCCACTCTGGATAGTGTGCTTCACCGAGGAACATAGTCATGAAGATGTTAGAGAAAGAGGAAACACGTGAAATAGCCCCGTATCCGGAGAGGTAGGCGAGAAATGCAGATAATAGGTACTAATTTATTCGTTTCGAAACGGACTCTACCAATAGCGCTCAAGCTTCTTATGGTTTAGGTTCGACAAACTTGAGACAGTACAGTGGACGTCAATGACGGTGGCCCATCCGCGGCCTCGAGAAGGACGCTGCGCAACCGCGCCGCGCGCACAGGAATCTGTGTCGTCTGCCGCTGGAATGCTATTCCTAGGCGCTTTTCTTCCCTATTCGGTCGGAAATCCTTGAAACGGGTATAAAAGCTGCTAGAAATATCACAACAACAGCACAGGACATCGGTGACGTCGCGCGCGGCGCGGTGGCGCAGCGTCCTTTTCGAGGCCGCAGTTGGGCCACCGCCAGTAGGGTACACTGTATCTGATGAATGGATTCATTGGCGTCGACGTGTGCCACGCGTAGGATCATGTATTCGTTCCAGTCACGAAGTCCGTAAAAACGCCGTTTTTTATAGACAAATGTCCAGTTTCTAATAAATGTGTCAGTCGAGCACTAGACATCAGAAGTATGTCTTCAGGAAAGTTAATGGACGAGTTTTCATGATTGATTGTGATTGCATGAGACATATGGCATATTTCACAGCGACACGGTCGCTGTTTGAAGCAAAATGAAGCAAGTGCTAAATTCTTAGTGGAGAACTTCTTTGAATAAGGTACTGGAATGGTAATTATACGAACAGTTGAGGTTAAGTAAGTCGCGCTGACCCTGCCGCTGTGATGAATGCCATCGGCCTTAGAAACTTAATTTTCGGCTGAATTCTAACTTCTCAATTTTCCGGATTATCGGCAGTTTCTCGTTTACGGACAAACAATTTTTTTCCATTGTTCAGCCAACACTTCTTCGCACAGCAGTCGTTTAAAATACGAAAGCTACTGGATTATGGTCTCAAAATCTGTTCAAAAGAAGATTATAAACCTTACATCGGGAGGATATTTCCTCTCAGTGGTCGAGTAAATTCAGACAGTGGTGCTCAGAAATATCATCGTAGGCTATCAATCCTCTCTCTTGGTCTGTTCCCCTGTAGTCAGTCTCTAGGCCCATAGGTACGCTATCGATTCCTAGGATCATGCTGCAGTATGTCTTTTTGTATTCTTGACTCAAAGCTATTTTTCTTTCAGTAAGCTATTTCCATGCAGTGATGTCATACTTCACAAAGAAATAGGAAATTACATCCTTGCTTTTTTCATCCTCCCTGGAGGCACATCCTAAAGCAGAATGGAGCCATGATAAGATCACAAGACAGAGACGTCTAATGCCGTGCATATAGGGGGATAAGGGTTTCAGGCACTGTCCAGTAACGAGCAGATGACGTCAGTGAATGATTGATGTTTGTCTATGCACAAGAAGAAAGTTTAGGAGAGCTCCATTTTGTATCTTAGAAAGGAGTTGTATCTTAGAAATTTTCACAGCACCAAATAATGAAGAACAGTTGCCAAAGTTGTGAATGTGGACTTGTAAAGTTGCTATCATAACGTCCTAGCCTTTGTTTCCGGAAAAGTGCATGAGTTTCAACAAACATAAAAGTTTCTAACGGTTCTCTACCATGTTTACAGACGTTATACCGCAGAAGTCTCGAATTTCATGTCTTCCGCATGACAATAAACTTTTTTTTCCAACAGCAGTATTTTAAAAGTGCACTTAGAACGCAGTGAGGCGGCGCCTGTTCGGTGCAACGATATCCGAGGGTCACAGAGTTGGAAAAAAAGGAATAGATGTTCAGAAGAACGGAACGACATTCACTTGTAAACAACGACTCCCTGTTTGCAGGGAAAACATTTGGGGAAAAAACGGGGGAGGGATCGATGTGCTGTAGCTGTCGTGCCTAGTAAATCCCTAATGATAAAATTCGGGCGAACTCATCGGTCATCGCGCCGAAATGTTTTGAGTGGTAGCTGTTCGAAGCGGCGTTGGCGGATGGCATCCGAGAAAAACTATTGACCAAAACAGTCGTATTTGGAGGATGGACGACTTAGAGGTGGGTTGTGAATGGATTAACTATCAAATCAAGAGCTATCCCTTTTGATTTTGCGCGAGTAACAACCGGCAATGAGCAGATATCGTGGACCACTGCTAATATTTTGACCGGGGGCCAACGAAGTAGTGGATGGAAGGGGATGAGGTGGGGAATTTGAAAATCAACGATTTGGCTATTAATGTAAGTTAAATTCCAGCAGTCTCAAAAAGAAGTTTTCTCAAAAACCAGAACCTCCTCCGAAGGAAATATCCTTTCACTCAACCCCCCAAAACTTTTCAGGTTTGTGGGGGAAAATTTGCAAAAATGGCACAGGTTCTGTCTTTGTGGAAATGCATACAAATCCCTATTACCGATATGGTAATCCAACATTTCGTCAATTTTGAGTAGCCCTGAAGACAGCCGAGGTGCCAGCTGACATCTGATACTCTGGGAGAGAATCAAGCACGATAAGTCGTATCGCTGTGCAATCAAATAGTGTCTTTTTCTCACGGGATCTCCTGCCGCCAAGCTCTTAGCTCGCATTTCTGTTGACCGCAGAAGTGCTCCACGCAAAAATCGCTACAGGAAGGGGACCTGATCAGAATAGGGCCGACTTTAATGTTCGGAGGAATTCGTGGAAGTTCGAACTCTTCAGGTCTCTCTCTCGAATTTTCCCACGATACTAGAATTGCAGTTTTTCAGCTTCTATTTAACAAATTAGAAGATACTCACCATTTCCAGGGACATGAACAGTTTATAAGAGAAGGATATCGAATCCAGGAAATGTTTCACGGTTGAAGTGATACTTCTTGTCAGGACATTTGCCAATATATAAATGAATGAATGAACGAATGAATGGATGAATGGATGAATGAATGAATGGATGAATGAATGAATGAATGAATGAATGCCTAGATGAATCAATCAATTGGTCAGTCAATCATTCATCAATATATGTATGTACTAATTGCCTCAGAACCTAAAAGATGAGCAGTCAAGGAGGCGTATCCACTTTTTTCCAGGATAGGGAACGTTTTAGGTTTAGCTTTGGGCAAATTTGAGAGTATATATTGCTGAAATATGGAGAAAGAACTTTCGTACAGAATCTGACCCTATTAAGGCTTTGAACTCCCTACATTTCACATTCTTTCTTTACATTATGGTCTTCCTGTTTCATCGCTTATAAATACACTGGACGACAATTGCGGTGGCCCATCCGCGGCCTCGAGAAGGACGCAGCGCAACCGCGCCGCGCGCCCCGAGACAGGTGTCGTCTGATGCAGGAATGCTATTTCTAGTCGCTTTCTTCCCGATTTGATCAAAAATCCTTAAAATCGGGCAGAAAAGCTCTAGATATAGCATAACAGCAGAAAACATCTTTTACGACGCCTGCGGCGCGGTTGCGCGGCGTGCTTCTTGAGGCCGCGGATGTGCCACCGCCAATGACGTTCACTGTAAATGTCGTAATTGCCTCGAAGAGCCGCTAGAACGTATGAAGCGATTAGTACTACGGTGCTTTTTAAATTTCATGCATTGAGAAAAAAATTGAGTTTTAACATGGTCGACACTAACTCGTATGGCAGCTCCACTAGCCGATTTTTTGCCGAAACAGCACTGATGAATCTATGGGCAAGAAACTGCATCTGGCAAGAGTAAAGGCGTTGCGGAAGAGCTATGGCTCCGAGCAAAGGTCCCAGTCGGATAATATATTTTCAGCGTGAATGCTCCAAGCTTGAAAAATTGGTCTTTCAAGAGAAATTATTTAGTTCCACATAATTAAACAGAATGCCTCATTGGAGAAGTTGTACGACTCGTACCCTAATTAGTTCGCTTTTCAACTTCTTCAGCACCATATTGAGACTCCAATGTTTAAGCTAGTTTATTGGGGTAGCTGTCGGGACTGGAACGCCCTTATCAAGGACCCTATGACATACAGGGGTATCAAAAAGTTTCCGGCGTGGACCACTCGGCAGATTAGCTACCGGAGAAGACCAATACACTCTTCAAATTGTCGTTTTATAAGACTTACCCAATTTCATCAACCGAATATAAACACCGAACCTAGACTCTTTTTCGTTATTTATTTCGTTGCGCCGAAGTGCCGTTTCAGATTTTCTCACAGGTTCTAGTAGCTAGAAACTTTGCGAATTATTATGAAATGCTTCACCCTACATGGTGCTCTCAAAACTGTACAGAAATATGGAACAGGAAAGCGTAAGCCGGAAATTTTTTGATACCCCTGTACATTATACGAGATGAGAAGCCCATAGGGCAATTGTGCCCCATCAAATTATCGTTCTAGTAACGAAAGAAGAGCTAAAGTAAACTCTGCTGAGAACAAGTAGCTGGGAACGTTGTCGGTTGAAGTTTTCAAACCTATTTCAGGGCGGATTGAAGGAACAAATGAAGCAGTTCCTTGCCAAACAATTATTTCTAAGAACACCTGAAATGGTAGCGACACTTGGAAAAATAACTTTGTTCCTGGTCATATTTGACTCCGTCTCAAGTTTGGCAACGTAGTATCAGCTGATTTTGGTATTTCAAAGCTGCTGGCCAGAACGGGTGATTGTTCAAATCAGGGGCTAACATTTCTTCGTTCTAGGCTGGGACCAACATAACTTGACCAATCAGGCCAACCAACAACTCTCATCATGTAAGAGTAGATCGATGGCCCAACTATGTCTAAAGAAGCTTACAAAATCAACTAAATTATGTCTAAAGTATTTATATTCAAAATCCGAGTGTTCGATTTGGAATAAGTCGGCGATGGGATTATTCAAAAAAAGAAGAGCCCTACAGCCAGAAACGAAAAGAAAGGCGTAGAGCTCCGTGGTTCTGAAAAATTCGAATTTTCAGAGGAGCTCCTGAATTATTTGTCAAATACATGATTTTATTCAATTTTTTGAGTTGCTGAGCTTGGGAGGGAATTCACTAGGTCAGTATGATCTGCCTCTGAATAATATCTTTGATCCAAAAAAGGAACAGCTCTACAGCCAGGGACGGAAAGAAGGGCCGTAGAGCTCCGTGGTTCTGAAAAATTCGAATTTCCAGACAAGCGCCTGAATTTATTTTATTCAATTTTTATTGCTGAGCTTGGGGGGATTTCATTAGGTCAGTATGGTCCGCTTCTGAGTAATTTCTTTTATTTTACTAATGAAATACTACACATGTTTAGATGATGAGTAACTAAGCAGCTGACTGTGGGATTCGCCAGGAAAGACGAAGCTTACATGGTCACAGCTCGAAGCTCACAGCAGCAGTATTGCTAATCAGAATAAGTTTCAAAGAAGGGTTCGGAAGAAGAGGAACCATCATAATTGGCCACGGAACCGAGAAAAGGCAGAAAGACGTAGGTGTGTTATGGTCTCAAGCTTATTTTCTTGAAAAATACATCGCTATGAGAAAGTTTTCAAACTAATGGATATGTGCGCAAATATGTGCATAGGAGCACCTGCAAATATCCAACGAAACAAACGCCGTCAGGGATTGTTTATGTTGCCTAATCCAAGGAATTAAATCATCGACGCGAAACCGCACAAAGCACCTGCTCAAAGCACACTATCAAACAGTCAAACACAACAACAACGACGTGTAAAATCAACTAGAGGAAGAAATTTTATTCCAAGAAACGTCATTCCTTTTGGTGTTTATAGTACACATTTTCGGCCGTATTCAACGATGTCGCTGTTTCCGTAGTTCTCACTGGCCATTTTTAAGAACGCCTCGTGGAGTGCCATCTGGATTAAAGCGCACTCTAAATATTCATGGAAACGCTTCCAATCACCTGGGAACAACAGCGAAACGACAACCTCTGCTTGGACGACGGCAGACTTGAGGTAGACGATCCGTGATACATCTCGCTATCATCGCGGTATTGTGGCGGATGTGTGGAGAAGACAACTGTCCCCATTGGGATACCGAACCCGCCTGAGAAAAGACTTCGGTTCATGATATTCATTATATTCAGGAAGAATTACTATATCTGAGTTCCAGAATATCAGTGGACACAATCCTAATGTATACTAAGAAAATACAGCGTAAAAATAGCGTAGTGGTGACAAAATATAGTATCTAGAGTAGACAATATATAGCAGCATAAATAATACTAGTAAACAAATATACAGTAAAATAGAATATAGTAGCGTAGTAGCAGCAACAACAATAATATGTATACAGCAGCATAGTATAATAGTAAGTATATATATAATAGTAAATGGTATATTATTATTAATGTTGGAACCGTGAAATCGTTTAACCCGTTGAATTTGCGGTTTACCACATACCATTTTAACGCAATTGCATGCATCTCGATAAAAGAAGTATTACGTAGTTGAAAAAGCAAGACATCCTTAGAAATTCGGAAAAGTAAACAGGACATGTGTACTCAGAAAACTGTGTGATGACTGATTGCAACAAGAACAACACAGTTCGAAAGAATAGCCAGTTTCAGAAAATGGAGTTTGGAAATTCGCTATATTAATAAATAAATAGCCCCCGCATCCGACACCGTAGATCAAACCTCTTAAAGGGGTGAGGAGTGCTTTAGTACCAACTAACTGGCACAGATCTTTGAGGAAGTCGCGTTCTTCTCACCATCCAAATGTGGTATCGTCTTGAGTTAAGGCCTTTCATTGTAGAAAAAAGTTCTGTTGCGCGACTATACGAAGTAAACAGGGACAATCGATGGTAAATAACTGGTCATATCCCAGCGTCATCACGTCTACAACTTTGTTCCTCTGCCTGACGAGGCGCCAATTTACACTTTTTGGTAAATATGTCTGTGGAACCGAGAACTAAGAACATGGAACTCTGTTCAATTATACAATGGTAGATTATTTAGATTAGGACCAATGCATGAAAGGGCCAGCGCACTATTGGTGGATGCAAGCACCTCAGGATGGCAACGCTTCCCAGCAAGCTCAGCTCAGATCAAGGACCAACCCTTTCACTGGGGCTATTTCAGCTCATGAAGAATCAGAGAAATAGCGTAGAAATCGAGAATGTTATAAGAAATGCTAGCATCCCCTTGTTCTCTTCCCTTTACAGGCTACTTCTGTAACAGGTTCCAGTAGCTTTTCTCTAATAAGTCATCTTTCTTGCACTATGCAATCAGTCGCTCTATTGCCTTTTTCTTTCCAGAAGTTTCCGAACAACTCAGCAGAAAACCATCACTTCCCCATAGATAACTTATGCCTTTGTTGTCGCTCATCACGTTCCTTTTGAAGACGGTCTGCTGACATCGATTAGTCATCGGTGCGCGTTCTTTCGGGAAGGGTGTGGCGCGCGGGGACTGACTAATGGCGAATAGCGGACAGATGTTCGGGTCAATGCGGAATTAAATCGATTAGCGGGTTTTCTTCGAAGTGCAAGTCCAGTGAATCCGGAACCCAAGGATACTGATGAAATCAGGCGATGAGCATCAGTTTTTTAGTGTTTTTAAAAATTACTGATGAAGACATCAGCATTCTCTGATAACTGTGCAGGACGAACGCAGACCAAACGGCGTAATGGTTCGGGTAGAAACCCTAGCAGCAACGGATGCCAGTTGCTGCCATCCTCCGCTCGATTGCTGCTCAATCTGTCGGCCCGTTAGCAATTGCTGAGGGACGGCAGCAATCAAGGTGAGGATGGCAGCAACTGGCAACCGTTGCTACTAGGGTTTCTACCCGAACCATTACGCCATTCGGGCTGCGTTCGTGCTGCATAGTTATCATAGTTAGAGTGCCTAATCTGTACGGTTTCTTCTTATTCTGATCGTTTCAACAGAATTTAATAATTTATTCATCAATGAAGCACGCATAGTCACCTATTGGCTATTATTTTCACCACTTCGACTTCAAAAAAGCTTTTTTTCATCCAAATTACAGAGGACTCAAGCAATCGGGGCCCTTACGAGGCATTGCACTTTGCTGCAGTACCACACGACTAAAATTGCCTTATTCTCGCTCCTTACCCTAAGCCAGCCGCACCGCTGCAGTGTGCACTGCGTCGCGCGTTCCTCTTCGGATTCTCTATATAGAGACTTGGGACAAAATAGTCTTCTAAAATAATGACTACTCGTTTTATGTTACCATGAACATTTCCACATAGGGAATTTCTGGCGCCGATGCCCCTTTTTGTCACATACCATCCCTCGTTTGATTGCACGACAGAACCTAGGCTGCAAAGCTGTGATTGGCCGATTCGCATGAGCGTCGCGGCTGCACCCACCGCTATCGCGAACAGTTTCACGAGGAAATAGACGAGCTATCTCAGATTTAAATGAAATTGCAATTGCTTGTTCATGAATAAATGACCACGAGCAAGACCGATAGAACAAGCGATTGATCCATTGTGTCGAGTTTATAAGACCTATGAAACTCTAAAGTTTACTCCAGTGCCGCACCCGACGCGGCGCGGTCGCGTTGCGGCAAGAGACGTTTCCGCTCTGTAGTGGCCATAACATGACAAGATGCAAAATTAGGTTTCTAGCCCAGACAGATAGATTTTTTTTCTTGGGAAGTTCCCGACCGATACTGTGTAATACCATGGAGAATTCCCAGACGTGGTGTAGAAGACGTTGATGGAGCTGAGTGCAAAGTACATCCATTTTTAGTGCACATCATAATACCGAATCCTATAATGTACCGTGACAAATTGAATTTTCAACCGACTATCCTTGAATTTCTTTTCATCCATGGTCACGGTTTGGCTACTGTCTTCTTTTTCTTGTTAATGCAGTTTCTTAGTTCATCCTACTTTTGACTAGTGTTCTGCCTTGAATAAAGACACACAGCTGAATTTTGGTTGTAAGGAACGAACGTGATCGCCGAGAAAGAACCAGATGAAAAATCGTGACCCAGTGGCGCAGTTTTGTGTAGAGACCAAAGCGCAAGCGACGCATGTGTAACGCTAATTGCGCGTGTGGAGGACGCTATCATTTTGTCCATGGGAAATGAGTCCATTTTAATCATAGTGTTCCCTTAATTACAAAAGAATTTCCAATGAACTTACAGGTGGAAAAACGCAAAAACAATATGAGTTAATTTCTGGAGGGCAAACCACTTGTGATATAAGTTTATTCAGGTAGGAGAATACTCTACATGAAGACCAAACCACATGAGTGTACCAGACTGCTTTTCCGTGCACGACGGGGGGGGGGGATGTGGCAGCGAAAGAAGTCCGTTGTAAGCTTTCCTGTACCTTTCTAGAGACTGTGCCGTGTCGTTCTCGACCTCTGTAGCTTTGTAGGAAATTTCTAGGACATTAAAGAGAAAAAAATGGGGGTCTAAGCAATCCTATGTATATCTTAGCGTGACGCTGGGGATCTTCACTACCCCCAGAATTGATTGAAATTGCTCGTGGGTAAAGAGAGATTCTAGTGGGAAGAAAGGAGTAGTGTATGATCGGTCGTACTATGTACTTTTGAAAAGAAAGGCACGCCGTACCAGAATTCCAAGAAAATGAGTCATAGTAAATTGGTAATGCTACAGTTTAGGATGAGGTCCTTACAACCTATCTATTCCGGTAGAACTAGCCATGTTTTCTTTCCAATTGTCATGTAGAATATACAGAAGGACTCCATGTTTCTTTGCCAAAACAGTTACATTACTGCAACAACCTCCAGAAACTTCACATCTTCATCTACTCCGTCTGAACGTTCAACCTATCAGCAGCATTTTCGACTGAGACGCCAACAATGGTACTTAGTACTCTCTTACAGGATATGTCCTGCCCACTCTCCTAAAGTGGACGAGATCTCCAGGGAAAATGAGTATGGTTTGTCCGGACGACTGGTCTCAGTAAGTGACGAGAAATGATAAGAAGAGTAGCAATGCAGGTGTACCAAAAATTTCAAAATAAACTAATCCATTCTGGATGAGCTCGTCCATTCTGACTGCTCAGGACAGGTTGCTTAGAACTTTCCCATGGTCTTTCGTTAATCGCAGCACGAACGCACTCTGCAAAGTCGTTTACGCTGTTCGAGGATCGCTTCACGCACCCTTTCTGACCTTACGATTTCAACTCAAGTAACACTGCAGAGCAGCGCTCGGCGAGCGACGAGCAGTGCTTGTAAACAAAAGATCGCATTTTTCGAGAGATTAGCAAATAATGCCGTGCACACTTTGCGCAAAGCATTCGGCAGTGAGTTTTACTGTTATATCGATTGATTCATACAAACTGGTCTGTTACACTTGTTAAGAGATTGCTGTTATGCTGTCGGGACGGAGCCTGTTATGGGAGGGGGAATGTTAGGGAATTTTATGGTAAAAGTGAAAGACGAGTAAGTGGGAATGGAGTTTCTGTATGCGCTTTGGTTGGTAATTGTGGAGTAGAAGGTATCATAAGCCAAACACTGAGAGCTGCCAGGACCAGTGTAATGAGCAGAACCCGTACAACATTAACGGTTAGGACACTAAAAGCTGCGGACAATTAACATTAACAGTTGACAACGTTGTAAGAACTTCAGTAACTAGCACTGTTGACGAATTTGCACATTTGCAACAATCGTGAGCTAGGGTAACGCAGGAGGGGCCTTTCGTAGTTTGGTCCTAACCAATCATAATTTGTTCTCGGCACAAGAAGTCGATTTTTATTCCAGCACAACATTGTGGACGGCTTCGTATGGAGAGGGCTGTGCAGTCGAGATCTACGATTGGTTGGTTCATCCAGCTGGCCAATCACAGAGGTCGTCAGCACCGCCCTACCCAACACAGCGTTCAGCACTTGGAATTTTGGCTGAAGAAGCCATGCTGTGTCCTGCCAGGTTCTGTGGAAACAAAAAAAAACGGAAATGCAACTTTACATACATATTTCCTGCGCAAACCCTTGGTTAGCTTTTCACAATAAAACGAGTCTAGGCTTTATTACACGCCTAGAAGTAGTTCCTTGGAAGAATGAGACATCATCCACATGGAGCACTACTCATTTGGAAAAGCTGATTTCCAATCGATGGGCCAATGTAACCGTTCACTCCCCCTCTCCCTCCACACCCCCGAAGGCACGCGACCGCGCACAGATGAGTGAGACATCATGGGTTCTTGAGACAAGTCAAGAACAGTAAACAGTGATCATCGATATGTATCTCTTTCACAAGTGGGGATGGTCGACTGCAAGCACGAAGCAACCACTAAACCAACGAGAACACAACGTTTCGAATATTCTCGCGCTAGCACCACATCGACCTGTGATTGGTCAAAATGTGGTGGGCGGGGCTTTCTGCAAACCTACACGTGGTTGTTCCATTTATGTTTTCAAATAAAAATGACAGAATATTGCTTTAGAGGGATGTAAATATGATATCATTCCACGGATTGTTTCAAGATGTTTCTTTAGCATACTGGAGTAACATATAGACCAAAATTGGCAACGAACTCACAGCAAAGTGGATACCATCCGCTTTCGTGGACACTCTCGTACATTTGAGGATTGCGTCGGCGATGCAACCAACAGCCGTTGCACAGAAGGCAGCAGAAGAAAGAGAGGAGAATTGATAGTATAATCGAAACGATTAACCCTATTATCAGAAGAGTGTAGTCGATCCTGAAAATTTTTCCTCAAAAATAGGGGATAGCGGAAGATACGAAATCCTCTGGACTCACTGGAAAGTGCTTCCGTAGGCTACGAATCGTTCCGCTCGACCATGCTCGACTCCATTGTCGATCAGCGCCCGCTCCTCGGGACCACAACAGTAGTAGCCCTAGGCTGTTGTTTATACCAAGAATCTCCACATAAAGTTCTATTTATTCATTTTCATTTATCTTTACAGTTATCATTTTTTATAGTCTGATTTTTTTTCATTCCATTGAACTCGAAAAGTAAGGCGAGGAGCATGTAAATCCTTGAAAGAATCGTTAACCAATCGGTATAAAAGTTCTGACACCTGTCTTACTCTGTTTTTGGGCACCACTTGACCTTCACGAGCAGCGCAATGCCTTTTCAATACTATTTTAGATGTTGATCATGTCGAAACAAAACGGGGCGGGTCATGTTTCTGTGATTGGTCCCTGCTTTGAAATGCCCTTGACCAATCACAACAATATGAGGCGTCCATTGCCCCATCGTGACCCACAGCTTATTTTATGTCCTAATTTCCAAAGAATAATACATTGAAATTAACATAATAACTGTAAAACTGTAAACAACAAGCATGAAAAACTCCTAACAAGAACGTAAAATCCGGTACAACAAGAAAAGTCTGTATTTTTGAAGAAGGAATGAATACAAAAAAGTACCTGATCCGCTCCTTCAAATGATGGACAGCACTCGAAGGCACATTCCAAGACGTGGCCATTGGAGAAAGGTGGACATTTTACCTAAATATGTCAAAGGTGTTTTTGGTCAGTGAACTATCATTATTGTCAAAATCCCAAAAAATCTCTATTATTAAGTAATTTGGAGCTTTTACCATATTTTAAAGGGGTTATAACGCCTCTTTGCGCCAATCGCTTGCGGTCACATTCATCAACCACAATCTATTAAAAGTACAACTTTTCAGTCACAAAGGTTTCTCATTTATTTTATTGACAGTGAAAAACGGGGGTGACTACAGAAGTTTACAATAGATCAGACGAGCTCATCCCATTCAAACAGTGTCGCTCCTTGCTCACTGTTTGAAGTGAAGATATTTGCACACGAAAAGGGGAAGTCAACGAAAAAAAATACGGTCTTCAGTACAGCACATTGCAAAAATAACAAGGAACACCGTGGGCGGCAATTTGTTTCAACTCGAATACATGGTAGTAGTGTAGATAACCTTCTTGAAAAACGACGACAGTAAGAGTATTTATGCCTATAGCTTGATCTACTTGTCTGTCGATCCGAACTCATCACTATCTCCACTATCACTCACTTTCTCCCATTCTCTCTTCTTTTTTTTTTGATTCTCCAACAGTATTGCTTTCTAGCTATCACCGTTATTAGAACACGTGTACGTCCCTAAGAAATAATGCATTGCGCATTTGAGGTAGCATGGCGAGTTCGAGCTCTGCTTAAGCCAAGCTACTATACATTGGACCGAATAGAAATCGAATGATTTTGTTATTTCAATAACCAGTTCGGGAAACAGTTTAAATGTCCAGATAATCGAAAATGAGAAAGCCCTAAAGCTCTTCTTCAGCCTTATACAGCACTGAATTTGTCTCTAATGGTGAAACATTCGATTTTTCCATTTATTCGAAATGGAATATTTTTGCTTTCGAATATCGAAAACGAATAAATAGAAAATTCGAATGCTCCAACGTTGGATGCCAAAACAATACTGTACGGAAGAAAAAGAGGGCTTCAGAGCTTTCTCAGTTTCAAACTCCCGGATGTTCAAATTGTTTAATGAATTAGTAATTGAAACAACAAAATTATTCGGTTTTTATTCGGTCCAATGTATACAAGATACGTATGTGGAAATGTCAATTGCCTAGTTATTTCGAGATCTTTGAAGTTAACAAACATTTTCCGCTGAATTAGTCAGTCTCGGATTTTGCAAATCTAGACACATATTGGAAGCAAAGAAAAAAATCAAATCCAGAAAATGTTCCAAGAATTCTAGTTGAGAGTACATACTTCTCAGAAACCAGGGAAACAACTGCTTCTACGGGAAACGCACATGAGTAAAGTTTTTAAAGAGAATGACAGCGAAAAAACTAAAACTAATTGGTTTTTTTAACGTGCGCTTGGAAAAACTACAGAAATCCAATATCATGACCTAGTAATTATACAACAGTGCACAAAGTCCATGAGAAATGTTCTATGAAAAAACCATGCAAATAACTATGAAATAACGGGCATTTTGCTTGCCCCACAACGATTACGAGCATGAAGATATCTTATGCGTAAACAACTGAACAGCAGGATTTTTTCTTCTATTACACTAGTTATACTTCACTCATTGGGAAAACAAGTTTTTTTTTCTGGGTGGATTATCGATGAATGTTGCTCTTTTTAATAATTTCCCATGTTGTTTCAAGAGTACATACATGATGAAACTCCACAAAGCAAAATGAAACAGAAACCTACAAGGAAGGCTTCGCAAAAATTTCTTCTCGGGGGAACCTCGTTTTGATTTCGATCCCTAATCGTATGACTGAGCAATTGTGAAAGAGGTTCCCACAATTTAGCTAAGGTATTGGAGATCCGTTGCGAGAGATCTTGACAGATTCTGCGAATCTGACTGAAACAGTGCACCTGCATCATCGATAATTGTTTTAGACCGGCATTTGTCACTCTTCATTCCCACTTAGATGCTCCAGCAACACAGTGATGTCTCTCTTTTATTTTTTTTTAATTTTATTAAATCTCACAACTGATTTTGATATTTTGATGTCAAAGAAATCTTCACGACACTGATCGCAACTGCATACACAACTCCTTACAAAATTTGAAGAAAAAAACCTCGTTCCCCTTTCTTTTTGGGGAGTTAGCGATGCTCGTTGCGACAGCTACCACAAGGGAGCTACGTACATGGACCAATGATCGATATCACCGCTGCTAAGGCTCTTCTCTCGAAACCGAGAGTGTTTCTAAAGGTAATTTTCGGCGATCTGGTAAGGAAATATGCGTACTATTATTACCAGCGTCGCCTGGAGACTACTTTGACTTTAAAATTCCAAAATTGATCCCGAGATAAGTCACTGTCCTTGAGAAGTGTCGTGGAACAGTTGAGATAAATGGATTCTTCAAGAATAAAGAGGCGAATGGCGAGAATTTACTCTTGAGTTTCTTACCTCGTACACTTGTCAGAAAATGAACGCCCAACAATTCAATCTATCCTTTTAATTATGTAGGAGCCAATCGAAAAATTCGGATTCTGCAGCCCTGCTCATCCTTCGTCTATGGTCTAGGACGTTGTGCGGTCCATAGTGCAGGCTTCGACTCCTCCCTGATCTTCGAAATTAACACAGCTTAAGCGTGAATTTATAGCTCGATGTGGATTACGAGTACGTTTCAAACATGGAAATTGTGTCGCGTTTGGCGCTGGCTACAAATGTTGCGTTTGGCGCTGGCTACAATTTTTTCAGCGCTATTGCAGAATCGAAAGGGTCTCAATCAAGAAAGCTGCTACTATGCTCCACGCGGAGTGCAACACGCCGCCGTCGCCTCATGCTGATGCACTGATTTCAGTAGTTATCGATTTTGGGCGGGGCATCGCTGGAGTCGCTAGGACATGGCCTATCGGTTATCGATATGTATCAAAAGTGATGTCAACTGGGCGACGGCAGAGCAGGCTGCTGCACTTCACATGGAGTATAAATGGGCAATCATCAGGGTACAGTCTGTTCAAAACGTGCAAGAATCAAAATGTTTCTAGTTTACAGATACAATGAGGTAAACCTGATTCAGATGCTGAGTCATATATAATGCCTCAAGTATTATTAATTCATGCATCATTTTGCTCCGCTAAAACATTGGAATTATCTAGTAGGGAGAAAAATATTATGAAACCAGAACCTCCAAAAAACTCTCAATTAATCTCTGGGCGGAACACCTGGCCAAATACAAATTGTACATAGAACCAGCATGACTCACACGTAATTCGCTGTTGATCCGCTAACCTCACGTTGCGAAATATACCTACAGTTAAAGCATTGCAGCAGTACAAAAGAAATTCTAGGCTATATTTCATGAGGAGGGAAAATCTGAACACCTTGAAGTTACCGACAAAACAGGCATCTAACAACGGAGGTGCAAGAGGCCCGGCTCGCAGATCGCAATGAAAACTATCTAGCTTTAATCTTTGTTTGAGTAGGTGCTATACTATGTATTTCATTACTGCCCTCGGCTCCAAAAAATAGAAATCCCACCACATCACCATATGCGTTCCTGCCCTTGTCAATGATGCGGTGGCCAACTGAGGAAGATGCTGCACTGTGAGTCAGAGAGTCGAGAGTTTGAACCCCGCCCTGTGCACCCGTATTGCATTCTTGTTTTTTAGATTGATTTCTACTTTTTGGAACCGAGGCCAGTAATGAAATACATAATATAGCACCTACTCAAACAAAGATTCAAGCCAGATAGGTTTCATTCCGATCTGCGAGCCTGGCCTCTTGCAGCGCTCTTGTAAGTCAAAACAGAACCATTTCCCTGCCAATATATGTACCCTACCAGGGCTCAGATCTATCTTTGAGGTTACCCATGGTAAACCGTTAACGCACACAAATTTACCCTTCTCTGGCACTGACCAACTTTTAAGGAAGGACCAGAAATAGCCTGATTAGTTGGAATTTCAACTGGAAGTTGTTCCAAACATGTAAGAAGCCGAAAACTATCGTTTCCTTCTAAGGTAAAAAAATTGATCTGAGTTTCACTAATAAATTTCGAAAGCTGAACACACATATTGGCAGACAACAACCACAAGCGAGAAAAATTAGTCATTCCTAAAAATCAGAGAGGTGGTTTTAGTGATTTTATCTCCGAAAAATTATCCTGCTCACGTTGTGAATTTTGTGCATAAATATTCGACTGTTTCCCTTTCTGAACGATTTAATGCACTTAAAACCGTTAAATTGTTCAGGTAATGTAGTTTTTGAAAGTCATATGTATTGTAGTAAAAAAACATCCATTTTAACATCCATTCCTGAACCATCAATTAATCATCCTTTCAGAAAGAAGAACAAGCGGGAAATAAAACATAAATGTGGAGTTTTAACGAGAAAATACCTATACTGATTAGTTCATTGAACAATATTAAATTTTTTGAAGTCCAGGATTTTCCGTGGACGAATGTTGATGTGTTATTCCAGTTTTGCACGATCTCTACTGGATCTATCATTCATTTCCCACACAACTGCAGATGTTCTAGAAACCAATTTTTAAAAATTTAGATGGAGACTGATATGCCAACCTGTGACTCAATGTCATTTCAGACAATCGATGAAGTGTTTCAACATCGAAGTTTTTGAAAATTTCCATCGATAGTTCAGATGCAACAAATGACCACGTTATTTTTTAGAAAAAGGAAAATGAATAAAAGGAAAAAGAACCTTAGCTGTAATTTGCGGTAAAAAACAGAGGAGCGAGAGTAAACACGTGATACGGTGCAGCATCACCCCGGCGCGGTTAGGGAGGAGCTCCCCGATGGCGGCGGCGTGTGATAGACGGAAGAGAACTGGTTCAGCAGTCAGCGAGACGCCCCCGGTACCCGACGTTTGACACACACTCTCGCGCATCACTTGGAGCACTCTTGAGCACTGGGCCAGACGTCATCGTCTGATTGCGCCATGGCAAGATCCATAGCGATTTTGATAGCGTGGTTGCAAAATTATTTCGAAGACATCAAAGTATAGAGTGATGCTTTAGCTTTGCCATACGGCAGTAAGCAATGCAAGTATAGCAGACTTCAACGGGGTACGACGAACGCGTTCGAAGAGAATTTAAGTTCCCCTCTCATACAGAATGGAGTTTTCCTTGGCCAAAATTTGATGGATCCCCCTACCGAGAACACATCTGCTCATTGTTGGCTAATATCATTCAATTGTGCAAAATCAGTTTGTTTCGAATGGGGAAAATCGCCCAAACTGAGAAGATGGAGAAACATCAATGGTCTCGAGAATGAATCGCGCTACGCGAGGAGGTGAAAAATTCGAAAATCCAGAGAAGCCAGCATTACGAAGCTCCGATAACTGTGCGGACAATCAAGCTACACTCCTAGTATGTTCATTATCTAGTCTCGGCTATACTAATGGCGAACACTAGCCCGGAACGATTGTACTTATTTGTTGTAGGACCTTGATTGTTGTGTGTTTGAAGTGACCCAGAATGTTTGATCTAACAATTTAACTGTTGTGATCTACTCTGTAGGTTTTAGAATCAACTTAACTGTTGTGATCTACTCTGATGTTGTGGTAAATAAACACCACCACTGTCGCTGTATGTATTTGTATTCATATGTACGCTTCGCTTCAGCTTACACTACCGGACAGCTACAACACCTATCATTTTGCTCTGTATGACATCCCACTCCGAACAGTTACTGTACTCGTCATCGCGCTTGGCGATGCGTGGCTTACTGTAAGTAGATGTATGCCAGCTTTGTATTGATGATAGCAGAGATCGGACTCGTCCATGCAATTTAACCCGCCTGACTGATCCTGCGCGTTTTTCTGTTGTGCAGTATTGGCGGAACCAGGCACAATTTAAGTTCTATAAGACTGCCTATCGTGGATTATTCTCGCCGATGTTGTTCAAATCTTCACTGGTCATAAAAATCTTTTGTGCTCGCGGTTGTGGTGGCTCAGATCTGGTGTTGTTAAGTACCTGTGCAGTCTTCCAGCTTCTACTTTTTCACATTGCCGGTTGCAATGGGGCCATAACTCTAGTTCATTGAGCCTAATGGAGCGAATGGACTGTGCTCTATGGACAGTGCGCCCGATTTTCAAAAACAGAGAAGGACACTTGAGGATGTTCTTCCCTGTTCCTGTGGCAGAAGTGGAAAAAATCGATAAGATCAATAAACCGGTATCTTGGAGCAGGATGCCTGTCATATTCGTGTTTAGCGTATCGATAAAACCTTCGCAGAACTCTGTGGACAAGTTACATTCGACTACAACAGCCTTTCTTAAGTAAACTGTGAGGCATGCCAAGTAGAATAAATAACTCGCAATATTTCGTCCATGTTCTTCAGGTTACCAGCATGCAGTTAACTATTATATGCAAAGCCACGCACAGTGTGTAATTTCGAACATCTAGCTGCTCAAAAATATTTTCTGGAAGACCTGTGAATAAATTCTTCTACTTTTTAGTATATATACTCTGCCTAGTCTGTTGCTTCCAGGCATAGCACGTGATCCATTTACGCCAAGGTTTTGCGGCAATTTCTAGTAGTTTTGTAATAGAGCCTCAGAGTACCGAAACATGTAGTGAGGAATAATTTTTGTGCAGCAGTCACATAAATTTCGTCTCTCTGTGTTTGCAACAAATAAGCGTGTAAAACATGCATGTGCATTCCAGTTTCAAGACTGCATACATTTTCACATGATGGGCCTGACGTGAGCTAACATATTAAACTGCTAGATATTTTACAGGAACGTGCAATTACGCAAATCGTTATCTTAGGACTGCTACTGATATAAAAACCTAATCGATTCAAGAATATTAATTTACATGAATTTATTGTGAATGCTAGAAATTCCAATGGGATTTGTTAGGGGTGTGCTCGAAAAAGGTATTCGCCGGTAGGGTGGCCCAACATAGGATGTCTTTCAAGACAATATTATCCCATTTCTGACTGGTATTTTCTTCACCAAATATTCTATTCCGGTTAATTTTTCTCTGAGTAGTTCTTCTTCTCTAATTTCAGTATTTTTTTATTCCAATTAAACCTCAAAAGCGACGCTTTGCTTTCCCTCACTCGCTCTCATGATATGCGCTATTGGAGCGAGTCTAACAAATCCTAGATGTTGTGGACCTCGTGTCACGTAGCAGCATCATTTACCGTTTCCTGTAGTGACACTCTGAAAAAGGCTGAACCATGCTAAAAAGATCTGCCCAACAGAGTGGCAGTTTCGGCCTACATAGAAGTGTTTTCTGTAGTGATGAGCGAATGGTTGCAAGAATACCACGCTTGTATGCAAGAAGATTAGTGCTAGCCACTATACACTATTTTTTAGCCGGAAAAATTTGGAACTTTTTTGAATATCTAACCGAAAGTGTAATTGGGTCATGTGCTTCATCGCTCAATTCTCAAACAAGTTTTGATTTCTTCCCTGAGCCTGAAAAATGCGGCTACTAGGAAATATGAAAGTTTGTTCCAAGATCTATCAGAAGAATTCTAAGTGAGAAATTCAGACGACAAAAGAGACGGCAGAGACAGCTCATGAAATACTCGTCTGTCTTACGTTGGCGTTGTTGAACTGAAATGGTATCTTTTCGTTATCTAATCATGCCCCGACAGGTGATCGGTCGCCAAAATACTACTTGTATTGTGTGCATGGACTACTGACAAATACTTCGGTGCAGTAATCGCGACGTTTTATGGTAGGTCGAAAAATACATTTTGAGCGGCTAGATTTACGAAACTGCAGACTATGCCACGCCGGTCCTGGCAAGAATGAGTTTGCCGGAGAAGCAGCCTATGTAGCATGTCACGCCACGTCGTACGATCTATACGGCAGGCAACCGATCTATCTGAAAACGTCTTGGTGGTCATATTTCTTTTGATTCGTTCATTTGTGCACATTCATTGTAGTCGATCCTCGCTTTCGATGTTGCCCAATTTCCACTCATTTTGCCATTGCTCCTAATAGTATTTCAGAAGTCAAGAGCCACCTCGCCGTCCCGGTCATCCGTGCAGGAAAGATTAGGCCGTCGCTAAGAGCACTGCAGAAGAGTCTGCCCTGGTTTATCTCGTCTTAAACGCTACTTACTGGGGTTGGTGTTTTTAAGGAGGGTTCTTTTTCAGTGGCCTATTCGCATGATAGCATTGGGCAAGCAGTGAGCCATACCGCAAATGAACTTTCAAGGGAGAAATCTCTTCGAAAGTTCCGCTAGTGAGTCCAGCGACTAGGATGGACTCTCTGGTTTTCTGAATTTTGTGCTTCTGAAGGCAAAGATTCTGTTTATTATGCACTAGGTAGTTTTATGAACTATCACTTTGTGTTTGGAAACAGAAATTTGTATTTTATTTAAAGGACTACTTTTTTCTCTTATGTGGAACTCATGCATGCTTATTACAGCACGTTTTCACCTTTGGAAGTACAGCTTCAGTATTGCCCATCTTCTTATGTTTTGCACTTCACAAGGTTGATTTTCTATTGAGCTCGCTTTCTTCATTCGATAAGCATATCAGTGATCTTTGCAGGTGCAAAACATGAGCGGAGGTGCGAGGAATGGCTGCAGGGGTGAATACGGCGTCGCAGGTGATTCTGCCGAAGGCGATTGATTCACTTTGATTGTCCGTGCACACATGAAACTGTACATGTTTACGAGAGGGGGAGGGGGGTGGTGAGGGAAGGAGCACGAAGAACGAGGGCAGTGAAGGGGATGGGCGATGGTGGAGGGAAAGGCAGGTAGGAGGTCTAGGTATTCGGCCTGGGTAGGAGCCTTTGGCTGGGGAATGGGGTAACCGGGAGGGGGCAGGGTAGGTAGCACTAGCATTTCCAGTTGTGCTGGGGGTTACTGATGGCGATGCAGGTTATCGGCGGGGTTGTAGGTTAGGAGTTACTTGATGGAAATGAGCGAATGCGAAACACAAAACATAAAAGTGAACGTTTCATTGAAATGAGGGGCTCTATATAAACGAGCAAGTGCGTCCGATACTTCTTGGTTTGATAAAAAAAAAAGATTAGATACTGGGTTCGTACGAAAGTTTAAGAACAACGAAAATAACGAAATTTACGGAAGAAAAGTGTTCAGGATTAGTCAAAATGCACAAAATCTGGACGAAGAATTTATTAAAATACCAAGCTATCAATATGCTTTCAATATAGAAATATTCCCATCTGTATAGCTCTATCAGACATGTGTATCGACATTTTTCGGAAGTAGATAGCCACTTCCTCAGCCATGATGTGGTGTTCATTCCAAATCTTCCCAAAGCTACATTTTCACGACGAGTTACATCTCGCCTTCGAAGACGTCTGTACTGGAACTGAAATTATGAACCAACGATTGGTATCTCATTACATTGTATTCACAACGGCGAACCTCGATATTCATTAGGCCTGCCATTGCCACGGCTGTCATTCCTTGGAGTACATGCGGGAGGCTCTCCAACTCTGAGTGTTTTTGACTGCCGAAAATGTTTCATAGTCGTCTGTAAGCATAATAGGACTTGTTCGTAATCGACTATAGATGGACTTGTACTCACCCGTGGTGGGTCTCTGCCAAGTTTGTTATCCGCTAATCTTCGCCCATATATTTGCATCACATCGATCGGAAAGGTCCCTGCATCCATGTACTCTCGAAGTACTCCAGGGATCTTCAACATTGGTCATGAGCAGGATGATCCGCTTCCACTGGTCGTGTTTTCGGAGCTTCTACGAGATCCAAATGCTCTCTTGGAAGAGAAGGAAGTCCTTCCAGCGTTTGCTACCACTTAATTATTAGACTGTGTCATTGTCTCTCTTTAAATTCTAAAGTTATATTGAAATTTTGTGGTCTGTTCAGTTTTCGTTCCGTGCATAAACTTTATACGAAAACCAAACATTAATGTAGGTTCCTCCCTGCACTTTCCTTTCCTTTAAGAAAGTGCCTCAGAGCAAATTTGTTTCTGTTGCCTGAGATAGGTACCACGAGCACCCTTGCTCCAGGCAATCGGGAAAAAGCCTTCTCGCAGCATTAATGGCTGCTTGGAATTAAACTGTTCACTGAAAAATAGAAGCAGTTCTAGCTCGTATGGGCATGCGACTTACATGTTCAACGTCCAAGACAATTCGGATCTCCAAATCATCTTCCGTGTTTGCCAATTCCAGCGCCTCTTTCATCTCCGCTAAAATAATAATGTAGTCCTGCTTTCTTTTGTGGTATGATAAGGCGAAGAGAAGACGGACCTAGAAGATAGTAGAGTACGTATTAGGGTGAGTCATAAGTTTTAGGAATTTTTAAAATTAATTTGTTTCGAATCAAGAACTCACACATTTATTGGATGTAAGACCATTATGATCGATGACTGTCTGCCAACGACGAGCGAGACTGCGGATGCCGTAGTCGAAGAAGGAGCGCTTCTTTGACTCAAAGAATGCGGACAACTCGAACTTCAGGTCGTCTTCGCTTCTGAGCTGTTTTCCCTTTAGCCAATGCTCGAGACTTCTGAACAAATGGTAGTCTGAGGGGGCTAGGTCGGGGCTATAGGCAGGTTGCGGGAGAACTTCCAATTGCAACTCCTCCAGTTTTTGTTGGGTCTTCTTTGCAAAGTGTGGGCGGCAATTGTCCCACAGAAGCAGGATCTCATCACGTTTTCTGCCGCAGTTTTCCGCATTGAAGACCATTTCTTCCAGTTCTTGGCAGACATAGTCGGCATCAATAGACTTCCCTTGTGGAGCCAACTTCCATAGGATAGGGCCATCGACGCACCAGAAAACGGTGAGCATACTCTTCTTCCCATGAATATTCTTGCGTTGGACGGGATTGGGCTTCTCGAAACGGTTTACCCACTGCACGGATTGATCAGGGTTATCGTACAAGCACCACTTTTCATCACAGGTTATGATTCTGTGGAAGAAACTTCCTCTGCGATGTTTTTTCAGAAGGTCGCGGCAAATGGCCACTCTCCGCTTTTTGTCGGCTTTGGACAAAACGTGTGGTATTACGGAGGGCTTTTTAGGTACCAGATCCATTTTGCGCAGGAGTCGAAGTGCAGTTGACTGCGAACAGCCAACATGCATTGCGAGACTCCTGCTGTGCATCCGTGGGTCATCCAGCATCTGCTTTGCCGCCAACTTGGTGTCATAAATTGTTGGCCTCCCCGGTCGCATTTCATCTACCACCGAATGGTTTCCGGAGCGAAATCTCTTATACCAGTAGTAGACGTTGGAAGTTGATGTTTGGTACCTCCCATCATTGGCTCTGATTTCCTTGCAAGCTTGGGCGGCAGTGAATCCTCTTTCGAAGTAGTGCAAAATGAGCACACGGACGTGTTGTCTTTCTTCCATTTTAGTGAGAAAATGACCGGAGGATCCAGGAAAATGATCATGCCGCCAGCAAGTCTTGGCCACGTGGCACTTACTTGTCTGCGGGAAGCACCTTGTCTTGTCGTGTTTAAACAGCTACAGACTTTTGAAAAATTCCTAAAACTTATGACTCACCCTAATACTTTATTGTAAAAATGATGAACAGGAAGATGCATCCCTAATTTTCCTCTATATACGCAAAGAACCGTATACAGTTGTCCTTCTTCCATGTGGACCGCAACCTATCTTTTGTATATATATAGTATATATATATATTAGGTCGTCGAGTATGAAATGTCCGATTTTGGATGGGAAAATTTCGAGTTTTGTTTCTAAAGCAAGATGCAGTATAAGATATCCGAATATGCTCCTGTACTATCCCCACAGCCTTGCCATATTAACCGCAGCTTGATTGCGCCAACAGCTTGAAAACATGGAAAGCTAGTAGCAATCAATTGGCGAACAGCGTTTTCAACATTATGTTGAAAATTGAACATTTTCTGCAGCAAGAACTTAGCCAATCCCTGAAAGAAGTTGTGGTCAAATAGAACAAGGTTTGCCTAGTACAGCGAGTGACAGATTGGTCCTCACCCCTGCTCCTCTGGCTTAAGCGGCGTGGATTTGTGAAAAATGGTCAAAAACTGGCACCCATTTTTAAGGGTCAAACTGGGAAAAAATTGTTTACCGAACCACTTTTAATGGTCACATCGCATTGAGTACCCAAATATTAATTGATAATAAAGGCCATATCTTGCTGCTTATGCTGACCTAGTTTGACTCCTATCCGCTTCACCTGCGGCTTCCAGCCCATCGATATCCAGGTTCATCATAAGGCTCACTTTGGAGCTTCATGTCACCTGAGCGGAACTTCCCAAGCAAACGCTGTTCAGTGCATTTACTAGCCAAATGTCCCTTAACACTACCCTGATTTTCCAGCTTTCTCAGCTCTAATGGCTGGAAAATGGAACCTGTGCTCCAAAACGACACGATTTTTCGTCTTTGAGTAGTTCTAAAAAATGCTTCCGAACAAAAATTCGAAGACTGATCAAAAACTCAGGAAGTGATTTTGAAAGGAAGAGGATGTACCTTCATAATGAAAATAAAGATGAGAAGTGATCTAGTTTTCGGAGGCGCTGTGGAAGAAGTTCACAAGACTCAATTGCGGGCGGCTATTAAATTGTGTACCATAGCCGTTCGAAGATGCTTAGACATCACTGTCCAGGAAGCTCCGTGACCGATGTACAGCGTCACGACGACCAGCTCATGAAGATCATGATCGTTTCCGGTTCTATAAAGATTCACTTCTTCCCAGCATATGCTCCACAATGCGAGCTCTCTGAGGGGGTCAAAAACACTTTTGGACATTACACGATGAAGTGATGACCCCCCGTTTCCAACTAGGATGTCGTCATAGCGGCTGGTGATTTGAAGTGGTCACTCGGGATAAGTAGGTGGTGATTGAAGCTGTCTTAAGTTGTTGAGAGTGAAACATTTTCCGTCTGCTTGAAAAGCTTGTGGATTTTCGACCCTGACTCCATCCTGTCTACCCAGCTGCACGATTCTTCTAAGCAACCAATTTACCCTAAAGTTGTGGCACACAAAAGCTTCAAAACAAACGGTCCACTGGAGATAGCCCAGAAGGCGCCCTTCGCCCCATTGAAAATGGGTTATATCTAGAAAGAAAAGCAAGGAATAAAGAACGCAGCTGATTAGGAAAAGGCTAAAACGGAGTGAAAGCGGACCACCTCCTATTTCCCCTTTTATACCGTCTTGTCCTCGAGGGTATTGAGGGGCTCTGAAAAAAAGCGGCTCTGCACGAGCTTGTTCAGTATCTTACCGAAACCGATCTTGCGAGGTGGCTATTCATGCACGATGTTTGAGGTGTTAATTGCTCTGCGTAAGCGACGTGGTGTGATTATTTATGTAAGACGATCGAGACGGCGGTATTGTTCGGGTTCGATCGTTAGTGCATGCAATTTTTCTTTTCCTACGACCGCTCCAGCAGAGTGAGTTGTACAGGATCATCAATTACTCTAGCAAATTCTAATCAAATCATGCTGTTTTTGTCCTATATTTCGCTTTGGAGCATATTCGTTGGTGGGACGAAATGTTTAGAAGAGAAAAAAACGAAGTCTGCGCACGCACGGTACACGTTGATGACTAACATCAGCATTTGTTGCGTTCTTTGCTAGCCTCTCGTGATTTCACGAAGCAGCTCTGAAATTCTCGTTCATTAGAAACTAGTTCAATGGAATAAAGAGGTGCAAATCTATATTCTCTATCAACTGTCTGTTTTTCAACAAACTTTGGCCTTCTGCTTCAATTATCCATACTAACTTCGCTAAAAATCTCCCCGTTTTGCTCCACCACGCAACCACTTCTATTGCCTGTTTTGTTCATCTCGGTGACAAATTATATAGCCTAATATTTTCTTCATAATCAAAACATCTTGATAGCCACTGCATGTGCAGTCTTGGAGGTATATATTTATATCTCTCGCATACATTTCATTCCAAACTTGAAATGTGAAAATACTACCATGGTGACAATACTGTATTGAGCCGGCTCGAAGGTTGCGGATTATGTGGGCGGAGCCAGGACGAGATTGCAAGGTTTTTCTCATCTTGTACTCCTTGCTCGTGCACACCTGGAACGCAGTTTCTATTTCGTTGTGGAGTGGGAACTTTCTCGACTAGTACGTCTCACGACTCTCTAGAAGGTGTGATTCCCGTAGTGAACTATTCAAGTGGAGCAATGGCCCCTCCCTCGGCTCCGCCCATTGGCTCCCCAAGAATTGGGACTTGAAAACGGGTTTCTTCCGACAGTTCTGCACGGAATCACATTTACCATTGTGATCAGCAGCTGCTGAAGATTATTTTCACATGGGAATCCCAAGAACGATTCCGAGATGGGACGATGGCTTTGAGGACCAACAGCGGCACTTTAGCGTCGTTTGCTATCTTGAGCTATGTATGCATGTAAGGTAATCGTAGTGGGGCTCAGCCTTTTCTGTCGTCGTAAAACATTGAAATGAGACAAAAGGCTCTAGACATAGCTACGACTACGCGCGATTCAGCTCCGAGTGAGGGTCGCGTTGCAGTACGCGCGCGAGTGCATCCAATAGTTCAAATTCTCAGTTGAAAGGTTACGTACGAGTGATTTTTAGCAATTCGCACGAAGTAGCCTTTGAACTGGGTCCGCAATTGAACCGATGGTCACTCCTTGCCGACTGCTTTATAGCTACTACGGCAGCACGCACGCGTCGCAGCTCGCGGTGCGTGTTAACGTCCACGTCACATCCGCAAAATGGTCTGCTCGGTTAATGCTCACTGTATTAAAGTCATGACATTGCAATAGAAAATTTGGAAGGCGTGAAAAAAGTGGAAAATTTGCTTTCGCCCCCTCCCCACCCCCACCCCCTCTCCCACCGATTTCCTGAACTCTTCGGCAGCACGAATGAGAAATAATCACTTCTACGCAGGGCCAAGCGTACCATGGTAACTTACCAAGGGGGGTTGTCAGGAGAGGAGGTAGTATGATAGCCGCAAGGTAGGGAAGGTAGGGAAATTCCCTTTTTCATTAGCGAGATCCAAGTTCGATAACTCGCGAGGATGCTAGTTTTGCAAACACTCTAACATGCTCTTTTTCTCTTAGGTAGCCGCTATACTCCTCGAGGAGTATAGCACCTTGCGTCGCCGTCGCCGGCTACGGCGGCCGCCAATGTTGGCGACCGCTCACAATCAACTTGCACCGAAGCCGCAGTCGCCAACATTGGCGGCCGCCAATCGCCAACGTTGGCGACCAATCGATAGGCACCGACGCTGCAGTCGCTATTATCGGCGGCCGCCGATGTCGGCGATCGCCAGTCGCCAATTTTGGCGGCCGCCGCTACGCCCCGCCCACAATCGATCCGCACCGGCGTCACAGTCGCCAGCGACGGCGACGCAGGGTGCTACAGTCCTCGAGGACTATAGCGGCAGTGTTAGTACCAAGATATAACCCCAGCGCGGTGGATCGTCTGGTCGCGCCGCTGGGGCTTGAGGGGATTGGCCAGACGGTGTTGCCCGTCTCGCGCTGATGACGTCACTTGCGAACCAAGTATCCATCGAAGCGCCCTCCATGAATCCCTTGGGCCAGGTGAATTGGAGCGGACGAAACTCGCCAAAAGGAAGGCCACCAGGCGGCGGATTTTTGGCCACAGCAACCATGGTTCTAAAGTCCTTAAAAGAATGGCCACCAGTCCTGCGTAGCCCCTCTCACACTAATGACGGCCGGAACGCTCCAGGGGCAGAGGGTGCGAAGAATCTTGCAGTACTTAGCCGTCACCGTTCCATTGGTATGAACCTCGGAAGAACATACAACGTATAGTTCTAACCGAATATTCGTATTCGAATAAATATTCGAAAAATTCGAATATTCGAATATTCGAATAGTCGAATATTCGAAAATCCCCAATATTCGAACATATTCGAATTCGAATATTCGACAGGTCGCACTATTCGAATATATTCGAATATTCGAAGCCCATATTCGATATTCGATCGCCATTCAAAGCAAAAAAAAACTAGCGTGTATCCTTTAGCGGTACTAGGGATGTAACCGGACAGCGTTAGCAACACAACTTTCGCGTAAAATAAAGCAGATTATACGCATCATCACCACGATTACGAAATATCTGCAGATCTGCACTAAGGCACCAGCAGAACAATATCTCAGACAATAATAGCGTGCGGCCCGCGTGCCATGGACGTCGAGCGTGCTATCGGACACCGTTGACGCCGATGGCACGCTGATAGTATGTGATAGTATGGGTACGCGGGCCGCACGCTTGCCTAATCGAGAAGTTTCCAAGTTGGTACTGCGCGATCGGCGTGCTTCAAATCAGCGAGCGGCGTTCATTCAGAATGCCATCGGCGTGACCGGTGTCCTCTGGCACGCAGTTTTGTCTGAGATGCTTTCAGAACATCGTAGTGTGTATGGTTGGTCTAAATTTTCCTCGTGCTACTTTTATAGTATTTGCTCATAGTACCTTCTCTTCGCAACTACTTCCGTGCGTCCCGTACCCATTTCTCCGTTATCTCTTCCCCTTTGATATCTCGGCAAATGTCCACACTTATGGGAGAGACCATAACTGAACCACGTTTTGCGTGATTTTACCTCATAGCGCGGTTTATGCTGGTCACATCTCAGAAGTATACATAACTTTCTATTAAATCTTCTTCTTTTCAGTCCATTTCTGGGCAGATAGACCACTCCTCGGCTGGCTAGAAGCACGTCGAGCAATATTCGAATATTCGAATATTCGAGTATTCGAATATTCGAATATTCAAATATTCGAATATTCGAAACCCTTGATATTCGAATATTCGAATTCGAATACTTCTGACATTGGACGTTCGAATAGTATTCATTCGTTCGAATGGTTTCTGAAGAGTCGAATATTCGATATTCGAATATTCGAAGCTCCTCTTCGAATATGTTAACTATAATACAACGTAAGGACTCTGAACTCCGAAGCGGGACCAAGCTTCTTGTTTGACGAGCGGCATGAAATGGAATGGCATGATGGTAGCGAAGTGATGCTTGATGCTGCAAAGAATGGTGTTGGTGGTGTCGGCTTCATCGTGTTACCGTTCGTAACGAGTCGAATATTCTCAATGGAAGTTATATCGTACAGAGTTGCGATATTGAAGCTCAACGTCATCCAATTATCTGCTATGCAGGCGCTGGACATGGCATGCGCCGAATGCCAAAACCAGGAATGAGATCGACTTCGTGCTTTGCGACAAAAAGAGGATCGTGAAAGACATCTCTGTCATAGCGGAATCTGAAGTGTGCGTACATTCGGATCACACACTTTTCAGAGCAAAAGATGTAGTTTATTCTAGGGAAGAAAGCCGAATATTGGCCAGGGCAAGCTAACGTCGCAAACCTCAATTCAGTGAGGTACTTTTCACTCGAGCAGTGGAAAATACGGATTGGCGCATGCACGACTGAGTCATTGACAAGGACTATGAAAGTTTACTTGAGAAGCTTCGAATGTGCAGAAACCTTGCTTTCGTAAAACGAGAAGGTCAGTGTAGAAGAAGACTAACCGAGGCAGCTCTGCAGATGCTTACGGATAGACGGAAATTGACAAATTCTGGGAACACCGCTCTCGAATACAAAGTGCTGTGTAAGGAGTTACGACGAAAAATGATGGAGGACTATGAAAACTTCAGGAAGGATCGGCTCCGAAAAGCAGCAGAGAAAAGAGCGAGTCTGAAGAAGGGTTTGAGAGAAGTCCAAGTGTGTCGGAAGATGCCCACAGCGCTACTGAATGAGCACGGCAGAAGAACAACTGTAAGGACAGAAATGGAAGAGATTTGTCAAACCCACTTCCATGAGTTGTTCGCTTCGACAAAGAGCATCGACTCTCCTACTATCGAGCGATGGGAGCCTGTATCAGAAGTCTTCAGCGCGGAAATCGAAAAGGCAGTGTGGAACATGAAACCTGGCAAAGCAGTGGGTCCTGATGAAACAAGAGCAGAAGAAATGAGAGCAGGCGGAGAAGTCTTAGCTAAGGCTCTCAGCATCAGGTTCACGAAATACACCAACACGGGAAGAATACCAGAGCAATGGAAGCACGCCAGTACCGTGATAATACCGAGGAAAGGGGACAGAGAAGACATTTGGAATTACAGGCCGATAACATTACTATCTCATCTGTACAAAGTCTCCATGAGAGTCATCCACACACAAATGGAGCGCACCCTGGATGATAACATGCCAAGAGAACAAGCAGGATTTCGCAAACGTTTCTCCACTATCGACCATATCTTAATTATCTCGCAAGCGGAACGATGCAGAGAATACTAGCTGCCGCTATATCTCTTGTTCATAGACTTCGAGAAGCCATTTGACTCGATGGAGCACTATGCTTTTCTCAGGGCAATGACTGATCAAGGAGTAGAAGCAGCATACGTGAGGATTCTACAGGAAACTATGAGGGAATCCTTCACTGGAACCACTCTCTTTGAAAGGCCTCTAAAAATCTACATGAAGAGAGGGATAAAACAAGGCGATATCTGCTCTCCGGAAGAATTTACATGTGGAATCAGTTATGAGACAAGTTGCAGAGAGAGACGGTTTTGAAATAGATGGAGAAACATTACAAATGCTACCCTTTGCTGATGCCGTGGTGCTGGTAGCGAGCAGGCCTGCGACTCTACAAAATCCTCTCAATGAAATATGTCACCTCAGTGAGAGTATCGGGTTGAAGATCCATCCTGGAAAGAACAAGTGGATGAAGGACGCCCACTGTGACGATTTAGAAATCAAAATGAATAATCAGCTGGTAGAGCAAGTTGAACACTATGTTCACCTTGGCCAAGCAGATAGGATGGACACCGATCTGCGGCTGGAACTCTCGAGACGGAGGAAGGCAGGTTGGACTGCATTTTTGAAAATCGATGTTTTCCTCAAAAGCAAAGATATACCAGCACAGACTAAGAGTCACTTATTCCACAGCAACGTGCAACCTTCATTACTCTACGGATGTGAAGCTTGGAACTTGACAGAAGCAGAGGAGAGAAGCTTGCAAGTAACGCAGAGGGCAGTGGAAAGGCAAATGCTTGGAATAAACAAAATGGAACATAGGAAGAACGAAGAAATTAGAGAGATAAGCCACTTCCACGAAATTTTTAATTTGCTTTACAAGAGAAAGAAAGAATGGGCAGGGCACGTAGAATGAAGGACAATCGTTGGACAGTGCGAATTTTGCATTGGTAACCGCGGACAATTAAACGTCCAACTGGCAGACCACCCCCGCAGTGGATAGACCCGTTATGGAGGCAAATCGGAAGGACGTGGACGCGACTCGCGCAAGACAGAGAGAAATGGCATGGTTGCCAACTAGCAATGGACGAGAATCAGTTTGACGTAACCAAGAATAACAGGTGTAAAATCCTCGGTGAACACTTTCTTCTCAAGCTTTGGCGTTTTATTTGGCAGTGAATCGACTCCTAGTGTCCAATAAATATGTAGCTGAAACTGCAATCCCGTGGATGGTGGACCTTTGCTATGGAGGCGGTTTCCCAAAATCAAACCTTATGAGGATGCAGAATCCCACGGCTTCTCTTTCGGTGGAATTTTTTTCATGGCGATAAGACCACATAAGACATGATCGCAAAATTTGTTGAATTTGAGGAAAGTGGACACTCAATGACTGACAGAATCAGAAGATCGTGTAAAAAACGACTCTATGCATAAAAATGAGCTTCCTTTATTACGATGTGTTGAGGCTGTTCCGTCATACTAAGGGACTGTGAAGTTATTCGCCTCAGATTAACACTACATTCATGAACTTGTCAAAAATTAGGTTTTTTTCATGGCTTTTTTTTGTCGCATGTGTAGAAGCTGACAAAACTTTCATTATGGCTTTGAAAGAGGTAGTCAAGTTCTATATTCCTGTAAAGTTTCAACTCTCGATGTTGCCTGGAACGAGCTTTATTCCGTTGGTAAACCGATGGTAAACCGTTGGTAAAAATGGCAATTTTCCCATCTTTTTACCAACGAAATGCCACCCAAATTTAACCCTAATTAACCAAATTTTTCAAAATAGAAATATGTGCACCAGAAAGCGCAAATCTTTCTGGTGGCAGAGCGACCTATGCCATTTCCAAGGTCACATGCTAACCCTTTTTAGATTTGTGACAAACAACCATACATCTACACATGTACGTTTCTAACTCTGAGTGAAACAAAGCCACTCAGACGCAACTTTCACGCTCAAAAAAGGCCGTGACAATTTTTCAGATTGTACACGTGAACATTTGATGTCTGACTGCTCCACAACCATTTCTCCTGTTGCAAAAATTAGTCCCCTGCGGAGATCGAACGCTGGACCTGTTTGAGCTCGAATACGACTTCTGCGTCACTCCAATTGCTTATAATAAAAATGTAGAGTGTGCGACATACATAGGTGTGGCAAATTATTGGTAGTTTAATCCATAAATTTTAAAGTTCAAAACTTGAAATTAAAAATTGAGAGTTAAAAAATTGGAAACAATAATTGAATTCGAAAAAATTCTGTAAAATTGCTAAAATGCAGTAATTGAAAACGCAAAAAGAAATTAAATGTTCTGGAAGGGGGGGGGGCTTTCTTCGCAGTCGGTTTTTTACCAGCACTACGCTTGACCGCGCTTCTACGCGCCACAAGCATATGGTCCGTTCCAGCAACGACTACTGTAGGGTATTTGTGCCCATGATCTGCATTTCTCGGTTGCCTCTTCGAATACGGCACTATTTCTCGCATTTTCTATTTCTCTGGTATATTCACAACTGTGCTCCCTGGTGAAACACACTATATGTATGTAGTAAGGGGCGTGAAACTCGTTTCATTACAAATGAGAGACCTGGAGCAATGCATGCTCCATTGTCAGCAGCCAGTGGGCGGGGCATGCGGTTCACAGCCAACGGGATGCCGCGGCCGAGTCGTCCTTTCCTACACGCGATGTAATAACTTGCCTCTTGCGATTTTTAGTTTATGGTTGTTGTTTCATCCTATTCGGAATGCTACTAACATAAGCGATTTCAGTGCGATTTGGGTAGTTATTCAACCGTCATGTTACCAGAGCCAAGTAAAGGGAAGAAGCCGGAATCAAAGGAAAACGATAAGGTTCAGAAAACTGATAAGGTATTGTGTTATTTCTTTTTTTTCGTTGATTTTCTGCATTTTTCTCCGGCTGTGTTACACTTGCCAGACCACCAGCATAGATCTTTCATTGTTTGATTTCTTGGTTACTCCAAGCGGATGTGTGCATTTGTTACAGTTGGTAAAACGTGGCACTGATTCATCAAGTTCCCTTCTTTTTATTCTGGTGCATCAAACCGCTGCATCGTTCCGCTGGGGGGGGGGGGGGGGGGGAATTTTTGTCTCGAGTACTCGAGAATACTAGTGCTTGCTGGGTGCTTGCTTGAAATGAAACTTCATCAAATTTGGTAGCGTTCTGCCTTTCCGGTTGTGTGCGCTTAACCTTGGAATATTTATAACATCATGGGAAAGAATTCCCCAAGAAGAATGTCCGGTTCCCCATAATTCGCGTAGGAGTCTATTTTGTATACTGATCACTCCTGCTTCCATTACATTGCATGAAATAATTAATGATTGCAGAAAAAGGGTGTTTTTATCCAAACCCGCACCATGGGATCTCGGTGTTCGGAGCGGAATAACAGCATGTTAAGTAATCGAAGTTTGAGCAACGGGAATTTGGGGACCCTAATCTGAAATATTGGCTATTTAGGTCACTGTGAGTAGATCTTTTGTGACATCAGCATTTGATGACTTCCTTTGTTCTTTCCCTACACTTCTGTTTCTCTTTTTTTCACCAAAAGTACCACATGATTTTCGATGCAAAAAAAAAGATGAGATCCTTATTACTTATATGCTAGAGGTATCCCCTATGTTTACAAGGTTTCATCTTCTCCGTTCTTTTTTCTCCTCTTGTACAGAGTAGAGGCTATCTCTACATATTTAATTCGGCTCCTTGGCAAATGCCATGGATGGCAAGGTTCATCGCTGGACCCATCTACTCACGAATGCTGCGATCTTTCGAACACTGTGTTGTGGGACTGAAATAGATCGTTGGTCCAGTTGAACACCTTTCCATCCCCTGTCACTGCTCCATTATTCTGTCAGTGTTCCATTCTTGTCTTTAACGCATTGTGGGCATTCCAACTAAGTACCAGACTGAACATGAGGGTGCTAAAATCTAAATTCTGCACTGGAAATCCTTGAACAAATTAGCAAATGCAAACGCATGGCACCAAGTCGGAATGCCCACAATGCTATAAAGACAAGAGTAGAACAGAATAATAGGGCACTGATAGGAGACGGAAAGTTGTTCAACTGGACCAGCAACCTATTCCAAACTCTTCCCGAACTTAGTGTTCGAATGACCGCAGCGTTCGCGAGTGGATGAACCCAGTGATGAACGCTGCCAGCCTTGACATTTGCCAAGGAGCCGAATTAAATATGTAGAAATAGCCTCTATATTTTGTACAGCACCTAAAGTACGTTAAAATAAGTAAATATCACTATTAGGCAGTGGCGGACGCAGAAAGTGGGCGGGAGGGGGGGCGTGGGAAAAAAGTGGGGTCTCCGCCGTTTTGGGGACCCAGACGGAAAATAAAATTAATAATAATATTAATTATAATAATAAACAATAAATAAAAAATATATTAAAAATAATAATAGAAATAAACAATTAAAAACAAACTAACACAAGATTTTTATTTGTATTGTAAAGTAAATTTGGCGACCCATTCTCGGGGGGGGGGCCCCCCCGCCCCCCCCCCCCCCTGCGTCCGCCACTGCTATTAGGTACTGTACTTTTCTCTTCTCTATTCCATAACTTGTTTGTATATTCGTTAACTAACATTTTTTTTCACTGCAGCGACGAAACTCGCTTACGGATTCGTCGACATTCTCGACATCGACCTCATCGAACAGCAGTAGCGTTGACAGTGACGAAGCTGCCGGGTTGTTAGGTGCGCTGTGTGAATCAAAAGGAACCATGACAGTCCCCGCCGAGAATTTGTGCAGTAGTCCCGCAGATGAAAACACAAAAGACGACTTTGATCAGGTACGTTCATGTTGAATCAAATGATTGATTTGCCACGACTGGTATTCTAAAAATATCTCCAGTATCGTCGTGCGATTCGCACCAACACCTCTCCTGCTGAAGAGTGTCGTCGTCGTCATGGATTCAGAAGTATAGCTGATGATGTTGGGGTGAGTTTTGTTTTGCTGAAATAAACCACTGTTGTTCTATTTGTTTTCACGCACGCAGCTTTATTCATAAAAAAAGTTACTCTGTGCTATAATTACCACTAACTGCATGACGCACTGGAAATGTTCGAACTCGAACATTCTATTCTGAATAATGTCGAGAATTTGGATGTTTGATCTGAAGCAGGCAGCTTGGAGGAAACATGAGTCACTGCAGTGCTTCCCCTTACTTTCGAGTGTGAAGTCGTTCCTCAAATTTTCAGTTAGATTAACAAAATTGTTCGGTTGTCTTCCACTTCTAAGTATACTCTCCACCAACCTTTGTTACTATTTCCTTCCTTTTCCTCTCGTGAGAACTCATTTGTGGGGGAACTCCACTTCTTATTTTATATTTTAGTCTCCAATGACTTCTCCAATGACTCCAAACTTTGAGTTCACTAAACACTGTGCCCAATCAACTTAAAAGTCAAGAGCTAAACTCTTCATGCATTCGTTCTCCAGATGAAACTGCTGAAATCGCCAATTTTTAGCCCTTCTCTAATCTTTTCATTACGCTTTCAAAAGCTGGTGCTGATATTTTATCATTTTGCTCACCTTTCGTTCTCGATTTTGCTCATCGTATTTTTTTTCTGTTTCTTTACCACGCTTTTCTTTCAAACTGAATCGCTTTGGTGATCCAGTGTTACTCAGTCTGTGTTTTCCTGAATTGTTTTTTTTTTCTCGGAAACCGTGCCAGTGAATTTAACCTTATTCAGCATCTCCCATATTGCCACAGTTATCACACATCATTCCCTGCCATTAATGTAATTATTTACTCTTCTCAGAATGACTTTGCGAGTAGCGAAAAGCAATCTGTTAACGGTGAGACGGCTGCAGCTGTAAGACCGGCGATTCACACTAGAAAGAGAGCAGAGAAGCAGCGAAAGGAAAGGGAGAAACTGGAGAAGAAGGAACGGGATCGAGCCGCTGCAATCCAGGTTTGCATTAAAGTGTGTTTATTGTTTTTGCCGTATTTGATTTTGTCTTCTCCCTAGAAATAGCACTGCTGGTTTAACTGGTATAAGATAACTTCAGAAGCGAGTGGAAGAGGCCGAAGCATCCAGGCAAGCCGCAATTCTTGCCAGTGAAAAGGAACGATTAGCACGAGATTTGCTTCGAAAAGAGAATCGCCGTGGACAGCATAAACTTGGTCCTGTCCATTACGGGTTAGTTCCGCCTCTATTCGATAGTTTCATGTAGGCTAGTCGCGCCCCTTTGTCTTCATTTCTTTCCATCATTTGTTAGTCAATTCTATAGTGACAAAGAGTTGTATTAGGTCGTCAAGTATGAAATGTCCGATTTTGGATGAGAGGATTTCGTGTCTTGTTTCTAAAGCAAGATGCAGTATAAGATATCCGGATATGCTCCTATACTATCCCCACAGCCTTGCCATCTTAACTGCAGTTTGATTGCGGCAACAGCTTCGATACGTAGAAAGCTAGTAGCAATCAAGTGGCGTTTCCAACATCATGTTGAAAATTGAACATTTTCTCCAGCAAGAAGTGAGCTAATCCCTGAAGGGAGTTGCGGTCGAATAGAGCAAGGTTTGCCCATTGCGATGAGTGGCAGGTGGGTCCTCACCCCTGTTCCTCTGTGTTAAGCAGCGTGGATTTGTGAAAAATGGTCAAAAATTTTCACCCATTTCTGAGGGTCAAACTGGGAAAAGTTTGACTCCTATCCGCTTCGGCTACGACTTCCAGCTCATCGATATCCAGGTTCATCATAAGGCTCACTTTGGAGCTTCATGTCACCTGAGCGGAACTTTCCAAGCAGACGCTGTTCAGTGCATTTACTAGCCAAATGTCCCTTAACACTGCCCTGATGTTTCCAGCTTTCTCTGCTATAATGGCTGGAAAAAGGAACCTATGTTCCAAAACAACACGATTTTTCGTCTTTGAGTAGTTCTACAAAAATTGCTTTCAAACAAAAATTCGAAAACTGATCAAAAACCCAGGAAGTGATTTTGAAGGGAAGAGAATATACCTTCATGATGAAAATAACGGTGAGAGGAGATCTTGTAAATCTTCGAAGATAGGGACTGTCAAACTGACCGCTCATAAAATCGGCTATTTCATACTTGACGATCTAATATTTACACGTGTCCCTGACATACAGCAATGAAATCAAATGACTTCACAGTTTTTTATTTCGTTACTTGAAACCGACGACTACGAAATTTTTTGTACCAAGCTTGAAATCTTCTCACTTGGCAGCAGCATCGGAAACGGTTGGGATCCTAGGTGTCAACAAGTTTGGCAGCGATCTTATGGCCAGTTTAGAGCAGTTCGTACCGGTCAATATGGCTGCAGCAAATTAACTAAACTTTTTCCTTGTTTTGGTGCAAAATGTAGTCCTGTTAGCTGGCATACGTTGCACACATACTAGAATTCTTATTTTTTCCGTTACGAACGGTTTGTTCCCAATCCCTGCTGTTATCCCCAGCTGTTTTTTCTTCCCCTTTCGCGTTTTTTCATAGTTGTAGCTGTCCATTTATTGATTATTGATTCTTGACTAAGTTTCATTCTTCAGTCCTTTTATTCTGTCTTACGGCTTCCTTCACTGTTTCTCATCATTTTTCCCTGAGCGTTTTTTTTTGGTAAGCTGTGGAGTAGTAGTACAGTTGAGCAAATAGCTGATTCCACAGACGGACAATCAGCTAGTGAAAAAGTAAGAGTTACAAACTTTTTGTGGATGCTTCTCACTTCTCATGCGACTCCACTACTTTTGCCCTGAAGAATTTTGCTTTAGACGTCATGGGGTTTTCGTAGGTACTGCTGATTTTTGGTCTTGTAAAAGTTACGCATGCTCGAAACCCTTCACACTAAAGGGGCGGGGGAGCCAGAAATCTGCAAGAAGGAATTCTCTAAGCGCTGCTGCTTTGACTTTTCCTTATGTAAGCTTCCGAAAAGACTCCGCTCGAACGGTTCGGCATCACTCTGCTTCGAAAAGCTGCTTGTTTCATTGCTAGAGAGAGTCGGCGGTATGTAAACATTCCTGTGCTTAGAGGCGCTTGTGAAATTTATGAGTTGTTTCATGGACTTCGTTTTTCATCATTGTGCAGGGAGTCACGCGAACTTGAGCATTCGTTTTAACTGTGCGCCATATTACTAATGTTCACTGGCGGACATTTAATTGATAATGACATTTAAAATGAGAGAGCGCTGTACTGCAAGGAAATTCCGACACCGGATGCGGCTGATGGGGAAAATATTCATTATTCTGACCATCCTTGACTGCGGAGTTGAGATCTGGTTTTCGCCAATAAACGCGCTTTAATTTCTTCCGGCTGTGCTTCCTCATCCATTGATTAGCATTGGTTGCAATGAATGTATGAATCTGCGCGGTTGTTTATTCAATGTATGTGTTTGGTAAATGATCTTGTTGTTTATTTATGATATGTCATAGGGTTATGTGTTTTTTTATGCTTCATAACTAAACAATAACAGGGTTGAAGATTTTACTGCTTCTATCAATATTTTATCCAAGGAGACCTGGTACAGAGAATAAATCAAGCAAATATTGAAGAGGAAACTGATTTGCTTGATTCAGGACAAGCAGTGTCACTGCGCCTACACATTCTTCTATTGAGCCGCCTCGTAATGTCGGACCGCTTGCAAAGCTGCAGGCGTCTATTGGTTTTGGTATCGCTGCAACCGGTGTTTATGACTATGTGAGTTTCCTTCTTACTGAGGTAGATATTGCTTTCTCACTGAGAAAACATTTCATTTCCGTTTAGTACCCCCGGATTGTTGGTGCACGAGTATCTAAGCCTTCTTGCTACTACTCGGATCAAGTAGGACCATGGAAAGAGAACTGGCGCGAGAGTTACCAAGATGTGAGTTGAACGGATATAGGTGTAAGTTGGTTATCTTCGTGCTGCTGAGGAAGTCTTCTGGACCGTTGTATTCAAATCTTCAAATCTTAACTTCCAAGTTTGCATTCTTGCTGAAATAGTTGGAAAGCGAGCTTAGAAGTTAATAGTCTGTATTCTTATGAAGTTGATTCCCACCCCATTCTCATGTTTGTGATACGAGCAGATTTGGAACATTATCAACGCAGTGATTTCAATGGTGTGCATGAAGTGGTCGATCAATGTCTTCAAATTCGTTTCTCTAGACCATGCTAGTCCCTGGCGCAGCTCAGATGCAAGTCAGACGAATGCGTTTGCAGCTTCGTGGCGGTGGCACGATACTTCTAATTGTGAACACGCCGCTCTGACCGCTCTTCATAGGAAATCCTTTGCAAGTGGATGCGTGCGTCTGATGCGCGATTGGTGCAGCATCTAGCATAAATTGCTCTAAAACTGGGCTGGCTACGGGAATTTACCAGTTTGTTGTAGTTTACAAGCGTTTTACAGCTTGTATAACCTATGAACATCGTACGCGACAAATTAGACGTGTCGAACCTACTCAAGCACCCTGACGATAATAGGTTTGATACCTATCGATTGAACACATTAGGGCTTGTTGGTTATGCTGGAGTTACACTGACGGGTCGTCACCTTTTGCATTTTTCTTTCCTTTCCCTTTCTCGGTACCTTTTGAAATCGATGAGAACCTTTTTCTACAGCCTATTTCTTATTTTCGGATTTTTCTATGTACCATTGCTATCATCATGCTGCTAAGGGCCAACATCTGTTAATATCTCAGAAATGACAAGTAAGGTGGGACAATTCTTCAGACCTATTCCTATACTCCACGTGGAGCATGGTCGGTCATTAACATTATAGTCTGTTCCACGAGGGAAGATAGTTGGGGAAACGTGCAGTCCATACAAGCGTTCCCCCACCCACCTTGCGTTATGCGCATGGTCGCCTACCCTGTTCGATAGACTGAAGACTTTATTCGGCTTGGGGCTTCGTAAAATGTGGAATTTCTAGGTCTGCAAAGAAACGAGGAACACCGCGCGGTATTTCTATGTCATATTTTAATGAAAATTAAGCATTAACTGCTTCCATCTTATTGGTCCTTATTCAGTGATGGGATAACCATCTCAGTCGTTAAGAAGCTTTGAACATCTGAAACTGGAACGCTTGAAAATCTCCGTGACCTGACTAGAGGCGGGGCTACACTTGAATGGGATACTGACAGACGGGTTCATGATAGCCAACTATTGCCAGCTATTGTTCTTCCTGGCATACACCCAGCTCCCCCCCCCCCCTCCCCCGAAATTGACCAAAGTCGATGTCGAGTAATGATAGCGATGCAGAAAGCTACAGACTCCACAGAATATAGCTGTAGTCCAATATTTCTGTTTACAGTCCTATTTGCGTGAACATAACCATGTTGGTACGCTTTACGTTGCAAAAGATGCTCTCGAAGGTGTTGCCAAGTCAATGGAACAGGTTTGTTTCTTCCTTTTTCAGTTTCTCCAGCTGTGCCTTTCTGCTCGACTGCATCACGGTGCTTTTAGGTCGCTTTAATGGGTGATTCTCCTTTCTCGAACAAATGGTTGAAGAAATTATTGCAACTCGTTTTGAAGGGAAAAGTCCGTAAGGCAAGTACTTTGAAGTGATTTGTACTACTTTTTGCTATGTGATGAAACCCGTGGATCAAATCGTAAAATCACTTTACATAAGATATTTCGTTGAATTAAGGTATGGCGACGTATGCAAATCATTGGGGATGTGCTGCGAAGGTATAAGGTTGATTATCGCTGCAATTTTCTTGGTCTCACATCGATGATAGAGTTTGTTATGCAGGTATGTTGTAACTTTTTTCCTACAAATCCTTCATGTATTCCTTCCTTCCTGCCACTTTTTTCAACTGTTGCCTCCTTTCTCTGTTTCTAATCGTATATTCACTTTCAGTTTAAAAGTTGCCATGTTTCATTGATGAATTACTATGAATAATACAACGCTTATTAAAGGGCATCACGAATCTAACAAGAGATACTGCCAAAAACACAAATGTCATCATGTACTTGTCATCGCAATTCTCTGAGCGGAAACCGTGCTTTCTCAATAATCACCGTCAATGTTTGTGAGTTTTCCTATCTTTCCTTCTCAACAAACTATGTGCGTAATAGTTCTTTTTGTGTTGAGATTCTTAGAAGGAATGTTCATGAATCTTTTGTGGAAGTATGCTGTCGGCTTTTGAATCTCATTTCTTCAGAATGATCGATTTCATTCTTCACTGTCTTGCACCATCAGCTGCTCATCAACTCATCTCGGAAAGATCGTTTGTTACGCAACAACAAGCTGTGCACTTTGCTGCTATTAGCGGACATCCATGTCAACTAAACGTTCTACTCAGTCATGGTAAGTATTTTATTGAGATGTTACTGCTTTGATTTTACATAGTGTACCTGTTGATTTGTGTGTGTTTTTTTCAATTGGAAACTTTCAATGGTCCACTCTTAGAATCGATCTTCTTCCGTAAAATTCGCTGGTTCACTTATTCTATTTCACTTCTCTTTGTTAAATACACTCCAACTGCCTAAGACAAGGCAAAGCGAATCAAATACGTGCTGAGATAGAGCGCACATAAGTTTTAAACTCTGAAGCAGTTAAAACTTTGACAAATATCTTTTGTTCATTCTGCCATATTTACAAGGGCTTGTTGAAATGTTTCCGGGATGACAATGAAAACAAAAAAAAACTTAGGTCCAGTTCTTGTGTTATTTTTCAGCTCAATCCTGTCGAAGCTCAGCATCCATCTCTTTTTGGTTCCATCTCTTTTTTGCTTTAAATTCTTTAACTGCGAAGGGTTCTTCGAATTCCTCAGAACAACCTCATACGGCCAAGAATAATTGACCATTCAATCCGAATTTTCTTCTGGACAGGAAGGCTCTGAGCTCTGATGAAAGGCAGAGGCGTTAGCAAGTCAGTGCTCAAGAATCAATGGATGAGGGAGATATTTCACTTTTTTTCAATTTTGTGGCTAGCGTTAGTATTCCAATGTGAAGCCATACCGTCGCGGAAATCAGCGCATTTTTTTCTACCCCTTACCCTCGTAATTTCGATGAACTGGCATGCCTTCAGTTTCCAAAAATATTCATCATTATTATTTAACAATGATGAATATTTACCACTATTTTTTACCATATTTCTGTAGGCACACCATAGTGCTGAATCTAAGATGCATTTTCAATGGAACTTTCGGGCTTCAAACCCTTTCCTTTCCAAACGAGCAATTCGAAACTTTTTGCTGTAGTCCACTTTGGAACGTGTTTCTGTTCGGAGTTGAGCGAATGCGGCACACATCTTTCAGAATGATTTTTTCGAATCAATTTATCCTGTAAATATGAACTGTTTGTTCATAAGGGATGCTGAAAGACTCCTCAACTCTGTGCACATCATCCACCTGTGTGCGAAATCCATATCGAGGAATTTATCCGCGTTTTCTGGTGTAGTACCTTTTTTCTACGTCCTGTACATGGTAATCGGTTCGCCTGTGTGCAGCAATCCTCGCTTAAACAAGCTAGGAAGCTAAGAATGGGATGGATCTCCAAAGTCAGTACATAGGAGATATTTTGTTTACATGAGATCTTCTTCTTTATGTGGAAAGATTTGTTAACCGCTGGGACTTCGCATTCACCAATAACTGAAGATAATCAAAGTTGGCAGACTACAAGGACCATCCAAAACCACGCTCTTTGGCAGGTCAAGATGATATTTATAGTCAATTCATATGGAGCATTTCTCTATGGAACGGCATAGAGATAAATAGAAAACACTGGCTGTTTGGTGGTCATTCCGGAAACTTTTCAACCCACCCTCGTATGAGCTCGGTGCATAATTAATGCGACTTTTTTTCACGATTCCTTTTTTCTTTAAAAATTAACGCTCCTTGAAAGGTTTTTCTTCACGTAAACAATCCTCTTCTTCCACTTAGTGACAGTGCTGTCGAAAATCGTATCTACATTAACCATCTCATGCTCTTATAACTTCGGGAAAGCATGGAGTGCAACGCAGTTATTCGGCGACCTCAACAAAATTTTGGCTGAAAAAAAAAACAGCAAAGCTATGTCGAAAAACATTCAAATACTTCAAGTAGTAAGGTATAATCCTGCAGATGAAGAAGGAAGAGCTCTACCACCAAATTTTGGCAACCAGGAACTCTTGGCAGCCATGGAGGGAAAAGAGGTTCGATTGACGAGATTCCTTAGAAATGGAGCCTGCCCGTTTTGCTGCAGAAAATCGGTGCAAATTCAAACACTGTTCCTTTCTGAGAGCGTGTGGACCCATTTAGCCAATCTCCATGCTTTTCGGAGCCTTTGAGTGAAAGTACGATGGTCTTCTTCCACAGCTGTCCGAAATTCTTTGTGCTTGGGATTTGATGGTCAACCTCTTCTTTGTTCATCTGTAATGCACGTACCTTACGAATATGTACAATCTTTCAACTTAGCGTAACTAATTGGTCCATCTTTGAAAGGCTTGCTGAGATCATGGAATGACCGTGCTGCATTCCAACTTTTACCGAAGTGAAAGAGCATATTATGGCGAATGTAGATGCAGTTTTCGATAGCACCTCTAATAAGTAGAAAGAGAGGATTGTTTTCATGAAAAAACCAATTGAAAAGGTTCAATATTCTATCGAGAAGAGAAGTCGCGAAAAAAAGCCTCATTAATTGTGCACCAACCTGATAGCTTATTGTTTGACGGTGGTTTTCTCGTGCACATCAACATTGTTTGCATGCTCATTAGTCCTCATTCATTGGGTACGGCTATGTCTAACACATGTGATGGAGATGTTATTCAACAGTTCTTCTCTTTTCAACTGTGCCATTTCTTGCTTGTTGTTATTCTTTTGTGTGTTTAGGTTTCCATCTCGTCTCCTTTTCTACACATACTTGAACAATATAGAGTGCATCCGCTTTTTTTCGGGGAAGTGTCATACAATTCAGTACGATGGGGAAATGTTCTTTTGTTTTTATTTCCATTTCTTTTCGTTTCAAGAAACTCGTACCCCATGATCTTTTTAAAGATTTGTTAGCGTTCCACATATAGCTTGGAGCTCATGCTCTTACAGAAGATTTGTTACTGTCTTATGTTCCCCATAAGCATCTGCTCCACCTTTCAATACGTCTCATTTTTGACTTTCTTTGAATCTTAACATTATAAATTCAAACCAGCGGAATCTAGTTCAGTCTGTCATTCCAATACTTATATTAACACTCTTTATCCTTCGGCTTTTCTTATTGGTACTCCAAACTCTGACAAGTGCGATGCTGTTGAAACGTAAGCGACGTTATAGCTTAAAAAGTGTTAACAACAATTTTGGGAGAGGCAGCTTAAACAAGGCTGCTCGCTTGAATCCGCTTCACTGTTTCTACTCGCTTTTCAATGATTTCTGGGCAAAAGGAATAAGAGAATCATTGCGAATTCCTCATTGCTTTCTTCTCCACTATATGATAACATACTGAAAGTATTATGGTTCCCACTTTACCAATGAGCATACTTCATTTCATGCTTTATCGATGACTTTGTTTAGGTACCAGTACTAACGAATTCGATCAGTCAAAACAAGCACCTGTACACTATCTCGTCGAAAGGAACAATGTACTCATGGTTGGTAATTACATAAATCGTCTTTGAAGATGATATCTTCCTCACATGTTTCGCTTAGGTCCGACAACTCATGTGGTATGGATCCGACATGTCTCTACTGGAGCAATCAGCATCTAAAGTTCCATCTGAGTTGTACAATGTTGATAATGCTGAGGTTTGTGAGCTGGGTAATCGGTTGCCCATTTAGTAAGGGCTGTATTATCCGAGTTGGCATGAAGATATATAATAATTATGTAACGAAATCCGAAAACTCACTTGGGACGTAATCTAGGAAATTACGGAAATATGCTTTTTAGGTTTGTACGTTCCTCCAGTTAAGAATGAAGGCTCTTGAAAGAGTTATGGCGTCATGGCTGCGAGCGATTTGTGCAGGTATGTTCCTCAAAATAGTATATTTTCTGAGCAAGTATACTTGGTTGTACTTAGTTGTTCATTCTATGTTCAGCTGGCTGAAAAGCGCATCCGAGTGCCACTGTTTCAGGAAAACTTCAGCTTGGTTGCGCGGCAAGTTTGCTACATTCAATGCGTTTTCTTGAAGCTAATGGGCGGCTTAACGATGTTGGTCATTCAAGGACGCAGGATTTGGTGGGCATTTTCGAAGTTTCACCTTACCGTTTTTGTATAATTGCTGTCAGTCTTCATTGCGGTTTGAAGTTGTCTAGCAAGAAACAATCTATTCTTCAGCGAAAGATCAAGTTGGCTCTACGACGAGATGTTATTGAGGAGGCCAGAGGAGAAACCGATCATTTGGTGAATTACTATTCGCATTCGTTGTAGTTTTCATTATTTTGACTTGGATTGGTTGTTTGTCTGGACTTTTCTTCGAAAATTCTTTGAAAAGAGATTATGTCCAGCTAATGTTACAGGTAGTGTTTATGTTGCCAGTAGCGTTCACACCTCAAGATGTGTTGATGCCAGCTGAGTGTCCGCATATTGTACGGAGGAAAATGTATGAGACGTATCCAACGTACCAGTTGCCTTCGTTCTTCATGCAGAATAATCCAACGTGAGTGCTCCTCTGTTTCCGACTGTTTTTCTATCCATACTCTGGCTTTGTTATAATCTTTTTTTTAATGCATACTTTCTTTTTATGGTTCAGCGAGATGACGAAAAATTCTATGTTGCCAGTGTATTGCCATTGTATAATATATTCGAAAAATTCAGCTGGAGGAGGAAAACAATAAAAGAATCATATTTTTCAACATCTGAGATATTATTGATTCGGATTGTTTTCAGTATGTGTTTACAAAATGTTGGCGACTCTCCTGAATCATCGAGAGTATTCACTATGCTGCCAGTGTTCCGAGAAACGCATAATGGTTATTTGTATGCTTGGCGACTCCCATACAAAGGCAATCAGTTGAAAGGTGTAGGTGGGTTTCTGAGCGCAGCGAAAGGCTAGACGAGACGTTTTGCCCTCTTTCTTTTCTTTTTGAATTCTTCTTTAGAACCATTCCTGTATGAAATTACGTAATATCATAAAAGTAAAAGTCACATGACCTATCATATAAAATCGCTATGTTCACGGTATTTGATTATTCTTTCAGTTCTGCTTCCATTTCTTACCTTTTTTTGTTTGTTTTTTTTGCATCCTAAATTGCTGACTTTCAAGCTTAGTTTTCTTGGTTTGTCAAACTGTCGTTTCCTTTTTCGTGATTCCTCCAAGCTGCTGTTCATGGGACTTGTGTGGTGTGATTTTTGAAAATTAGGTTTTATTGATTTCGTGTTATGTTTGGGGTTCAATCATTGGTCTTTTTTGGCCCCGAACATATTGCGGAAACGATACGCCATATTAGTTCAAGAAAGAGTTCCCTTCTCTCAACATGCTCAAATTACTGTTCCCACCTGCCTGCATTCTCGTCATTAATCTAGAATCTTGCACAATATTCTTTATCAGGTCTTATAAAACAACGAATGATAGTTAAGACATCATCGGTTCTGCATTTCAAATCCATATTTTCACGTCTAATGTCTGAATCCAGTTCCAAACCGGAGTGTGGACAACATTGGAATGTCTTCTTTTGGAATGTCTTACTTTTGCAATGACGGTGTTAAATTCTGAACCGGTAATTTATCGAATTTTCTTCAGTGCAAGTCGTAAGAGACAGTGGATCGGTTAAAACTGTGCGAGATGAGTTTTTCGGGAAATCTTCACTTTAGCTCATCGTAGCGAATGGTCAATCTTCCCAAGCCGACATAATAACAGCTGTGGTCAGAGTCAAGCGTCGTGATAATAACAAATATGCACCTATGCGACCTTTCCTCTTCCCCAGGTCGGCAAAAATGCGGCCTACCTCCCACCCCCCCCCCCCCCATCCCCAGCGACCAACTGTTTGATTTGAACTAATTTCTTTAATCTTTTCCCACACACCACCTTCTTCCCCCCATGGGCATATTTGTGATTTTTTAAAGTTCTCCTCAGATAATCTGCTACCAGTTTGCTACCAAATTTGGTTATGCACTTCATATTAATTCCTGCCCGTCTAGTTATATTCAGCAAGATCGCTTCTAAGAAAGGATTCTCGGGAAATTTATCTGATATGGGTCCGTCTTCTATTATTTTTCATATTTTCAAGTTCAAATCAGTTCTTTTTTTCTTTTCTTCGAAAAGATATATGGGTTCGTTCTGGATTCCTCTCACTGTTTCACATAGTTACTCTACCTGTTATTTTTGCAATTTTTTATGTATTCTATAATATCAACTGTTTTTACTTTAGAATCGGCTATAATGACCTGTACAGTGGATGTGTCAAAAATAAACAAGGCGATAGCTGAGCAGTCGATGATGTTCGTGCAAATGTTCGTGGTGAAATCGACATGTTCTGCATCGAGTAAACAAAAAGTGGAGTGAACGGGTGCGCGGCACGGTTTACTTACGTAATAATATATTTCTGCTTTGTGATTGCTTACTCCTTTCGATATTCTCTATCCTTTGATACAGTAGGTGTGATGGTGTTGTAATTATTTTCTAGTTTGCTTGCCAATTATTATCCCTTTTGCTAATAATTAAGATTTGATTTATCCGCGGGCTCTTTGTATGTGTAATCACTCGCATAGCGTTTATGTACTCGTTTAATGTGCACCACGCTCAGCTCTTTCCAACAACCAAATCTTGATGTTCAGCTGTTAGACGTGGAAAATTCCTTTCAAGTGACTTGCATACGGCTTACATAACTATGGCGGAAGTACTAGTTACGTGACATTCTGAGTTGGAATGTGCGCAGACGTGAAGCTTAATAGCGAGCTTTTGTTTGTGAGCTGTGAAAAATTGGCAGACATGATGGTTTCAACAGATGTAGCAAATTTCTATATAAATCATCTTCTCTACTTCTATCAGACCGGGGATTGCATGACTTCTACGCAACATCGGTGTTCCTTTTAGAAATTTGTAAATACGCTTGCTTTGCTCGAACTGTACCTGTTTTAAAGCATATTGTAGCCCTATAGGTTTTAGGTTTCTCCTATGATGAGTCAGCATAGTTATTGCGATTGAGTGGTTTTCTTTGTATCTACTTTCAATGTAGAAAGATTTCTAGTAGCGTTCTATAGCTGTAAGGTGTTGAAGATTCCATGTTGGTGGTTATACTTTCTATGTCCCTCAAGTAAGTACGTGTTTTGTAAAGTTTTTATCATGAAACTTTGCCTGACGTCTTGCACTAGCTAATCTGCGGTAGCAGGCAGGCTCAACATAACAAAGACAATTGTTTATTAAAAGGTTCTTCCAAGAATATACACAAAATGCAAGAGGCATGCTGAGCGTTGCGGGTCTATTTAGCAAAATCGTACTTAAAGGTGTCATTCATAACTACGTTCTTTATTATCTCGTAGTCGATAGAGGCACGTTGGTGACAGGTTCGTTCGTTGTCATTGTTTAGAAACATGCCTGAAACAATGGCATTGTCATATGACAGGCTTTGATGGTTCTTAGTAAGAAAAAGTCTAGGGTGAAAAAAACTGTGGGTCATAAATATTGTTGTAAACGGGGAAAGGAAACATGTAAAAACTCACAAAAGTTCCAGGTAACTTTCAGACCGTTATTGGCATACTTTAAACATTCCTGTTGTCGTTCCTGACAGTTGCTCTTCTTTAACTTTGTTTCACACTTTGCTTTGTACAATTTGCATAGTTCTTCCTGAAATGTGGTCAAATTGAATTTGCCGAACAACTGGGGCATAGAGAAACTGGTTCTACTGTACGTATTCATGCTAAAAACACTGGAACCATGAATCAGTCTGCAACAGACTAATAATAGGTGGAGAATCGGATGAAAAGGGAGATGTTCCATCTTGTTTTTCATTACAAGGTCGCTTTGCCCTTGAACTAGGTCTGCTTATGAGATAATCACGACGACTGCAGCATTTCTTAATGCAGCTGTAATTTTCCATGTCATCCACAGGCATTTACGCGCGAGAACAGCAAAACGTTAGCCGAACTACGGATTGTTTTGAGTCAAGGTTTGGCTTTTTCAAGTCGGGAACTGTGACGTAGTGAGGACTCATGGGACTACAGGTGAAACACACAGCCATAGTCAAGGATCGCTGTTGGTTCTTTCTGCCAGACATGCAAAAATGCGTCGTTAGGCCAAAACAGGTCTAATTCGATTTTTTCAAGAGTAACATCGGTATGTACTAGTTGTCCTATAGGATAGTTCTACTGGATGTTGTACAAGAACTAATACGATTCGGGCGCAGCCGCACCGAAAATCTGCTCCATACTAGTGGGCATGGGGATTTGCGCAGTACATACGTATCACAACTAATAGTTGAGTCCACAGCAGTAACACAGTTGTTTTCCTCTGCTCTGAGGGGAGGGGGATATTGCGAGAAACCCACATGGTTGAGGATGCTGCAATCATGCTCAAGAGCAGACATCTGGATTGAATCCTCGTGGTACAACGGAGATCCTAAGCCAGAAACAGGCTGCGGTTCACAGTCAGAACAGGATTTGAGAGAAAAAAAAACGGATCTTTCAGTGAGGCCGCTCCATATATTCTACGGAGCTGCATAGAGAACTAATTTCATAGAGTTCCCTAGGGTTATTGGTTGGGATGGGTGCAATTACGTACTTGGTTCCATTCCCATTCCTCTCCGCTGCTTTCTGTGGCCCTGCCGGAGATTCATGCGAACGGACCCTGTGGTGGTCCTGGAGCAAGAGGGGGGGGGGGGAGCGTCTGCCTTCACGCCATGAATGGGTCAGCAAAAAAGTTAAAATAATATCATCAAACAGCTGAAATTTTTGAATCAGCTCATTTTTCATTCTATTCTTGTTATTCTTGTTATATTAAAATTTTCTAATTATTTCAGTTCATGATTAATTTTCGAACAACTCGTTATCAAGATTTTTAGCTATCGAGATCCCTTTTCTGGCATGAATCCCGATATCTCTTTCCCCCCCTCCCGTACCATCGTGAGACCCAGGCGGTGGCATTTTTCTATGCTACGGGGTTGTGGAGCATTACATCGCAAACAACGTTTGTACTATACGTGTCGCCCTCGTATCATTTTCCACATCATAGAGCCAAAGAGAGTATGAACGAGGTATGGATGGGAGATGTGTACATAGATGGTTCGGCCAAATCAGCATCCTTTACATCTTATTCCTATAGATTAATCATTGAATTCCTTAATTGTTGGGAATGGAATACTCATTTGCGGAGATTCTACTCCGGCGAAAATTGCTGTGCAACAAACACACAAAAAACAGTGACGAGTAACAAAGTGCCTCTTGAGTATAACTGGTTAGGTGATTCACGCTGGGCATTTTTATGAGCACAAGTTGACAAATGCATTGTTTACGCAACTCCATGCAAACTACCGTATACGCTTGGCTGGGACAAGTGTAGGGTAAACAAAAGGGGTGGTGCTCAACACGAACAGAGGTAATAGGAAAATAACAGGCGATTCTGACACTCATGTTTTGAGCAAACCGCATTAATTGGCGAATAACTGACTTGCACTGAGAAATGCCATGCGGAAACAAAACTTAATTATTGATTAAGGAAAAAACGAAACGGCAGAAAGGACATTAGTGCGTCTTCCAGCGGAACATGACCAGATCCTCTTCGGGGGTGTTAGCGAAACTCTTTTCCTAGATGTGTGTTTTCTTTTCTGCCTACCTTCGAATGACATTCTTCTTTTCCACTCGTACGGCTGAGGGGCTTAGCTTCACATTCAAGAGAATTTGCAAGGTAAAGTTCTCCCGTTTCGTTAAGTGAGCTAGCGGAGATGACACTATGAGAATCAGAACGAGAAAATGTCCGGTACTTGAAGAGGCCGGAGAGGAACTCAGGCCGAACGCACAAGTGCTCAGCTGTCATAGTGTTTGGTACTGGCTCGGCATATCTCATAACCAGGGTAAACTGGTCAACAACTCCAGGTCAAGAGGGGAAATTCGAGAGCGTTAACACGCTTACATCTCAATCATGCATGCCGGCGCAAGCTATAGTTATTGTAAGACTGTACATAGTGTTGCTTTGGAACGTCACATCTTTGATTCACAACATTCTACACTGTGGAAGGTTTCCCTTGCAAACTGGACATTACGTAGCACTTACAATTCGGAGTAATCCCAAAGACAATATTTTTGCCTCAAAATTATGTCAGCCAGATGAAAATGTAGGTTTGAAGCAGGCCTAAGGACTACTCGAAATGTTGAAGTGAAAGAAAGAAAAGTTGTTCACAGTAAGCACCCAGAAAACTCGCATCGCATAAGATGAGTCAACTTGTCGAGCGAACGAATAGTTGATGCTTCTTCAAAGAAAACCGTTCGCTTCTTCAGTGTCGGAAGAACAATCTGGATTTGAAGAAGAATATCCATAACATCCCAAACTCTCAACACTCACTCTCAACAAAGTGGCTTATTCACTACCAGGAATGTAGGAGAACTAAGATTTTTCTTAGGCTATCTAGTATCAATGGTAGCCTGAGATAAAGAAGCGAGAGGAAAACACCAGAAACGGTCAATCTACCATACTTTAACAACCTCACCCAAATGGCATTGGTCCAACTACTCAAGCCTAGGAGATTTTTGTGTAATTTAATTTGGACCTGGTTACATCATCAGAAAGATAGTTAATCTCATACCCGTGGATAGCAGTTGGATACAGACAACACCACGTTTGGGTAAATATGTAGATGGGTTCCAGATAAAGAGTAAATTTGGGTACATCAACACGTTTACCTGTGATAGTCTCAGTGATGTTTCCGGTTCCAAGGGATATGCTGAACACGGAGATATTTACAGTTTTGAGCAAAAATGGCGTCAACCCGTCTTCGAGCCATTATTTTGAGGAAATTACGGGCGTAACTTCGGATGATATTGTGTTTATCCAACTTTACGCCAACACAAGGGTTGGTTTCGTACACCCAGCGCAAAATTAGTTGAGCAATGGTGCAAATGCATCTGCATACTTACGGACAGTCCACGGGGCAGGACCCAAGTGACATAATCACTGAGGAGATAGGCTCTCACCAAATCTCCCCTTTTAGTCTCGCAGCAGTACTATGCCCGTGATTCTGTAGAGTCGGTTTGTCATGTTTGTCATCTCTATCACCTGATTTGACACCGATTGTAAATTCACAACTATGGATAGTGACAGCCACGGCTAGGATTCATGAACGTAAGCGACAAAACCAGGTTAGTAAACTAACTTTGCCGCTCTGTAGTTCTCAACGTTATTTAATCATTGCGCTAGTTGGCCACGATAACCGCAGTCTGCTAGACGAATCCCAGCTCAGCTTGCTGCTCTGTTGGGTAGCCCGTGGTTTATGGTTCGCTCCTTGCAAATCGATACTATATCATCTCTGATGGCTTTTTCCTGGGGCCCTTGCATGGCAAGCTAAAGCTGATTTTCACTCTCCCTGGCCTCGTAATCCAGCACATCCGACGGGTTTACACTAGTCGTAAAACTGCCACTTAGCGGTTTTGCAGCGAAATGGCAGATGTGGACTTTTTCTTCTCTTCGAACCACAACCAATGAGTACCCTAATCGTAAAGCAAGAAGTTGTCGATGGGCGCACAACGTTCCGAACGATTCGGATGAATCATTGGCAATGAATGATTAGTAATAAATTGCACTTACCGTTGGGAAATCAGGTTTCTCAGAGTTGGCGAGCAGTATAGTAGCGAAGAACACCAGCAAGCAAATTATCCTCGTTTGCATTTCCTGGAATTGAAAGTCAAGACTGGTTCATTTGAACTAACACAAAGGAAAACATGGCGAGAGGAAGCGAAAGTCATGGAGGTGCACATCGAAAGACAGCGAACATTGGGCGAAAGTGCAGGCGTAGTTCAGGTCGAGGGGTGAATCTGCTGCAAAATTGGAGCGAACTCATCCGGGGACTGGATTGTGGAGTGGTTGGTTTTTGCGCCAACCAACGTTAGCAGGTTTCGACCCCCCGATCGAGTGTGAACAATACTGCTGTGTGTGTCGCATCGTGATCACAATGTCGCCGGACAAGTTGGTGCCGGCTGTATAACCCGGGGAAGTTTCCAGTAGTTTCTAGGAACTTCCGGGTTGGCATAGTTCGCTAGGAAAACAATGAGATCACGATGTCAACAACAGAATGGCCAAAGAAAAAAAAACGGAAGGGGGACAGTTATAGTCCGACTTAGCGCATGTACCAGGGACTAGATACCAGCGGCTTTAAATGCACAAGAGAACGGAATTGTAGTAGTCGAACAAAGTCGAAATTTCGAATATTGAAAGAGAAGAGCAGTACAACCCTAGAGGGAAGATAAGAAGAGCTGTAGGAGCTTGCCTTTTTCGAATATTCGAAATTTCTAGTCGTTGCCCATACTATTATAGAAACTAAATTAATGTGTACTGGTTCCAAACAGAGCTTCAGAGTGAATTATAGGAAATTTATTATATAAATTGTGCATTTTGTGGAATTCAGCCACTTTCAGGGCAAGATTCAGGAGAAATTCGCAACACACACTTTCAAAATCATAAGTTGAATGAGTTCATCTCGCTTGAATTTTGGATAGACTAAAGGTAAAATCGGTGCCTACCCGCAGATTCCCCTGCAGCATTGCTTTTCCTCGCGCTTTTCTAGAATAAAGACGGGAGCCACAGATGCAGCATCACTAGGAGTGGTACTATAAATTTAATATTTTTCCAGTGATTTTCTCATATTAAGAATACAGTGGTTATAACTCCTAGCTTTTGGAATTAACGACTGAAAATCTATAAGCCATCATTGAAGGAGTTGTTCCATGACTGCGCTATTATGGTCCGAGGGTATCAAAGCCCAAACAAGGATGGATGCCGACATTGCCAGGCCATAAGACCCTCATAGACCCGAATCCAATCTGCAGCAGAGTTTTTCGATAAAAGAAGAAGTTTCCCTGTTTTCCTCCTCCAGAGCTGCGGACTTCGACCTACTGGACTCAGGAAACACCCTCAAAATTGTTCTATTTCAAGATTTCTCCCAACGAAGGAGGGATATTGATGCTTTTTTAAAGGATCTAAGTACATCGCGGTTCCTTTCCATTCAACCAGGCTCCTTCCTGAACTTCGGCACTTAGGTACTTCTTAGGAGGGTTTCTATAGAAGTTCAATAGAAGGTGTTTATGGGTCAACAGGTGTGAAATAATCTAGGCTGCGCCGGAAGTGCTTCCCTCGCCAAAAAAAAACCGCGTAGAACACGGATGATATGATTTGAATCCCCTATTGCACTCCACTCCATAGACCTCTGCGCTCAACTTTGCACCGACATGGCCTGAATTACTGTCTGATTCAGCTAGTCGCATGACTACTCAAAGAAGAATAAGACCAAGCCATAAGTGGCCCTATAAAAAACGGAACACTCGAGCAGAGTTCTCGCTCACGAACTATACTGTAAAATTGTTGTTGAGTTAATGCACTAAACAAGTTTGCTCTGCTGCCCAACATTACACTTGTTTTCGAATATTTGCCACAACCTCATTTGAGAATGTTGAGGATGGTCCGGAGTGACTGTTCTGTGCTACTCAAAAAGTAATTTTGAACCTGAGCACTGACTGGGAAACTGGATCTGAGAGCTGTGGTCACAGTTTCATGGAAAATAACCAGAAATACTGTCTCGCTCCTTTTTGCACTTTGCTCAGGTATGATCTAATATCACTGATCGGTCTCAAAAGGACGTCAGAGAGCTTTTGAGAGTGATCAGTGATATTAGATTAGTTCATACCTGAGCAAAGTGTGAAAAGGAGCGAGACAGTATTTCTAGTTATTTTTCATGAAACTGTGACCACAGCCCTCAGATCCAGTTTCCAAGCCAGCGCTCAGGTTCAAAATTACACTTTCAGGAACCATTGTGAAAGTGTGTCTATTTTAGTCACAATATTAAAACTCATTTTTTGTTATTATATAGATTGCAGGATGCGCTAGTGAGAAATTCGTTATCTAAAACAAGGACATAGCAATAGTGATCGCTGGTTGCGATGGGAAGGCAGATTCTATGGATTGCAACAAAATGTGCGATTCAAGGATATCAGTAGACGGGATATTTTGTATGTATCAAAGTGGTTCCTATGAGGTTTTCGCCATCATTGAACCCTAAAACAAGAGGAGCCTCTTTCAGGCTCCCAACCGCGATGGGCAAAACACAGATCAGAGCGTATTTTAGTATTTCATCAATGGAGATTGCTCCGATTCAAACAAACTATTGAGTGAGGCGAGGTGTTGCGAGGTGTCACGAGGTGCCGGGAGCGTCACGGAATACTTAGCCAGTGGCCATTTATGAGAGAGGATATGTAGAGTGAGAAATCTCGATGTTGAACTACTTGGCTGACTTGTTGCACGCCACGTGGTCAAAAGAACGAAAGTGCCTGAAGTTGGTAAAGTTGCGTGAAAAACATGCAAAGGTGGGAAAATAAGCCCGTGAAATGCCCGTGAAAAAGAAGCCTGTGAGCCCGTGAAATCTCCAGCAAAAACACAGAATTTCAGGAAAAAGGACGGTTCCAAACCGTGAAATCTCTGAGTGGTGAACCACATCTCCCGCCATAAATTGCTAGAAGAAAAACTGGTTTGAATTAACGAAGAAAAATGTACATAGTTTGTTGATAATCAACACCAGAGGTAAGTGAGGCGTCCACTCCTAAAAACGGGGAAGTAACAACGTTGACGACAAGAAGTCTTGAGTGAACAAAAGCTGGAAGTAGAAGAGAGTGTAAATGAAGGGAGTTTTGACCCTTCTGTGCTGCTGGCACGGCTGCCTCACTTAACCTTGTACATGGAGATCGGACACAAACTCAATCTAGGAAAAAATATCGGGACAAGCGTTGAAAACTAGATTAAGTAGATAGTTTACAACGCATCACGTATAGCCATTCTGTGCAAATATGCTTCCCCGAGAAATGAGGTTATGTATTCTACGACAAAGTAAAAACGCTAGGAGATTTTACAGCAAGAAGTTTAGCGCGTAAAGAATCAAAATAAGGAATGTCCGGAAGAGAAGATCGGAGGAGCCGCTCTCGTATGACCTTTTTCGGATGTTCCCGTCCTGTGAACCTAGGCTTTGGCGAATATAGTTCTTGCGTGTCTGCAAGACATTATTCATGAGGAAATCGCCAAACAGTGAACGCGCGACCGGTGGAAGTGTCAAAACTGACACTCCGCCTCTTCAAAATCACACGACGTGTTGCTGAAGACGGCGCCTCAAAACATACATTTGATGATTTTGCTGCAGAAAAACCTCTTTCGTGCCGGTTCGTTCAGAGAGCCAGGATTGGTCAAAACACGAATGTTGCGATGCGAAAGTGCCAAATTGCTCTTTTTCAAACTTTTTTTAGCATATCGTGAACAAGTTTGAGATTGGAAAAATAGGACAAGTCCTGGTTGCGGTTCCGAAACGCACAAGGCCAAAGTACAGATGAAGAGTCTGAGGAACTCTCACTCATGATGAGCAATGATTGATAATGAGAAGTAATTAGAGAAAAGAGAATGCTGTTGTAGAGCAATACAGTCGGTGAGAGACAACAGTGTTTATGCAACTGCTGGACAATAGCAGACCCTCGCTGACTGGGCAATTAATCTGAAGTGACAGAAGAAAAGAGTCCTCTCGCAGAGTTGTGGTGGGGGTGCGTCCGTCTGACGCTTCACCATCGGCAACAGGCTGTTGCTGTGTTCGGTCATCAATCAGCACGCGTCGTGGGACTGGATCGAGCCAGAAAAAAAACATACGAGTAACTTACTCCTCTGGTATTGAAATCTCACTAGGTCGACTTGCACATCGCCACGAGTATGTTCACCTTTTCCCCCTGTCTTTTTTTAATGATTTCGACAGTAGGAAGGATTTTTTTTGGAGTTTTCCCAGCATTTCGTGGATATACTGGCACCCTACATTCCTGCATTTTGCCATTTCAGTCTCTGCAATAAATGGCCACCTTTAACGAATCTCATATCAAAGAGAATCTTTCGCGTGAAAATTTCATATCACAACCTTTAGAAGCTGTTTTATTGCATAATTATTTTTTAATGAGACGTAGACTGTACGCAGCTCTTGAACTCACAGTGGTTCAAGAACTTTGCGTGGTGTCGTTTCTGGTGTTTGCACCAACATTTTGGCTGTTTTCGTTCGGTGTGATCTTTCATTGTCATCTAAATGCTCCTTAAGACTTACGCACAAAGGGCGCGTGGTTTTTCCATCATATTTCTCGCTACAGCTCGTGCAAGAAATCAGGTAGATGACCCTCGAGCTCATGCAGTTCTGCCTGCAGGACAGATCTTGCATTTAGGTATGTGATTTCCGTTAAGTTTACTCTTTAGATTGTTCGTTGGTTTTTTTTATACCGAAAAGGTGTTCAAAAATTGATATACAGTGTGCGTCATAATTATTGACGCACTGAAGTTGTGCTGTAAAAAGGACAACATCCCGAAAACCCCTATATATGCATATCTAAAATGAAGGTCATGTCTTAGCGGATACAAAAAATCCACTCCTGTTTGGAGAGCGTTCTCTTCTTGTAAAAGCAGCCACGAAGATGTCAGCAGAGAATATCGCCGAAGCGCCACAACTGAAGTTCGTCCATTATTCTTCCATATTATAAAGAGCGTAAGCTATATGAAAACGATACTCCTATGGGAAGTGGGTCAGGTCTTGCTCTCCAAGTATTACATGAAAGCATATCCTTGTACGCAAGTCTTGTCGTGTTCCCGCCAAGGAAAAGCACTTATGTTTTACCATGGAAATTTTTTTCTTTTCCTTGTTTCTCATCCAAGCAATCTTCTGATGACACACTTTCTTGCTTCTCTCAGTTCTCATCACGAAGTGAATTCATAGGCACCTAGGCAGGGCTTGGTTGTTGTGCAAGATACAAAAGTGGTACGGGCCCAGTTTCAAAAATCTACTCTGGGGACTTCAATTTGGCGGAGAATAGACTTCCTTTTGAACCGAGTTCCAGTCTACGGATGACCCCATATGGATATCTTAGAAAGCAAGAGCTGCACTATCATCCACAGAAACGCCAAACTCCCAAAGGCTTATCTGTTCAAGATCTGGGACAAAGTAGACCTGAGTTAGTTGCGGCGCAGAGGCTGTGCGATCTCTCGTCGTCGCTGTGACTGCTTCAGCAAGGAAGAAGCTTGCTGTTAACAAGAGTGTATTTATTCGGATCGCCAAGACATGACCTTATTCTGCATATGCTTATTTGAAATGTTTTTGCATCCTGTCTTTTCTACAGACTCATCTTAAGTGCGTCAATAATTCTAACGCACCCTGTACAGTGGATCACCCCACAGCATTCTAAGACTGGTAGTTCAGTCCTACCCATACTGACAGTTGCTAAGGTTGCTTTTTTCATCTCTGACCCATTGCCAAACCTCCAGTTTGCGCAAAACATTTACCAGATTATGTGAATCATTTACCGAGCCATAATCTACATTACGTATGAGGCACGCTCGCAAAAGGATCTGTAAACTTAAAAAACAAAAAGGTTAATGGTGTTTAAAGGCAGCACCTATGGAAATTTTTGACTCTAAGATTTCAGCATGTTTGGGAGAGACGGTGGGTGCTCAACACTTTCTTAGAAGCAAAACCTTCCGTAAGCAAAACCGTTAGAAACACTGCCTTCAGAAGTCAATAATCTCGTTACATCCAACAGATGTGGTCGAGTTGTGCGAGACATTAGGATGAGGACCGACAGCAAAAGATCGATAAGGCAGTCTTTTTCACCAGCAGAAAATCGATAAGGCAGTCTTGCGGAAGTTCAAAAATGCTTCTCTTACAGAATTAATGAAACATCCGTTTGGAGTGTGTCGACATCGAAGAATTTCAAGACATAATTTCTAGTCATAGTCAATGTGAAGTGTGCAAATAAATACAACCATATTGTTAAATTGATAGGAATCTAACTGCGTGAGTACAGTGCTTAGGAAACCACGTTCTTTCTGTTCCCCCTTCTATACAGCTGACTTTAGGTCGGCTATGACTAGGCAATGTAGGTTTGGGCGTTGCTACGGCAGAGGATCCACAGCTATGGTCTGGCGACATAGGTTTATCATGACTTTCTGTCTCGCTGTTTTGCAAGAATTTTGATATTTTCTAAGCTCCGAATGTCAAATACCACATAGTCAAACAGTGAATTAACCCTCCTTCCAAAATGTTATATTTTGCCTACTGCCTTTAAGCACCGTTTCTTCAAAACAAATGAAATGGAAATGCTCCGCATAAAAGGAGCGTGATTACATTCTCGCCGTATTTCCCCCAATAAACACTTCCACTACTGAGGAGTCGTAACAGTAGGGTTGGGCGTTACTACGGCAAAAGATTCACATTTGAAGTCCATATGTCATTACACAAAGGTGATGCTTTGTCTCACCCATTTTTCTACTCATGGTTGATGATGTCCGCTATTTGCTTAGTGATTCTATCCTGGGAAAATGAGAGAGGACCATCTTGGAGTACTTCGGTTCTCATTTACAACTCAATCCACATCTGCAATGACCAGTTAGCTGGTCTATATCTCACCACCACTTCTCCTTGTCATGTAGTATCCATATCTTGCCGACTAAATATCAATATTTATGAAACTTCTCAGGAACAAATGATGGAGAGGTCTAGTCCCGTGGGTACCGATCACGTGATTGGTCTTGCAATAAGCTCGTCAGAACGGAAAGTATGGGAAAGACTCTCTACTGTTACTATTATAGGTACTAGGAAAGATTAACAAATTTCGATTTAATATTGTAGTTCCACTACTTAGAGTAATTCATTTTATATATTTATTTACAAAAGAGAAAGAAAAGAAAAGGAAGAATGTTGAAACGGAAAGGAACCTGCAGGAACTGTAGCTTATCACAACCTCCTCCTCTGCGCATACCCAGTGGCTGTGATCAGAATCGAATGGGTTCGGGCAGCGCAATGCAATAAGACTGTTAGCAGGACTCTACAGGCTCCCGGACTCGAGAATTGTCGCAGCCGCTGGCAGCTACGCATTCAGTGTTACGTACTTTCTCTTAAAGATCTTCATAGTGTGATTGAATTAATGATTGAAAGGATTTCAATATAAACACAAGTAGGTATCTAATAATAGAAACGTCATCGATGAGAGGGAATTTACTTTTTTTGAATTTATTTCATTTCTGCACTCAAAGGCTAGTTAAGAACACTTAAGAGTCTGCGGCTACAAAATATGCGCATGTGCTGTGTTCAACTCCAACAAGGCAATAAAGCGAGATAATAAGCTTGGAGTGAGCAAACAGAGTTGACTCCCAACAAAGGCGGAAGAGCATAAGAACATAAACTCTTACCTAATTACGAGTATACTCAGCTGTTTATAGCAGAGTTCTCTCTAAAGAGTGACAGGAAGTAAGCGTGATGATATACGACGAAAATCCAGCATTAAGAAATATGAAATTCGACAGCGCGCTCTTAACGGTTCTTACTCCCAATCAAGGTAAATAAATGCTCGAATATGCTGACCAGAGATAAGCGGATTGTTCCTATCCGGTTACCCGTTTTGCCGTTATCCGTAGGTTTTGGTCTATCCGTTATCCGCACCGTTATCCGGGCTTTTAGGTTTGACATTCTCAGCAGAGGATAGCCTCCATTCCAAGAAGTGCATACAGTGCGTGTCAAAACTTTACGCCCACCCTAAAAATTCGCCGTTTCGGGCAAGGACCAAGCTTTCTCGAGTAATAGCGTTCACTATCGTTTTCAGCGTGCTTGAAAACCCCAGAAACGTTCACCAAGTCTTTTCTAGGTGATCCTCTAATTTTTTAATAGTTTTTGAAAGGAAAATGCCGCGGTTCAAAACTTTACGCCCACCCTTCAAAATGTCGGTTGCGGAGGAGAGGAATTGCGAATAAGCAGGGAAATGATACGAACTGATGTAATAGCGCTCAGGAAGACTTTGAGTAACCTTATGGAGCAGTCAAAATCAATGCCGAAGGTATTTTACCTGTCACTGACTGAGCAAACTCTCCCCCGAACAAGTGTGAACACAAAAAAATTTTTTAAAGACTTCGGGTGGTCGCAGACACTTAGCTGATATTTCCATGAATAATCTTAATACGAATAGATGGGAAAGGACACACTAGCACACATTTCAAGGTCGACACGACGGCCATATCATCCGTCTGGTCCTCTTCGTCCACAGTGTCGGCCGAGAAAGATGCCCCAAGTCGTGATTCTGGCGGAGTTTTGGACGCTGTGTTGGAGAACATATGAGAGCAAAGGCCTTTGTAGATCACTCTATGAATAGCTAAGTACATCGGAATCCTATCTGCGCAATTCCGATGTTAGTGGTCTGTACTGACCATCGATCTTCAACCGCTGAAGTTGCGGCAAAAAGAAACCTCCCATTTCCCTCATAAGTCCCTACAGCAGTGCAAGATTTGGTCTGGAAAATCGTTGCCTGTCTTCTACACCTATGAGTGAACAGCGCATTCAAAGTTATGAGTGACATCTTGCATGTTAATAAACACTATGAAAAATGCCGCCCAAGCCTACATGCTATTCATGTTGTGCCTAGTAAAATCATTCGACCCCAAAAGTGGTGTGGCGTCCGCCGGAGAACAGGCATTGTGTTCTTGCTTCAAATGTCCTCAAGTGCTGATATGCGAAGAGACTGGTCAATTTGAAAACAGTCAGCGGAAATTTAGTGCTGATTTTCTCGAACGACACTGTGAAGGAGAAGGACCAGACGGGTGTAATGGCCGTCGTGTCGACCTGTCGAAGTTGAAATGTGTTCTAGTGTTCCGTTTTCCATCTATACATATTAAGATTATTCATGGAAATATCAGCTAAGTGACTGCGACCACCCGAAGTCTTTAAAAAAAATTTTTGTGTTCACACTTGTTCGGGGGAGAGTTTGCTCAGTCAGTGACAGGTAAAATACCTTCGGCATTGATTTTGACTGCTCCATAAGGTTACCTGAAGTCTTCTTGAGCGCTACTACATCAGTTCGTATCATTTCCCTGCATATTCGCAATTCCTCCCCTCCGCAACCGACATTTTCAAGGGTGGGCGTAAAGTTTTGAACCGCGGCATTTTCCTTTCAAAAACTATTAAAAAATTAAAGGATCACCTAGAAAAGACTTGGTGAAAGTTTCTGGGGTTTTCAAGCACGCTGAAAACGATAATGAACGCCATTACTCGAGAAAGCTTGATCCTTGCCAGAAACGACGAATTTTTAGGGTGGGCGTAAAGTTTTGACACGCACTGTATTACTCGACCTATCACATTCCACTTCATCGGTGGTTTACAACTTTGTAACAAGGTAGGAGAAGGTAATACAGACTTGTGCCTGCCCAGAGAGAAATGCTTTTGCTCACGTTTTCTGGATCGTCCGACAATAGTCATGCAATAATCTCGAAACCATCACTTAGTTGTAAAATTATCAACGTACAACGTAGGCTATTGTTTGACCATTAAGAACGTTGGAATCGGCGACCTCACTACTCAGCGTGAGCGCTGCCTCTTCCTCGCTAGGTTCATTTCGACTATTCATTACATAAATCCTACTGTTTCTACCAATTTTTAAATGTATTGTTCAAATATCGTTCAAAAGTCAATACGTTCTCAATACGTCCATTCAGAACTAGAAGGTTTATCAGAACTCCATAAAAGATATATGAAGCGAAGTCTCAGCCGTCTCCAGCAGTCCACCTTACCCTTCCCCCACCCCAAAACGAAATCACGGGAGGATCTTCGGATACATCACTTTGTACTGAAGAGACAAGGACACATATCATCTCTAGCAACTAGTGCACCAGTCAAATTAACAAATGACCGAATGTCACTATAAACTGTGGTTTTTATGGCAAACATTAATTAGTAACCTTACGCCTATTCATAATGAGGCCATGTCATGTTCTGAATGGCGAATTTTTATGACTAACAATATGAAGAATTTGTGTTAATTCTTCTTCACAGTATTCATATCGTTTCTCACTTTTATTATTATTGTATTATAGAATGTGGTGTCTTGTAGCATCTGGATCACTTTTCCGTTATCCGTTCTCTGGTATCAGTTATCCGGTCATTTTTAGCCTATCCGTTATCCGCACCGTTATCCGGGTAGTGAAGAGCCTCGTATCCGCTCATCCCTGATGCTGACCCTGGACCGATCATTATGTGCAGGAGATGAATGAGCAGAATCATTATGATGTTTCCCTGCCGTTACCTTCAACCCTTCCGTATCATTCATATTTTTTCAATCCCGAGTTCAATATATTATACTATGATAATAAAAGAATCTCCAGGAGCTTCTGCATAGCTGTATATTGGCTGGTTCACTTTAACCAGGAAGGTCGATTTGTTCTCATCGTCAGAAAGGGAATAATTTGCAAAGCCTCTTAGTTTGGACAGACTCAGTATGTATATATACGGAGGCACATGTCCTTCACATTCATTGTAATATTCAAGAGGAGTCAAGCTCAGCATGAGGTTCTACTCGCTTGATCTCAGAAAATAGGGACTATCTGAGACGGAATCTGACGAAAAATGAAGACGCTAGGAAACGAAGAGCAAGGGAAGGATCCTAATAATTGAACTATCTGCGATGTATTATACTACCACTGAGCGGAATGCAGTCAGGTGATCAGCACAAAAAACTGCCAGTCTTCAATGGACAATAGAGAATCGCGGAAGAAGTGTAAAAACGCATCTATCAATTTTAAAAGTGTAAACTCTCCAAGATCTGGACGAGTTCTCCCCATAATTTATTGCATCGAGACAGGTTCTCGAAGTTGGTACCAATGAGAGCATTATAAACGTACGACTTTACCTCTTTTTCATCTTCCATTGATCTTATGCAGTTTGTCAAAGTGATGTTTCTAGGTTTTCTGCATAAAGTACTAGAAACTTGAGGAAAAAAATCGATTTTGTACCAAGCTAATAGGTAGATGGTAGAATCGATTAAACCAGGTCTCGTATTTGATTTGCTCTCATTCATTCTTATTTGTTTGGATGGTGAGAGATGACATGTCTTTCAATTTTTTCGAAAGAAAATGATTTCCTATGAGTCCTATCAGAGACTAATTTCGTTTCATTTTTCTGTATTTACCACTACTGTCAACCACCGCAATCCAGAATTAGTGTTGTAATGGTAGTGCTGCCTGAGTTCCAGCTGGAGTGAGCCGGAAAAACCTTGTGTGAATACATTTAGTGGTTCCACTGCTTTACCACATGACAGTTTTTCTCTCCGAAAAATCTCCACTGAAATATCCTATCACCTAACCAGGCGAGGAACACTGAAACGAAAACACATTCTACTTCAATGCATATATGGAGCAAAACAGCGAATTTCGTCTCCGTTAGGGCGAAAACACAATAAAAGAGAATTGGGAACGTGGGTAATGGTAAAAATAAAGCGTATCTAGAAAGCCGATGCGGAAGGCACGATTGGAATCTTGAGCAGCCGCTACCCAAATGATTTGAGAAGTATGACATCAACTATAATTTCAAATATGTCCATCCGTCTCATCATTCATGCCTTCATCTTGCCCAATACCTTGCATCCATGTCCATGAAGTACGTAAATACTTACGGTCTACGAAGAGATCTACTTCAGCCACCTCTGACGCAGTACCTCCCATATTCTTCAAATTATTTGCTGACTCTCTGGCCCTCCCGCTGACCCACATTTTCAATATAACTCTCTTGGATGGCGAAATACCTTGCCTCTGGAAGCATGCCCTAATCACTCCTACCCAGGGTCCCCTCAGCTGAACGTATATCAGAATTCAGACCCATAAGTATCCTGCCTACTCCATGTAGGATTACGGAAAAGATAACGACGCGCCACCTCCTCGAATGGTTCTCCAAAATCAGGTGCATACCCGACGAACCACTTGCACACCAATTTTTAACTGCAACCATGACTGAGCAACCTCTCTTAGCGCAGGAAAAATGGTCAATATCATTTACTTTGATCTAAGCAAGGCACTTGGCGCTGTTGACCACGCTTGTCTTGTTACAAAACTGGAAAGCGTGGGCATTCGGGGACCATTGTTTTGTTGGTTTAAATCTTACCTCACTGATCGTTCATTTGCCGTGCGGTTCCTTAATAATACCTCTGCACCAGTGGCGGACGCAGAAAGTGGGCGGGAGGGAGGGGGGCGTGGGAAGAAAAGTGGGATCCCCACCGTTTTGGGGACCCAGATGGAAAATAAAATTAATGAAAATATTAATTATAGTAATAAATACTAATAAAAATTATATTAAAAATTATGTTAAAAATAAACAAGTAAAAATAAACTAATACAAGATTTTTTATATGTATTGTAAAGTAATTTCAAAAATTTGCCGACCCATTCTCGGGGGGGGGGGGGCAACACATAGGCCCCCCTGCCCCCCCCCCCTGCATCTGCCACTGCTCTGCGCCTATGGGTTGCTCGTCAGGTATGCCACATGGGAGTGTCCTCTCTCCTATACTCTTCCTCATTTATACTCGGAACCTCCATCAACTTCTTAAAACGGATAATAGGACTAGAGTTGCAGCTTATGCGGACGATATCAAAATTTATGTCCTCCTTCTTCAGTGACAACAGAAATGTAGGGGAAGAGTCCCTTCAGCGGTCCTACGAGACCATGATTGATTAGGCCGATAGATAGAGGACTCGTGTCAATCTAGACAAAAGTTTCGTCTTGATTTTGAGTAATAGAGCGTCTCCTAGCCATGTTGTTCAGGTCGGGAACCTCCATTCCCTTTCTAGAGCTCGTGATCTCAGTGTTATTATAGACTCTCGTATGTACTTTTCGGAACACCTCGATCGCCCAGTGTCCAAGGCCTTTCGGGCTTTGTTTTGCTTATTCAGAACTGTTTGTACTACTGATCCTATTACACTCCTAAGGTTCTATTAAGCCTATATTTTGCCGTTGCTCGAGTATTGTTGCCAGGTCTGGAACCCCCCGCCCCCTTAAAAAACACATTCAAAGCAATGGATTCAAAGAATTGAGAGAGTGCAAATCACCTCCACTAGACTGTTATACGTCAGAGCATTTCAAGATGATGAATATCCTCTTTCTTCCTATAATGTGCAATTGCGAGAATTAGGAACGGAAAGCTGATTTAGGAGGAGGATTCGAGCTGATCTAATTTTAGCTTTCAAAATACTACGTGGTGAAACTAGTTTCGTTCCTTCCAGGATTTGGATCTTTCGGCCCTCGCTTGCTCGCAGACCTAGTTTCAACATCAGTCTGCGTGGTTACACTTCATATCGTCACCAGCTCCTGCGCAACTCGTTCTTCTTCCGTGGTGCTCAGCTCCTAAATAAACTACTCCCCCGATCTTCTTGCTCCTCCTACTCTCATTCTCTTATAAAAAACATCAGAAATATTTATCTTCTAAGAGTTCTAGAGATTAATGACGTCATTTAGGCTCAGCGTCATCTGGCTTCCACTTGAATGACTTGAATTCTTCCAGCTTTCGTTGCATGGTATTCCAGAACTCTTCCCAGCAGCTTTTGCCAGTCTGGCAGTCACGTTGAGATATGCAAAAGTACAGCATTTAACCCCACCTGCTAAATAAGATTTCGCAACGCGCCTACTTGGTGCACAGCGCTAAGGCCTTGTTTGATTACCGGTGCCATACATGTAAGGCGGGTGCCAGACAGTCCATGACCACATGCCCGTGTTAAGACTTACATGTCAAGGCTTGCCGTCCTTTAGTAACCCTCCCAGGTATTGTACCTCAATTGGTACGCTGGGCCTTGTTGGTCTTCTGGATATGTCCCCACAATTATTCTTTATCCCTCAGAAGTTATTAAGGCATTGGCCGTTATGGTCCATAGGTAGGGTTTCGTTGATTCCCACGATAGCCTTTGTTTTGCTTTTGCTTCAAGTGTTTGTTTTTTTTCAGTTTTTTAAATTCTTCTATGTTCGCTGTTTTTTTTTTCACAATATTCTATGCCAGCTGTTAGATGTTTTCCTTTTACCTTGCTGTTATTATGAGTGAGCACTACTGAGTGCACATGATAAATAAGTAAACAAATATGACTTCGTGTTAGTATTATAGAAATGCAGAACGTTGTGACAACTCAGAGGTTTAGATTTTGGTCATGAAATGATCAGGGCAAATTAGAAAATATGACTATTCGACATCAGTGACGACAGAATTGGAAGTTCGATGTGCTTGACACTAATGACTCAACGAACCCTACTAACGAACTGACTAAATCTTATGAATAATGGACACGCTATTACCTGGAAAAATGTTCAATGAAAGTGAGTCATTACGAAATTAGAAAAGACCCCAAGACCCCACAAATCAATGGTTGCATACATAATAATATTGTAAACTCCACGTGAGAATACTAAATATTTGGATGTGAATGCTTAACTCTATGAACATGTATAAGAGGAGGTGCGTTCAGCCCAATGTACAGCTGCACCCAGTGAATAAGATCGTCATGCACCTCAGAGCGTAAGGAGGCATGAATTGGGCTGTCTTACAGATCATGAATAAAGAATAAAGAGACGGCAATACTAAGCATGAAAAGCAATGCTGCCACTAGTGGAAGATTCTCGCGTGAAACTACAGCAACCGGAGGCGGAACCACTGCATGGCCGACAAGGTGTGAATTTAATCAATGTTGGATCACCTCATCGGCGTGATCTTCGGTATGGTACCCCAACATTTCTGTGGGTCGGAGCAACCACTTGTCTAGAAAAAGAATATGTCTACGAAAGGTTCCGGAAGTGGCTTCTAGTCCAAAAATTGTTCATCTGCTGCGTGTTGTTTTCGTTGCTATGTCCTTTTAGTTTGCCATCTTCGTATACCATTCTCGTCGTTCTTCCGTCGCTTGTATTTCCAAAAAGAGGCTTCGTGAATATGTACTTCTCAGAGCAAGATTCTTCCTTATTTTACCTAAAAAAAAATCTTGCGCTGAGTTCTGGCCTACAGTGAATGAGAAGTGCGATTGATGTGGTGGTCCCTGGCGTCGCGGCGTCACTACTAATCGATTATGGACAATTATGGACACATACCAAAATCGATTTTGCCTGGGCGGTGGCGGCATTCTATCATAATTCACACGGAGTACATTTGTAACGTTACATGTAAGGTTTTACTGATTCCGATACTGATATATTTGGAAGCGGAACTAAACGGGATTCTAAGAACTATTTCCGCTTCAAAACCGCGTGTAGAGTTAAACTTAGTTCTCTGGAGGTGATTACTTATCGTTAATGGTCAATTCTTCGTAAAAGACCTGATTTGTCACAGGCAATCAGGGCCATTCCCATAGCTGTGACTTCTTTCTAAGCATTGGTTCGATAACTTCATTCCGGACTTAGTTTGATGAAATAAGAAAGTCTACATTTCGTTACACATTAATCACTATTCGGCAAAAGAACGTTCCAGTCTCCACCTTCATTATCTCTAGTCTTTCTCAAACGCGTAGTGTAATAAACTTTACTGCTAATTTTTTTCAGCTGATATCTCACGAAAATTAGGGAAATTAGGCTGGCTATCACACCAAATCCACACCACAAATTTCGAGCAATTCGTAGGTCCTTATCATTATTGTTATTAGTTACATGGCATATCCATGTGAGCACAATGTACAGGGTGACAACAAAGTCTTTGGCCAAAGACTTTGCAACAATTATTTCTTGTGCTTTTCCAGAAAACCCATGACTCTGTATTTACGTTGACTCTCCAAATGTCTCGAACACAAGTGCGAAATTTCGTAACCCATAGCTCTATTTAAATCTTGTACAATCAGCAAATATGAGCAAAGGTAGAGATGGAAATGACCGCAAGTAGAGTCTCGGTGACGTTTTCCCAAGAACTTCTTTTAGTTGGTTCTCCAATTCACGAATTTACTGCCAAGTATTCAAGACGGTGGAAGCGTGAATTGGAGAACCAACTAAAAGAAGTTCTTGGGAAAACGTCACCGAGACCTTTCTATTCTAGGAAGATCCATATGTGAACTAGTTCGTTAACTGGAAAAGGTCAATAGATTGCCACCTCTACTTTTTCCCACTAAAATTCACAAAACAAAAGGCAAAAGTATGCAGAGCGGAATGCAAAGAGGTATGTTATTTTGTAGGATTAAGCACATCTGATAAAAATAGGGTGGGCTTTGACAAAAGTTTTTCACCAAGTTTCAGAAGAAAAAGCAGCAGAAGGTTGGTTCAGACCCCCAGTTTTTGATTTCACCAAACCCGTCGTATTTGCTCAATAATTAGCGTGCTCCCTGGAAGGAAGACATATAGATCTCTGAGGTGCAGCTCTTAGAACGCAGAATGCACTTATTGAAATAACAGCACCCTTGCTATAGACCTAACGAGAAAACATAAAAGATCGACCAAGTTGCGGCCCTTGTGCGTTGGAATCGCCGACGGCTTTGTCGACTTTAGGGAGAAGCCAAGAGAGATCTTCAAAATCCAAGAGTTGATTCCTGAAGCGCATGAAGTCTACATAGCCCAGATCAATTTTCAGAATGCTAGCCTATCTAATCCAAGTCTACAATTTGTTACATTCGGCCAAAGACTTTGTTGTCACCCTGTACAGGTTCGAATACAAGTATAAGTATTAGTAGTACAATGCAAGTAATCTAGACGAGAGTCATATTTATGTACATGCATGTCAACATTGAACACTACAATTTGGTGGACGGCGAACCTCATATATTCGAGCCAGATGTCCAGGAACTCGCCAACCGCTTTTTGTACAGAGAAAGAAATTTCATGGAAAGAAATTCGAGAATTGGTCTACGTTGAGAGATAGAAAAACGGACCTCTCTGTCTGAAGTCCTATGGAACTTTGCAGTATTACACCCAGTACTTTCAATGATTCATTACAGTTTCTAGCGTCTACGGAAGATTGATTGATGTGGAAAACTATAGAAATCAACTTGTGAGTGTGTTTTGGCCGCTACTCAAATCAATGCTGTGCTCCCACATAGTAGCGAAACCCAGAAATCATGCAATTAACCAAGCCATTTCCATGGTGGGCGAGTAGCCTCCGTAGCTTCTTTAGAAGCATAAGTAACAACAGGCCCCACCAATTTCCGAGAGATCTTTTTTTTGCTCATAACTTCGTTCAGCGATTGCCCGTGCAAAGCAATTATCTCTCTTTCATGAGAAAATAAGGGCACATGCGACCCCTCTGGTGTCAATGATCGAAAGGAGCAAAGAAAGGTCGAAACCTTGATGGCTTGACGGAATTGCAGGATTTCGACAAAAAGAAACGAAGGACTGTGACAAAGATTGGACTAATCTGCTCAATGGGGGCGCAAAGCGATTCGCTCAACTCTTCTCGAAAGAACTCAGACACATTCTGTGCTGCCGCGGCAAAGAGAAGTGAATAAATGAATGAATTTTGTTTAGAGTAGGGAGGGATGGCCAACCCGAATTTTTATAAATTTTGCAACTACGCATGTGGCATTGGTAGCTCCATTTCTTGGAGCAGGCTCTCTGAGGTTTTCTTACCTGATGAGGTCGAAATTTTGGGAATCGAAGGCATTCACAAACATCTACATGGAAGAAAATTTAAGCAAAATCTTGCCTTGCATTGAACTTCTTACAGTAAATCTGGTTTATTTATGGTAGAAAACACATCTTGCCTTAGAATTCTTAGGCATTCATCTAGCACACACACGATTAGTTTGTCAGTAATCACAGTCGGAATTCTTTTCGAGGCCAGATCACTCTCAAATTCCTGTCGCGAAGTGAAAATCGCTCCAGTTGCTACTCCAACTCTGCCTCAAGCTTCACAATTGTGTTGCAATTCCAAGATCCCTCTACTAGCGAGTTATTGCAATTGTGCTGGTGCGAACCAGCAGTGCAAAATATAAAGGAGATTTGGATTTGGTCCTGCCCCAGGAGGAAAAATTTCACTAAGAACAACGTTACGTAAGAGAACATTGAATCTTCAGGATGCTTTTGCAGAGAGAAAGACGTATTCCTCGCAACATTTGAAAACATGAAAAAAGAAGTTATGGCGAACTGCAGTGGTAGAGTGTTCCAATCCTGCAAAAACAGGTTAATATTGCTCAAATCCGATAAGGAGGACTGCACTGAACGTTTATAAAAGGCGAGGCTTCAGATGAAGCTCGAAGTACTGATCACAGAACAAGGACACATTTTATGCCTATCGCTAGCACCAATCCGCTTTGAGTTGTTTTATGCCCTCAAATTCGCCGCGACAATGGTTCATTCCTACGCGATATTAAAGAGGATGTAGCACTTCGGAATCCACTGTAATCTTCCCATAAAACGTATTTCTCTCAAGAAAAAAAAAACAAAAATCTAAACCTACTTCCTCGTAATGTGCACCACTGAAAAATCTGTACCCATTGAGAGATCCAGCAGTTGGAATTGAAATGGAACATCTTCCGCCAGCGCGGGATTCTAAACTGAAACAATCTCTACCTTGGAGCAAAGGTAAAAGAGTGAACTAAGCTTGAGGGAATTACGACAGTGATTAGTGGCAAATTCATCATGGTAGACAAATTATATGAATACTAGAGAAACATGCATTCCCTACCAGAACACCTAATAAAAATAATTCTCTCAAACAAGGTGCTCCAAGAAATAGAGCAGCATTTACCTTTATCAGCGCCACATGTGTTACCGCAAAACATATAAATGTTTGGCATGGCCATCTCTTCTCTGCAGGGAATTATGAACGAAATACTTTTTTTCTCGCGAAACTTTTGTCGACAATTCGGTGTTCTGCTTAAAGGCAGCAGGAGCTGAAGTTCTCGACTATGAGCTGGGCTGCGGCTGGTGAAGTACAGACTCAGCACATCATAAATGTGAAGAGAACACAGACAATAATGGCTTACCTGCAGAGAAAATGGGACATTCGTCGCGAACACGCCTGGCCGTGTTCGTGCGCGGACGAGTTTTCCCCTCCGCGAAAGCCATTGCGGCGCGTGGTTTTGGCCGAGTCCCGCCATGAAACCCTGTGAATTGAATGTATTTCGTTTTCCCTTTGCGCCAAACAACGCACCGCAATGGCTTTTGCGCCGGGGAAAATTCGTCCGCGCGCGAACACGGCCAGGCGTGTTCGCGACGAATGTTCCATTTTCTCTGCAGGTAAGCCATCATTGTCTGTGTTCGCTTCACATTTATTATGTGCTGAGTCTGTACTTCATCACCCACAGCTCAGCTCGGAGTCGAGGATTTCAGCTCCTGCTGCCTTTAATGAGCTCGGTTTCGCGCCAAGCAGCAGTTCGAGTTAGATGTGCAGGTATCCGACGTGGCACGCGACGCGTGGTAACGCGAAGCGCACTTGTTATGGGGTGTCTAGTTATTCCGGCGCCTTCTGCTCGATATGCGGTGGTTCAAACGAGTTGTCCAACGACAATGTTGCGAACGCGGATGATGCAACGTAGACGACACAGCCTGTCTATCAGCTACCTTCAGAAGCATTGGAACGCTCACGGTAAGGCAAGACAACCATTTCAGCATGGAGTTATTTAACATCTCTCGTCCATTAGCAGAGAAAACCCCGGAGAAAAAGGGGTCAAGAAAGAGTTGGACAAAGCGGTGGACCTGCTCAGGAAAAGAAACGAATTCCTGGTCATTGCTGGTGGTGACTCGCCAATATTTCGTTCCTACTACTGACACCAAAAAGAAAACAGATGAATAAACAATGTCCGAAACAAACCGGGAGAAAACTGAATCTTTCAGTGTCTGTTGTTGGGAAGAACGTAGCCAGCAGCAAGAGCTTTATCAGTTGAGTAAGGAAGTAACCACCACTGGCCTGCGCACAACGCCAAAACGAACTGTACTCATTTACGCCTGCAAATTAAACAATGCAAGGTTGAAATGTGTCGAACTGGGAACAGTAAACTCACCTGTATATTTGTACGCGATAAAATACGGGGCGTATGCCAGTGTGACGCTGTTTATGAAGTGGAAAAATGTCATGACGAGCAGCAAAAAAGAGGAATGAATTGAAACAATGTGTGCTGCAGATTTGAACTTAGTATGGAAAAGGACGAAGTGAATGAATGATTTCTCAGATTTCCTTTAAAACTCAAATTCTAATATGTCCAGTATTCTAGCACGATTTCAAAATGATCGGGAAGCTGAATATTCTGGAAACATCAAAATTTCGAAGAATAACTTGGTGGAAGTAGTCTTCTCTATGAAATCTATTAAACAAAGCGCCGTAAGGGGGCTAGAGCGGTTAGAGATACGGGGCGGCACTCATAGACACCGCAATCTTGAGGCGCAGACTGTGTGGCGAAATGGCCGATTTCCATGGACGCAGACACGTTCGTTTCGGGACTCGCAATTACGTCACTGCTGGCTCTCCCGCATGCACGAGTTAGCGGTTTCATCACCTTCGCTGGCGGTCTCGCCGCATAGGAGTGAAGGAGTGTTTACGAGCTTTCAGGCTGCACAATGTACGCAGCAGAAAACCACCCGAGGAAATGGGCGGGAATGTGACCACCGCAGTGTCTGGGAAGCCAAAAAAAGGCTGCATCTACACGATTGCCCCAGCTGGTGGATGGTATTGCCGCATCCCTTGCGGAATTTTCGCAGCGACTTCTTAATCACGGCATCCGTTCGTTTCGAGAACATCTGCACTAACAAGGAGTTTCAATATATCAAGGCATGACATTGTGTAACCAATCAACAAGACACAGATACGGCCCGCCATGGCCCAGTGGTGTGGGAGACGCTAAGATAGAGTCCACCGATGGAGGAAGGACCCGTCGTAGCATAATGGTGTGGAGAACGTCAGGGTACGGGTTCACTCAAGTCCGATAGTATTGAGGATGCCAGGATGCGAACCCGCCCCTGGAGAACGGATCCGGCTTGTCCTAACTGTGAGGGAAGGCGCCAGAATACGGGCGCTCTGATGGAGGAAGGGCCCGCTGCGGCCCAGTAGTCTGGAAAACATTAGGATACGATTTTGCCTTGTCCGATAGTGTAGAGAATGGCAGGATACAGTTCCTCCGATGGAGAACGCGTCTGCGTTAGCCCGGTAGTGAGGAACACGCACGAATACGCCATACGATGGAGAACGGACTTTTCATACTCATACCCAACTCATAATAAGGCCTCCATGTTTGGGCCCATTTAAAAATTGGTTCCTCTTCTCTATCAATTTTCTAGAGATTTGGCAAGTGCGAAGCTTTTGCACATGTCCCAAGTGGCTGCCCCACCCCACTTTCTAGCGTCCCGAAGGGGCGCTAGTAATTAAAAATTAGCAAATTAAACATCCGTTCCCTTGGTTTTCGCATCAAATGTCACTGCATTTACAGATATATGGGACCAGACAGTTGTACGAAATCGCTTGGGGACCCCGTGAATAATATCGTCCGATCCCTCTTGAATTACCATAATCCAAAACCACTTACTGTCTATTTTAGTGAATGTATTTTAGTGTAACGCGTGTATTATATTATTGGGAAATATGGGAAGAACACAAGGGTGTCAAATGGTGAATAACAAGTCCAAAGTAATGATGAAATTGAAGTAATAGAACAAATCTAACAAAATCGTTCAGTTTTCCCAGAATGTATAGTTTAGCTCCTACGAGTAGAGGGCGATAGCCTTCATTTCTTAAGCGAACAAATTAGTTAGAAGATTTCTCCTGCTTCGAAACATGCGGAGGACGTAGTATGGGGGAGAGGGAGAGCCGACATATTCCCGAAGATTGATAAAAGTGAGAAGATGTGGAGGGCTTTCAAGGTGCACGCCAATCTGAAGTATGTAGGCGTCCACCCGGACCACGATAGAGCGAAATGGCGTAAGAATATCCAAGAAGCGAACCCCGCCAACAAACGGGACAGATACTAAAAAGAAGAAATGAGAGGAAGATTGGCTTGCAATTAGAATGGCGCACAATTCGGTGACAACGCGAAAGCAAAAGAAATTTCTTTGGAGTCTTTGGACCCAGTGAAGTGTAATAGTGTCGTTCTTTTTAACGTAGATTCGTTGGTCGTTTGCATTATTAGAAGCTAACTCGCATTGCAGAAAAGATTAAGCGCGAGTCAATGGGCATTAGCGGAGACAGTTCAGCAAAATATGAGTAATTTGAATCGTCCACATGTGAAACCACAGCACTACTCACCTCTCTAGCGCCTTTTCCACGAAAAGAATAATGAAAGAGTCCTTGTTGGAACAGTAGTGGCGCCTGAGCAACCATTGATGACGGTGACGTCAAACAAGCACTGATCTGAAAAAAAAAGTCGGAATGAAAATTGGCAAGATCGATACCATTGATAAAAGAGGTATTCTCTCTTGTGTTGCAGGACAAATGAAAGATATCAAAGTAAAGGTTCCAACGACGATGCAAACACTCACAATGTCATTGTATACTTTCTGCAAAATCGCACTAAATTTGCTGAAAGCCCCAGTGCGCAACATTGAGTGTGTTATTTGCATACAGAACCTCTTTGTATAATCATCCTCCTAGAAATAATTCATTCTTCTCAGAAAAACGAAAAGCAATCTTTTCCAAAAATGCCACCATACCTGTCGCAAGTCCGGTGACCTCCTCGGCTTTTTAGGCGGAGATGTGGCTGGCTCGTTGTTTTCCTTGGCAAATGAATGACTGGAGTCAGCCACGATTGCTTCAGCGATGACATCATACAAAGTTGCGAGAAACTGCTGCAAAATTCTAGGAATAATGTGGAAGAAGGCTTTAAGATAGCGCAAATTCAGACGATCATAGACAGGCTTCTGGTTTTTCATCGAAGAAGAATTCTGCTAGATCCACCATAGCACAATCGGTGAGGAATTCAAACATAAGCAAAGAAGTGAAAGCACATTCAGCTACTGGCTACGGTTCTATTAGTCTATAAAATAGTAATTCATGGAATTGCGCTGCGTGCCATTGCGCCCCCAATGCGAAGAAGCGCGCCCCGGCAAGGCGCAAGAATCGAGGCAATTTTTGAATTGTCGTTTTGATTCTTTATATTATAGATTACCAGCATAAGAAGGCCGAAGGAACCATAGATCCGATCCTGCCCGGATTTCTAAAGAAAACCGAGCAACTCTGAACCGAGCGCATGGAAGATCAAGAGCCGTACTCACCGAACAAGGTCCCTTCCGTTTCGATAGGACGGTCTGGGCCTCGCACCTCTCAGGCTACCAATCTCGTAGTCTCAAGATGCCGCTAGGAGCTCTTCTGGCTTTGGTCCAAGACGAACGTGCTACCGATGCGCGAGTTCGAACATCTCCCGGGAGACTGCAAGCCAATATAGCAAGCATGTGGCGGTCGAGATACACCATATAGAGGCGGAAAAGGTCAAATAACTGCCCCGCCAAGAGGCAATATTTGGACTCGGACCGTGCGCGATAAAAGGGACTCCGGATGCCGCAGAATCCAGAATCCAAAGAATTTGCAAAATTTCCAAGGAATTTGAAATTTCTTCCTTTGCTTTCCCCCTGGTTACTCTCGTCATCACCAACACTACCTACTTGACCAACACTCATCTCGCTTCTTTAAAATCCACCTTCATCCGCATCACCAAAACTTTTATCGTCGTATCCAGAAATCCTTCGCCGCCAAAGTGGTATAACTAATTTGTGATATTTCCATTCTTTTTTTGCAGTTTGTTTGATAAAAAATAAAAGAGTTGTCTCTTGTTGTGGTGACTTGAGTTATTTACTCCGTTTTGTGGAATACCACTTTCACTCACGTAAACTTGTTTAACAGACCCGAACTGTACAAGCATAGTGGAATTACAACAGGTGGCATTCATGAATGTCTCGACTTTTGGTTTTTGCTAAAAGTTCTCCCACGGTTCGCAATTGTTTGTTGAAGGTTTTCAAGCTGTCAATTCTTCCCCAGCCTAGTGTACATTATAAACTCCGCATTTGGCCAAGGGACTGTATCAGGAAGAGATGTGAGGTGTTGGTTTGGAAGATTTTGAAAAGGTGATGCAACTCTCGGATGTCAAGGAGGTTGTGGGCCTAGAAATATGCTATATGACGAGGTCCTGCGCGACGCCGTAGAGGGGAATCGGGAATCATCGGTGAGGACGCTTGCAACTGAGTTGGGCGCAAGCAAACCAACGGTCTCACGACACCTAAGGCAAATGGAAATGGTTAAAAAGAGGCCGAAGTGGATCCCCCACCAACTATCGGCTGACCAGCAGATGAGTCGACTGAACATCTGCTTGAGTCTTCTCAGTAGGCACGCCATCGAACCTTTCTTTGGGATATTGATAACCTGTGATGAAAATTGGATCCCATGCAACAACAGAAAACGGGCTGCAGATTGGATGGACAAGAAAGACCCTCCCGTATACTTCCCAAAACCTGAACAGCACATGGAAAAGACAATGTTATCAGTTTGGTGCTGTGCTGCTGGAGTCATTCACTACAGCTTTGCAAAGCCTGGTCAGTCAATTACTTCAGAATCGTACGGTCACGATGTGGATATCATGCACCAAAAACTGCGGAGAATTTGTCCAGCTTTGGCAAACCGAATATGTCCGGTCCTCTTGCAGGACAACGCCAGACCGCATGTCTCACGCCAAACTAAGCAAAAATTGATTGACTTGGGCATAGAAGTTTTGCCTCATCCTGCTCACTCGCCAGATCTGTTTCCAACGGATTACCATCTTTTCCGGAGTTTGGACGCATTTCTGCGCCAAAAAAGTTACTCCGAACAGGATGATGTAGAAAATGCCTTCCGCCAGTTCATTGACTCCTGCGATCCTAGCTTTTTCTCTTCTGGGATATATGCCCTTGCTTATCGATGGCAGAGATGTGTAGATCATAAATGTTTTTATTTTGAGTAAATATCTTCACTTTAAGCTGATTTATGCTCCTTAGAAGATTGATGTCAGAAACGGGCATTTTTCATGGGACAACCTAGGAGAGCAGGAGCATTAGATAACTCACAGTCTGTTTCAGAGCAAGTCTAGTTACTAGTGTGGTCCGGAGCAGCCAGCATGTGGGCGGGGCCTGGCATCTCAACTCTTTAGCCGTTGCCAAAGGTAAGAAGCTGGAGCAAAATTTGCATCTATCAGATCTGAATAGATCTTTGGCATTCGGTTTGCGTTAGGGATATCATGACGTTAATAAAGACGCTTCCTTTTGGAAATTTCGGTGGTTCACAAGGGCAGCCACTAACGTTTTCAATGTCTTACTGTTTGATCTGTCTCCCGCTCTATACATCACTCACAAAGATTTTCAGATCTCTTCTGGGCAGGTGGAGATCCCAGGCTATGGGTGTAGCAGTATACCTGGACGATGGATCAATTCGGGAGCAAAAAAAAATGAAGCGGGGTTCGTTCTCGCGGCGAATAAGTGGTGTTGGACTAGGGATACCTGCGCAAAGGCATTGGCTAGGATAAAGCGCAGTTCAAATGAAGCGGGGTTCGTTCTCGCGGCGGATAAGTGATGTTGGACTTCAAGGCAGAGTGACCTGGCTTGGTTATGGGATTGATTTGCGTCGTATGTCGCTTAACATACAGTCTGGTAGCCCAGAACGCGCACCAGAGTGAACCTTGTGTGCAATTGCGACAGCAGTGGTTTTGACCGGGCGATCGGCTTTTCGATCCATTTTTAGGCTTTCTTTTATAAGTTTTGGTATGTTTTTGATATGTAGGTGATGTGATTCCTTCCATTTTGATGTTTCGATGCTGTCTCTCATGGAACCGGCTAGTCGGCAGGCCGATACCACTGCGGTCGCAATTGCACACAAAGTCCACCCTGGTGCGCGTTGTGGCCTACCAGACTATAGCTGAGGAAAGAAAGGGGTAGAGCCATAGAATGCAATACTTGCTGATGTTCAGAGGTCCATCTCCTTGAGAGAGATTGAAATGGCTTGGTTCGTTAGCCTCTATGCACTTGGTTATACCGACAGATAATCTTAAGAGACATCATGCCGTAGTTTCTGAAGTTGTAAGCAGATCAGGGTGCGGTGTGGCGTGCACTAGAATCAAAAGGATTACGTAGACTGCCTCATAACCTCGACTGATACTTCAGAAATGGAAGTCGTGGCAATTTCCCACACGTCATCCGGTTCTAACCTTGTGGCCATGTCTACTCTGCCTCTCCCTCTCTCCAACGATCTTCCAGTACTGCGAGGGAATTATTCGGCATAGTCACGGCCATTAGGGCATTCCCGCTGCTGATAGAGGGCGAGAGAGTGCAGGGTAGTAGGTAGTACGAGGCCTCATCTGCACAGTCTGGTCTTGGAACTGTGAGCAGCGGTGGATGAGTTCCATATGGATCTAGAGGTGTGCTGGATTGTTTGAGTGCTGTACTGGGCGGACTGGGCTTCCAGAATTCGAGACCTGGGTGGCTACTCTATTGATTGTTCCATTTTCGAGGAATTGGACAGAACATAAAGTTCATTTGAAGTGGATATGTTTACCAATGGAAAGAACGAAAAGTGTGAAATCTTCGCTCTCAGGTGGCATTGCAGTATAGGCAGCTCCTTTGCCGACTCGTTTAGCTCAGGAGCAGAACGGCACTGGCTTAACATTTATCGCTGGTTTGTTGTTCACCGTAGCTTATCTTCAATATTATTAGATGGACCAAAAAGATGGGCAAACTCGGTTCCGTGCCAAGGGGCGGTTCGAGTTTGATGTGCAGGTATTCTACGTGGGCTGCACAGGGTGATGTCGTTGCGCGCGCTAGTGAGGGGGCATCTGCTCTGAACTTTCTGCACGCGGTGGATCCGCTGTTGCCCGCGATAAGTCCGCATGTGCCCGCGATGGGCAGCCGGGAGTGACGTCACTCCCACGCTATGCCAGCACATGCCGGTGGATCCACACATGTCCGCGGTGGACCTGCAATAACATTGCTATCTGCGGTGGACCCGCACATCTCAGACAATAATAGCGTGCGGCCCGCGTGCCATGGACGTCAAGCGTGCGATCGAACACCGTTCACGCCGATGGCACGCTGATAGTATGTGATAGTATGAGTACGCGGGCCGCACGCTTGCATAATCGAGAAGTTTCCATGTTGGTACTGCGCGATCGGCGTGCTTCAAATCAGCGGGCGGCGTTCATTCAGCATGCCATCGGCGTGACCGGTGTCCGATGGCACGCAGTTATTTTCTGAGATGAGACACGGTAGACCCGCACATGCCCGCAGTGGCATCTGAAATTGCACATCTGGACACCGCTCAACTTCTTCCGCATGTTTATTCCACAGTAACCATTGTCTCACCAATCTACTTCACGTGACACACCTTATCTCTGGACTGAAAATTTCCATCGATGCCACCTCCAAGAGCTCGACTGTTTTTGACAACTAGAAAGCATTCGAATACATCCAACCTTTTTTTATTTTCAGCATGATAGGAATAGTGTGGAGTTGACTGAGGAGAAGGATAGTGCTTCGGCTGTGGAATGGAAGAATAAGTGCAGCCTAACCGATTCCGTTGCTGAGGAGGCAAATCTCAATGATGATGGTAGGTTATCTCTTTTTTTTTGATTTCGTAGATCACTTTTTAGTAAGATACTGTAGGTTTTTTGATAATGAAGCGTTAGTTTTCATTCTTTCGTGTACTGGCGAATAATAATATCCTCGTAATTTTAAAAGCTGTAACAGCTGCAGTTGTAACGTATTTCTAGTTTTCAATTTACTAGTTCTGGTGTAAGAACGAAAATGTATTACTCTTTGCACGTTTGCATTAAGAAGGTTATTGTATACTCGCCGTTAAACCTACATGTAAAAACGGCTGCGGGGAAAACTCGTCCGACTCCGCCCACTCGTGGCGGAACCAGCTAACGCTTCCAGCCGCCACCTCTTTAATTTAGGAGCAGCGGCCCTCTTATTTCCACTCACTATTTCTTCGTCAAGCACAACGCTTCATTTTCATCCACTGTTCGTGCACGTGACGATGCTCCCACGTTTCAGAAGTGATTTCCTTTGAATGTTCCACATTTTTGGGCAGTTTTCTTGAATATTTACTGGAAATTTAGCGAAAATAATATCGTTGGAAAGTTGGAAGAAAACATGCGTGGATGCGGCGTTTGAAACCATGCTTTTATTCCCATTTGAGAGGATGTCTTAATGCAATACGACTGGAGCACCAGCGTCATGGATCAATTAAATGTCATTGTTAGAAATAGTAATTGAGAGTAAAAAGTAGAAGTCGCAGAACCGAGAACAAGCTCCATGAGAAAGCTAAGCTTGATGTATGTAAACAATAGGAGCCGCCTATCCTTACGAGTATGTATGCGCTTGTGTAAGGCTCGAGAAGCTTTATTGGTGCCATAAACTTCAGAACAAGCATCTGAATTTGGGTACCAAATGGATTGTGTATAATGGAGAATACAGGTATTATTTCCGTGAACGCGGGCTAACGTCATTTAATGTAGTCATCTAGAACAGCTACAACACTGATATCGTGTTTCGAGAATCTTCTCTTTGGTTCGAATATTCTGCTAAAGTGTCCTTGAGTAATGACGACGACTTCGAAAGTCTTCTGGAGTTATTTATACCTGGCGCGTTCAAATATGCTTTAGTAGGGAATAGTGGCTGGACCAAATCTTGTTCACAAAGGATATCTGATACTATAAATACATATAGCATCGACGGTTATCTGGAAGTTGTCACATCAAGAACTAGAGCACCTGGAGGGACTGGTAGTCGACGTTGCAGGCCGTTCCCTGTCCATCACGATGTCTTCACTGCTACTGTAATAATCGCTCGAATTTCAGTTATTACCTAGGGTGAAGGGATTGGAAATCGTGTCGCGCCAGTACAGTCCATTCACCCGGCAGTCGTCATTGGGAGAAGGATCATGGACAGCGATGCGGTCGTTTTCAATCAATATCAAGCATACCTGATAGTGCACAACCGCATCACTTACCTCCATTCTGTGAATGCACAATACCGACTCCTTTCTGAATGACCTATACCTAATGGTCACTACGGTTAGAAAACAGTGATCGTAGATGTGTTGCAGCGTGGAGAGCAAAGTTGCTTTTGACATGCTGCATATCTTCTAACTTATTAGTCGCAGGAATTTCCGGGTTCTCGACACTTTAAAACGCCATCGGAAATGATGCGTAAAAGTATACATGAAAGTATGCACTCGACCAGCGCGATACTGGAAGGTGAATAGAGGGTATTGCCAAAAGCTTCAAAACCTATTTGTCTATTCTGGAAGTATTTACCGCTGTGAGTTGAAATAAGAGAGCCGTTGCTCCTAAATTAAAGGGTTGGCGGCTGGAAGGGCTAGCTGGTCCCGCCATGAGTGGGCGGAGTCGGACGAGTTTTCCCCGCAGCCGCTTTTTCATTGTAGATCTAACGGCGAGTGTTATCGTATAGGTGTAACCTTCTACAAGTGTCATTTCCGTAGTGATGGAAATAAGCTATCAGTTTGACGAATAAAACGCCAAATATGTACGTTGCAGTACTTTTAATTTCTGCGTTTTGAATGCAGTGATCTGCTGTCTGTGAGGCTGTCGAGAAAGTTACGTTTTTTAGCACAGAATGACAGTGGATTTTTTCGTCCCAGATATGTAATTCTGTAGTTCTGCATATATTCATGCTGCACCTGAACTGAGTAAAGTTGTTTCAGTTGTGATTTCTGAAGTATGTGATGTAAAAAAGGATATCCTTTTCAGTGGACGTGTAGTCGGTTGGCTGCATATTTGGCGAGCTGATCAGATGGCGAGTATTGTTTCAGGGAGCTGGTCACATAGATCAGTGGACGAGAATCATTGAGTCGTTGGGGACTCCAGAGAAGCAATTTCTAGCGAGGTTACAAACAACTGTGCGAAACTATAATGAAAATCGACAAAATTGAGGAGATATGACTGCAAACAATTACATTTCGCTTGCCATACTAGCTTTTGTTGTTGTGGAACTGTTTTTTCCTTTCTTGTCATCTCCATTTTACCCCGCCTTATGTTATTGCTAGATCACATAAGATTCGATTCCTCACCATTGAAGAACTTAATAGTCTACTCAGAACCCCAAAAACAAGTTGTCGGCCCAGCTTTGCCCAAAAACAACTTGCAAACAAGCTTTAACGAGCAAATCGTTGTCGACTTTGTTTGACGTCATCACGCCATCGAAAAACAAGTTGTCGACAAGCTTTTCTCCCGACAACCTTCCGACAAGGAAGAGAAAAACCAAGTTGTCGACAAGCTGTTGGAAAAGCAAGTTTCAGATGCTATCAGAAACTTGCTCGCCAAATGCTTGTCGACAAGTTGTTTTTGGGGTTCGATCCACTCATAGCTGAGTGGATAGGAGAGCGGACTTGGGAACGTGAGTTCGAGAATGTACGTGGGTTCGAATCCAGTGATGTCGAAACGCTTGCAGGATGAAATGCCAATGCCGTCGTGGATTGGCCTCCTCCTCACGACAGCGTCTTCGATACAGGGCCATTTTTAGGAGAAAATAATCAGTTCCTTGAAAATGCATGTTCCCGCGGTAGACGCGCGCATTCCCATGGTGGATCCGCACATGCCGGCGGTGGAGCCGCTGTACATTCGCGGTGGATCAGCACTTGCCCGCGGTGGCGAACCGACGCTCCACCTCGGGCGTATCGCGAATCCACCCGAAAGTTCAGAGTAATAAATTGATGAAGCTGCAAGTTCATTCAATTGTGATGGTATTGCTAACACCATTCGGCAACTAAGTAGTAGGTCCGTAGGGAGGATTCCACCCTATATATGGGGTGGAAGAGGCTTTCATTCCATTCACGCTCCCCGCGGACCCGCAAATGCCTGCTGTAGACCCGCACATGCCCGCGGTGGCGAACTGACTCCCAACCTCGGGCGTATCTACTCAGAACCCCAAAAACAAGTTTCTGATCGCATCCGAAACTTCCTTTTCCAAAAGCTTGTCGACAAGTTGTTTTCACACTTCCTTGCCGACAAGTTGTTCGCCCGAAAAGCTTGTCGACAACTTGTTTTCACCGCTTCGTTGTTGAAAACAAGTTGTCGACAAGCTTTTCGGGCGAACAACTTGTCGGCAAGGAAGTGTGAAAACAACTTGTCGATAAGCTTTTGGAAAAGCAAGTTTCGGATGCGATCAGAAACTTGTTTTTGGGGTTCTGAGTAAGATCCACCGCATTCAAAAAGTTCAGCGTAGTTATTCTGGCGATTTTTGCATGACGAGCGGTCCCTCATTCTCGCCCAGATTAGGTCTTCTATGAGTGTGTTTAGGTCAATAATGGAAGCAATGGACTGAGGCGATCACGTTGGCTCGATAGGATAGTAGGGAGGACTTGGCTCAAGTCAATGACAAATCGGCGACCACGGCTTCAGCTCAAGGCACGACTAAAGGCACGACGGCTATGACAAGAGGATTCGAAGACTGCCGGTTTGACAACTCGCAGGAAAATTTAGGAAAGTACAAAAACCCTTCTATAGGACAAGGAGCAGGTGAAGGAAACTCCTATGACTACAGCAGCCCTGAATTTCTACTATGGCAAGTTGAGCGAAGAAGAAACTGAGCTGGAAAAGCTGCCAATCAAATCGGTTAAGAGGTCCATGTCACCTACAGTCCACAGAAAGACGGCTCTACAGTCAGACGTTGAAACTATCACAGTCTACATATTCGAAAACTGGCCTCGAACATCGAACATTTGAGGCCCGAAACCATTCGAACGAATGAATAGTATACGAAGTGGTAATTTCAAAAGTATTAGAATTCGAATATTCGGATGTTACAGTCTTCGAATTCAAATATTTGATTATTCAAATATATGACTAGTCGAATATTCGAGCAATCGGATAAATTTTACTGCTAGGTTGTTGTAAACGTCTTGGTCTGACTTCTAAAGACTACATTTTCTCTTAGATATAGAATCACTGCCATGATAAGAAACCTACGACGGGAATCCGGCATTTCCTTGTGAACGAAATCTTTGAGGTTAAGGTCAGAATAATTGCTCGCGAAGCCGAAATTTCTAAACGCTGGAGGCACTTTGAATTACAGCAAAATATCCAAAATTGAACAGAAAGGACGAATGCATCACCATAGCGAACGAGCTCATGCTGCACCTGGAACAGTGCAGGTCTTAATCCATTATCCGCGTACCTACAAGAACCCCTTTCCTTTAATTCTGTACATGGCTAGCTGAAGGTAGTCCTGCAAATACCTGACCTCCAGAAAAGGTGAGTTTTGCGTGTACTGCCACTCTTCGGTCGTTACCTTGCTATAGTTCCTAGCTGCGCTTTTATTTTGTGGCTTGATAAGGCGTTTGGACGAGTAGGTCTCATGTGTTTCAGACTTTTTCAGGTTCTGAAATGGCGAAGATGCCGAAACGTTATCCCAATAATGTCTGAATACCAATCTTGGCCAAGACTGCAACGAATCCGCCATGACTACTACAAACACATTGCACAACGAAAGTCGAATTCGGACATTACAGGGTCGTTGCTTCTCAAGTTTCAGTATTCAGCTTCACTTACATCTCTTGAACAGTTCACAATGACTGTCACTCGAGCTATCCGGATCTCATGAAGTTTTTGTTTATTACTCATGCTATCCTGGTCACCTATAAATTTATCTCAGTGCATCGATGTACGCCATATTGCTACAAGGTCTAGTTGCAAATCACGGTTGCAACTTGGTGGAGAAGGTTCCATTCCTGCCAGGCTTCGTACATACTACTCTGTAGTATTACTGTACGAAGCCTGGCAGGAATGGAGATTTCTCCCACCGATGAAGTGAGCAAAACAGAGTTTTTGACGGAGGGTACGGAGTCAGAATTCATCTTGTTGCTTCACAACACGTTCGTTGTTCTCTCACTTCATGCATGCAGCATCAGATTTGTCTCGGGGTTATTCTTCAATTAGGCTCAATGAGTCCCGAAGAATAACCCCGCCACAAGTTTTAAAGACCAAAACACTCGAAGCATTCATTTTTTGGAGGTGTTGCCGTCGACAACTTCGGCAGTCCCTAAACTTGGCCTCACAGTCCATGCCTTGTGAAAAGCCGTACTTTTAAATGTGTATTTCTGTCAAAAATCTTGAGTTCAGTCATCGGTTCACGATTACCAGGAACTATACTTAATTTATTCCAATGGATACAAGAATAATGCTCAAAAATCTCGGTCAGAATACCCTTTCAATCAAGAAGTAGGAGTTACTATTGCATAAAATGAAACATTTAAAAATCAGAAGTTCGAATGTTCCAAGATCCTCACCGTAAGAAGCAACACGTGAAGAGTTAGACCAATAAAAGAAGAAATATCAACATTTTCCAATCATACTTTAAAACCTACTGTAAAACAATGCTCAAAATTACACTAATACAACAACAGACATAAACAGAGGCGGTGGCGATGAAACTTGCAGACGGTAATTAGCGCCACGTACTGAATGAGCTGAAAAAGGAGTGTTGCGTATGATAGAAGTAATCACGATACATCTATCGTACAATGAAATCACTACCTGCTAGGCTGTCCACCTCCGAACAAGGAGCTTTTCGACTGATTTTGGGTGGTTGTGCCTCCTCCAAACAAAGAACTGCCACCTGATGTGGCACCTCCGAACAAACTTTTGTTCCCAGAAAACCTAAACAACAGTCTAGCTGTTGAAATACCGCAAAACAATAGCGATATACTCACGATGAAAATCCTCCCCCTGTCGCTGATGCTCCACCAAATGCAGTCGCTTGTTGTGTTGTTGGGGAGCCAAACACAGGTTTTGCACCAAATACAGGAGGTCCACCGAATTTGGGCGCAGCACCGAATACCTAAAAATGAGTCAGTAACAAAGAGTCGAGCTATTGTGTGTATCAAATATGGATTCAGAGGCTGTGTAGAAGACGGCACCGATTTGGACATAGATGATGAAGGTGATGTGTTGGATTGGGCAGCTTGCTGTGCTGCTGTGGCGAATGATGACGTCTGCGTATTACCACCAAATATCTATAAAACCATATATCAAGGCACTGCTATGACAAGTAAAACTACCACCTCGGCTAACAAGCACATAGAGCGTACCGAAGCTTGTCCTGTTTTGAAAAGAGAGCTTGAACCTGGCTGAGTCGAAGCATTCTTTAGCAGATTACTTGTTCCCATACCAAACACGTTCTTATTGGCATTTGCGCTTGTTGTCGAGCCAATACCACTAGAAAATCAGTGCTTTCCAGACTATAGACTCCAAAAGGGCAAAGATGAGCTCACCTCATGAAGCCTCCGCCAAATATGCTACCGCCGGAGGACTGAGAAGCACCACCAGCTGCACCATCGTCGTCCATACCTTCGTCGTTATCCGTGCTGCTGGCAGCTGCTGCAGCAGCAGCGGCGAAACCTATATGGCAACTACAATAAGCAAGCCATACCAGTTGAAAAAAAATATAGGAAAAAATAAAATTTAAAAAAAACGATTCCGTTGTATTCCTTCCCTAGGAAAGGCTAAGTAGAGGCAAGGAATGATGAAGATGGAACGGATTCTCACCTAAGCTGCCACCGCTGCTTGGCTTAGGAGTGAACGTGAAGGATGCCGTAGGCTGAGCAGCCTCTGTCTCGGTTTTGGGTTTGAACGAGAATGTAACCGCATTTGCACCAGCAGCTGACCCTTGGGCTGAAGTAAGGGGCACTGTAAACTCTCTAAGTAACGAAAAGTAATGCAATTCTTACTGGATCCAGCACCCTTCGCACCAAAAACACTGCCGAAAGCACTGGATTGAGCAGTAGTATTTTTCAGTGACCCAAATATACTTGATGACGTTGTTGTAGTCGTCGTCGTCGTTGGCGCAGTAGAGATTATTGAAGTGGTGCCAAATAGACTAGACATTGTTGTGGTTGCAGTAGTCGCTGGAGTACTGGAGCTCAATGATGTTGTGCCAAATAGGCTAGATGACGTTGTTGCAGTTGTCGTTGTTGCTGGAGTTGAAGAACTAATTGAAGAAGTGCCGAATAAACTAGATGTCGTTGTGGTTGCAGCTGTGGACGGAATAATCGGCGATTTGCCAAATATACTCGACGACGCTGTGGTGGTAGCAGTAGTTGTGGCTGTCAAGGCGGAAGAAGCCAATGATGGCTCTGAAATGCATCAAATTTGTTTTGAAAGGGAAGCAACAGACGTAAACTAGGCGTCGTACAAAATGACTCCACCCAGATGTCTTTTTCGATTCGTGAGATGCTTCTCAAGGATAAACGGAACTTTGTCATTCAAAAGCAGCCCAAATGTTAGACTTATAGGAATTTCTGGTGCTGATAGTATTCGTAGGTGGTTTAACATTATTCGCTACAGGAAGTATTTGGACGGAAAGCAACTGTAGCGGACCTGCGTTATTAGTATTTGACCTTGGTTTGCATCGCTGGCGCGTTTAGGCGAGCCACTACCGTTTCCCAAAGAAGAAATATCTTTCCAGCATTCACTTACCTAATCCCGATTTAGCCTCCGGTTGCTTCACTTCCGAAGATTTCGTGGCGCTATTTTCATCTAAAAAATATTTCTTCATCGAAATCAAGCAGAAGACGAGACAAAACCCAACCTAAGCTCACCTTTTTGGTCTTTCTCGTTCAAAGTCTCCGAAGGCTTAGCAAGCGGCGCAGATGGGAAGGAGAGTGGCTTTGACAATGTACCGCCACCGAATATTGAAGTCGCAGCCGTTTGCTTAGCTAAATTTACAGAATAGCAAAAAAGGAAAAGTGAGGGCAACAAGAACAAAGAGGGAAAGGAAAATTACGAAAGGAAAATTATGTCTCTAAGGAACCAAAGCAGTTGCTACCTGCTCCACCAAACAAAGATGTTGGTTTTGTTTCCTTGCTCTCACTGACGGTAGACTCAGCAGAAGCTGAAAAGTAAAAAGAGATGAACAACTTGACCAGCGTTTGTAAAAACATTAATCTAGAACAAAGCTGGTACAACATTGAATACCTTTGTTTCCGAAAGTAATTTGCTTCTCATCCTTCTTTTCAGCAGCAACGCTTGTTGTGGCACCTGAAAAGACTTTCGATGGTACAAATGCCTTGGAATATGTTAACTCATTTGTTTCTTAATTTCGTTGCATTCAAGATGCATATTGGCAGCGACCTGCACCGGATCATGACAAGATACAACCGAGAATAGACAAAAAAGAGTAATGAAATGTTCACCAGTGGCTCCAAACAGAGACGATTTCTTCTCCTCATTCTTTTCAGACGTTGCTATAGAAGCTTTCTCTAGAAAATATAGGTATGTAAAGTGAACGTCTACCCATGCAGTCATGTCCCGTACCATTTAGAGCTCCAAACAGCGTCGACTGCTTACCCAAGTCCTTCTTTTCAGGATTAAGCGATCCTGCAGTTCCTAGGCCACCTGAAGGACAAGGAAATGCTATTGTAGAGTAGAAAAGAAACACAATTTAATCAATAAAACTTAGAAATAAAACTCACCAAATGAAGGCTTCGATTCATTTGTTGCTTCTGTTGTAGTTTTCGAAGTGGAAAAGGCTGGAAATTAAAGTTCTAATTTCAAGGAAATGCGCCTCTAGAATGAATCAGACATATCTTACCAAACAAAGGTTTCGATTCCGTGGGAGGAACAGTAGTTTTAGCAGCTGACTCTTTAAAAAAACATTCGAGAAAGTGCGGGAACAGACGGAAAAACGAGACATAAGATTATTAAGGTTTTCGATAATCAAAGGCACTCACGTAGAGCACCAAAAATCGACTTTCCACCCAGCGAGTTCACCTCTGTCGCTAGCTTTGAAGTAGCCTCCTGTGAGTTGACACTTGGAGGCGTGACGGGATTTGCAGACGAGAACAACGACCCGCTTGGTTTCAGCGAACTCTGAAAAGAAAAAAAAACACCTACGACTTTCTCCGACCATCCTTAAAGGAACGTACATCTCCTAGTTTGAATCCTGGGGTGGATGTTGCAAGAGGGACGATGGTGCTTGCTAAATAACAGATATAAGAACGAAAACATAAAAGCCAATGAGAAATAACTAACTGCTCAAGGTTTTATCACTAGTTGACTTTGGGATATCACCAACAGTCGATGCAGGCTGCTTCGAGAGTGAAGACAAAGCGGAAGTAACTGGAAAAACAGCAGGATTTCTCGTCTGCTCGGAGGAAGAAGTATTAGAAACAATAGCTATACAAAAAAGAACACAGGAAAGCCTACCAGAAGGGGTATGGGTAAGAGCGGGAGCCGTAGCAGGAGGTGCGTCTGCTTGTGTGCTCGCATTACGCATAGTCTGCACTTGCTTCACTGTGTGAGGGGATGATATCTGAACTGGTGAAAACAGCTTTACAAGAGCCAAGAAAAGATAGAATAAGCATATAGAAAGAACCAACCTTTTGATACAAAGAGGTTTCAAGACTTGGAGCGTTTAGGAACGAAGAACTCAGTGTGTCATCACTAGCGCCACCATCAAATCGTAGCAGTTCCACCTTCTTGGTCGTAGTTTTAATATCTTTCTGCAAATATTTCGGATACAAACCGCACATGTCCTTTCTAGCTATCCACGTTTTGAATAATACCATACTCTACCTTAGCAGCCATGATCTCTAGCATCTTCGCTCTTTGTTGAGACTTCGATGCTCCTCGGTCGAAATACAAAGGTTTTGGAGCACTGGTAATGAAAATTGAGGACGGTGCTTCATCGTAATTAGGTGTGTCAGTTGCTGTCAAAGTTGAAAGTGAAGGATCGGCCGTCGCAGTTGTGGAGTTCAACCTAGAATGTCAAATGATGGCGGATAGAAACGCATAGCAAAAATTAACGAGAAAAAACTGCCATTTCGATAGAGGGAGGATGATGACAAGGCTAATTAACAAAAACGTGAGTTTTCGCACTCAGAGATCTAAGCACAAACATAAAACAGAGAAATTGAGAAACGCTAGAACAAAATATGATTCTTGCCCAATTCCCCTTATCCTAGCACAAATCAGAATTTTCCAAACCCACAAAATCCCAGTGAAGAAGGTGAAAAGGGCTAAGACAGTAACTCTTAATTGACCAAAAAATAGTGGAAAACATACTGTTTCTTAGTAGTGAAATGTAGCGCCTTCCTTTCGACATCATCCACGCGGCTTCGAACTATAGCAAAGTACCGTGCCATGTTTTTCATGCTTTCATAAAGTCGCCCTTCAAATTTCGGGTCGAACTCAGAAACACGACGGGGTTTGGAGGCGACCTGGAAGAGAGGCTTGAGAGATAATGAAGGACCACAGAAATATCGTCCACTCACCGAAATCTTTTTGGTCTCCGCAATCAACTTCTTCGCCTCATGAAGCTTAATAGTGAAGTCTTCGAATTTTTGCATAACACTGTCCGACTGAGTCCTCTGTAAAACACAGGATATAACTGAGCAAAAATCACTAAGTTACGAGTAAACTCATAGAGCATACGAACCTCCAGAGGGTCCAGTGGACGTCTGTAGCTCAGTTCGATATCCCTGCATTCCTTGTGAGTTGCAGTCTTTTCCTCTATTAGTTCCTTCTTCTCTAGAATGAGAAATTCTCGCGACTGTTAATCATTTCACGATTCCAAAAAAAAGTTCTTATGTTATTCCTATTGAATTTTATAGTGAATAACTCGCCTACTACCATCCTCATCAAATCACTTAGTTCTTCATCCAACTCGCAAACCATTCGATGAATTTCATCGGCCGTCTCCGAATTCTCAGCATGTGTCAGGGATGCAACTAAAGTGAGAAGTTAAGGGTTTCAGCGCCAAAACAACGGGGAAATCGAAGAATTTCGGAAAGTACCAGCTTCATTGATGGCTAGTTCAGCTTTTTGCTTATTGATTGAAAAAGAGTGCAGATCTCTGTGTGAGTCATGCCAGACTTTACGGAACTTTTCCACATTTTCCTTCGCGGAGATACGAGCTGCTGCAAGGGCAGCCTTGGTAGCTTTTGCAGCCTCAGCAGGGTCAGGACCAGTCTTCTAGAAATTATCAAATAATCCCCCATGAACGCAAAAGAACGAGAGAGAAAACGATACTTGCACTTCCTGAAGAGGTACTGGTGCCGGAGGCGGCTGTGCTAGTGCCTCTGGCTTAGCACTCAGTGTCTGCGTCACAGTTAGACCCGTCGCTGGCTTCCCGAATAATGGCAGTGAAGCTCCTGAGAAAGAAAATGTCCACAAACGGGACTGTAGACAAATGGCTGTGCAAACCTAGGCATGACGCTCTGAAATTGGTCCAAACTTAAGGGTGAGCCACATTGTGGTCAACGATACCAGAGTGTTCCACGAAGCGACTTCTAATCTAGTTGAGGAGCGTGAATCACCATATATTTATTTTATTTCATTTATTTTAACACCATATAGAGCAATTAACGGAGCGGATATACTCATAGCAGCAGACAAGTCTTGAAAAGGGTAAGTCCGAAACCGATGTGCGTAGCAAGGCAAGGAAAGCAAACTCTAAAGGTCTTCAAGTCCATATAGTCTGTTTCAAAAACGACGATCGTTGGGTATTTGTGCCCTGCGTCCCCTATTCTCGGCTGAGTTTCAGATTACTGCATATTTTTTTCCTAGTATCTCTCCAACTATCTTCCTCGATGGAAGGAATCATAGATGGACGTTCAGACTGGTACTTGCAGTTGTTTTCAGATATTGCGCTCATTCACAGAGCTATAACGTTCACTTTTGGAAATAAGCAGATTCGTACACACACGACTGCCGACCACTATTCCAGAAGAAAAGAAAACAGGAAAAATATAAAGGAAGTACCTGACAGCAGATTAGATGACGGCTGCGTAAGTGAAGATTTCGGGGTTGTTTGCGACGCTCCAAGTGCACTACCCGAAGCAGTTCCACTCGGCTGCGTCGAAAAGATACTAGTGCTTATCGTTGTTGTGCCGGAACTCAATGGACTTGGAGTTGTTGCCTTAGCACCAGCAAATAATCCTCCTGATGTGCTCCCCAACGGAAATGCTGCGGTTGGTGCTTTCTGTTCTCCCATCTTCGCGAATAGACCCGCTATAGGGGTAGCAGACTGTTGCGGCACCGCAGCTGATGCAGGAGCTAGCGACGGAACATTCTGAGTAGTGGCCAATACGGCTGGACGAAGACCGCGCTGAATCCTGTTGGGATCTACGGCAACTAGCGACCTGAAACAGGTACTTGTGCAAGTTACAGGGTCGAACCCACAGAATATATAGAAGTAGAATAAAAATGAGAATAGATATCAGTGGGCATACATGGCTGAAAATCAATGAAGAAACCCTAACCTCACCCTTCCCCCCCCCCCCCTCCCCACTCTTTCCTCTGCCTCCATTTTTGAGCCGATAGCGTTAGTACGATGAGATCACGTAAAAATATAAGCAATAGCATTTAACAGTACACCTTCCTACACGTTTTTTTCCTCTTTTTTCCTGACAGTAATATGTCACATGAGCAAACAAAAATTCAGGAAAATTATGGAAAAGGCAACTAAGTGAAAAACAATAAAAAACTTAAAGCAAATGTGTTCATCTAAAACAGAGAACAACTTACACATTACAGTCAGGATATTCCTTTGAAGGAGGTGACAGCTGGAACGACCGTAATGAACCATCGCTGTTTAAGGCTACCAGTGCAGGCAAGCGACGGGCGGAACCATCACCTGGAATAAACTCAGGTGTTACACAAGGTGTAGTACATAAGTAGACCATCTGGATCTCCTACCTAGAGTAACCGAGGTTTGTCTAGAAAGGTCAACAGCAATTCCGATCACGAAGCTGGCTGGAGATGGCTGCGGTAATGACGCTAGTGGTACGGTGGACCATGCCTATGATGGAACAAATTCGTTGGATGCAGCAAGACATTTGAGGAGTAAAATATACTTTACATTAGCGTTTGGTGGCTTGCAAACACCAAGCAGCTGGCCGGTGCCTGGTAGGACAACAACAACGATATTCCAGTCCACCAAAAGACGTCTTGTTTCCCCAAGGGAGAATTGACCAGCTAAATCCACTGGCGTCCACGACGGAGGTTTGTCCTTAATTACAGCATAGATGTTACCTCGTTCTAATCTATTCAACTTTTTTTTCTGAATCAGAATGGTTTTTTTAATGTGAAGTTGAAAGAATCACCAGAATAATTGATATAAAGGGAACCTATATGAAGAAAAGCTCAAGAACAAAAGGCCTATGTTGGTCTGCCAATAACCTTCAAGTTAGATCCAGGAAAACAAGAAATATTATATTACAAAACGTTCTCCATTGAAGAGAACAACGTACCTTCTTGATATTAAGCATAAACGTGCCGCCACTTGTCCTTTCTGGGTTCGAATATGCAACAAGCCATTCAGTAGTAGCCAGCCAACTTAAACTCGTAACAGCCAAGCCATTCTGTGGAGCATTTGTTGCTCGGACAAGCTGAAAACTGAACGTAGCAGATCAGACTAGAAGAGCAAAGCATTAAGGAGCAACCTCTATCTCTGGTTTCAGCTGGAAAATCTTCCCGTTGGCATCACCCGCTACCAGCTGCTTTCCTTTTGGACTCCAAGAAATTTCGTTAATATTCGCTTCTAGTTTCTTCTCCCCAAGAAGGCTATACTTTGACGGATTCTGAAAAAGAATCATTTTGAGACCATTGTAAAGAATCACTTCTAAACAGATGTGCAAGGGCAACACAGAAAGACATCTTCATCGGAGCGTTGAAAGGATCACCCGATCAGATCGTGGAGCTGTTCCCCGTGCGCCCTATTGCGCTCCAATGACATTTGTAGGTCCCGTCACGCAGGAAATACATCCGCTTGTACAATTGGCTGCGTCTACGTAAGCTGGGGCATCGTTTGAGCGCGAGCTTACGCAGACGTATATGTGCTATATCTAAACAAAGAAAAAAAAAACCTCACCTGCATGTCAATCTTGGCAACACTCAAAGTCCGCTCATTATCTGACGCTGCAAACATATCGGACAGCGCTGGATTCCACTCAAAAGCAATACCTTTCGAAGCGGTATTTCCAACTCGAACAGAACACAAAGGAACAGCCTGAATATTAAAAAACATAAAGTAAATCCTCCCAGCCGTAACTGAAAACAAACCTCTCCAGAGACATCAACAGATAACGTCATAACATCATAAATATGAACAAAGCATCCGTGCTGATTACTGGCAAACACACCAAGAAGAGTTTCATCTGCATTCAATCCAATGCTGACAATCTCCCACTGAAACGAAACTTATTGCTTGCAACAAACTGACTTACGAAGAAAATATCCTGAAATACCTGTGCGTCCAAAGGTGTCACCTTCGTCTGCACCTTGTTTACATCATTAAAAGCTCCACTGCTTAACTCATGAGCGACCGTAGTGCGAAATGCAGCAAGCTAAAATGACAGCAGAAGATCAGCCATAAGTAGCACCATGGGGTAGCAACTGGAAGTGCAAAAACGAATAACCCAAGTATTCAACGATCTCGTATCCGTTCATTCATGAGCTCTTTCACCTCCAATTTAGACGTACACCCATCCCGAAACGTTGGGTCAGGAAAACTAACGGTAGCGCTCGATTTTTGTCAGCTGTCCCAAAATGATGCACCTCATAGCAATATTTAGCATGCAACAAAAAAGTCACTGAAAAGGGGTTATCCTAACTGAAAACAAGTTTTTTCTACTCAAGACTTTCTATAAAATTACTTAACTTCTGTGTGAATCACTATGAGGCGAAATAGGGCGGTTCAAGTCGTAAGCTGTAAGAACCCTCCTCTAAATATGCCAATCATAGAGATTGAGCCGCCCCGATTCGCCTTGTCATGACCCACACCTATTTCCTCATAACTATGATCTCTGTAAAACTGCTTGTTGGACGGTGTGCCCGAGAAGCGTGGCAAGAATTACTCGGATCTTTCTACACTCTCACAAGGTGCCAAAAACGGCTTAAAAAATAGTGGTTCTGGAATTCTGAAGCTTTATGAGCGGCTCTAGGAAGACGTCCCCTTTCCATTCCATTATAGCACAAAAACGCTAGCAATGCCATACCTCGTGGTTGTTCGCTACAGCAACTGCAATCTGGAACTTTGAAGCTATGACGAGCTTCTGCAGGAAGTGAACCGAAGGACTGGAAGCAGCGAAGTTATGGACTCGCGGTATAGCAGATAACGGGACACACTGAAAGAACACAATCAGAAGATATAAATATGAAGAGAAGTAAAATCAAATGTTTCAAGAGTAAAAAAAAAGAGATGAAACTTGCCGTGAATTGCTGAGCCATTGCAAGGCTACAACAGCCCGTCTCACGCCCTAAAATAGATAATTTCACGAAAACACTACTTACTCTTCATAATGGAAAAAAAGCTAACAAGAGGACAAGAACGGAAAAGCGAACTTATGTGGGAAACTGCAGAGGAAAAATTCAAAAGTTTTCGAGCCGTTGGTTGAGCGTAGTCAGTGTAATCACGGTCGGTGCATTATTGTCACGGCATGTGTGAACTGGTTCGCCAGTTCGTTTTGCATGCAGGCGTTCTTTGTTGTGTATTAGATGGATTTTAGTCTTCTTTTTCTAGTTTCTTGGAGCATCCTGCTCCAGCAATGTTTTAGATATTGTACAACTCCATTATTAGTCACTAGATTAGGAGCAGGTCTCACTTTCCTAGTGTTTCGGATGTCGTTCTTTAAAATTGGTTGTATGGAACAATGATTACAGCTGTTTTTGTTCCGTGGCATTGTGCTTGTAGGTTTGAATGAGTCTCATATTCATTTTCTGTTTCTGTGCCTCTTCGAAAGCATTTCATGAAATGCCCGTTATTCAAGACAGCGATTCACAGACAAAGAGCCTGCAAAGTACTTCTCTGTTCCGCTTAGCAGATCTTCTACGATGTTTTCCTTGTGTATGTGATATTTTCCAGCACGCTCTAATGATACGATTGTAGCCACTCGAACTATAGAAGTTAAACCGTGATCCCGCAGCGATTGCCGGAATACTGTGCCGTTTTTTGATCGGTCTTGGCTACATAATTTTAAGAAACTTAGGAACTATGTATTCCAAACCTGGGTCCTCAAAGATTTTGAAAACAAAATAAATCTTTGGGATTCCGCTTTATATCGCGCCAGTTTTGCAATGTAAGATCAGTTTGGTAACAATTGGAGTATCATAGAAACGGTGCCTCACTTTTGACGACCTCAAATGAACCTACCTCCAACTCTGAGCACAGTCTCATTGTCAGTAGATTTCTGGACGATGATCCGATGACGACGGAGATTTTCCTAATGTATAATAAGGCCATTTCCGCGCTATGCGTTTTCGACGCCTCTGCCGCTGATTATGCCCGGATTTTTTATGCATGAAACATTTGTCAAGACGAGTGCCAGCCAACAAATCCTGGCTAGTACGTGTTCAAAACATTCATTGCAGACTGGAAGAGCGTATAGTCACGTGGAAGCATTCCAATAAAATGTTTTAAATAATACTTCAGCGCAGATAGTCCTTTCCTTTCACAATCGCCTTCCATTGCTTTGTTTTCTATTATCGATCCGCTGCTTTTCACACAGTTCCTAGTCGTATGAATCTTCAGTTCCATTGATGTTTACAGGATGTCCTCATCTTCTTCATACTCGGGTAGCAGCGCTGTGTACAGCGATTCTTCTCGCGCAAGTACACCGGAGCCGAGTAGGTTTCCTTGTGATTTCCTCGTTCCTCTGATTCTCTTCTAGCGTCAAATCAGCTTCTAGCAAGTTTAATTAAGTCAGTTTAAGTTTAATTTACAAGAAGCATTCCCTTTCAGCTGTGCCACCTCCAGCGAATGTGACGGCGCCAGCACAACCGCAGGAAACTCCAGCTGGCGAACCGGCTCCTGAAGCAGTCGCTCATGTTGAGGAAGAGCACAATTCAGATGGTGATGACGATCCATTTGCTTACTCTTCGCACGTAAGTTTGTGAATTCTCTGATTTTTCTCTTTCCATAACAGCTTATTAAACTGGGCTTAGAATGAAGACATGGCGACCGACAGTACACAAGATTCCTCGGATGACGATGCCACTGACTCGTCAAGTGCAAGTGAAGACGCTGATGAGAAGAATAGACGTGAGATCTTTGATACCATTTCAAAGAGGGGAACGAGAATTTGCATAGTATTAGGGTGGTAAGAAAGTCTTGAGCCGATTTTTTTGGAGTTTGCAGAACTTTTGACTATTGATAGGTACCCATGGTCTACCATGCCGTACTTGTAGACTAAACTCAGGGCTTCTCCATAATAGGTAGATAATACCGAATTGCTTTGCCTAACTTTAGTTACGACGTCAATTCCGTAAGAGGTCCTCCAAGCTATTATCAGTTTTTACTGCTCCGCCCGCACCGGAAGGAGTTTCTAGAAGATCTCATTACTGGAGATGAGAGTTAGGTCCTCCACGGGTTTAACACGCATCATGCTATGTGGCTCCGCGAGAGAAGACCCGCCCAATCGCACCCTCACCCTAACAAGTGTCTCCTTTGCTACATCTGGAATTCGCTAGGAATGTTCCATTACGAGCTGCTCCTGCAAACACACACACAGTCATCGGTAGCACTTACGGCAATCACTCCAGGAAACTCGCATATGCTTTTTGAGAGAAACGACCGGGAAGAGTCTTGTACATCTACGCCATGATGACGCTAGGCCCCCATATAGCTAATGAGACCAGTGAGAAATTGGAGAAGCTGGGCTGGTCACGATTCCCTACCCGTTATATTCTCCTGACGTTGCCAGTTTCGACTACCACTTACTTTTCTTCTTCAGAGCATTGCCAGCTAAAAAAATCCATCAAAGTTGAGGATGTTGAAGTGTGGTCTGCGATTTCTTTGACTCACTCCCTTGTTCTGGGAGAAAGGGACTGCTGACCTGCTCATTAGGTGACGCACTATAGTGACTAACTATGGCGATTATATTATTGAATCAATTCTATTGTATGCTGAATAACAAAATGAAGCAGAAAAAAAGTCTCAAACGGCTCAAGACTTTCTTATCAGGGGTGTGCGTAATTACGAGTTACTATTTATGGCCATTTTTTGCAATTTTCTTACGATTTACGATTAACGAAAAAGTAGCCAAAATTTCGTAACGGAATCGTTGTAAACGTGGTCTCGTCCCGGACTAGCTTCCAAGTTCTCTATTGAGAAGATTTGCTAGAACCCTGGAGATTTAGCTCAAAACTAGATTGCCCTCGAAAACAACAAAAAAAGTTGTTCCCGCTCCACAATACCATCACTCTGAGGAGAAGATAAGGAACTGGCTGAGGATCAGTTTCGCAGCGATAACTCTGAACGCTGTGAGGATGATTTTGCCTCAAACAATCGAGATTTTTTGGATCCTACCAGTGGTTTCCAGTTTCTTTAGTTACGATTTACGATTCACGACGTTTTTGGAAGTTTACGATTTACGATTTACAAAAATCAAATTTTTTGTTGCGCACATACCTGTTTCTTACCACCCTGATATGAAGGCGTCCCACAGATTTTAATGTCACGTTGAGGATTCCTCACATTTTTCTGACACTTCCGTAGGCATTCGTAAGCTGAGGGGAGCGATAGGTAACGCTGCGCTGGAATGTTTGTATATTTCCTTTGGAATGTACCCACTGAGGGCGATATTTATTTTATAGAGGCATCCTTTCTCCATTCATTGATTTCTTTCTACTGATACTCACCTAAGATGACAAAGCTAATGTTTCTGAAGGCTAGAATATGCAGAAATAAGTGTACATTGTACCTGCGATAGTGGAAACGTTATTTACTCCAGTAAACAGGGCTCTGGGATAGCAGTATTTCGATATCACTTCTTTAGAGAAATCAGAATGCTTGCCTTAGAAAACTAACTGGGATTTTGTTCAAAAAATGAGAACTCATCAGAAAAGAAAGCACATTTCTATGATCTGACAAATAGTTCCGATCTTTTCTGGGAGTCCTAAGCCGAGCAATCGATTGAACGAAGTCATTGTGCGTATAACGGGTAAAGTACTATTCTATTGATTAGATTTCGTATAAGGATAGTGCTCGAAACGAAAACCAAAATGATCCTAAGTAATTCACATACAATCCCCAAAAAATATTGAGATATTGATAAGTTTCTTGACAAGCCAATTTCCTGTCGCATATTAACATCTCTGTAAACGTTCTTGCACAATCATCAACATTCATCCACTATTTACCCATTTTTATCTTGCTGGAAGCCTGTGTCTTGGAAATGTGCCGATTTTTGTTTGTAATTAATTGTTGATAGTTGTCTGGATTTGCTTAATCGCTAATCTTTTTTCAGGAAGATGTCACTTATCTAAGCCCTTTTCAGCAAATCCCGCTCCCATACCTTCCTCACAGGAAATGGGTAAACTTATTGTGGATTACTTGATATCTGAAGGTTATAGGGAGGTGAGATGTGGCACATTTTCAAAAAACAGTAGCTGTTTCCTCTGATTTTTTTGGGTATCGTTGAGAATTTAGTCCCTTAAATTAAGATTTTTTCTCTTATTCTCAGTATCTTTTACCACAGGCCGCAGAATTGTTGTGTCAAGAATCTGGTTTGGAGCTCCCTAAAGACGACATCAAGAACTTGGATGCTCGCATGAATATCAGATGTGCAATCATTGAAGGAAGACTGGAAGACGCTCTCCGACTGGTATTTTGTTTAAAATAAGTGACATGTTGCTAGGCAAACGCATTCATGTCTAATTGTAGGTAAAAGAACTGTGTCCGACTCTCCTAGATGAGAACCGAGAGGTTCGCTTTCATCTCATGCAGCAGAACATCATCGAAATGATCAGGAGAGGGTCAGTAATGTTATATTTTATGGTTTTTTTTGTACTCATCTGTTATTCTACTTCTTTTTTTCGGTCAGATTCATTTTTAGGGAGATGGAAAAGTCCCTAGATTATGCTCAAGAGAATCTATCAAACGATCCTACGCTAACGGACTCTCAATTGGATAGGTTGGAAAAGACGTTTGCACTCTTGGCCTTTGAAAAGCCTGCAGAGAGTCCTTTTGGAAAGCTGTTGGACCAGTCTCAGCGTCAAATGGTATGGATTCTTCTTTACATGTATTCATCCAGTTTACCGACAGTATGTGGGGATATGCAACACATATGTGGGGATATGCAACACATACCGACCTTCACCACATATCGACTCTAAGCGCTAAAGGTGATACCTGAACTAACTTTCCACCGCGCGCCAGTTTTCCCAGGCTTGGTTACTTCTGGGCAGGCGTGCGATGTGTAGCACTCTCATTCCATGGTAGGGTCCACCACGCAAGGGGGGAACAATTGACCGCGCACTCCAACGCATGAAAAACAGCGCCCCGATCTCTTGAATCCCTTGCGTGTTCCATGCGATCTCAACGTTGAGTGGTGGATCTGTGTCTATCGGATCTTCAGGACATGGCAAATTTCGGAGATCAGCATTTACGTGACTTCTGCCCAAAATTCGTCTATTGTGCTGCGTTTTTTTTTTGGACTTTAGTCAATTAAATATTATCGGGCATGTTAGTGTGTTATGGTGTATGAATCTAGCAGCTGTAGACGTAAACAAGCAGAGAAACTGGAGGGTGCATGCAGTCGCCAGAAGCGGCAGTGCTTCCATCAAAGGCTGCACAGTTTTTGACTATGGCGGACCTTGCGAAATTGCCTTGCAGAGACTCATTTTATGTGATGGCTCGGAAAGAAGTTCGTTAAACTGACGTCATTCTCGCTGAGAGATGAGAGCTATCCCTTCATGTTGGTTGCTAGGGAAGCACCGAGTACATGGGGAACATCTAATAATGATCAAAGACGTAGTCAATCAAAATTTCGAATTTTACGAGGGTATAGTGATGATTTCTATCCCCATTGAGTTCCTGAATTGCTGGTATTTGCGAGCCTCTGATATATTGAACAATTCGAACTTCTGTGTTATAGGTACAGTAGCCTTCGATCATAATTCTAAGATGTGCTTGCAATTTTCACTTCTAGTTAGTGATGCGTTATGAAATTTTGGTCTGTAATACGTTTCTTTCAGTTTTGTTGAACAGTCATAGCTGTGTTTTTCAAACAGACGATCCACTAATTTATTATGTGTGCGAATATTTCTTGTTTAGGTTTCAACTGAAGTCAACGGCGCTGTGCTTCGAGCGCTCAACCGGCCAGCAGCTCCACGGCTGGAGGCACTGCTACGAATGATCGTCTGGGCGCAGAAACAGTTGGTGACAGATCGCGACGAGGACAGGTCAACTGCGCCACCATATCCGGGAGCTGGCAGATTTGGCGGAGCCAGCTCGAGCGCAAGTGCCGATACCAACACGATCGCTCGAGCACTTTTTGGAGGAACATCCTGCTAGGCGATTAGGCCTAAACATGATATCTAAGTTCGTTTGACGCAAATATTGTTCTGAAAGCGAATGCTTGTAAAGGAAATGCTGTCATCAAAAGATTCATTAGGCATCTGAGAGAAATATGCATCCAGACTTCGCCTTGTATTTCTTGATATGCGGTTCAATGGAAGTGATTCTGTTATTCAGCAGTTTGAAAATAGTTTGCTGTTTTGCATGATTTTTCTTTGATGAGGTAATGTACATAATATGGTTCCTGAATATATGTATCGCTTGTGCGTCTTGTATAGGTCTACACTCATTATTAGTGCTTCATTGATACATGTAGTCAAGCTTATCTCAAACACTTTACAGGAATAGGTGGTAGGTAAACAGATGAAATGTAGTCGATTCTCGTTCTTGGTTTAGGTCTTCGCTTGTATAAAGTTTGTCTGTACGTGATAATTATTCCGATGGTTTAGATTTTGCTATAAAGCATGTCGCCTTCTCTTCTTGTTGATGAATTTATGCGATTGGAAATGTGATTCAAAACAGCTCAAGTTTCGTTCTGCTGATATGCTGATTAAGGCAGACGGAGTCATTTCTGTGAGATCAATTTGTGCTGGGTGTAGATGGGGTATGAACTGGCTCATAGCGTAAGTTGACGGCAGGCCTTATAGAGTCTTTTTCTTTGTTATCCAAAAATGTTGGATAACCGCCTTTCTTCCTACCAAAAAAATCTCTTCGATGGCTCTTAGAAGGACCTCTTCAACTTCTTTGAGCATCGAGCTCTGGTTGAGGCTGAATGTTTTTGGCGAAAACTCTGAATAAACAAACTTAACTACTAGCTTATGAAACCAGTGTAGCCGTCATGATGACGTCAGACTTCCACAGTTTTCACTTTTGGGCGCGAGCGTACTCTGACACAGCACTAAGTCCGTGTCATGGTATTTTCATTTTCATGATGCTAGCACATTTCTTCCCGGACACTTTTTTAGAAGCTGTTCAGATCACTGCAAGTCAGCTGCACTACAGTTCCAGGACGCTTCACGACCAAACGATTTAAATCGTTTGATGCGGAAGTGATGTTTAGAAGATAAATTTCCGTTTTTTTAAACGTGTTTTTATCACCTAATTTGTCTCTTGAAGAAAGAGAAGTGTGGAAAATTTATTCATCTATTACTGGGTCATGGGCGCGTGTGGCGCAGTGGTAGCCACACATGGAGGACAGTTTCTATTCTGTTAGGGAGTTGATGAGGAACTCTCACAAGGAATACGAATTTCCTCAGGAGGTGCGCTTCCTGGATGGAATTATTCGTAAAGTTTCTTAGCTCCTCCCCTGGCTCCGCCCAAAGGCTCCTTAAAAATTGGGGTTCGGAAGTGGGGTTTGGAGCATTCAAGCAGTCTTGCATGGAATCACGTATACCATTGTGATCGCCAGCGCATGGAGGTTCTTTTCACGTGGAGATCTCAAAAACGATCTTGAGGTGGACGCTGCCTCTAAGGGCGACCAACCAGAAGAGGGGCGGGCGTATGCGAAAACTTGTGTACAAAAGGAACGAGGGGCGTATTTCTGAAGGCTGATAAGGGAGTCAGCATTTTTTCTTTTCCACGCCTGTGCTTGTCCCCAAGGACACATTATATCCACACAATCACATGCTGTAAATAGTGTCATTTCTCCGAGGAATGTGAAGAAAATCCTTCGCCTTGAACAAATTTGTGGAGGATCTGTTTTGGCACGTTCTCTGCTTCACTTCTAGGAGAACTGAAATCAGAGAAGAATAAGAAATCAGAAAATCAGATTTCGGGCTCGATATCTGTCTTGGACCAAACCTATGAACGGGTATGCTCATTTACAACATCTTTCCTACTTTGTTGTACTAAATTGAAAAGTTAACCTCTTACTTACGTCACAGCCCTGGAATCGTTTGTGATGCTGAACATTTTGTTCACGTTTTCACATATGCATCTACAGCAGGGGCATCTCAAAAACCAAAACGGCATCCTGTTCTGATACGTGCCGGGAGGTGCTGCTACGCAATAAAGATTATGGGAATGTGTAGAAAACAAAAAGAGCTATAGTTTCGTAGTCTAAATGGTGAGTTCAGTTTTCTAGTCTCTGTCGTGGAACCTTGGAGCTTCGCCACTTCGCGGTCAAGCACTTTATCATTGGTAGTGGCGTTCTAATGCGGACCACTAGTATATCCACTTCCAGATCATTCTATTAGTATCGTATCTAGTGTCTGAAGTGTAAGAAATGTTCGTGTATTCATCCCTTCAATTGTTTTTATTGATCTTATTACTCCATGCTAAGGTCTGTTTCAAAAGCATATTGTCATCCCCACGTTCCTCTCCGAATATCGTACTTTTCCACCCTTTTTTCTCTAATGTCTCTTCAGTTGTATTCTCTGGGTGTTACATTGAAATTACCCATGGTAAACGTAACGTACAATCCTTTTCAAAAAGTTAGACGGATTCTGTGACTGCAGAAACGCGGTGGCACCCGAACGGTAGATGCGGAAAGAGCATGCTCCAAGTGAGAGGGTCAAGTAGGTCCCGCCGCGATTCTGAGGCTGCGACGATATGAAACAGCCCACGCAATCCGTCTATCTTTTTGACAAGGACTATACACAAGTTTATTTTCCCCTGGCACCCATCATCATGTTTAGCTATACGTGACGTTCTCTACACATACCTGGTTGTCAGTGGCGGACGCAGGGGGGGGGGGCGGGGGGGGGCGCGCGCCCCCCCGAGAATGGGTCGCCAAATTTTCGAAATTACTTTACAATACAAATAAAAATCTTGTGTTAGTTTATTTTTAATTGTTTATTTTTATTATTATTCTTAATATATTTTTTATTTATTGTTCATTATTATAATTAATATTATTATTAATTTTATTTTCCGTCTGGGTCCCCAAAACGGCGGAGACCCCACTTTTCTTCCCACGCCCCCCCTCCCGCCCACTTTCTGCGTCCGCCACTGCTGGTTGTGTCTACACATACCTGGTTGTTATCCTTAGGTAATCTCCTACACATGGGTATGAGTTTACCCATCCTTCCGATGCTGTCCTGTTGGTGATTTTTACCATGAGTCCGAATGATACTGTCTTCAATGCATTGTGAATTAGACTGTGTTTGATATATGCCCACTTCTTATGAATTATGACAACATAATTTCGCTTGAAATCCATGGGAACATGAGAAATGCTTGCTCCGTTGGCAGAAAACAGCGAACCGAGCAGGGAGAAGCCTGGAAGAGGTGTTCTGAAAAGATGGACTATCAAATCAATGGCAGTTTGTTACATGTATTACCAAAATAACTGCTAAAGCAAAGCAAACCGTGCTCATACTATAACTTTTTTGGTATTCGTTTCTCCATTTTTTAAATGCTTCCTAGTATTTTTCGAATATTTAAAGCTCAACGCGCTTAGCCCGATCTACATCCGCCTCCTCTATCCCCTCCCCGAATTTCCGAGGTCCCAAGAATAACCGTGTACAATCTCGCTAACGTTCTCCCTCGATCGAAATCTCCTTCTACGCGACAAGTAACAATTAGAAGATTTCGATATCGAAACCAAATGGATACGGTAAACTCTGGAAATTTCGAACATTATTTCCATTAATTTTAATTTGGGATTGACAGCGCTCGGATGGGCTATCCAACCTCGACATAGAGACTGGTCCGGTATGTGTGTATGTGTGGGGGGGGGGCTAGAGAGAGAGCAGAGCAACATTGAAACCCGGCTAAAACCATGAAACTTCATGTAAGAGCTGTAATGGGTCGGGTGTTGCGCATTGACAGTGGGCGCTGTTCGGGCGCACATGGTCGGTGTTCGATGCCTGTCCTAGGCAAACCAAGCACTCCTCCCCTACTGATGAGCCTCGGGAGTTGTGCACCTGTCTAGGGGGTAAGAGGCGAAACAGGAAAATATAGCATGCGTAGTTAATAATTAAGTTTTCATCCTTGAGGTGCAAACATAGGTCCATTTTAACCTATATCTTCATCACATCAAGGGGAGGTAAGTGAATATTGGATGAAATGTGGTACTTTTTTGAGAAAAATTTTTCAATGTGGACTAGCAGAAGGCTCCCCGAAGAAGTTCCGACAATTCGGCAGCAGATGACTGAGTTTCCAGCCAGGATCCCTGGATCATATACCGAACATCTTCAAAAACAACAAAACCCAGAACTTGCATGACCATTTTAACACATGGTGCTGTATTGGACGGTGAATTCACTCTGCAAAGCTCTATGCACATGTTGTTTCCGATTCGTGGAAGTGCATTATCGAACGATATAGGGCTGCAAGTAAATAACCCCCGAGTGCAGAGGGCTATTAGATTTCACCAACTCCAATCCCCCCAGCTATTGATCAACGTCGTCGAGGCGTTGTGGATCCGCTTGAGTCAATCCACCCCGCTGTGGCGTTTTTCCTCGGTGTGTTGTCTCTACGACGATCGGTCGGTGATGGCCCAGTTTGCCCCGCAATCCGCCGCGGCCAGCGAGCCGGTTGAGCAGGCGCAACCGTCACCGGTTGGCCTGCTGACTGACTGAGTGTAAAGCGAGCGGCACACATTGCCGCCCCCACCACACGTCCGTCCGTTCATCCATAGCTCCTCCGTTTCATCAGCATAGACCCTTGTTATCTCTGCATAGGTTTATTTTCGAGGTATTCTTTTTGTGGAAATCTCAGATGATCTATGTGGGTCCTTGAAATGCATTTTTCATTACCTACTTGGACGTTAACGGCCTTTTTTCCTTTAAATACACATTTAACTCGAAAAAAAAAAAAACTTTGTCCTGGTTATGGCGTCCCAGAGTCATTCCAATGTATTTGTTTCCTTTCATTTCCTCTTCCTAAAAAGAAAAAAAGCCATTATATCTAGCAAAGCTTCACTGTCATGGGAGCAGGGACTGCAGCTACGAACTGGTGTAGAAGCACAAATTGTTATATTTTTCGTTATACTTGTGGGCAGTGCGCAGTTGTCCTGTCGCTTAGTTGCTGGTCTCAGAATCTGTTGTCGCATAGCTTGATAGTTGACCTGGACTGACGAAGATATTATTGTATCAAAAGCTGCCCAATAAAGTGGAAACGCAGGAGTACTCAAATCCAAGGCGAACAACAAACATTTCGTTATAGTTTTATATTTTTTTACTCCAGTAGCGATATCCGGAGAGATTATGATCTATCTATTATTCTGAGTTCTCCTGGTAAAAAAGGGTGGACGAATGAGTTTGCGATGACAGGTAGTGGTAAGGATAACCCTTTACATAACACATTGCTTGAGAATTTCACCTCTCCTTATGAGCTGGGCGTCAGGGCCTCCCTGAAACCTTCACGAATTTCGCCACTAGTTTTTCGCTTCTTTACTGTCAAAGAGAGCACTAAGCTGTTTTGTAGAAAAAAAACTGCAGGTAGTGTGGGGTTAGTGTAATCAAATGTGGGGATCCTCCTATATAGAGGCTGGTAGTGGTCCAGCATTTTCTAGTTAGTATAGGCAGGAATAACCTCTACATGGGGATCCCTTCGCTGCGCATCTCTTTGCGAAGAAGTGACCATTGCCGAGCGAGGATAGTGGCAGTTGTCGTTTGTCCGTACCCCTGGCTTGGCTGCGGAGAGAAATGACCCAGAAGGTTTAGCGAAGAGACCGAAGCCCGGTTTTTTCGCTAGCAAGGACAACATTCCGTAATTAATTAAGGGCTGAATGGCGTTTTTCATGGTGTCTTATCTTACAGATAGTACTGTGACAGAAAACATTCTTGTATTATATTGCTATGAAGAATCATGTATTACTATACTGATGCTTTCATAAAGGTTTACAATACTTTAAAGTAGTGAAGTTATAACCAACAATTCAAGAACCTCCAAACAACATAGTGCCACTTGGACTTTTTTTTTCACTGCTCCTTTCGTAAAAATTGCCCCATTACTGCATTCTGAGCTCCTTAGTTGTGGAATGCAATACGTATACTGGTAATGTGTGTGGTCTTGGACACTTGCTATTGGCTATCTTGGGCTTGCCCCCCGCCCCCCCCCCCCAAAATGCCACCAGTGTACAGTTTCAATCGAAGCAACGAAAGTTGCCACTCGTTCGTTAAAAATTTCTGATTTTATCACCTGCCTCTTCGAATACTACACATTTCTCATCTTTCTTTTTTTCTTTGCGATCTCTTCAGCCGTTTTCCTTGGTGAAATACTGAAGAACGCTAATAGCATAATTTAAGCAGCATGCTGCATTGATGAGATGTGCCTTTTCGTTCCAGCACACATTCGATAAGCTCCACCTCAAAGATTTGAGCTCTCCCTCCCTCAGTCCCAATCTTCCACCTCCACCCCTCCTCCTTCTGCAGGGGGGGGGGGGGGGGTAATGCTCACACGACTGTCTTCCGCATTCAAAACTCTTCCAGGCTTTGGGATACGCTCGTCACAGTGGAGAAGGATCAAAGCGTCCATTCACTCTTATTTTGGAATGAACCGCTACCGGAAGGCAGTTGCAGTAGTAAAATCACTAGAATATGTCAGTTGCTCTTCCCAGTTCTTTTGATCCAGAAATAAAATTAATGAACAGCAGTGAACCTACGCAGCTGCTGGCCTTCCTGGTTGGGTCGTCACTGCTGGCAGATGACGTCGTTGGTGTCGGCAAAACAAAGCGACAGTTTAATCACCCAACAGTAAAGGCCAACATCAGCTGCGCAGATGTTGCTGTTCACAGTTGACTGTAAATAAATGTAAACTTGTTTAAAAGACGTGAAGTTGTTTGTTTGCATATTTCCTATGTTAACTCTTGCTAGAATTTATTAAGGGATCCACATAAACTGAATTACCCTATGTGACACTCGAGAACTGTTGGAGTGGATCACCTAGGTAGAATCGACCTTTTCTGGATGCAAAAAAAATCCGCTAATCTCTCCTTGGGAAAGCTATAATTTGCCATTCATGCGTAGATTTTTTTCTTAGCTGAAACTTATCCGCCTGCGTTTAGCACTCTGACTGTCTGCGTATCCACAAAACCTATTGGAAAAACATGTGCGGCGCGCACACGCGGGCCCGAACCACTGGAGTCTGCTATAATTACGAATTGCTTTCTCTGCCAGTTTTGTTGACTATCTATGCTCATTTCGAGTGGATCTCTGGCTCCCTGTTCGTACGGAATTCACACTGAGTGTGACTGCAGAAACTGCGTTTTATTCGATGCGCAATCGTATCATTTATATTTCATTCCCCGATGGGAATGTGAGTAATACCCGCAGGGAACTCCAAACGGCCATGTGCAGTGGGCGGGGCTGCGGCGCGGCGTAGTTTTCTGCCGCTGGGAGGAGCAGACAACCAGAGCAGCATGTAGAGTCCCCGTGTCTCTGCCCAAGAGAGCCGCGCCGCTGTCCCGCCCCTTGCACACGACCATTTGGAGTTCCCTGTACAGTAATCGGGGGTGCTTGCCCCGCCCACCTTTAAAACTGCGTCCAACACACAATCTTTTTGGATGGCATCTTCTCTCTCTCTTCTTGATCTATTAATGCGACATCTTCTTCTTTCTCAATTAGTTCGCTTTTTTCACAGCATTATTTAAAAATCCGCGCGTTTTCCAGTTCATGAGGGAATTCTTGCAATTTATCAAGCATGTTTGTGTAGTTGCACGCAGCTCAAATTTTTCGCAAGCCCTTCGTACAGAAACATCTGGAAATGTTCTATTCTTGCAGTTTTGCGGGCTGGCTGTGCCCAAGTGTTATCTCGGAATCTGAATGAGTCTTCCCCCCTAAAAACTCGCAATTTTGAAGGACTGACGCGGCAGTCGGGCGCAAGGGCGATCGATCGAAGCGCTCAGTGAGTCATCCTGACTGCAGGTCCGATCCCGCAGTTTGCGAAATTCGAAGGCTGTACAGGGCCAGCCGCTGGTATCCGGCTCTTTTGCCTCCGAAACAGCACCGAAGACTAAGATTTTATTCCCTACTTTTCGATCATGTACCTACATATTTATAGCGCATTCCGTGAAACAGTTGTTATTTTGCATTCCTCGAAAACAACAGTGTTAATATCCATGTAAACATCACTGGCCCTGTTACTGGCACCGCGTCACAACCGCGATGCAGGGCTACCGTGATGCGGTTTCCATGCAGCGATGTACTGGCTCTAACACGCCCTGACACGCACCAGTTTGGACAAAGCAGGCCTAACGGGTTTTTGCGGTTCGCTTCTATTCCAACTCGTTGTACCCTACGTGGTACATGTCCGAACATGATAGAACCAGAGAATCGGCGCAATGGAACTGCGGCGCGACAGGGTAGCAACGCGGTTGCGACGCGGTGGCAGAAATGAACAGTCGGTGAATAGGCATGTCCGCGCTGTAGCTAGGCATTGACAACTTTCTCCAACCTGAAAAAGTGAACTTTCACAATTCCATTGTCATATGTCGTGCCACATGTATTTGTTGAAATTATAATGGAGTGGATTTTTAAACCTCTACTTAGAATTTTTCCTACGCGTACCAGTTTTCATGTGCAGGAGCCTCGCAATGGTGGAGGTCAGCTCGTACGCGCTTGACTATACATTTGGAACTCTGATTGTCTGCGCATCCACGCATTTCAGTGAAATCAGTGTTTTCATTCTCGTCCGATCTCTCTGCTTCCTGTTCTAACCTGTCCAAGCAAGTGGTGAGGCGCGTGTGCGTGGGTCTCTACCACTAGATTTTCCTGTATCTATTGAGCCTGGCAGCCGTTATCCAAGCGATTTTTTATATCCGCCACTACCAGCTGCTGCCAGTTCGCTGTTCCAAGCGGGTGGCAAGTCTTTGTTCACTCGTGCATGTGTTTGAACCTATGACCTTGGATGAAAAGTGACACTAGACGCACATCGCTCATTATCCCTTTGGGTACATGCACTAATTACTACTACGTAATCATCTACACCCATGTGCGATCTAAACTTTAAACCCTATTCCATTTTGTTCCTGCCAAAAAAATGATAAATTCATATCACCAGAATTTTCGTACCCGTACTGACTACAACGTGATTTTTATCGATACCGAAAGATATGACTCATGGATGCATCTGGTGTTGACCCGCTCCACTTCCGTCTGAACACGCCACAATTCGCCTCGAAAACAGTGCTAGTTGAGTGTTTGTGACTAAGACCGATTGGTATACTAAACAGCAAGCATCGAAATTGTACCTTATAGTCTCGCAAACACCGCTACCTCTCCTCTGTGTTTTCTAATTTCCCTTCAACTCCTATTCCTAGTGGAACGGACTATGTCAAAGAGGGTGGCGGTCAAGACGTACGCCGCGACGCGACCGAGCCGCACGCGTATGCTTCTCAGGTTCACGTTGTTTCTTCAAATTCGACGCACTAAATGACATTGGTGGCCACCTTCTCACAATTTGTGGGTTCCGATAACATCCATCTGTTCTACTCAAGCCTAGAAAAATTGTCAATTTCTTCGCAGCAGTACTCATACCCTCGAAGGCTGCAGTAGCGACGCGCACATGAATCGACCAATCACAGGCCAGCAGCGTACCTCTTGTCACGCACCCTGTCAAAGATTAGGGTTACAATATGTGCTTGGTGCAGCTACAGAACTAGTGCTGGAAATAACGCGCAGCTATGAAATTCGTACCGTTCATTGGCAGAGCATGCAGCAACTGGAGTGTTTACAGAGCCGTGTACGAAATATGGACTTTTTTCGAATGAAGGGATTTCCCTAATTGATTAAGAGGGCAAGTGTGAAATTCTTCAGATATCCCTGTCATAGAATGAAAAGTTCAGTGAGGTTATCAGATAGTCTTTTCGTATTTTTAGGTCGCAAAATGTGGTTCACGCCGCCAGGTGATCAGGGTCTAGCGAACGTCCTAACACATATCAGTGCTGATTTCGAGTTAGAAGAGGCTGGTTTGGACCCATTATGCTTAGAAGTTACGATAATAGCGCCTGCTCACCGGGCTGAACTTTTAATCTTGCCTCTCTGTTCGGAGGCAACATCGCGATGAGCACACACTTTCAAGGAAAGTTTAGTCGTGGAACTTGGTGTGGTGCACCGACCGTGCAGTGACTACAGCCTAAATGACGCCTAGAAGGGTTACTGTCTGACGCTCACGTTGCCCCGAAGAATTCACCCCGTTCTTGAGAAGGCTAGGAATTCAAAAGCGTTTTTTGTGGACTTATCCCTTGATTTACGATCGTGTAGTGCTTTTGAAGATGAGTTATGCAAGTCTCCTACACTTCTTTGCTTTTTCCACCCCGAAGCGAGCGTTGGTCAGGATGGCGAACAGAGCAAAAATTTGAAATTCGCGCGCTGCAGGGAACGCGCGCGTTTCAGCCAATTGCGGCGGACGGGCGGTCGGCGGGGGCTCGGTTCGGGCTGACCAAATCGCCCGCCTCGCTGTCCAGTGCGTTGCTGTGCCCGTCCGTTTTTTCCACATTTCAAAACGTTCTTGCTGGATGTCTGGACTGCTATTCTAGTTGACAGACGCAGGAGTCATCAACGTATCCCACCAGCCACTTAATTGGGCCACATTTACCCTTAACGAAATGTTTCTGCTGCACATCCAGGAAGATTCGCTTGCTGCACTTCTTATGTGAAGCTATTCTCCAAGTCTTCTAGAAGTCTTTTTTCCCCAAGATATAGCGCTGATTCGGTAGTGTGCGTTTTATCGATTTCCTTTTTCTGTGCACGTTCTTTCGCTGCAGCCGGCTCTCTTATTGCTACGTGAGGTCATCCATTGAGCGTCCCCCTAGTGAGTCACCACATTCGCTCGTGTGGCTCTTATTCGTAGAACATACACACATGCGTAGTTTTCGACTGTTTCTTCGTTCATTCTAATATGTGCATTTGTTTGTCTGTTTGTTTGCAAAGGTTTTGTGCGATGCCAAAGAATTATCTTAAAATTTGCATTCGTTTGAGAGTGAGTTTGATTTTGGATGCTTACTTCGTCAAGCGCAACAGGTCGGTAAGAACTTCCAAAAGTTGTTACGTGATGGTATCTTCTGGATGTGTTACTAATTCATGTTCCCGTCAGACTGTTAGAAAGCTACTTTGAACCGTTTGGATAACCTGGTTGGCAGACGTATCCTATATTAAAATGGGCTTTCCAGGTTACACACGATTCCACACCTCTACGGACAATGCTGCTAGAATTTCCGTGTATATACTCTTAGAATCTGTCCCGGAACCTTTTTATAGTATGGATTCTTTGATTGATCTTGATTCGGTCGAATCTACACCCATCATAAGCATACTAATACTCATGGAGCCAGTAGCTTTAACACAAATCGGGTTTAAAGGTAGCGTCCCACCTCGAAATCGTTTTTGAGATTTCAATTTCAAAAGAATCTCCAGGAGCTCGTGATCACAACGGTATACGTGATTCCATGCAATACTACTGAAAAACCCCATTTCCGAGACCCAATTTCTAAGGAGCCTTTGGGCGGAGCCGGGAGCTGGGCTAAGTAACTTCCCGAATAATTCACTCCAGGAAGCGCGCTTTCTGAGGAAATTCGTATTTCTCATGAGAGTTCCTCATCAACTCCCTAACGGAAAAGGAACTGTGCTGCATTTGCGGCGGGCAAGGGATTAGAATCCCTGCAACCCCGCACTGGCTCCGGAGCCAAGGTGAAATTGTAGGGTTTATGGACCGTGAACTCCTTTGCTAGTCATAAATGGAAGGCAATTTCTATTCTGTTAGGGAGTTTATAAGGAACTCTTACGAGGAGTACGGATTTTCTCAGGAGATGTGCTTCCTAGAGTGAATTATTCGGAAAGTTTCTTAGCTCCGCCCCCGGTTCCGCCCAAAGGCTCCTTGAAAATTGGGGCTCGGAAATAGGGTTTTTCAGCAGTTTTGCATGGAATCACGTATACCGTTGTGATCACCAGCTCCTGGAGATTCTTTTCACATTGACATCTCAAAAACGAATTTGAGGTGGGACGCTGCCTTTAAGGGAATTTGGCTCGAAAAATTTTTGAAACAAATCGTTCTGTGCACTGAAATCAAAGATTTTGAGGGGTTTCCCCCAATTTCTTCCGTGTTCTGAATTCTTGCTGGGGAACTGTAATTACGTTTATACGTAATTCTGGAAATACATGCAAATTCACGGTATTTCCGCCGCCCGGCTGCCCAAACGGCTCATGTGGACGAATTTGCAGAATTTGCAGAAGGCTGAAAAACTGCTGGAAAACGATCTCGCAACAGTTTCCTTCCATGTCGTCTAAGGTGTTTTTTTTTTTGCTTTTACCACGGCAACGGTTACCCATAGTTAAGAAATGGCCGACAACGTTGCCGCGAGATAGATCCGCTTAGACTGTTTCATATTATTGTTAGTATTCTATGATTGTTGTTGACGCCAGCTGCATGATTCAATTTAACTGCATAATCCTAAACATGGCAGTGGTACGCTTCTGAAAGTACGTTGGAGGGCAGTTTTTGTTTCTGCGATAATTCGCGGCTGCATATGGATTCTATATGTGGAAGAAAAAAAAAGATCAACTCCTCTGATAACTGTGCAGCATCTTGCTGCACTGCTATCTTGCCCTCAGTCGCTAGTAGCAGGGAAGCTTAGAGGAGGATAGGTGGTAACAGATGGCCTTAGACTTCGAACTCCACATATTACGCTGCTTGCGCTGCCACTGCTCACGCCTCCCATGGCAGTGTTACGAAATACTGTGGCTGTCATCTGTGAAGGTATCAAAAAGTGACCTATATATTGGCACCATTCGAATGTAAAAACGTCCATGCACGTCGAGAAACTGCACCGAAGAAGAAGAATTGCGCCAAAATCAGCTAGAGTGCGTCGTAATTTACTGTGATAGCCTTTTTATAGGCATTCCACCCATAAGACATAGAAATATCGCGCTATTAATAACTCCGTTTCGGTTATGTCGAGACCTACCACACTGATTTTTCGTGTATCAGTATAGGAGTACGAGAGCAAGTTAGGTATAATTTCAGCCACCGCTCCGGAAAGCTATTCTTTTGATGATTGCCGCCCTCTTGAGTTTATCCACTAGGTGATGTCAGCGAAATGTGCATAAACAAATCGGAAGCAAATATTTGGAGCCTTTTCTAGACATGGGACCTTCTCGACCTGTTTGTCAATATCGGCACGTAGCTATCATTAGGCGTACCAGCTTGAGTTTTGCTTTGAAGATACCGCGAGTTCAGTTTTGCTTTGTTAGTGGTGTAGGGAGGGGTGGTTAATATTGTCTAGACGAACACGGCTATTCGTGCAATTTCGTGGATTTGATGTCGTAGACAATCGTCATTGATTTGAACAACTTTGCTTTTACCCACACTGCTGCAGTTGACAGTTTTGCAACTAGAAGTCCCAAGCTATCTAATCCAGCATTCGACCTTCCGACCTATTTTGGACGATGAGGGGTATTTTTTGTTTGTCATCCCGCATATCATGAAACATGAATTTCTAAAGCAAAAGGCAGTATTAATAGTTGATAGATCAAAACATGTATATTTATGGGACTTCTCTGGAGATGAAGTATGGACGACAATATATACAGGGAACTCCAAAAGGACGCAGACAAGAGTCGGGACCGCGGCGCGGCTCTCTTGGGCAGAGACGCAGGGGCTCTGCATGCTGAGTGCCCTGTCTCTGCCCAAGAGAGCCGCGCCGCGTTCTTGACCCTTGTCTACGTCCGTTTGGAGATCCCTGTATATCACTTTCAGATAATAAGTTGGAATTGTTTTTTTTTTTCAAATAAATGTGTCCTCACGTTGAGTCAGAAGATTCACAACTATTCCCCATTTTTCTGAGCGTCCTGTTTTTGTGGTCGACAAAACGCCGACCTCACAAAACAGGTTGCTTTTTCGAGAATAAAGGAGCTCAGCATGTTTACCGATGCACAATAGTGTTTCAGCAGGCTGAGCAATGCAACAGGTTATGAGTTTTGTATTTACTGAATATAAAATTTAGAGAAGCCGCTGTCTTCCTGCTCCGGAGTCGGTGTTCAGACGTGGGCGTGCTTAACTGCATGCACATATCATCCGAACAACCACTTTCCCACTTCACTGCTGTGTTAAAGCAGATGTGGTTAGGTTTTAGGCAAATTGGTTTTGTCCAAGCGAAAATCGTTAATCCAGTTAGCCATTTGTATCGCCGAAAATAGCTCATGGTTGTACAGATCACTCACTGGATTATTTTTGACAAGAACGAAGACACTTCATTGGCGCCAAGATCACGAACGCTCGCGCTGTGCGAGGCACAGTCAGTGGCGGTCAATCACTATTGTATCACAATATACTGTCATCGCTTTGGCCTGCCGCATCGCACTAGCTGTGCGTAGCGAGAGAGCCGCTGCACGTTGTTGTTATCGTGCGGTATTCACCACCCTTTTTCTTTACATTATATATTCATCTATTTCGAAATGCGTTTGTAAAAACACGAACACAATACCTGCAGCATCCGCCAACCAGTTGGTGGTGCACATAGTGCAGGTGGTGCGGGGCGGCAGACCAGACAGGCGCTATTCTGTGATCTAAGGCTGCGTGTATATGTACTCCTCGAGGAGTATAGCACCAAGTATGGTCAAAGATTGGCGACTACATTTTCGATACGCATTGATTGTGGGTGGGTCGCGACGGTCAGTCCCCAGCTTCGGACCACTCCCAATCGATGTGTATTAGAAATGAAGTCGCTACGGCAATGCTAGGTGCTATACTCCTCGAGAAATATATCCGCACACCAAGAGTAATTGATTGGCTTGTAAATATTCAGATTCCTTTGTGATTCTACATCTTACATACTGCATCTTATGTAAGATAAAGTCAAATGCGTTTCGCTTTTTTTTTTGTTCTTAGTCGCTTATCCTTTTAAGGAGTTAGTGCGCAGTACGCCGTTTGAAAATAACTTCCCATAACCGTAGATTTCTATTTCACTATGCTGCTGTGCAGATAGCATATTTACAAAAGAGACTGCAAGATTTCTTTAGTTCGGTAGTTGGGCCAGGCTTTTTTCTACGCGCCTGAAATGCTCCTGTTAAATAGATGAGTAGTTAACGCTAACGCAGAAGAATTTCATAACTGCACCAGTGCACTTTTGCAGGGAAGGTATAGGATGAACTGGTGTTCGAGGCAGATAAGAGTTTTTTACTCGTTGCGTGCCTTTGCATCTGAGCGTTTGCTGGGCAGCAGTCGTTGACACGCGAGGTGACGTGCTGCTGATGTTGTATTTTGTCATCGGATTTGAGAAAGGTGTGCTTATATGTTTGACATGTGTATGGATGACACCTTCGCACCCTACATCGCATGGTAGATGAAAAAATAAGGGGAGATTCTCCTTCTGTGATTTCCTTATACCAAATGTGTGCTGGATTCTACCATCACCGGAGATCTGGTCGCGAAAATTTTGAAAATCATTTTAGGAAGTAGAAATGTTGATGGAAATGGTGTTAGGTTGGGGGTAGCTTAGAACTCGTCGTATAATTCCAGTTGGAAGCCTGGGCCTGAGCTCAAGCCTAAGGCGTGGCATTGATGTCCCCTCCAACTTATTTTTCCTTCAGCTTTAGTTTTCTTAAGTTCGGAAACCATTTTCAACCGTCTATTTTAGCACGATATTGATTGTAATGCATTTCCGTAATTCTACCCTCTTAGATCCGCTACTTAGGCTTCCTGTTTTTTAAAATGTTCTCACGCTTACTCCACCCACTGCACCCGTCAATGGTGTTGGTTGATGGAATGCCACAGGGTATTCCTGGCGATTTCATCGAGGTCAGCTAAGTGGACAAGCGCTGCTGTGACTTGTTGGGTCACTGAGTTTTGTCCTCCTCGAATCTCGAAAGAGTATTCGGTTCTTTTCTGGGACACGCACTGAAGATATTTTACCAGTCATCGTTGATTTACCAACTATGAGTGGAGGGATGTTGAAGGAGAGCAGTCTTTGCGAGGTAGTCTCTAGCTGGGGCAACAGGTGACTTGTGGTGGACGATGTGACGGAGTGACCTGTGTAAAAAGCTGTTGTTCGGTCTATTTACAGCGCTCTGTCGCCTATTAATTTTTCGTTTTAGCTGTTCATGACGTAGTCTTTGTCAGCTGTCTATGTTTGCTTCGTCAGCACCATAGTTGGTGGTAGAAGTCGAAAGATGAGTCAGTGTGGGGCCTTGGCATTGATTGTCTGCGCTTATCGGAAACGACCGCTGTTCGAGCACTGCTTTCTGCGAATCCTCGCACTCATTGCCGCTGTGCGCTTCACGCCCACGTTCATGTATAAATAAAACTTTGCCAGATCTCGTCTCGTTTTATCTTGTGTTATTCGTGTTCTGCCCTAAAACTTTTTTAATTAATGGTAATCAACATATTTTACTTCTCTTTGTAGGCTTCTCGAGCTCAGTTGGTCTCTTTTCGGCTCGTACAACATCATCAACAATGGTAAGTACTGTTATTTTATGTTTTCAAGGTTTTTGCAAATTATTTGGCTTCGCAAACATTATGTTAAGATGTTGAATGCGTTTTCATTTACACTAACTCTCTCGATTCTTCTGGGGTATGCAGTTTTGCTCAGGAAATACCGGTCTTCCTCTTGTGTCAATACCAATTTCAGGAGCTGGCGTTGAAATTTTGGTTTCTCTGATAAGTCAGTGAGGTTCTGAGCAACTATGTACTCCATCTGAATGTTCTTAATAACGAAAAGATTTGCATGGTGTGGTTTTTGTGTGAATGGTGTGTTTAACAACGTTTCAGTCGACCTCTGGTGTTATGGTAAACCCCGACGTCCAGACGACGTTCCAGAAACTGAGCGAAGGAAAGAAGGAGTTCCGATATATCATCTTTAAGATTGAGGTGACTTTTGAATTTTCATTTTTTTCAAGCGGTTAAAATCATCATTCTTTAATTGGTACTGTTTTCCCAAGAGATCATTTTGTGTTTCTCAAGGGGGATGATATTAAATTCACAGAGGTGGGATTTTCGATGTCTCATATACGTAACTGGTTTTCTGCTCCCAAAAGTAAAGCGTTTTTGATTCACTGCGAAGAGTTTTGCACAATCAAAGTTTTCGTTTTGATGTGCGGTGCGAAGACTCATTATTTTGCTGCATTTACAGGAACGTGAAGTTGTTGTTGAAGCTGCTGTTTCGCAAGAGGAGCTAGGCCTTACGGGTGACGATTACGATGACTCATCCAAAGCAGCCTTCGAGAAATTCGTAGCCGATATCAAGGTATGACTTTGATCTGAGTTGCTTCGTTAAATTATAAATGGTTAGAAAATTTGGAGAACTGAGTGATGCAACGAATTCTGGTCTTCTAGTTTGTGGAGTAAGCGAGTGCGGTCGATTTTTTTTTGCGATTTTGCGATCGATCGTGAGGTTTTTTTTTTTCTTTCACATGTTCATTTTGATGGCTAAGCGGTTTTCTGTGATCAGAACCGCGATAGTCAAGCGAAGCAGACGTAGGATGCGCAAGCTAATCCTAGGTACTACTTTTTAGCGAATCGGAAATAGGAGCGCACGCATTTCACATAGCGATTTTTTTTGAGAGATTTGGGCATATCGTCGTACTCATGGGAAGTCTCCACTCTTATCATTTGGCGCGGATCATTTACCTCATGTAGAAATCAGTCGTTTTGCGCTGCAAGCGCTAGCCGCCAAAAGGGGATGTGTTGCTCGAGATGTCTCCTCCCTTCCCATTTCCTTCCTCATCTTTTTCTGATCGCGCCTATTCGGATGTGTGTAATAGTGAGGGAAAACGGGGCGTGCTTGAATTCTGTGGTTGGTGCATTGAAACTCCACGCGCCCTCATTTTTTAAATTATGCAAAATCTCTATGTAAATGAGGGCAAGTCGTAGGTGAAGGACTGGAAATCACCGACGCGTTTCCACTTTCGATGATACGCGCTACACATGTTTTATTTGTAATAAGGGCGTGTATTAATTTTTTTTTGCACTATTGCCCTACCTACATGCATTTTTTTAATGGAGGTGGAATAAAAACCTTTTTTGCTGGTTCAGTCTACAACATTGTTTTTATATATTGTTGAGCATTTAGGCACGAACCGATGGATTCACTGACTGCCGTTATGCTGTGTTCGACTTTAAATTCACTTGCTCCCGTGTTGGTGCTGGCACTTCCAAAATGGACAAAATAGTCTTCTTGCAGCTGTTAGTTCCCTATTGTTTTTTTTTCTCCAGTCTTAAAAGTGAAATGTTGTTTTCTTCTCCCGCCAACAAGATCTCTACTTCTCAGTAACTAACTTCTTGCACTGTTTACTGCTTCATCTGCAGGTGTCCGGATGGTGCCTCTATCAAAAAGAAGATGGTTTATGCATCATCAGCATCTGCCATCAAAGCCTCCCTTGGAACAGGCAAGATCCTTCAGTTCCAGGTAAGCAGTTCGTGAATATTTTATCGATGCGAAATTTTTTACCCGAAGCATATGTTGACAATGTGATGATTACATTAATAACAGCTTATGTAAAGTAATGCGGGCGACCACTGAACACGCACTTCAACTGGCTAACATAGTGGTTTTTGTCTGTAAATTGCTGAGAGAAAGGAGAAACGGCTTTCTTCGTAGTGTTAGAACCAGCCGTAGTGGTGAAACCAACACATGTGGTCTCTGAACACATCTGCTCAGAATGACGTTGGCGGTGTAAACCACCATGAGTAGTAATCGAAGAAGTTACAGAATGAAATTTAAATACTGTTCCAGAGAATTTTGAGGTTGGTCTTGCAACTTATGTAAGAGTTCGGTCTGGAGCCGCTTGCACGCACACCCATATTTGACGTGGCAGCCTGACTGTCTGCCCATCTGCACATTCAATCCCTTCGTTTTCATTCCTGATCGATTCTTATGTTTGACGCATGCCAGAGGGTCCTAAAACTGTAGTCAGTCATGAGTAATTCGAGGTTACGCAGTAATCTGTGTGGTAAAGAACGACCAGTGTGTCTCATCTTCTTAAATGGTGTATAAAAAGGTGGCAGTAAGGCCTTGAACTCGATCTCTTAGGTTTGATTAGCTGTTGCTCTAGACACCACTACACTCATTTTTAATATTTTCTGAATTGGATGCGAAAAATTGCTGAAGTTAGCTAGAACTTTTTCAATAGCCTTTTACAGATTTGGAATGGAGAAAAGCACCTCCTTTCAGTCTCCTTTGCTACATATAATCATTTTCATCACCTTGCTTAAATTCATGCATTCTCTGTTTTGCGAAATGGAAACCATGGGCAATGCCATCTCATTAGGTGATACTATCTCGTAGTTTCTTGATTCATTTCAGTGATTAGCTCTTGAATTCAACATTAAACACACCTTATGCATAACATCGATGCGAAAATCTCACCGGTTTTTTTCTTCGTACACCCATCTTTTAATTTCCGGACTCTTTCAGGTGTCGGATGAGTCTGAGATGTCCCATAAGGAGCTGCTTTCGAAGCTGACGGAGAAATACGCGGACAACTGAGCATGTTTGGTGGTGTCATCCTAACCAACGCGCCTACGCAGCCGCGAAGATTGTTGTTTCTCTGGCGTGTTTCACTTGTCATCGCTCGTGATCCGTTTTCTCCTACTTTGTTCTTATTTTTCACCTCTCTTTAAAGCATCCGTTCTCTATCACCCACCGAAACACGTCCGATTCTATGCGTGTGCGTGTTGTGTGTCGTCGTGCATAACCACCACAAACAGTTTTGCGTGTGCCTCTTTGCGTCTCATTTGCTAACACACGGTTTTCTCTTTTTTTTTTTTGCCTCCATCTTTTACCAACAATGTGTTTTGTTAGGGTGCATTTGAGTGCCGAGAGCAGGCGCCTTGTTCTTGTCAAGTCTCCTGCGTGCGTACGTGTGTGCGTCTCGTACTCACCGACTCGCTCGCTCGCCCGCGTATAATACCCGTTTGTTGCGCTACAGCAATGCTCTGTCTCGGTGTAACTTTATTTTAAGAAGAACTTTTTTTGATGTTTTTTTTTTGTTTTCGTTGTGTGATAATAACCGTTGTGCGCGTCAAAATAAATAGATATAGGTATTGTCTTATCGAATGTTGTGAACTCACTCGCATGGCTTGTGGAGAATGTAGACAGTAACTTCTGAGTGATGAAAATTTCAGAACAACACAAAATTCCAGAAGCGTTAATAGTTTCAGTAAAACAGTTGGTTTGTTCTAAGAGCTATTTCCACATTTTGGTTCGACAAATGTTTCACCGCACACTCCAACCTTGAATGTCCTCAAGAGTTGACATTCCTTAGAATGGTGCTCACCTGGGTAAAGGTTTTGTTCCATTGGTAAGTTGTCCAGTGTTGCTTGGTGCATCATTGAGATTACCTTTGAGAAAGGTGTTAACGTATCCGATTGTAAGTTTATCTGGCACCCTTCAACATGTTTACCCGTACGTGACGTCCCGGTTCCCACCCATGAGTGATCGCACGGGTAAACGCATTCGGCCCTGTATGGTACCCGCAAATTCTCATGCGAAACCCTACGTCCATAGGTGGTTTGACATTTGCTATGGTTCCAAAGTCTAGGTCATTTCCTGAATTAATCCAACTGACCCAAAATTACGCCAATCTCGGATTTCATCATGGAGGAAAGAGTTGAGTACGTCTCTTCGTGAGAGCAAACAGGGTTGTGAGATTGGTGCAGTGAAACCCACTTCCCGCCCTTCAGGGCTAACTTCCCCTACGCACGCAATTTCATTATACAGTGGACGTCAATGGCGGTGGCCTATCCGCGCCTCGAGACGGACGTAGCTCGACCGCACCGCGCGCGTCAAAATCGGTGCCGTCTGCTGCCGGAATGCTATTTCTAGACGTTTTCTTCCCGATTTGGTCCTTGAACTAGGTGGAAAAGCTGCTAGGAATAGCACAACAGCTGCAGAAAAAATTGGTTACGGCGCGCGCGGCGCGGTTGCGCGGCGTCCTTCTCAAGGCCGCGGATGGACCACCGCCATTGACGTCCACTGTACATGAACGTGTAGAGTGCGAATTTGGGTGAGGACGAGTTTACGCAGGGAAGGTACCGCGTGTTTCCTCTTACGATGAGATACGCCCAAGTTGGAGAGAGAGAACAATTTGGGGAAGTGCAGAGTACAGTGTGTATTTCCGGGAGTAAAATCGCGCGCGATCTGATCCATTCCAATAGATCAAATTCTCAGTCGAAAGACCACGTGAAAGCGGAGGTTCCAGCAATTCGCACGTAGCCTTTGTACTGGGTCCGCAATTGCACCGATTTTACTCCCGGAAAAACACCCTGTAATAAGAGAGGTGAGAATTGTTTCTGATATGTACCGAATGTTCAGCTGTCGCTGTTTTTGATTTTTATGCAATTTGTCAATTTGTTTGTGCAAATGTCCAGAAACACCTTTTCAAGCAGAGTTGAAGGTAAACATAGCTTGGTAAATTTATAACAACACAATGAGGAAGTAGAGTAAGACGAAACATGACTATATTGAAAAAAAAAAAACTTGGCTGGAGAGGATCGAAGCACTGTTAATGGGATTAACCGTAGCTGGGATGGAGGTTGTCATATATGATTTTCGAAATTGTGATGCAAGCCTCTATATAATGCTGCGAAGACGTAAAAGTTTCTTTAGAGGAGCAGCTTGTCATGAATGTTGTAAGAAAGCGGATTCTCGGGTATTTATAAGGGTGTCGCAAACAGCTACTGGCAATGAAGCATTAGACATGACTGTAAAAGTCATGGGACTGGGATTATCAGTGGTCGGAAAAGTCCTGCAACTGAATTGATCGGATAGATATAGTGGATAAGGGCTGGGCATGTATCCATTCTATTTTATCCACCGGATAAACGCATCCGCTCGTGTAGAAGATCTGGCGAATGAGTTGTGTGGTTTGGATATTCTCTTATCCAATAGAAGCTTATCCGCGGATATGTGCATCTACTTGTCCCCAGTAGGACAATTTTATCCAGTTGATTTTCGCCTGCTGACTATTACCAGATACACCATCAGTTCATGTTGAAAATAGCTCGCCATCACATCACATTTTCGCCAGCGAGGGTGTTATTAATTGTATGTCTGAGTTCTCCGGAGAAGAAAGAATAAAGATGGATGGGAACGGATATACAAAAGCTGTGTTTTTTTTTCTACCACAGCTAAATATCTAAATATATTGGATATAGGCTCTGAATTAGAATAAAATGGTATCAGTAACATAGACATCGATAATGCGGTTGGGGGGAGGGGGTCGTTGATTTGATTTTTTGATTTCCTGGATAAATCGGCCATGATTGACGGCTTCTCTTAGAATATAGTATCCGCATAAATTTCTCTTTCCCATCGCTATATCACATCGTTGGAGTTGGCCTGTGCGGTGAAACACAACTAAAGAGAAGCAATAAAGCCAGCGTAAGAATATGTTCAGCCACATCCTGTGGGGATTGGGGTTGAGTCATCACTACTTTCTGTTCGAGATCTGATCGGAATTACTATGCAATTAGAGTTCGTAACAATTTTTATCTGAATGGAGTGATTTAGGCCTCTGGAGTGAAGATCGATCCATCATGCAAGAACGCCTACGATTTACTGCACAACAAGCATCAACATAGCTACATCATTTTCAAGGTAGAGGCAATTTAGAAATGGTGAATGTTTCCCGTTCCATCCTTCATTCGATTTCTTACAGATCGACAAAAATGATACTGCTATCGTTGTGGAGAAAGTCGGTGATAAAGGCGCTCCATATTCGGAATTTGTTGAGGAAATGAAGAAGGCAGTGGACGGAGGCAAAGAATGCAGGTGAGGAGTAGAGAGTGACTGCCAACGCTACTGCTGTGCTTGGAGCCTTATATGCTGAGGTGGACATCTCAATATCGCGACGGTTGTCACATGCGCGCTTAGGTATTTGTCTGTTCGGCTAAGAAATCTTAATTCACTCACGGCTGAATATGGTCTATAAACCTTCGTGTTTTCTATGACGTAGCCTTCCTTTAGAATATGTTAGATAATTTAACCCTGATGTCTACACAGCTCCTGTTCTTATACTCACAAGCGTTCCGGGGAAACCACGGCTTTTCCGAAAATGGGACGAATTTCTCCGGTGAAACCTTGGTAACCGTAAAACCAGCGGTTTTCCGTTCGTCCGCTTATCGGAATGCGCAACATCCCTCCTCTCAAATAATTTTCAACTGATTGTAAACCTTTTTAGTGATCAATAATTAGTTTAAAGCTAATTGAAGCTCGAATGTTCATGAAGTAATAGTAAATTTCTTCGGCGGATAACTGAGTCGATTGCTGGGGGGGGGGGGGGAGCAGGAGTAACGGGGGAGGACAATGCCACCTGCAGATAAAAAAGGAAAATGGAAAGTGACAAAGAAAACATCAGAAAAAGGTTTGATAAGAAAAATTTCTCCGCCGAACTGAAGGCAATTTATGCCAGGTGTATGCGTCAGTCGCGCGTTAGGCGCACGCATCCACTGGCGCGGGTTTTTCTCGGAAGAGCGGTCGACGACACATGCGTACCCTGAGGAAAAATGCCGCACTGACGCTACGAGGCTGCAAGCGTGTGCGTCTCATCTGCGTCTGAGCTGCGTCAGGAGCGCGACTGGGCCTGCACTTGCATAGATTATTAGCAGTATAAGTTATACTAACCCATATAAATTGCACTTCAGCAATTATAACTTTTTGAAGGCAGGTGACTCTCTTCTGCATTTGTCACAAAAATTCTCGGGATCTTCCCAATGGATTCATATACACTTGCAAATGCAGTGTTAAGGTATTGCAATGGGGAGTACAGCTCTTGAAAACAAATTTATAAAAGTAATCTGATCAAAGTGTTTAGAAATGTAGAGCCTCTACCGGAAAAGAGTCCTGCAAAATTGTTAGGAAATTAACTTCAGGTTCAAATAAAAAAAATTAAATTAAGTTTTTAAGAATAAACGCTCGAAAACGACAATGGAACGATCGAACTCGTTTCAACAAAAACCAAAGAGTTGAAGTTGTTGATTTGACATGCAGTATCATGCCTTCTTTTTCCTCGAAAAGCATTAATTTTTGAACGACTGACCCCGGAACAGCAATACATATGCTGGTTTATTTTCAGAAGTAAGAAACCACTATTTTTCAATAGCCCACATTTGTCCCTATAGCAACAGGTTCTCCACGGTTGCAGCGGACCATTTGATCGTTTCTCTCTTTGAATAATCAAGGTTTCGAATAAGCAGTATAGTTTCCAAGCCATTTTGTTCAGATACGCAGCCGTCGATGTGGAAGTACAAGTCCAACGACAAGGTACAGAAGGTGGCAGCAAATTGAACAAGGTCATCTTCGTGCAGTAGTGAGTTTCGTTCCACCTATGCATGTCATTTTGTTTCCACATGATGTCAATTTGAATGTGAAATTGAGACAGAAATTCCTTCTCGATATAAATGGGAGTCATATTAGATGCAAATACAGCTACCCTAAGAATTATTGGGTAGTATAGCCGTTCGCGGGTATTATTCATTGGAAACGCTGCTTTTTTCGTCGAACTATTTAGCATTTCATCAGTTTCGATAGGGCCGCCACCAGAAAAAAGGATGGTGGTGCAAAGCACTCGCCACGGTGCATGGTTGAAATGTTGTCCTATCCTTGTAGAATGAGGGACATTCATCTGATGGGCATACAGTCCGCAGTAATGAGCGTGAATTCCAAGCCAAATACGCACAGATTTCCATTTTTGCTGGTTCGTATGTGCGTTCATTGTAATACATTTATTTCTGTTTCTGGAACACTTTCCTCAAGAGACACAGTGAATGCAAGAGCGAATGAGTCAATAAATGGATGGACGAATAAATAAATAAAAGAATAAATAAATAAATGCTAAATAAATAGATAAATAAATGAACGAGCAATTGAATAAGTAAATAAATATTCAACTATAAAACTGGCAGTGTATCATCATATTTGCTCTGTTCCACAAGCAATATTAATCTGTTGAAGTATAGTCCGTTTCAAAAACGACGATAGTTGAGTATAGGTGCCTATGGTCTGTATTTCTCGCCTGTCTCTTCGAATACAGCACTATTTCTCGCGTTCTCTCCTTCTCTAATATCTTTGCAACTACGTTCCCCAGTGAAACACATTATATAATATGTAATTCGAGAAACTGTTGAGTATTCGGTAGTACGCTAGTTCATGATAATTTGATGATGAAGGATCTATAGAAAGACTAGTGCTTGGCTTTGGCTGTTATCAGAGCTGCTGATCACAAATCAGCTGTTTCGCTGTCAACATTCTTGTTTTCAATGTTCCTTCAAATAAAGCATTGTGAGCCGAGCAGGGCTGTGCGTTCCGGAATTTCCAGAATTTGAAAGCCCATTAATTTTCGCCTTACTAAAGATATGGGCGCTAGGCGTTGATGCACTGATCCATTGCCCCTTATGAAGCATACGATTGTTTACCAACCCACCGTACTGTTCTCACAGTGAATCTTTTTTTTTCCACCGTAACGGTGTTACTTTCAGCTGCCCTGATGAGGCTCCTGTACGTCGTCGAATGTTGTACGCGTCTTCTGTTCGTGCGCTGAAATCCACTCTTGGATTAGAATCGCTCATGCAGGTATCGATCCTTTTTCCGAGTTTTTGAGCAATGCCCCGTGTTTGTTTTCGAGACCCTAATACTGTTTAATTCGTCAAGAAACGCCGATTACAGTAATATTCATAATTCCATGTCAAGTTAGTTAGAAAAGACTTTTTTCAGCCTTTTGTTTTAGTTAACGGCAAGTAAATTTGTGGGGCGTTAATGTGTTCGCTCTGGGTATCCCAGTGATGAATGCAGCAGGTTGAGACATTGATTTCACACTTGTCGATTATCGATTTCTCGCATGGCAGCAAAGTAACGATGCTCCACCCAAAGTCGATATTTATTCAAATCAGTGCAGCCAACGACATCGGCAGAAGATGCTGTGCTATGCTTGAATTATAGCGTAGGTTCGGAGCGTTGTGCTAGGAAAGGGCAGAACGACCTAGCTCTCCGATTGGCCGGATGAGTGACACAACCATTCACGGAGCTCGGCCGTGCCGCCATGCCAAGTACAACGTCTCATGCTCTTATTAGTCGTACACGCTTCCCAGCATGATGGCATATGTGACAGCTGTCCAGCAGGTGCATGTGCGCCCCACTCTTCCTCCTCTAAACAAGGGTGTGCAAACAGTTTTTCTGGTAATTTTGCAGGAAATCATGCATGGTATTGTGACTGGCGTTTTCGGACGACTGCTACTCCTAAAAATCGTTTGATACGGATGGAAAGTTGTTTTTGAGGATTACTTCTGTTGCAGTGTTATCCTGGCCTTGTTTCTTCACCTACTCTGTTTTAGTTATTTGCGCTTAGTGTAGGAAGTAAGGAATCAAATTTAAATAGCGTATATTGGTTCCTCGTGGCGCAACTCTTTGAGAGCAAATATTTCTGTTGTCCTGCGCTATGCTTGACGTCACAGCATCGCAGCGAACGGTTTTCCGTGCAAATTTACTTCCCGTCACGTGCGTGGCTTGAGAATCCGTGTCCCAGCACCACAAGCCGCTCACTTGACTTCATCGATCCCGTTCCTTTTTCCAGGTCCAAGCCTCGGATTTGTCGGACTTGGACGAGAGGGCGATTAAGCACGACCTGGTCAGCAGCCAGAGGACCTAAACGTCGTCGCTCACCTCCTCCGCCATGTCTCCTCCTTCACAACACAGCTCACACTAATGTCTGTCAATTTTTCATTTTCCCCGTCGTCCCCCCCCCCCCCCGTAAGGTCTTTGTGGTCAGTTTATCTGTCTCTCACCACAGTAGCGCCCGTGCGTTGTTCTCGCTTGTCACCACAGCTGTTCGAAACTTTCGTCGTCGTTGTGTACTTACGGACATAATGAGTTAATTATTTGCGTCGCAGTTTAATGAAGAGTTTTTGCCAGAATTAAAAGAAATAAGCTTCATAGTGATATTTACATAATAATTTATTGCAAAAACAACTGTGGTCATATGAATATGTTAATACGAACGAGAATCCTATTGGATGAGCGAATGAAGGAATGCGAAACACGTGACGTCATCATTGCCGGCCTCGCAGAACAACTGAAACGTGTGGGTGTCAGGTGATAAGAATCCACGGATATCTGATCAGTCACATTGTTCTTAGCGCTTAAGGCCTTTTAAACTGAATTACCATGGAGTTTCTTAATAATAAAAAGTTTAAATAATAATAATAACTAATAATAAAAAAATAAGTTTCTTAATAATGTCAGCTTATCCGACCTAAGCAGGTTAACCCAGCAGATTAAAATGAAGCCTTTTGGTTTGGTTTGATTTGTTTTGTAGCTTCGCTCTACGAAAGGCTATAGTATATTTGCGGATTTCGCCCCTTTTACCCCCATGTTCTCAGAAAAAATTGAAAAAAGTGCAAAACAAGTGTCCTTGGTGGGTTCCGAGCCCTTAAGGCTGTGCTTGATGACTTGATCATCACGTCACATGAGCACCTTCACAACGAATTCCTGTAGCAGTCTGGTGAGGATTCTCGGTGCGCCAGGCCAAAAATGCGAGCGCGTCGCAGCACCCATGCGGTGCGGCAGACCATCTGAGCACTGTGGTTGTACTGCGTTACCGGGTCGCCGCTCCCTTACAAGGCAGTGCGAATCCATGTGAGAATGCTTACACATGAAGAAAATACTCATGGAAACTACAGACAAAACGGCAATCCCTACAACGCTTGACAACCACAGCGTCCAGGTGGTCTACAGCGCCGCGTAGGTGGTGTGGCGCGGCTCGTTTTCAGGTATGCAATGCAGAGTGACGCTCCCTGTACATACTGTAGCACCTTACGAGACATAACCTTGTATCAAATTGGTTTTATTTCAATCTATTGGGTTAGCCTGCTGATTGTGAACTTCTTCTGTAAGAAGCCTAGTCAATGATCAATGGTTGCTATGGAACAAACCTGCGTGTTGGCCAAATAGCTGAAATCGTGACTTGAACAGATCACATCGAACAGTCCGCCGATCTCGTCAGTAGCTGCTTTTTGGATCTTTCGTTTTGACGAGGACGGATTGGAGTCGATATTCTAAACAGATGCTGGTTGGTATGCGGAACAGATGCGAAACACAGCTGTCGCAAATGGAGGTGTAAGTTCTCCGTTGTATCATTTCGGGACAGACACCCGCCTAGATGGCGCTGATTCTTTATCCAGAAATGATTGAGTGGTTACGGAGGAGCAGTTGTCACAAAGATATTCGAAGACGCTTTATATTTCTACTACGCTACCTCATGGTAATCACATTAAATTTACAGGGAAAACTAACGATTTGAAGCCGTTCGCACGAACAACGTCACAGGATCGATCGATAGTGACAATGGTAACATTAGCGGAAGTGTGGATGCGCAGACAATCAGAGAGCCAAGAAACAAAAGCTGACGCACGTGCAAACGCACCCAAACCAGTGGAGACTCCCAAAAGGAGATGCATAGACGTATTCTCCTGGTTCACTTTTGGCCTTTCCACCACAACCAACCGCAACGCGGGGCCAACGCGATGCGGTTTTGCCACGATTCACCGTTGCTTCTGACATGTCCTAACATACAACCAACGAGTTAAAGCGGAACAAGACCATGAGGACATGTTGAAACTCGACTGCTCCTTGTCAGAACATGTCGGAAGCTAGTGCGTCAGCGAATCGTAATTAATCCGTGTCGCTGCGGTTGCGAGGCGGTGCTGAGGGAGGGACCAAGATAATTGAGTATAAATGCGATATTATATGGAGAACATGCGACATTTGTAGGAAAAATACTGCGAAAGTGTAAAATAAAGACTGAGTCGCTAATACAGTATCGCTCAAACTGGTTCTGCACTGAATTCTGAATGCCTAATTTGGTGTCAGCCCAATAAAGCAATATAAATGGAGAAATGGGGAGCAGTGAGAATTTCGCACGAAGTGTACAACTCACATCTTCGATGATCTTCTTCAAGCGTTCGTCATTACACTTGTCAGTAAACACCTCAGGTTTCGTACCAGATGCCAACGCTCGCCGCACTGGCTGCCGGTATCCGTCTGAAAAACAGAGATTGTGCGAGTAGCAACCCATTGAGATCCCAAACACTCACTGTTTGGCTGGTTTTCGTAGAACTGGAATTTGTCGTTTGATTCTTCAATTTGGGGGCCTTCAGGTGAATCGGCCTCGACATAGCTGCAAGGAAATGTGGTCCTTTATCATTTATTTGCTTGTAGCATTCATTTTTTGCACGAGTTCCAGAATCAGTAATGTTACGAAAAGCATTCCAAAGTGCTGTATCATCTTTCAGTACATATTACTTCAGATTTAGATTTACTTCAGGTCTCCGGACTTATAATTAAAGTTACCTATATAAATAGAATTAAACTTATTCATTACCAGGTATACTTCAACACGTTTATCAAAGCGTGACGTTGTATATACCAAAATGTTACCCTTGCGTAATCATACCCATGATTATGAGACTAACCATCTCCTCAATAATGCACCAGGGCCCAGGGCTAGGACTCATGAACCCATAATGAAGTGAAAACAATCTAGGAGATCTGCGTCTCTTAGAATCACATAGCCTATGCGATAACCAACGGCGCTAACTATCCTTCGTTTGCTTGGTTATCGTTCCATGAATCCCATCCAAGGTCATTTCCCTAAAGACTGGGTGGAAACTAGCCCTAAGTCCAATTAGGGCGGGCAAGTAACCCCGAAATCGTTAGAATCCATGAGGAAAAATCAAGCGGAGTTAAGAGAGAATGAGTCGATGGCTCCAGATATGTACATGAACAAGGGATACGCCAACAGTGCGGGTATAAGGAAGCACTTAGTCAGCCCTGGATCCTCGCTTTCTGGTTAGACTTCAATCCAGAAAAACTTTGTTTTTGTGCTGTAGATAGTACTCAACGATTCAGGAAGTTTCGTTCGATGTTCCCCCAATTTATTGTGGTCTCTCAAACAAGTAAGTGCCATGCCAACTGCTAATAGATTCACAGGTACTCTATCTGGTTCTGAACGTTCTCATCTAGTTCTCATCTAGTGGATCAGAACAACTACCACACCAAATGATATTAGCCTTTTCTTTGCCGTCGTCATAACGACGTTTTTTTTTCGTACGAGAGAATTAGAAAATGCATGGTTACGAATGGGAAAAGCATGGATGATGGATGGGAATTCTGTAGCCATCAATCAGGACTGTGAAATTAGCTTCGAAAAACAAATTAGAAACAGAGCGGCGACATCAACCCGCCAATGTAGAACATGTAACAGGGATGTGGACCATGATGAGGCGAAATGGGGCGAGATAAGCCGTTTGGACGAATTTGGACATTAAATGAGACGTCGAATGAAATGCACAGTGCGTAATTGAAGACGATCGCTTTACGCGCAAAGTGCAAAAAATGAGGAAATGCGATAGTTGATTTAATTATTACTATCTGCCATATCCGACTTCGCTCGGGTGTTTTCATACCTCGGCTATCTCACACTGCTGAGGCCAATTACTACCACCGATAAGTTCATTGAAATGTCCATGATTTTGGTGGTCAGTATATTAGCGAAGCTCAGGTTACCCCTTCCCACTGGCCTGTGGGCGAAAAGTCAGCAAAGTTGTTTCGGTGACATTTAATTGATGTATTCGTACAGAATAATTGTTATATTCATATTGAGCGTATCGAGGAACTCCAGGAGACATGTCTTCACTGATCCACGGGGCAGATGAGCCAAAAATCAATAAAATCGATAAATCGATATTTCGTGCAAAATGGTTGCCATATTCGTATTCAGCGTAATGAGGAGCCCCAGAAAACATGTTCTTGCCAGTCCCCGAGCGAAAATGGAAAAAATAGATAAAATCAATAAATCAATACTTCGCGCAAAATGGTTGCCATATTTGTATTCAGCGTATCGAGGAACCCCAGTAGACATTAATGTCATTCCAATGCCCATAAAAAAGAAGGTGGCGACATTTTCTTTAAATTTCTAGAAACTGACCTCTCACTAGGCAAGGTGGTCGCCCGCGTTGTTGCGTCCACAGGGACAGGTTCGGCAAAGTGGTTGGATGGTTGTACATTCACTTGAAAAACCGAAAAATTGTTTCTGGGAATAAAAAAAGTGTGCGACTACTGCTCACCTTGTGGCGAAATTGGCGGTGGGGGAGGAGCCTGCGGTGGCGTTGGTGGAGCAAGAGGTGGAGGGGGTGGTGCTTGTGGAGGAGGTGGCGCTTGTGGAGGTGGCGGCGGTTGGTATTGCTGTTGTGGTTGTTGCTGATTGTACTGAATCAGTATCCAAAACAAAATTTGATCGGATATAAAAACCCCGAGAGAGGGGATTTTCCTCTGCAAATCCAGTGCGATTTTATTGGCCTTAGCCGAAATTAATACAAGAGAATTTCGCAGTGATGTACTTATTTTGCTGTGATTTGAAAGTTTCTAAAGATTCTCCGACCATTTTTTGAAAACTTCATTACCTGGTTGTTCTGGATGGGTAGCAACGATTCCTGGCCATTAGTTGGTGGTGCTACCGGAAGTGGTAGTGGAGTAGTTTGGCCGCCGAAAGCACTGCCTGGGAATGGCGCTAGCGTTGGTAGGGTGAACTGTTGAATTCCCTGCAAATAACACAATCAGTTTCAGGCGCTGTTAAAACTTCCACTGCTAAAGTTCAATGAAGTACGTTTTTTATTGCGAGTTATAGTCAGTTAACTTCAGCTTCTTAGGTTAAGTTCGTTGGTATCCTTACAACTTAAGGTATCTTGCTGTGGTACTCTTCGGCTGGTCAGCAATGCTTTACCCACCTATCTTACTATCAATCAAACAATTCAACACCTTTTATATAGAGGTGCCCTATTCTCATGATTGCCATCTTGAAGAAATAAATAAACTAATACATATGTTAGTTTTATAAATCTGATATTTTATCCGCCTTGCCCTTTTCTATTCGTAAGGATATCCCCATTTCCTATGCGCTGAGCACAAATATGACATCCGCTTTGCCAACTAAAAATATCGTTCTACTGCCTTTATCGACTTTCGCCCATGTATGGATGGAAAAGGGTCAATGAGAACCTCCAAGAAAATCCAACAGAACTTGATAGTGATCCAACTTGGTCACAGTGATTCAACTTGGTTACTTTATTCACTCATTCTTGGTCTACGAAGCTTGTGTTTAGAGACTAGAGCTAGAGCTTGTGTTTTCGCTCAAGGGAGCCTGTTGGAAAGAGTGAAGTTTTGGATCAGTTGCAAGATTCACGAATTTCAAGCATCCAGACCCTATTGAAGCTGGAAGAGTATCTCGACCATAATGTAATTAATCTCGCTCTCTATTGAGATAACTGTCGTTGAACGCTAACGATTCAGCTGCACAAGGTGTGCTCACTTTGCATATGGAACTCGCGCAAATTAAAAAGGCGGCTGTGTCACAAACTCGCAAAAATGCTTATAAATGCGGAGCTTCTATTCTATGCTACCAGTGGTTATGGTAATATTGTCAAGTGGCCGAACGGCGGGAAAGCCGAAAGATCAAAATCCAAACGATTCTTCGTTTCTCGCAGATGAATAGTGAGAGCCGTTGGTGGCATTCGGGGTTGGATTCACTTGGATTAGGCCAGTGAAGCATATTCCTTATAAATGCCTGCTATCTGAGGTTTTGAATAGGATAGAAAACGTTTGGGAACTATTTCTGCAGAATATGGCTATTCGGGTTGTCCTGATGGGTGCAATTTGCTTCCCTGAGCAGAGAATCTCTCATGGTTGCATTTCGTTGTTTCACCAATTTTTAATACATTTAGGTCAATTAAGGCTAATTAGAATGAAAAGTGGTAGAAAAATCACATCTTTATCGCCCATGCGAGACCCCGGTAGCCATATTGCGAATTTTACTGAGCCAGCCGTGCATGCCCTCACATAATCTAGCACATTGTGTAAACGGGTGTCATACCTGTGGGTTTGAGACTACCCATCGTTAAGATGACGCATCTGGGCTCAGATGAATGCCACCATCTCGTAGTAACATGAATGACTGTGTCAACGGAATGTGGATGCGCTGACAATCAAAGTGCCAAGACGCAGATATAGTGATGAGTCCGGGCCGGCCCAACCGTCTAGGTATGGCAAGGTGTAAAAACTTCAGATAAGTTGCCTTTTGGAGCGTTGTTAGATGTTCAACGATGATGCCGACATAGTAAGTGAATTTAGCGGAAGTGAGCAATCACCTTGTGATTCCTTTTGTTTCCATGACGAACTCTCCTCTAATTTTCTTCTTGTTATCCTCCTCGTTCTCCTACTAACTATTACAATAGTTCTCCTCAGATTATTAACAGTTTCAAACAAAATGAGATGTATTCGACTTTTCTTCTTCGCTTGGATAATCCTAAGATATACGTAGAGTCCCTCATTTCGAAACCTCATCCTATAAACCCTTGCATTCATTTGCTTACGACAAAGTGAATTCTTTAAAATAGAAAACTGGTGACCTCTACCTCCTAATGACTCTTAACGATGGAGTTACCCAGTTTGGTCTGACGGAAGCACATTTGGGTCACAATGGACTTTAGTGGGGTGTATACCTTTACTTGTGACTGTCAATTACGGCGGCGATCAAACCCCAATTAGTGCGGCCGAACAACTCGGGCCATGTAGAGGCGGCCCTTGCTTTGCGGTGCGAATGGATCAGTCTTGAAAGCGGCTGAAGCATGATTGGGAAGGTGATAGCACTTTTGCTATTGTCTTCTAGTTCTCTGATCACTTTCGATAACTTGTGGCACCAACTCAAGTCTTAGGGTCAGTCTTTAGAGAAGTACTGAAGCACAACTTGTATTTCTTGTGTGAAGCGCTCTGCGCGGGTTATATTATGCAGCACGAAGAAACAACTGGTACAGTGATTTCCTTTAGCGTAATTCTTTGTTTTGAAGAGCAGGAAAGATAGGGAAACTAACTCCAATGGTGACCTCATGGTGATAATAATGGCCCAGCGCATCGCACAATTCTTTCCTGACTCATACACAAAAATAGCGACTAATCCAGACCAATCGCCCGCGTAAGGAATATCTTCATGCAATTCTGGTGGACGAGTCTTCCAGTCACGATAAGGCGCACAGAGACTCCTTGTTGACAGCTAGCGGTCAACTAGGGCCTCCTAGTAAATGACAGTCACAAGTAACGGCCGCCTCTCACTTTAGTGGATCACTCATGCAGTTGTCACAATTTCTAACCTATTGCTGCGATTAGGAAGGAGCCTGGCATATCAGGAAAATACGAGATCTCTTAGAAATCTGACCAGAATCCGACTTCGACGTGTGCCGATACATCGAAATTAACGAATCTTGCGACTAAGTTGGATTCTAAAGGAAGTAGCTCAAAGATTTTAAGCTGTTGCAAGGATGGGCTAACGTTTCCGGATCTCATCATTCGATTTCAAATAAAAACCAACTTTCGAACCCTTACTTCGAATCGACAGTTCAATATCCCTCGATTTTTGGTTTCAGAAATTGACTTGCGCCACTTTTGAGTGTAATGACGGTTCCCGTAACCTAGCTTATAGGATTCGGATCCTCAATTCTGTAGAATCGTGGGACAAAAATAATTCAGGCAGCGATCACAGATAACAGGTCCGAACATGGATTCTATAAAGTTGCTGCATCTCTGCTCGTGTAAAAAATTAGTCCACTAATTATTTCAAAAGCTGTTCCACCTGCACTCCATTACTTTGTGGTGCGAAGGTTGGCAGCGTGGGGAATGGATTGCATGGAGGTGGAGGAGGACAGTTCATTGCTGGACAGTTCAACTGAATCGGCTGCGGACAAGTCACTGAAAGTTTGTTCATCAGATAGTGCACGATGAGAATTTCTAACGGACTCACTTCCGACCTGTCCGCTGGGGCAGTGGCACATCGTTGGCGATGCATCTGCATGTCGTGCCACTAGTACAAGAAGAACCAGCAGCCGCATTTGATGAAGTTGGGTTTAACTGAAAAGGAAATAAGTTATGAATAGTATAAAGTTAATTATACTACCGCGGAGTCAACGCGGGGCTTTAAGGGAAAGCTTACTATGTAACTATTCAACAAGATATCGTCCACATATAGGCACGACGATGAGTCTGATAATTACTGAATATTACCTAATTCTAAACTTTCGGAAGTAATGATCACTTCAAATTTTTTTTGTTTCAGTTTATATTCTACTATTTATTTCGTAACTGGGTAGGGAATTCCCGCGGGGATTTAATAGGCTTTTCTGTTGCATGGAGTAGATTTCAGCTTGAAAAAACATGTGGTTAAAATCAGGCTACTTCGCCTTTCATCGTTGTTTTTGCACTTTTTCGGAATCTCATAACCGCAGAACGACTGCGGAGAAGCAAACCAGTTCACCCGGGCAGTAAGCAGAAGGGTAAAGAACTGGCTTCTTAACATTACTACAGGGGCCTGGATGTATCATTGGTATTACCCATGGTAAGCGCATAAACGTGCCAAAATTACGCCCAACCTTGCACAAATCAACATATTTACTCATATATGACGTTGTCTATACGTGACTGCTACCCATGAGTAATCCCATGGGTACGAGATAACCTATCCTTGATGCATCTGTTCCGTGGCAGAAGCATTCACTGTGTGATCTCTTTGCTTATGACAAGTTTCATGCGTGCAATGAGGTTTCGTAGATAAGTGAGTTGCCTGTGAAGGTTTTTGTGGCAAGCATACTCAGACAAAGATGTCAGGACATGCGGAGGACGATGGCCCTCATTTCTTAAGGAAGTCTATTGGTCATGCAGTGACCGCCTGCTTCGGGATATGCGGAGGAGGTAGTCGAGGGGTGCGATCTAAGCCCGAAAAACCACCGGGACTTGCGGAGGATGTATTCGGGGGTGCGACATACCCCCGAACTTTGATAAAAGTCTCGGATGGGTGCGGAGGAACATGGCAGGTAATCCGAGAACCCCCCGAGGTCAGACGTCACAGAGCTGTGAGTTCTACCTATTTTCCCACTATTTGTTATACTGCACTCCATCCTTCTCCTATAATAACGTATAATACGCTTTTTATAGTCATAATTACTCTGGAATTCTCTCTTATGGTAATGTTTGTTGAGTTTCTTATTGTCATATTCACTGCAAAAACGGCATTCATTGTTTAGTTCTCTAAAGTGTCTCTTTTACAATTTGAGCGGACTTCCTACTCATAAAAGCATCTACATATTTTGGTTCCTGCCACAGAATATAGCGCTTTTAACACTGTGTGTCCTAACAGCAACAAAGTCTTACCTCAGAAATCGTTTTTGAGATTTTTATGGTGAGAAAGTCAAAGTGAGCTGGCGTGAACGATGATATACATAACAGACCTCAAAAAGGGTGACCCTGTTTTTAAGGGTCTACTGCTGAATCACCACTTCCTTATGTTGCTTGGAGAAATGAAGGGTCAACACCAGAACTGACTCAAACCTCAGTTGAGTTGAGTCCACTGTTGCCTATACGGACTCCAGGCCTCGCTGTTTCCGGACCAGGCTATGGGTTACGCCTGATCAGATTACAGATGTGAACTGTAGCCTGACCAGGAAGCCAGTGTTGCTTGAGGAAATCGAGAGCTGAAGCTTTCTAATACTTTTCTATAACGTCGAAAATTGTGCACTTTTGCAATCAGAAAGATTTTCTCTATATTCACGTACAAATCGAAACCTGCCGCAAGTATGCACCACTGGGGGAATACCCTTAGTGAGACTGTTGTTTAGTCTTCAAGGCCATAGATATGCCATAAGGTGGCTAAGCCCACGAAACCAGCGTGGAGTTGCTCGTCTCTGCGATTTTCCAAGGTAGATTTCCATGGGTTTCATGAGACATTACATCGTATGGGATCATACTATTTGAAATTGGGTGGACGTTTCATGCATATAATGCACATTTCCTCACTGACCCACCCTTCAATGAGAGTTAAAAATTAGTTTCAATAAAAAAAAATAGTAGACGGTCAATGAGCCGATATTTTGCCGCAAAATTTTCGTCATGTTCGTGATCAGAAAACCTCAGTGGGCACGTACTCACGTACTCACCCCGATCAGAAACGTAAAACAATGAACGTAAAACAAACAACGTAAAATGAATGGTTTAACCTATAATTTTATACGAAACTGTAGATATATTTGTGTTTACCGTATCAAACAAAATAAACATGCCGTATCGAACAACAATAGACATGCCATCATCAATTTCAGGACAAAATTGAGCAAAAATCAATAAAATCGTTGTGAAGGATAAAGCAGTCCACAGTTCTTGGCGGAAAGGGTGCCAAAATCTCCACAGGCTCTTGGGAGTTATGTATTCAACGTTTGGTAGTGATTGGTCTAGAAAGATCTCTGTAACAGTCTCTTCTCTTGGAAATGCACTGTGATAAAAACATTAGTGGATGCCTCGGCTGTGGGTACGGATGGAGCAGAGGTAAAGCAGCGGACTGGGAAGCAATCGAAGAGCAATGGTAAATGATCGGTAGGTCAGTTCGGAATCCTCGCTCGGTAGTGGGGGGTGATAAGTTTTGTTCAAAAACCCCCATTCGGGACATGCGGAGGACGGAATCGGGACTTGCGGAGGACTGTATCGGGACTTGCGGTCTGTAACAGACCGGGTCTCCTGACCAAGTCCTCCGGGTGTCCTGCAGTAGTCCTACGCATGTGTGCGATACTTTGTCTGAGTAAGCACTAGTTATGGAGACAAAAACGGATCCCATTTGAATTTGATAGTACAGCCGTCAATGACTGCACAATCGCCTCCATTATGCAAATGAAAAACCAAACGACGAAAATGTTTCATAGAGGGCAGAAATTGCTTTACGAAACTAAATGGCCTCCGAGCTAGGTAGAACGGATTCCGGTTCGTGCATCGCTGTCAAATTCACTTTCTAGTAGTTACCTCCCGTACGGAAAGCTGCTAAAAGTAGCTTTAAATGGCTACTGGACTAGGTCAACCTAAAGTAGTAAAGCTTACTCAGGCTTACGAATATTTCATAAAGTAGGAAAGAGACTCGTACGGTTGACTAAATCCAGGCGGCTAGATTTGATTACTTTGGACTCTTTCGGAATCAACCTCAGAGTACCTGCGTGTTAGCGTGTTACCAGAAAGCTTCTTTATTCCCTAAGTGTTTATCCAAAGAACGTTAGCAAAACTTCAAAGCTCTCTCTCTCCAAGAAAATGTTTTCAGCAAGCGCAGAAAAAAAAACGAGATACCAATTCAAGGCCAAAGAAGTTAGAGCGCTTCTCTTGATTACGGATACCGAACTCATTTCTTCCGTCTATGAACAGCTGTTCGCCTTTTATCAAATTCTGCGCATTTACCACTTGATGCACTATTGTTGTTCTTAGTTCTTAGACAAGCTTCAAAATTTTCTGTGAAGTACGGCTGATATAGTTCCAGCCTCAGCAATTTCCAGGAGACCACACTTCTGTTCTTGTTCGAGCCGCGAAACCGGTGTGTGAAAAAATTAGTCAGTATTCCAGCTTTCTAAGGTACTTCTGGGAACTCTCATTTCTCTCTTGGTGGTCGGCATAAGTGTTATGCCTTTCTCCTATCAATATGTTTGTGCCTTTCGATGGCAGTTTCAGTCCTAATAAGATAAGCACGGAAAGTTTCCTGGATCATGTGACGTCTCAGAAATACCTCTTCCAAATCCCAGGAGAGACATATTGCAGAATAATGAGTTAAATTTTCAGTGAACCTAGGTTAATTCGTGTTCTCGCTTAGGTGGTGCTACTTTTTTTCGCGGTAACGTGAAATTCTACTTCAGAAAACACAATTCATTCACGTGTAAATTGATTACAGTTACTTACATTACAAAAGGAGAAATAGCTGTAGATCGCCTTGAGCAAGCTTATTTCCCACACCATATTCTCCATCACTACCTTACGACAAGGCGGAAGGCTCACTGGAGGCTGTACTTGATGTTAGCTGGACATCTTTGGCCCGGATACATCATTGGAAAGATGGATAATCTCATACTCATTGGGCATGGTCACCCCTGGGTAGGAGCTGGGTGTAGACAGCGTCACGCCTTCGTGAACACACTGATGAGTGTCAGCTAAGAGGTAAATTTGGGTACTTCAGCATGTCTTCTATGCGTAATCTCAATGATGCAACCTGCACCTGATGCCTTTGTGTTCGCTCATGGTACGCTTCGGTACCATTTTTCTACATGAATTGTAAGCAGAAACAGCTTGTTTGGCGCCTGGTAATGCTAGGTGTTGCAGAATATTCATGAAGGCTCTTTATAAAACTCCTCTATAGCGGAGACCATGAATCAATCAGGGAAATATCTACTTAAATACAATAATTTAAGTGATTGTAAGTATGACTGCATACTGTTTTTAAGGAAGAAGAGGAGGGTTAAGAATTGTGAGGAAGCGGAGGGTTAAGAATTAAGAATTGGCCAAATTTTAGACTAGCTAATTTTGAATGTTAGGGAATGGTAGGAGAAATTTGCTGAAGGGTTCTGCTTCAAAAAGAATATAGCCAAGAGAGCGTAACTGTAAGAGGATCAGCTAATAGGATAAGATACGTTACGCGTACTACGCATTGTCTGAGAGGAGTTCCCGGGAGAAACGAGTAAAAACTGGGGCAGCAGCGTGTCTGCAGTGCTATACAAGTTGCGCTATTTATATTGTGACCTCGGGGCGACGGGGATGCGTTGTCCATCGGTCGTCTTGCTTTTCGGGCCCACATAAGACAACGCTCGGTGACGACCCGTTCTCGATCCGCTTAACTTGTCATGGGCGCTTCGCACTGTAACATTGTGACGTGACCAACGCAGGATTTGCTGATTATACAAGGCGAATCTGCTCTGCAACAGGTTCTCGCATTAGGACGTTAATGTGATATAGCTCAAATATTCGCGTAATCATATCTCGAATGTAAGAACGAGGCTCCAGGATATGATGAGGTCGTGAAGCGTCCCTTTTTCCCTCAACTCTGTCCATCCGGGACATGCTTCTGAATAGAAATACTGTACTCAAACCTCAAAATGCAGCACTTTTGAAAATATCTTTGTTCTTCTATTGAACCACTCTGTTAATCCGAGGGAAGATTTTTTTATGTGTTTCATATATTTAGTAGTCTTCTAGTATTATGCTATTGACGCTTACTTGCTCACCTCATTCAAGTACAACAATGGTCAACATGGTCTAAAATTGCGAAAATACGTAGGTTTCCTCGTGATGACAAAGAGATAGCATGCACTTCGGATGCGTAAATTTTTTCAGTTCTGTGCTACTAACAGGGCATCCAGGTGATCACGGGAAAATCCCAACATTTGTACTATTCTCGAGGTTCACCAAAATGAAATTTCAGACGAATCCGACGGCTTATTTCTGCCGCTGGACTCTGCTGGTATAGAAAGCACTGTAATAGCGTTCGTAGCAAAATGTGTTTAATTTAAGTCGGAACGTCTTCTTCTCCCATGCGTAGATACAAAAATTTTATTCAAAATTCGAAAAGAGTGATACAACTGATACCTCATTTTTCAAACCAGCTTTAACAGAATCTACGCCAACGATACGCGGCAGAAAAGAAATCCCTGAAGAGTTCTAGCATGTATGCAAACTTGATTCCGATTGCTGATCATAGGGCTGGGGCATTTTGGAAGTTCTCTCGTTCGAGATCATAGATGTGCTAAATATACGGCCCCCAGAGTACATGTTATGGGCGTACCAAGTTCGGCATCTTGTTCGATTTTCGCATGACTTCAGTCAAGTGTGTGAAAAAAAAACAAAAGAAAAAATCACGATTTGTAACGAAGTATACCAAACGAATTTGCGCAGTCTGCCAAAGAGCAAAAATGTTTGACTGTGTTTTCGTTCTTCGTCCACCAGATTCAAGGCCAAGCAAAGTTCCCCAAAAAAGTTTCGTTTCAATGAAATCTAGGCTAATGCTCTTCGTTTGCTATTTTTTAGAACTTCCGTACCAGGGATGAGCGGATTATCCGGTTGTTCGTTTTGCAATTATCCGTAGGTTTTAGCCTATCCGTCATCCGCACCGTTATCCGGGCTTTTGGCGTCGGATAACGGTGCGGATAAGGCCAGAAATAGAAGCTTCATTTCGAAAGTTCTCAATAGGGACAGCCTCCATTCCAAAACGTATTGCTCGATCTAGCGCATTTTGAGTCTAGTGGTTTACAATTATTCTATAGCAGTGTAGGAGAAGGTAGTATAGACTTGTACCTGCCCAAATAGAAATGTTGTTCCTCATGGTTTCTGAGTCGTTCGACAAAAATCAAGCAATAACCACGAACCCAACATTTATAATACTTGTAAAATCTTCAACAACGTTGGCTATTATTCGGCCGTTAAAAACGTTGCATTTGGTGTTCTCGGAGCTCACCAATAGGCGGTGCCTCTTCCTCGCAAGGTTCCTTTCAAATATTCATTCAACCCTACTGTGTACAGGAAGCTCCAAATGCCCGCATTCAAGAGAGGCGTGGCCGGGGCTCCTCAATCAGACTCAGCGCTCTCTATGCTGCCTCTGGCTTCTCTGACTCTGCAGACAACCAGTGGCAGCATGCAGAGCGCCTGTGTCTCTGCCTAACGGCACGTTGTGGCCACGCCCCTCTTGACTGCGGACGTTTGGAGCTTCCTGTATCAATTTTTGAATGTACGTATTGATCAAGTAGCATTCAAAAGTGAATACGTTCAGTCAGCACTAGAAGGCTTATCAGAATTCCACAAAAGATTCTATGAAACGAACTTTCCCCTTCAGTTCCACCCACCCCAAAACAAAACCTCGGGAGGACCAACCTTCGAATACCTCAGATACCTCATGTTCGTAGTGAAAAGACGCGGACACGTATCATATCAAGCAACTAGTGCGCCAGTCAAGTTAACAAATACCTATATGTCACTGGAAACTTGTATTTATGGCAAACTCTAGTGACTATACTTACACCTCTTCACAATGACGTCACGCTCAGCATCGCGCACAGGATGGTGACGACTATCGGAATGCCAAATGAATTGAGTATACACCTTTCAAATCCATAACACTACTCCAACACACGTGGTACAGGCTTTTCTGGAAGGATTTTCTGTTTTCTCAGAATTGCGCAGGCCGCAGCTGGTCATACAAAATTCCTCCCGGTCAAAATCAACAGGCTTTTTTCACCCAAGAGGAAACTGAGGGGTAGAACGAGATAGCGATCAGAGCGCAACAAAACAACAGAGTAGGAATAATAAGTTACCAGAGGGCAGAACAGTCCCGTTAGTTTGGGACAGGAAAATGGGAAAATTGGCATGTAAAACAAATGGCGTGGAAAAGGATTTTTCGTTTTTGCCGTTTCTCTCCAAAGGTTCCTCTCAGTTTCAGACCGGGCGAACCCATATGATAGTGGTGTCCGTCTTAACCTGCGGGAGCAATTCGAATCAAAGCAATCACTTTGCGTTGTGAAGTGAGAGGCCTGGCTTTCCATAGAGGCCCATATCTCGAGATTCGAAGTGGAGTGGTCTCGTATTGCGAAATATGTGGCCACTCTCTCCTTGACTGCATTACTGTTGTTACTGACTCAATGCTTTCCCAAGGTGTTGCAGGGCAGCTCATAATAGAGGTTGGGGCAAAAGCACTCTTCCGCAGTTTAAGGCGTAACTGTAGCACGAGCGCTTCCTGGTGCTCTAATAGACACACGGTAATACTTTAGGGAATCTTCGACTATGTAAGCATGCATCCATCTTATGGGTAGCATGCATGATCATGTATGTCATCTGTGTCATTGAACTCAGCGCTTCAAGTAAGCGCAGATTCTACTGGTATCCCAAGAGCGGAAACAAGGTGAGTCACTGCCTTCAAAAGTACCACTCACGAAAAAAAAACACGTCTTTCTGGCTTCGACATCTTTTGGCCTCTTCCAGTAAGGTAACGAGGGAAGGATACCAGATTTCTATGGCAGTTCAGAATGAGATATGCCTCCTTATGTAAAGTTGACTATGCTGATCCTGAATATGTTTTCGGATTGCGCTAAATATCATTGTGGAAGAAGTTATGACCTTGTCTGTGCAGCATATGTGCGCAGTTTCTGCATTAACCTACCATAACCCCATATAGGAGACGGTGCGATAAAAAATGAGTGCAGAAATCGTGATCAACAGTCCAAACAAACCTGTATGCAGAATCTCTGCGAAAAATGCATCACGACCGGTACAGAATTGTGCCTTGATCATTTATTACCACTACCATTTGCAAGGAAACGATATTTCACTGAAGGCCTACCGGTACGTGGTGTACAGGGTGCGGCAAAAGTATTGACCGCCTTTCAAGACACACATGTATTAAACCCATTTTATCCCTAATCTTACCAGTCGTCAACGGACAAGACGGGAGAAAGCTTCACAACTGCGATGCAAGCAGTCACCTTTGACTTGATTCAGAGTTTTTTCTGAGATGTTCTTGTGAAAGGGAACAGTGCTAAAACTAGTATATTTTGAGCCTTCCACAAATCCACTAATGAAAAGTACCAGCTGCTCCTGTCTATGCTATGATTTAACTTTGTTTCCTTATTTCTTAACGGCGCAGAAGAGCTTCATATCATTTGCCTTGGTTCTAGCGCCAAAATCACCGCATGACCGAGAAACGATATAGGTCAGAAGCGCACTTCCCGTAGGATCAATCACTTGTTTAGAAGTGGGCCGTTCCTTTTCTAAGAAGATTTTTCTCTAGCTTACAACGCAAAGGCATCGAAGGGGTTTTGCACAAGAAATCACTTGTGAGCTTACAGTTCCAAATTAGCAACCACCGTACTCCTCCAGTTTCGAACAGTTGGGTTGTACCACATGGGTCCTTTGAAGGAGCAAGCATGTGCTACACCGCATCACAGTATGGGCTTGCGTGTGGATTATTTAGAAGAAGGAAAGAATGAAATCGACGACGATCCCTACGGCGCATCACCCACGTCCCTTGTGTTTTCCTTAGAGCTGCTCTCAAGAATAGAGATGAAATTGACCGGACATAGTCTCATTTCGTTCGCGATATTGTTTTGTGTATGTTATAAAGAAACTCGTCACATGTGGGCCAAATACTGAGGGTTTCAAGAGCCATGTCAAGCGGACAATACTTTTGCCGCACCCTGTATACTGCTTTGTGCTTCTCGAAACACTAATTTCAAAACTATTCTGATCTCGGTCCACACTCGTCCCCACGGGGAGTTATGCCCGTTTTTCCAAACGCACATTATAAGGAGGTACTCATAGATTAAGCTACCCTTCGTAGATCAAGGTAAGGTGTGGTGCAGTGGCGTCTTGATCCTAATGGATATACTACCAAGTTTAATTCCCCTTGAAACTCGAACTTTTGCATCCTTCTCCGACTCGCTGCTTTCCTCTGAAATTTTATTCTATGCAGTTTTACAAATGTTTCTACCTATGATTAGATATTCTGAAAGCTTGGAAGCATTTTGAATGATCTTCACCACCCCAACTTTGTTAACAGTGGAACTGTTGATGGACTCACGAAAGCCCAAATCTTCAAGAGATTTTTTTGCTAAAATTTTCCATAATAGAGATTTTTGAAGTGCTACATAATGATGTTATAATCATGACCATTTTGGGACGTCACTCCATTTTTATAGGTTTGTAGTAGAATTAGCAGCAATTACTGTGGATAACCGAATAAAGTTGTTGAATTTCGACATTGAGGTGGTAGTACCATGCAAAATGATAAACGTGATCAGCGCCTGAAACTACCCCTCTGGACAAAATTTGTATGGATTCTGCGAGGTGCCTAAACTACCCTATACCCAATGATAGTTCCATCGTGAGTGGTGGTAGTAGTAAATGATCAAGGTGTAATCATCTAGCCGTAATTTTTGCTTTTTTCCCGCTGAAATTTTGCATATGGGTTTATTTGAGCTGCTGATCGTGAATTCTGTATCCATTTGCACAACAACGCCCATTTTGTGGGGTTACGGGAGGTGGATGTAGAAAGTGTACGTTCGAATGTTCTGCACAGCCGAGGTTATAACTTTTATCGCAGTAGTACTGAGCACTAATGGAGAACACAGTCGAGATCAGGATGGTCAACTTCACATTATGAGGCACACTCCATTTTGAAATGCTACAGACATCTGGCATCTTTCCCTTGTAAGTCTAGCACTTATGCCGAAGTCGAAAGAAGTGCAGAAATTCATGATTTTTCATTTTCGGCATCGATTACAGGGAACACAAGAATGAACGGCTTCCTAGCAGCTTAAGTGGTTGCGCAATGTCAAGCCCGTTTCTTCAATTTGTCGCTAGTTTCCTCCAGTTTTTCCAATCCTGCCTATGATAGGGATTGAGAAAGTATAGAAGTCGTTTCGTACTGGATCGCTTGCATGTAGGGTTCCGAAACTGTGTGAAACTGTGTAAAGTTTCTATCTCTGAAATTCTTTCGATTTTTGCAGAGGGAAGTGTTGTGAAATGTGGTGAATTATCTACATATAACCATCGTTTCTAGATGGAGTGCTTTGCACAACTTAAAGCTGTTCGAGGAAATACTAGCGCCGAAATCAGTGTAGTTCTATCATATCTTTTACACGACACATGACATTAGCAAGCGACAGAATTTGGCAAACATTTTACAAGCTTCTATTCAACTATAGTGTAATTTTAAATCCTATGGATAAATTCAATCATCCAGTGTATAATGTACGGCTGCGTCCAATTTGTTGTTTTTTTTTCGTGACAAACAGCATATTATGAGACTTCATTTGCCATCGGCTGCGATCTACTACTAGGCTGGCGTAACAGACATCCATTAAATTTCTTAGAAAATCGTTTCGTTCATGTTTTCCATGAGGGTATGGGTTGACGCTCCACTCCCTTTTCTACTGACTGCCCTCTCTAAGCATAATTTGATCCGCCTCGTTGAAGCTTACGTGGCAGAAAAAGAATTTTCTGAAGTAAATAGTGTTTCTTCGACTAACAGAAACCCAAGTTCTAGACAGATGAGATCAGTAACGTATACAGTAAATAGTGCATGGTCAGGCCTAACCATAACTACTACATTGGTCACTGAGGAATTTGTTTGATAAAATTATTTATTTATTTATCTATTTATTTATTCGAATATGACATATAAGACAGTCATGTAAAAAACCAACATAACAGAATAAACTAACCAACATAATAGAACAAGCCTAGAACAGACATGACCTGAACATAAAATTAAGGAAACCTATGACCTGACAAGGGAAGTGCACGAACTTAAGTTGCGCTTTCGGAACGAGACATATATGGTTGGAAAGCTTATCTCAAATGATGTTACAGATTATATCTGAAATTTGCTAAGTGGCTAATACAAGCTCAAAATTCAATTTCCTGCCATATTGACATATGTCTCCCTCAATCATGGTTTGGCAGCTGGGTAGCCGAGTGGATGGTGATGCTGACACAGAGAATGCAGGTCGAGGGTTTGCATCCTGTCCCCCACTAAAGTTTTGCAAACTTCAATAGCTAATATAGGCTTGCCCCCCAAATTCGACATATGTTAAGTATAAGTGTTAAGAGCACCATGAGTGCATTTAATAAATAAATAAATATGTTTCAGATGAAGGCGAACCACGAGTTTCAGTGTTCTCACAGTCCATATCCCAGTCGGCGTTCATTTTCTCGTCGTCGCTTACTTCAAGATCCTCCTCGTCTTCTATCGCCAGGTCACAGTAGGCGGCATCACGTAGAACGCTCTCAAAAGCCTCCGCCATTTTGTGCTCTTGGCGAGTTGCGTTGGTGCTATCACCCCGACCAAATTTGGCCAGCAAAAGCGCAACCGCGCGTGAGCAGTCGAACAGGTAAGGCGGTTATAGAATGAGAAAGTGACCGAATAGATTATATGGCACATCAAAATACTAGGTCTTTGCAGCGACATCGCATCAACACCCAATATAGAGCAATTTTCCATTACTTTCAAAGCAGCACTCGTAGCTATTGCTCATTAATCTCCTGTACAGTTCCGCACTTTGTCAAAGATTAGCTATTAAAGTTTGCAAAACTTTAGTGGGAGACAGGATGCAAACACTCAATCTCCATTCTATGTGTCAGCATCACTATCCATTCGGCTACCCAGCTGCCAAGCCGTGGTTGAGGGAGACATATGTATGTTAATATGTCAAGAAATTGAATCTTGAGCCTGTATTAACCACTTAGCAAATTTCAAATATAATCTGCAACATAATTTGAGATAAGCTTTCCAACCATATATGTCTCGTTCCGGAAGCGCAACTTAAGTTCGTGCACTTTCCTTTTGAGTGAGATTTTTGCCCTTCTCCGTGTGAAAGAGGCCAAGGATACGATGACCCGGTGGTTTTAGTCAAACGAACAATATCCGAGCAGGCTCCAACGCTAAAGAATTCAGCTCTGACCGTGGTTTTAGGTAACCGAAAGCAAATTTTCGTCCCCCACTGCGAGTGATTGACGGTGTTAATGTAGAAAATGGTGAAAAATAATCTCCAGACTATCCTCTCAATAATTTATAAACAAACAAACAGACACCATGCAATCAATTATGATGAGAACAAAAGAATTTAAAATTTCGGGTAGGACTTTTCGGCCAAACCAATATTTACAACTAAAATAAATGAAGTTGATAGATAGAGATGTAGATATAGCAGTCATATAACAGTCACCGTCCTTCCTTCAACGAGTTGATTTGATTGGCAGCAGTATCCACAGCCTAAAAAATGAGGATCAGATCAAGGTGAATTGTGAGTGAGTTATAACCAACCACTTGAAAAAACACTCTGTTCTTTGCAGCATCAAAGCTGCCACCAGCACCGGGAAGCCAATTTCGCGCCTAAGTATACTATAGATCAGCAATCGTAATAAAGGAGACGAACTACGTGAAAGAACTAAGAAACCTTCACTGTAAGTTAGTAGATTAGTGTATCACTGACAAGAATATTTTCTGACTATGTTTCTCTACTTCAAGTTAACGATCTAGAATCTTTTCTTCAGAAGTTGGTCGTCGTCGTGATCGTTACACCAGAGCAGGTGAAGGCACCCTGGCAGCATTTCCTGCTCAGCTACTGCAATCCTCCTCTCAGTTGCTGCCACGCTTCCGCAATTTCTGCTAAAAGGGACGAAAGCTTGAGCAGCAACTGAGGGGAATATGGCAGCAACCGGGAGCAGTTGCTGCACGACGCATTAGCTGTTCAGGCTGCGTTCGTGCTGCGCAGTTATCAGAGTTGGCGAGACCTCAGGCGGAAAACCAATTAATGAATGTGTGCACTAGTATATTAGTAATACATGCTTTGATAACAAGTTAGAAGGAGACCAACTCAACTTGGTATCCATGTAAAAATGACGTTAGAGTCCATCCGCACTGGGCAAAATATAGAGTCCATCCGCACTGGGCATATCAGATATGACTAATGGCAGAACGTCTCATACTGTTTCCAAGTTCTGCGTGTTCGGCCGGTCGTCCAAAACATCACCCGGTTGGCGGACTTGTGAAGAGGTGAGTGGGTTACCGCTGGGGTTATTCGTGATTCTCGGGTATAATCTGGATCGAAGTTGGATTGAGGAGGTGTTTGTCCGAGTACTTTAACGGATCGACTCGACTCTTTCAGGCTCTGACGAAGGCGAAGTCGCCGAAACGTCGGCCAATAAAGAAGTTTGACAACCTCGTGCGTCGCTAACAGAAGCATACAAATATTAGAATATTATGCCGAGGTTTAAAGAAGACCGGACTTGGGATCTGATACGCGAAGAGTTCATCCATTCGTGCAGGGTAAAGAGTGATCGGAGTCTTTCAGACTGTTACAAAAATCCTGATACGTTCAAGTCATATGATCACAGCTAGTAGAAAAGATTCAAGTGTTCACTTGACATCATGTACCACTAACAACATTGCAGTTCAGAAGCATACCTTGCATCCTGGGAAAACTTCTTAGAAGGCTATGCATGTTCTGGGTGGAGAGGCAGCTGCTCCACTCCACGAACGAATACACCCCATTCGTCTTACAGTTTTTTCTTGGAGGTCGCTCGAAAAATTCCGCACGAAAACACATCAATTATAGCGTCCGGTCACCATTCTTCGGTGAAAAACCAACTGCTGCGTGCATTTGCATAAGCTCAGTGGCGTTAAATTTGCCAAGTAAATTTTGCTGCAACATGTGCCACGCCGTGGTAGGGTCGTTTTTCAAATTTCTTATGCAAGAACGGACCCAGTAAGCTTTACAATAAGGAATTATATTGCTGAGGCAGTAGTATAAAAGGAACGGTGGCAGGATACGGATGCAGCTACTCATTTGAAGCTCTCTTGTTCTGATCGCCGCTTCTCTCTTACAACTCTCCTTTTGCGGACATAAAGTAGATTGAACCATAATAGAGTTACAATACCTAGTACATTGGTGCTCGAATAATGCATACATATAGACTACTCCCTTGAAGCACTAACTAAAATACGTAGGACACTAACGTATTTAGAGATTCCTTGCTTTCGAAGCTTCCTAGGCCCATCCGCGCACCTCTTCAGACAGTTTCACTCCTGTGTTAATTCAAAAAAGCAATATCAATCTTACGTTTGCGTTCATGGATAGACCCGTTATGGATATCAATCTACTTTTAAAAAATTATGACTACGCAGTGGAAAGATCTCTACTTGCTGGTCTCTCTCATACTTTATATTTGGTGAAGCGAAAAGCTTTCCTAAAAGGTAAAATGTTACTGAGAAAGACGACTTTTTTTCCTAGATTTCTCATATTTAATTCACCAAATCAATCCTTCTCGCTGCAAGCCAACCTTTGAGTTGTGATAGTAGCCTGCATAACACTTGTGCTGAGGTCCTAGACAGACGACTCGGCACCAGACAAGGTAGCTCCAGTCAAAAGAGTAAAGTATTGTCACGCTGCACCAAACACTAAGGCTGGTGTAGATGTGTGCATACAGTGAGTGTCGATGGGGGTGCGTTTTTCGCAGACTTGAGAAGCAGGCCATGCATCCGCGTCGCTCTGTCAGAATGATCGCCGTGATAGCAAAAAATCCGGTTTTGTCTATTGTTGGTTGGTTTTCTTGGTACTCAGAAACATTGGGGCACCAATGCAGCCTCACATGAACGCAAATCACGGGAACTTTCTGAGGCTGACGTCAATTATGTCCCAATACGTCCCAGACGGCACCTGCGCCAAGTGTGGTGCATTGGTGGCACCGGTTCGGCCCCACATTGAGTGGGCCTCACTGAGGAATTCCCTATAACTGCGCAAGAAAAGCGCATACATCGATGATTTTGCGCTCCATTCACAACGCAAGTAGCGCCGGTCCAGGACGTTAACGGTCGCCAAAGCAGGTTTCTCCTTTAGAGCCTGTAATGGCGCAAGTGCTGCCCCATGGCACATTTGCCCGTTCTGGTCGGCACATGTACCCCGAACTTTCTGAGTATTTGGCAGCAAATAAAATGAGAAACCCTGATTTGCACACACGGCGGCGACGCCAGAGCGAGCGGCACTGTTGCTTCGTGCTTCCGGAGTCTGCGCAAAACAATAACATCGACGCCCACTGTATATTCAATTGGTTATTACGGCAACGTAATAGTTAAACATTTGGTACAATGTTGGGAAAGAACCAAAAATGTCCAAAGAGTCTTAATTTTTACGCAGTGAGAAAACTACTGGAATCATAGCATATCCAACGTATTCTGATTGTTTTCCTTAACTTTTTCCGCAAAAATTCTCCTTCGACTTCGTGAATCAGTACTTTCAGAAGTGCTCGACAATGCCATCAAAACAAACAGCGTTGTTTGCTGTCCTTCTCGTTGGTAAGCGATTGCTTAAGGAAGATTGTTGTTTTGTGATGTTTTATAGTGTCATCAGACAAATTTTATTTTTAGCATGCTTCTACGCTGCACAAACCTCGTAAGTTACAAGGAATGCTTCCTGTAGTGTAGACGGTGGAAGATAAACTAACGCTCTATTTCACAGATTCCTCACTTCTGCGTGTAATCTGCGGATCATTTTTACATGCTTCACTCTCTTTCAAAAAGAGCGCTCTTAATACCTGCATTTGGATAGAAAGTCGGTTACAGACTGACTTTCCACTCAATCAAAGAATGCTTCTCGAATGTACTTTCTATCTTTTTATGCTACCTATGGTTGTTGAATTGCAGGGCGATGGCTCCGGCCGATGTTAAGAAGCACACAGTGGCTTCACTTGTTAATGTGCCTGTTATGAAGGAACACCACGGCAGAGACTTCTACAAATAGTAAGCGCCATCAAAATGTTAAATGTGTGCCTTTGCTCTAGAAATTATTTCCCTGCCGACGTTGCAGCTTCTTCACTACTCATCCTGAGCATCGAAGATACTATAAGGGCGCAGAGAACTTCAATGCTGACGATGTAGAGAAGAGCGAGAGGTTGGAATAGACTTATGAGAATGAGCGCAGGAAGTGCGGTAGATTTATTTTATCTTTTCAGATTCGACAAGCTTGGACATGCCATACTTCTTCATGTTCATGTTCTGGCGAACACATTCGACAACGTTGGTGGCTAAAAAAGAACATAACCTGCTTCTTTTCATAAAAGAGATATGTCACAAAACTTTTGTTACAGGAGCCCGTCTTCCGCGCATTTACTGATGAGGTTATAAACAGACATGTAACGAGGGGTCTGGAGCCCGTGCTCTGGAAGGTGCATCCAACTTTCCAAGCTAAGCCTTTCTCTCCGGTTGAATTTCTTAGAAGTGAAGACTAATGGAGATGACAAATGCAATGAAAATAACCGCGTATTTGATCTTCCTCTTTGTAATCACTACCTGTAATTTTGGCAAAATTGCTGTTTCTGACATATTTGCAGGATTTCTGGGGATACTGGAAGGGCTTCTTGGAGAACAAAGGAACAACATTGTCTGCGGAACAGAAAGAAGCGTGGGACACCCTGGGCAAGCTGTTCAATGAGGAGGCCCAATCGCAACTTACCAAGCAAGGACTGCCTCATGTGTAAAGCAGCTTTCCTTGTGGATCACTGAAAGCTGTAGTAGATTTTTAGGCTCGTGAAAATTAGTGCATTTGTAGTCAGAACATCTCTTTTATATGTTAATAATTGTTAATAATAAGGCAAATGAATATGTAATTGCATCAGATGTGATCAGAGAAGCAACAGGCTTTCGAGGTGGATGCTGGGCTTTTCTGGATTATGCTTGTCAAGTAAATTCACTTCCGAAACTCAAAAATGTGCTATATAAGTTCAAAAAGAAAGATTTAGATAACATTGGTGGTCATTTCTTTGCGCTATTTCTTTGTGTGTTATGTGAACGTACCCTGTAGTTTGCAGCATTGTTAGGTGCAGGTGATTCTAGCAGAACTTGTGGCTACGACGGGGTTGAGAGGCAGCGCGATTCTAGCTGCGACACGTGAGTGCCCAGGATGGCCACAGGCAGGCCATGGGCTATTTCCAACCTTTTGTCCGTCTAGCATTTGGCCATTTGGTAGTCAGCATCCAATGAATTGCATATCAGATTGCACTATTTTGAGATAATGGGCAGTTACTTGTATAAACTGCTTCCGGAACATGGCAGCTATTTTCTGCTGTGCAGTTTCTATCTGAAGTTACCTTTTCTTTGAGAATTATCAAAAATCTCGTGGAAATGCAAATGTTTGGAAGGAAGATCCTTGAAGCGTTTAGAAGCACCATAGCTGTAAATTGATTCCTGGAATTGATATCAAAAGCGGTCCCTTTCACCAGCGATCTCATACTCTTTCTATCACTGTGCAAGTTTTAAGACTACCAAGATCCCGAGATTATCAGATGCTGCCAGCATAGCTGAGCAGTCCCCATCGCTTGCAGCGTCTCTTGCTGGTGCGGATGTTCATTTTCGTTGAATTCAGGGAGCATTTGGGTGTCACCATTGTCACTATCAACCTATGTCCTCAAATTCTTCTGAAAGATGGGAGTCGAACACATTGAAAAAGAAGTTTTTGATGGGCATTCTAGAACAGCCTCCCGGCCTCTGAAAGCAAGACGTTTGTCTCGATATCAAAACCTCCACCTCGTTTCAATTGAATAATTTGGAGTCTGTTTCTTTTCGTTTAATCGATTTCTTGGAAACAAAATATTGTCGACTTGTAATACATAATCTTCTATATAAGCACTGACTCAAAATTCGATCCATACAATCAGCAACTCTTCGAAAATCGAATCAAATTAATAGAGTCAAATGTCTATCTATGCAAGGCTATTCGTGTCCACCTTACCGATGAACCTCATGACAAAAGTTTTCACCTATACCCGTGCGAAAAAAAAATGGAATCGATAAATAGATGATGCATAATGCAGAACGCTTGTCATATCCGCGTTGAGCATGTTAGCAGGCCTTCGTCAATACGTCCTCATTGACCTTTAGCAAAAGTGGAAAAAATTGGTAAAAGTAGACATGACAGACATGACAACGAAAAAAGAGAAAACCAATAAAGTCAATAAATAGGTGACTGGGTGCGAAATAGTTCCCTTAACATATCGTGTTCAGCGTATTGGAAAACTATAGTAAACATTCCCTCAGCGGCTCCTAGGGAAAAGTGGTGAAAAATCAATAAAATCGATATATTCAATGAGCCAAGCTATAATTTTGAATCAAGGGTGACCTGTGGCTCTCTAGGATCTGCATACAAAATCTACCCAAATACGTAAACCCTCCGCAAGTTGCACACTCACAAAATTTCACTTTTGTATGCACAAATTTTCTAATATGTTTGTATGCAGTTTCCCAAGATAATTTTTACACGGATAACTATTAGTAACTCTTGTTCAAGTAGAAATAAAAGTGGATCCAATTTGCTAATTGTAATTGTTAATAGTTCCGACGACGAAGTGAAAATATGGTGCAGTACATTGCATGAACCCCCCAAATGAAAAAAAGGCTGATGAAAATGGGCCATTTGATGACTTTGTAAGCGACTTGTCAAATCCTTGGTCAACAAATGGCAAAACATTGCTTCAAATGCACCTTCATAATCGACAGAGCTTGTGGTTTAGGTAAGCAATACAGAAAAACTTTCAGAACTCCCGCGGCACTGTCTCGGGACCTCCCACGGGTAACCCGACAAAATTTCCGATCATGCTCCGGGGAACTTCCAAAGTCGAATAGGAATGACGTAAGTAATTCGCACATTATGGAGTCAAACATAGTGTAAAATCGAGTAATAGTGTAAAATCCATCAACATGGGGAATAAACATTCCGCGCGTCCCTATACCGATGATGTAGGGTCATGAACAGGGGTGTGCGGAATTTTCCGTTTTCTGTTTGACGCTTTCCGTTCTCCGCCCATTTTTGGCATTCCCTTTTACGGTTTACGTTTCACGGGTTTTGTGCCCGGAAAACGGAAAATCTCGGAAAATTATTGAGAGAGAGGGATCGTTCTTCGGCGTATTTCCCTATCCTGCAGAGGGTTCATGTGATTCGATGCGCAAAGTGCATGAGTTCGCAACATGGTGCCAAAATTGACGTCCAATTGACGCCATTTACGAAATTCGAACAATTTCGTTTCACTTCCTCGTCCTAAGTGCGAGCGGCCCACAATAACCGTGCGGGTGGGTTGCGACAACCGTGCGAGCGGGATGCGACATGGCCACCGCCCGCTCTACCGGGGCCCGCTCGCAGCCATGTCGCGTCCCGCTCGATCGGACCTTTGTCTGATTATGTACAGAGTAAACGTCCCGTCGCGATTTTGCTGGTCTTCACCATTGTTCCAAATATGCCATACAAGTGCTCTTCTCTCCTCGAAATTCTCAAAAAAAAAACACGAGGTTCCACAGAAATGTGGGGTGGACTGATATAAAATTCCCATGAAACTGTTGCGTGCCATGGTGAGAGCATCAAGCATTCTTGCTAAGCAACACATGATGTAGGCTTTCCCATTTCTATTCCTTTTATTATTATACCTTTTATTTATTATTATACCTTTTATTTATTCTATTCCTTTTTCAAAACAATATCTCACGGTTTTCTACTGCTTCATTGGTTCTGTAGACCCGAATACCAAATTACCTATTCAATGACCATATTGCCCACTGCACCATGAACAGCTATGGCGAAATGGTTTTCCGCACTTCGACCATCCTTGCAGCTTAAATAGTGCAACATCTAAACTCCTACATAATGTGCGGAGTGGAAGTACATATGTGACTAAGCTCCATATGAGCCTACCAGTGGACCAGCCTCTTACTAATGGGTAAAACTGTGTTCATCAATTGCCTTTTTTACATGAAAATTGAGTAGTCATGTGTAGAAGAGGGCTTCGCTCATTCAACTTACTTACTTGGTCAACTTTATGATACTGTTCTCAACTCCTGAATAATTCCAAAATTAGGGCCTAACCCGCAACAGTGAGGAAGTAGATGTGTTTTTCGCTCTGAATGTCTTCCTCCATCACGTTGCAAGAAGCAACCATTTCGAGTTTAATAGTGCAAACACTGGTAGCTAAATGTTGCTGATGATGATGTGGCGAGAAAGCTAAGGTGCAGGATTGCTAAAAGAGGTGACAAGATTTATTGAGATTTGCTATTATTAACGAAATATGGAGGTACGACTCTTCCAACAATTACTCACCCTCGTCCTCCTCATGAAATCAACATCAGCAACATACATCCACCAGTACTAGCATAATTAAACCTGAAATGGTCGCTTCAGCAACTCCAATTTTCAGTGTGTGAAGCTGGTCGCTGCACGCGGTAAATGTCTGTCTCTGTATTGCTAAGAACATTATTCTTATTCTTGGACTGCTGAAGAGATGTTAGCTCCAGATGATCTTTGCTGATGGTGTGAAGTTATCGATATCTGGCGTGCGGAGCAATAAATAATTCCAATGACTAGTCATGGCAAAGTGGCCGTGTACTGAAGTTGAAGAGTTACCTTGGAGGAGTTTAATCACTCTTCATCGTAATATCGCGAAAACGTATCAAACGACAGAGCGTGGGAGTGCCGAAGATGAAGACTTGCCTGTAGATGCACAAAAACTTTTGCATGACGAATCAGATAAGCCGCCTTGCAGCAGATTACGGCAAATGCGTTGAGATTCTTTTTTCGTACGAATGCTGCTGTGCACAAGGTTGCCTCCGCTGTCCTCCGAGGCGGCATGCATATTTTTCTCCACACGATATAGTTTGGACCATACCGGCTCTACTCAGAAGCCTTCATAATGCACATTGAAATAAAGATATTAGTTTGACTCTGGATATTATCCGGGTCAGATTTTTGTTGGATTATTTAAATCACTCTGTTGCGATGGCGGATCAGCTCTTTTGAAAAGGCAGGAGCAATTGAAAAAAGCAGAACATCAGCTTGGAAAATCTGTTGAATTCTCTACTTACTGCAAGTCATTTAGTTTTTTTTTAGTTTTCTGTTCACATCTAATGTAATGAAGTGTTTATTCTCCTTATTATTACCATGTGTGATTAAATGGAATAATATTCGGATGCGAAAGAAAATGAATTATTATCATTGCAACTTAGAATGCACTACCCTAAATATTAAGGCCTAGATACTGATCGGATTTTCACTTATACATTTCGTTAAGATTTCCGTAGAATGGTTGATTTACACATGAGGCAGCCCATGCTTAGCCAGTTGTACTTGAGCCTCCTCGTTGAACAGGTTGCCCAAGGTGTCCCAAGCTTCTTTCTGTTCGGCAGACAGTGAGGTTCCTTTGCTTTCCAAGAAGGCCTTCCAATATCCCCAAAATTCCTGTAAATACACCTGTGAGAAGGCAGCGTTTCCGTTGAAGTAGATATTGGTGCATATTTCGATGAAGAGTGTTCATAAACCGTTCATCAACTGATGCAGCATCCGTACACTTAGATTGATAGTGAGACCCGCTTTCTGCGGAATTTTAGTTTTGTACAATTGAATGAGAGACGAAAGCGTGGTCTGGAAAAGTCAACTCACCTTCCATAGTGCAGGGTCCAGTCCCCTGGTTACATGTTTGTTAATAACTTCACCAGTGAATGCGCGAAAAACAGGTTCCTGAAAGAAGAGGAATGTAATATACCATTTGACTTGAAACAGAATACTTTAGGTTCGCTTCGTGGACACTAACGTTGTCAAATGTGTTGGCCAGAACATGAACATGAAGCAATATAGCATGCCCAAGCTTATCAAATCTGAAAAAAAAACAGATTAAATCTACGATACTTCTTGTGCTCGTTCTCGATAATGCTCCTCTAACCTTTCACTTTTTTCTACTTCATCGGCGTTGAAGTTTTCAGCGCCTTTGTAGTACTGTCGATGTTCTGGGTATGTAGTGAAGAAGCTGCAAGGTCAGCACGAAAATTATGAACTGAAGAGCAACATAGATCTTTTACTGTTCTTACAACTTGTAGAAGTCCCTGCCATGATGCTCCTTCATTAGAGGTACATTAGCAAGTGAAGCCACGGTGTGCCTCCTCACATCGGCTGGAGCCATCGCCCTGGAATTCAAATGACTATGTATGAAGTGGAAGAAATCACCAACATACTATCATTTTCAAGAGCTCATGGTCACACTACAATGAAGCAAGCGTGAACGATGGAAGCGCAGAACACGAAAGAGAATTTTTAGTAGTTGTGAAGGAAAGTAGAATAACCAAAAAGATTCTGTACAGTAGACTTCAATGGAATTCCGTTATCCGCAGTTTCGGGAGAAACGCGATGCGAGCGCTGTTGCTAGAATCCTCCCCGCGGCAGCAAACCGTAGGATTTTTTGGTAGTAGGTGAGCTTTTTCAGTGATTCAAATTAAATATAAATCTGTCGAGGAAATCCTGATTCGCTAATCCAACGACTATTCCAACGCGAGCGGCGCAACACCGTCACGTACTTTACGTGTCCACAAAAAGCGCACAGGCATTGGCATTTCACATTATATAACAACAACAATAATGCATGCAACTGAATCACTGTTTTTATAACATACAGAAAACTTATGGTTAGCAAAAAGTAAAAATAGAACTTTAGCTCGTTCAACGAGCTATGTCCACTAAGAAAAACAGTGTTAAGAACTTACGAGGTTTGCGCAGCAAAGAAGCATGCTGAAAAGAAAATCTGTATTTGATAAGGTGTACTACCAATTGAGCATCAAGGTTCAGAAGGTGCGCGCTTACCAGCAAAAAAGGCCGTCCACAACGCTGTTTGTTGGGATAGCATAGTTGAGTCGTTCTGAAAGGACTGATTTGCATAGAAAAAAGTAAGGTACGGTAAAGAATATAGAGAACGACGAATAATGCGCGACGCATACCCCAAAGAACTCATGCGCTTCGACCAAAATATAGTAAAGAACCTTCGATGTTTTGCGCTGTTGTTTTTGATGCTCCAGCCCAGGATATCTGCAAGTGGTCACACGTAAATCAGAAGCTGACCAGGCAGTGAACGGAAAAAGGTTTGATAAGTGAAGTAATTTTATAAGAAAGAAAATTGTCACACCCACCCTCATTGGATATGATGCAGGTAAGATCTCTATGGGGTACAAACCTGGTTCCCTAATGATAAAGCTTCGTTAAGCCGAGTAGTCTAAGAGTAGTCTAAGCTGAGAGTAGGGGTGAACATCCTATATACACTGGGGGATAGGGAGAACCGGGGACAGAAAAACCTGCTAAATTTCAAAAATCTTACTTATGAGAGCGGAATGGAGAAGAAGGTAATACGCGAGGAGAGGTGAACAGAGGAAAGGAACTTTAGGAACGAGCTCTGATACTCAGCAGCGCTGTTCCTTATATACTAATCCTTCGGCTTTTAAGCATCCCACTGTGAAGGTTGATTGATCTGGTTTAGCTTCAAAAAATTGAAAAACGACTCTCCACAGCCCAGCACATGTTGCGATCGAATTTCCGTGGTTAATTTGAAGTTGTTCCATTGCTTATGTAAATGCACGCAATATTTGTTTCCTTCAATTAGGCTGGAAATATGCTACAAATGATATGTTTCCTGGTAGTTTCCAATACCTTCTGAACAAAACGCTAAGTTGAATTGGATGTGATCGTACGTCGAAGTGGATATTCTGCTTCTTCTCAGCTAAACTAAAGGAGGATAGCCATCTGAGAAGATTTCCCAGGACTGGTTGGACTTTCGAAAGAGCGCTCGTCGAACTTTTGACTCCAAATTAAAATGACGAGGGTAAAAACATTGCTAGCGCTATAAGAGGGGTGAGACGAACACAAAGAACGACATGTTTCACGGCGAGCCAGGAAAAGGCAGCGTTCATGGAAATCTTCGTGTCAGAGAAGGCTATGTAGCACTTGCGATGATTTTCATATGTTATTCTCGGCATATAAGAAGTCGGTCACAGTCCCAGTAAGTTGCAGCGCTGGAGAATCAAGGATTCGAGATATAACAGATGGATACGCTTTACCCCTATTCCCGTACGAGTTGTCACAAAACTCCGTCCAGTTGTTTTCGTCTACAATCACTCTGTATTCCTATGGTGAAAATCTTTCCTCCATTTTACTCCTTCATGCTCAAAATGTTTTCAAGATAGAACAACTTACAAAGGAAGGATACTTGGTGGTCTTGGTCATCCGATATGAGCTAGTAGATGCAGTTTTGTAACGCTGATTTCGAATCTGTACTCCAAATTTCCTCCGGAATTCTGTATTAAGAGTTACAGCTATTTCTTTCAGTAGAGATCTAACATAGAGCACTCATGTATTGGCTCTAGGTTGTGCTTGGTAGCTAGTTTAGGGACTATAACTAGCTTATAGTGACTTCAAACTATAGAGTGCTTTGAGAGATAACAAGGGCATTGATTGTGTGCTCTTGATGCAGCTGCCTTAATCCGATTTAAGGCCGCATATGAGGACCATGTTCATTATAACGTGTGAATTTGTGTTATTTCATTCTTGTCCTTTCCTCTAAGGCAGCCGCTATAGTCCTTGAGGCAGCCGCCAACATTGGCGGCAGCCGATCGCCAATGTTGGCGACCAATCGATAGGCACCAACGTCACAGTCGCCGACGACAGCGGCCGCCGCGACTCCCCGCCCACGATCGTAGCGCACCGGTGTCACAGTCGCCAGCGACGGCGACGCAGGGTGCTACAGTCCTCGAGGACTATAGCAGCAATGTGATACAGATAGTACGGAGATTGAGAAATTGTATATGTCAAATTTGTCAAAAAAAAGTATGTCAAAATTTTGTCGAATCCACTCCCTCCTCTACTTCATGCAGTTCTAGCGGTGTGACTTCTTGTTTCTTCTTCACAGATGTGTCGGGGCGGTCCACGCTCCCGGCATTTATTCCTATTTCAGTTCTTTTTTACTCGAAAAGTGTAGGCAAACATCGAGATGCGTCAAAAAAAAATACGTGACGATGATGACAGTAGCTGTTTATAAATCTCGGCATGACTTGAATTTCGTGTTGTTTTATGTGAGATTAATTAGCCAGTTTATTTAAAACGACCTTTCAAAGAAACTGACTACTAATCGTGCAGTTCAACATAAAACAACACGAGATGATGGCAGTGTTATCAACTTTCTTTCAACAAGCTCATCCTGACAACCGCAAGAAAATTGGGAGGATGCAGAATCTTTTTCCCTCTATGTTTCAGAAAATTTCTATGCCTACATTGCCTACGCCTCTTTCTTTCAACCACCATATAATGTGACTTCATTGAACAGTCAGAAAACATACACGTTGAAATTTATGGAGGTTCGAAGTATCCAGCTCATAAAACTAATTTCAGAAAAAAGCCAAGCATGTGTTGGATTGACTGAGGTATGATTACAATTTTTGAGCATTTGCACGTGGTGTTGCACATAGAATGTATTGGGTTAGGCAATAAATTCATGAGGTTTTCTATGAGTATCGAAATCAAAGCTTTTCACGAACGACATCAATCACTACCCTCTTCTACTAACATTGTTAAGGATGGAGCAGCTCCTCAGTTCCATATTCGTGGAAAGCGACATTGTCTGGAAGGACTCAATTTCTGGTCCTTGGCCTCAACTCCTGAATGCAACTCTATAAAAGGCGCAGTAAAGTGAACAAAAGTGTTTGGAGAGTGCATAAGGAGCGTAGAGTATCAATAGTGGACAGCAGTAAAAGTACTTCCAATCCCAGCATCCCGAAATTTATCCAAAAGAGAGCGCGTTGTCAATGTAAAGGATCACTCTATTCTGAGTTTTTAGTTGTTTCATCACGGGGTGAACTAGTTGAGCTTAGGTACTGCAGAGAGTTAATATCCATTGTGACTCTATGCTCAGAACAAACGCCAGCGGATATTCGGCTCCTTGTTCTACGAACTGCGCGTTTGTAATGAGGGGCATCGTCCTGGCCAAAGCTGACCTCTCCGAAGCAGATGTCCACTTCCATGCTGTTGCTCCAACGCTCCAAAGTCCTCTGTGTGGATGCCGTTGATGTCCCTAGCCGCTTGAGCTCCATTTCATTTTCAATTGAAGTCATACAGTTGAAGATGTCAGAGATTTCCGTTCCTGTCGAATTGGAGAGTCACATTCCATGTCATAGTGAACAGGATAAAGCTGTATTCAAGAAATCTGTTATAATGCGTAATGAGTAAAGAAATAGCTACAAAATGATTTGTGATAGGCAAATGGATGTAGTTCAAACCGTAACAAAAAACCAGGTTGAGTAAGCCGCACGAACTTATCACCCAACCCAGTGGAAGAACAGCATTTCAGTAATAGCCGATAATGGACTTGACAAACCCATCTTCAACTGCATATCCGATCTGTACTCAGAAACTTTGGGGCACCGGTGCGCACCCAGACGGGCATCATTGCCAGTAACGAATTTGACCGCGGCGACGGTAAAGATCCCGGGCCGGCACCACCATCCATTGGCGACAGGAATGGCTACACAATGACCGCACAGCGCAGGAAAAGTCCACACATGGATTATATCGCGCTCTCTTCGCAATGCGAAGTGGCGCCGTTCCAGGATTTTTACTGTCGTCATGAGTAGTTCCACTATTGGTGCCGATAAAGGCACATGTGCCCGTTTGCAGTACAATCATCTCCATGGAGTTTTGGCCGAAGAATAACCAGCGAAATTAAGTAAAAAAATATCTAAGTAGTAGGGCAAGGCAGTCCTCACAAATGAAAAAGGAGGAGCTGGACTCTCAAATTTCGATAAAAGGAAATATTTGCATCCGTGGAAATGAAGCAGGCTCGATTGACGAGATTCGTCAGGAATGGAGCCTGCTTGTTTCACTGCAGAAAATCAGTGGGAATTCGAACATCTTCAGCTTTGTTCCTGACTGAGAGTTCTTCGGGACCAATTCAGCCAATCTCCAGGCTTTTCCGAGCTTTTTGAGAGGAAAACAGCCGAGGTCCATATTGAAGTCTTCGGCCAGCGTTCTCGTTGTCAAGCTTTCTTTCTTTTCCACAGGTTACGAAAGTTCCTGAGACTCGAAATTTGATGGGCGACCTTTACCTTTTTCATCTGAAAAACTTGTATCCTATGAATATAAACAATCTTCCACCTTGGCTGTGCTTGTTCTTTCATGGTTTGTTCTTTCGCCAAAAGGTCCGCATTCCAACCTAGATTTTCGATAGCACCTTTAACAGATGATGGAGGAGATTTCTTTTCGAGAATTGAGAATACCGTAGAAAAGAGTTAATTTTTATAGAGAACAGAAGTTGCTAAAAACAGCGCATTATTTATGTACCGACCTTATCTTTTTTTGGCGACTGTCACTGCTGTTCCTTGTTGCTCGTCGGTAGAACATGCTCTATCTGTCAAATTCATTAACAATTCTATTGTATCTTCCTTTTTCTCCACACGGAATCCGTACAAATATAAAAGTGAGTTCGTCTATTTGTGTGTCTGTGTGTTCGTATGCTTGTGGGTTTGTGCGTTCGTGGGTCTGTATGCTCTGTATTATGGTCTGCATAGAAATCGAGGAGAATGAACGGATTTGGACCTGATTCTGCATGCAGACCAACGTTCCAGCTGGCGTGCAGTGTGTATTATAACTACGGGACACCACTAGCTTTCCCACTCCCGGCTTTCCTAGAGAACATGCAATTTTTTCCTAGCTACCATTTTGATCAGCACCTAAAATAACCTAGGTACCCTACCTTTGAGCTCTCGGCAGCAACCTTAGATTCCTGTAACTTCATTTTTCTGCTTTTGCCTAAACTGCAGTCATGACACACCTTCGCATTCAAACAGGTTTATTGGCTGTTGAATCAAGACCACAGAAATTGAACATTTTTGTGGGCTTTCATAGGCCATACTGATCACATGGTCTACTACTCCCCCTACTTATAAGGATTCTGAGGAAATCCGAACCAATAAGTGTCATCCAAAACTGCCTATCTCAGTTTTTCATCCAATCATTGTTGATGGTGTCACACTCCAAATTGGTCGACAAGGATGCTCTGTGGTCCTGTCTCGCCACGAGCCGTTACGGTGGCTTCGCTTGGTGGTGATCCAAGAAGGCAACACTCGCCCAAAGCCAGATTATTCTCGCATTTTCTCGTGAAAAACTGTGAACCAGTTGCTTAAATTGCTGGAACCTACTCTCAGATACTTGCTGATGTCCGGCGCAGTTGAAACAAAATGGCCACGAATCCATCAAATGTATAGGAGGAAATCTCACAGTCGATTAGGTGTCTATACCTTCCTGCAGGTACTGTGATCAGAAAAGAATTGGCTGCTTTGGTGGCTGCTTACCAGTTTTACAATTTTGGCGTTCAGAAATGTTATTGGAGTGATAACACAAAAGAGTGAAGACCTTCTGTAATAGGAACTTTTGCCAGAGTGCTGTCGCATCTTTGGGCTCGCTGCTAAATCAGATTCCACTCTCTGCCTGCTCGGATCGCTTCGTTGAAGAAGCAAATCTGAGCAGGCAGAGATGGAATCTGATTCAACAGCGCCGGGCAGCGGAAAATGCCTGAGAGTAATCACCTGCAATTTGAGCAACTGGTTCACAGCTTTTCACAAGAAAATGCGAGAATAACCCGATGTTGGGAGAGTGTTGCCATCAAGCTAATGCTCATTTTCGGAAACAATGGTTTCGGTAATCTGCGTTTTAAGTCGACAACGGCTTCCAAGAGCTCACTTAACCAACTAAAGCCACTGAATGAGTCGAAGTCCTGAGCTGAGATTCATGACCGCGCCCCCAAACCCTAGCAGCGGTTTGGGCTAGCCAACCGTGCGGCTAGTTTAGCCGGGCCAGGCTGCAGGGTGATTCACGACAATTTTAGGCGTGTGGTTGGCTAGCTAATGCTGTCGTGTTTGTGCCTGCGGACGCAGTGAGCTACAGTATACCGTAAAAGGGCCAACGTTCGTATTTTGCAGTAGTTACGCTAAGGACAGAGATTTAGAGCGAGTTTGAGGGTGTCCTAAGCATTTGTGAATGAGAGACGTACATAAATCCTTACAAAAACAAAACTGGAACGAGATCAAAACTGTTTTGAAATCAGCGATTCAAGATGCACAAAGCAGTGCACAACCGGCAGAGGAAGGCCTTCGATGAAGTAACGTTTCCTTGTAAATGGTATTAGTAGCAAATGATCAAAGCGCAATTCCGTCCCCGTAGCAATGTATTTTTCCCTAAAATTTGCATTCAGAGATATTGGGTCTGCTGATCACGAATTCTGCACCCATTTTTCACGACAACACCTGTTATATGAGGTTCCAGTATGCTGATGCAGAAATTGCACATATGTACTGCACAGAAAATCCTTGATAGTCCCGACACTTGTTTGAAGTTAAAAGTTTTGGCGAGCGCTGCCTTCAACATATTGACAACCATGAGACCCACGGGTGGATCATACTTTGGCCTCCACCAGGAACCAAGGTATGATCCACCGGTGGATCCCACATCGGAAGTGGAGCTCTCAAAATTTTCTAAATTTTGCGAAGGTGGCTCCTTTTCATGCGCTGGATTTGAATGTGACCACAGTTTTATATCGTGACACCACTTTCAGAGTTACGTTAGGCATTCCTTATCAGCAGAAATAAAAAGGTATAAATGACAGTAATAATATATTATTAGCCGTCAATAATGAAGATAATGATGACAATCACGAATATCATCATGCATCATCACAGTTGATGTTATTATCACCACAGTTCTCCTTATTCATCTATGAGTGTAAAGAAAAGATAGATTGGTCGACGTTAACCAGTCATGTTTGTGTTATGCGCCACGCACTCTACTTCATCCGTGATTCGTAGATGCACTGATTGCGTATTTGTCCTACACAGCGACTTTAGTGGGGAATCCAATATGCCAATTCAGTGCTTCATCCTCACAGACTCCTCTGGTACCCATTTACTTGGCTTGGTTGGCACGGGTGCGATCAAACCAACGACTGCATGCGTGCGCAGCGCGCTTCTTACCACTGCATCACACACGGTCGTCCATTAATATATATATACTAGCTGCAGTACCCGGCTTTGCTCGGGTGTTTTACTACCTTGGCTACATCACACTGCTGAGGCCAATTACTATCACCAATAAATTCATTAAAATCTCCATAATTTTGGTGATCAGCATGTTAGCGAAGCTCAGGTGGCCCTTTCCCATCGACTTGTGGGCGAAAAGTTAGCAAAGCTATTCCGGTGACATTGAATCGATGTATTCCTACAAATTAGTTGTCATATTCATACTCAGCTTATCGAGGAACCCCAGGAGAGATGTCTTCACCGCCTCATTGGGCGGAAGAGCCAAAAATCAATAAAATCGATAAATCGATATTTCATGCGAAATGGTTGGCATATTCGTGTTCAGCGTATGGAGAAACCCCAGTAGACATGTCTCTGTCCGTCCTTGGGCGGAAATAGAAAGAAATCGATAAGATCGATACATCAATATTTCGTGCAAAATGGTTGTTGTATTCGTACTCAGCGTATTGAGAAACCCCAGGAGACATGTCCTCACCGCTCCATTGGGCAAAAGAGTCGAAAATCAATAAAATCGATAAATCGATATTTCATGCGAAATGGTTGTCATATTCGTGTTCAGCGTATTGAGAAACCCCAGAAGATATGTCTTTGTCCGCCCTCGAGCGAAAATGGGAAAAATCGATAAAATCAATAAATCAATATTTCGTACAAAATGGTTATCATATTCGTATTCTGCGTATTGAGGAACCCCAGAAGACATGTTCCCACCGACCCTTGGGCAAAAATAACGAAAAATCAATAAAATCGATATAATCGATAAATCAATCAATAATCCCAGGTGCAAAGTAGCCTATAACCTCCGCCGGCCCCCAAAGAACCTACATGCAAAATTTGGTCCCGATCGGTTCACTCTCCGTGATTTCTATTCATTACATACATACACACACACACACATACATACAAACTTTGACTTTTATATATACAGATATATATATATATATATATCAGTGGCGGACGCAGGGGAGGGGGCGGGGGGGCCCCCCCGAGAATGGGTCGCCAAATTTTCGAAATTACTTTACAATACAAATAAAAATCTTGTGTTAGTTTATTTTTAATTGTTTATTTTTATTATTATTTTTAATATATTTTTTATTTATTGTTTATTATTATAATTAATATTATTATTAATTTTATTTTCCGTCTGGGTCCCCAAAACGGCGGAGACCCCACTTTTCTTCCCACGCCCCCCCTCCCGCCCACTTTCTGCGTCCGCCACTGATATATATATATATATACATATATATATATATATATACATATATATATATATATATAGGAATTATTTATTATTCCTAGTGTAGTATTGATAATACTTTGCAAAAATTTATTATTCCTAGTGTAGTACTGATAATACTCTGCAAATTTTCAAGGAATTCCGAGGGATTCACCCCTTCACAGAATGCCTACCGTAATCCCAAAGAAATCAGTAGGGCAAAAAATTTTTAGTTGTTTGTGGTGGAAAAAAAGTTTCATGCAGTGTCACTAAAATGGAAGAAATTAACGTGATCTTTGCCTTGGTTCCGCAAGACACAGCTCGTCAAGACGTTGGTAGTGGTCAATGTGGTGAACCTATACAAGTCTTTCGAAATCGCCTCAGAAGGCTGCCGTCTCAAAAGTAGCGAAAGACTCACTTCATTAACGCCCCTTTCGTTCTGACATTTTTGCTGGAGAGAGCTTTGAAAAACTCATTGGGAAAGAATGAGTTATGGCAGTTCCGCGTTTTTCTACTGAAAAACCAACTGTTGCGCGCATTTGCATATGCAATGCAGTAACGTTAACTTTACCACGCAAATGTGCTCGCATCATGTGCCGGGCGGTGTAGGGCCGTTTTTCATTTTTTTAGAGAAGAAAAGAACCAACTAAGCTTCACAGTGGGATGGTTAGAAGCCGAGAAATTAATATAAAAGGAACGAGGGGTGCGAACACTTAGAGCTCGTTCCTGAGGTTCCTTTGCTCTGTTCACCTCCCTCGCCTACCACTTTCTACTCCATGCTGCTTTCACTAATTACAATAGTGGATCAACATCAAATTCGATTAGTAGTAGGTTGAGCACAAAATTACATGGGCGCTGAAAAATGCACATCACAGCTTTTTGACACGTTCACTGCACTCTTTTGAAGTGGTTACAATACCTGCAATAGTGCGCCTTGACATTCCGAAGCATTTTCTGCAGAGCACTTGTGCTGGGATTCTAGACAAACGACTCGACACAAAACGATTGACTGTTGCTCTAGTCAAAGGAGCGACTTATTGTCAAGATATTCCAAACACTTAGGCTGATGTATACAGTGAGGGTTGATGGGGTTGCATTTTTCGCAGACTTAAGAAGCACGCAATGCGACCGTACAGCTCGTGCTGAAGTTATCTCCGCGATAGTAAATCATAAGGTTTTCTCGAGTGTTTGTTAGTTTCCTGGATAGTTGGCACCAAATAAAATGGAAAACTATTGAGAAAACGTTGAATTGCGACTACTGCGGCGATTCCAGAGCGACCGTCACTACTGAACCTTGTATTTTCCGAGTATGCGGAAGTCGTACGTAATAGTTAAACATTTGTGAAAATGTCACGGAAAAATTAAAAAACATGGAAACCCTAAATTTTTAAGGAAATGTCGTGGTTTCCTACGTGATTGAAGTGGGCAATTCCTCGCAGTGGCGAGGAAGTTGGAATCATAGCATGCCCAACGTATTCTGATCGTTTCCCTCAACCTTGTTCTCAAAAATTTTCCTCTGGCTTCCTGAATCAGTACTTTCAGCACTACTCGACAATGCCATCGAAAGAGACAGCGTTGTCTGCGATCCTTCTCGTTGGTAAGCGATTGCTTTCACAGCATTGTTGTTTTATGTTGTTTTATAGTATCATCAGAAATAATTTCTATTTTCAGCATGTTTCTACGCAGCACACACCTCGTAAGTTCCTGGAAATGCTTCCTTTATTGGAAGCAAACTAACGCTCAATTCCACAGATTTCTCACATTTCCGTGTCTTCTTCGTGTAATCTGCAGATCACATTTGGCTGCTTCACTCCCCTTTAAAAATAAGGCTTTTGATACCTGCTTTTGGATGGAAACTCGGTTTCAGACTGACTTCCCACCCAATCAGAGTTCTTCTCGAATGTACCTTCTTTCTTCTCACCCCTACAGTTGTTGAATTGCAGGGCGATGGCTCCAGCCGACGTTAGGAAGCACACCGTGGCTTCACTTGTTAATGTGCCTGTCATGAAGGAACACCACGGCAGAGACTTCTACAAGTAGTAAGTGCCATTAAAGTTTTGAACCTGTGCCTCCCTTTCAGTAATCGTTTTCCCTCCGTCGTTGCAGTTTCTTCACCACTCATCCAGAGCATCGAAGATACTATAAAGGCGCGGAGAACTTCAATGCTGACGATGTAGAGAAGAGCGAAAGGTTGGAATAGTTCTGATGAGAGCGAGCACAAGGGATGCCGCAGATTTACTCTATTCCTTCAGATTTGACAAGCTTGGACATGCCATACTTCTTCATGTTCATGTTCTGGCGAATACATTCGACAACGTTAGTATTTAAGAAGAGAACTTAGCTCATGAAAAAAAAGATACTATAATAAGTTTCTTACAGGAACCCGTTTTCCGCGCATTTACTGGTGAGGTTATAAGCAGACATGTAACGAGGGGTCTGGAGCCCGTGCTCTGGAAGGTGCATCCACTTTTCCAAGCCGAAGCTTTTTTCCGTTGAATTTCACAGAAGTGATGACTAACTGAGATGACAAATGCATGAAAATGACCGCGCATTTGATCTCGCCCTCGTGTATCAAGAATCTTTTTTCCTTGTAATCACTCCTGGAAATGCTAGCAAAAGTGCTGTTTCTGACATAATTGCAGGAGTTCTGGGGATATTGGAAGGGCTTCTTGGAGAGCAAAGGAACAACATTGTCTGCACAACAGAAAGAAGCGTGGGACACCCTGGGCAAGCTGTTCAATGAGGAGGCCCAATCGCAACTTACCAAGCATGGACTGCCTCATGTGTAAAGCAGCTTTCCTTGTGGATCATTGAGAGCTGTAGTAGATTTTTAGGCTCGTAATAATTAATGCATTGGTTTGCAGTTATAGCACCTGTTTTATATAGTAATAAACGTTAACGATAAGATAACTAAATGTGATATCGCATCAGATTTGATCAAAGAAGCAACAAACTTCCGAGATGAATGCTGTGTTGTTCCAAATGGGCTTGTGTTTTCAAAGTGAATTCAGTCTCTCAACAAAAAAAAACGAACTACGCAACTGCGAACAAAAATTGATTCAGTTAACATTGAAAGTTGGTTCTTTGTTATGTTCCCTGATGTGCTGTGTGAAAGTACCCATGGTTTGCAGCGTTGCTGGGTGCAAGCGGTTGATTCAAAACCTGTGGTTATGGCGAGGTCGAAAGAAGGCGACATCCTAGCTGACATTTCTGGGAGCGCAGGTTTACCATGAGTAGGTCATAGCCTATTCCCAACCCTTTGTCCTTCTAGCATTTACAAGTTGGGTAGATACTTGTATATGACTACTTCCGAAACTCAAAAGCTATTCTCTGCTGCGCATGTTCTGGCTTATACATACGACAATGTTGGTGTTCCAAAGATGGACCAAAACTATTACATTCAACTTTTCCAAACTACGCTTTCGTCATTGGTTCACGTGTAGAAAGTTGAATTCTAGCAGTGAAGAGGAAAATAGCCCTTTAAAACCACATGTTGTTAATAGGCGTTGAGCATAGCGTCGTTCTGAAGAGGTGTAAATATAGTTCCTAGAGATCCCAGTGACATTATTGTTCGATAGTGTGATTGGTACATTGGTTGCTCGAGACGGTACCTGTCCGCGAATTTTTCACTACAAAGGTTTCTATAACAAAGGCTAGTCCTTTCAAGGTTTTGCTGCTGAAGCCATTGACGTCAACGCGATTTTTTGGTGACGGTGATCTCACAGTTTTACTTTATGTATGTTTTGCCAAATACTGCTCAATTTTTTATTCCTGATAATTATGATTTTATCGAATCTTCAACGCTATTTGATTGATAGATTCAAAAATTGGTAGAAACAGTAGGATTCGATGTCTGGTAAAAGTGAACCATGCGACAAAGAGGCACTGCTCATGATGAGCTGCAATGTCATCAGTTTCAATGCCGTTAATAGTCACAATTTTGGTGAAGCTTGTTGATAATCCTACAAGTAAAGAATTTTCGAGATCATTACCTCATACTGTCGGACAACTCAGAAAAACTGAGCAAGTGCTTTTCTTTCCGGGCAAGTACAAGTCTGCACTACCTCTATCTGTCTCACTTCAAAATTCTAGACCACTAATGAAATATGACAGAAATAGCGCCAGAAAGAGCGATACGATAACTTTTCTTGGACTCTCCCCTATTGAGAAAGCGTGATATGAAGCCACTAATTTCGCCCTTGTCCGCACCGTTATCTGGCACCAAAAGCAGGATAACGATCCGGGTAACGGATAGACCAAAATGAACGGATAGCGGTGAAACGGAGAACCTAATGCGGATAATCTGCTCGTCTTTGGTACAGAGCATGTCAAATTTCGTCTGAATGCTGTTATTAGCCTGAAAATAGGGGCAACGGAGTAAGAGAGTAACTCAATTGATGGAAGGAACATCCACACATGTTCTGTGGACATTCCTCACCTAAAAGTTGAGATGTTCGCTTCATAGTGCTCACTGCCCCCTATGTCGCTCTTTTTGGCGAATCTCATTGAATCTTCCCGCTTAATCTGGCACTCTCTCGGCCTTCCTCCTTATTTTACCATCCTCTTATATTCATGAGTAGTAGCGTTGTGAGAACTAAAGGAGATGGGAATAAGATTGGAACGTTCAGAAGGAAGACCAGAGTGAAGGCGATGCCGTTTTGGTTGAAATCTGTTTGTTGCACGGCTTTTTGATGACAACAAAATTTTTATGAAAAAAGGCAACTGCTGATAAACACACCCTCGTGCATAGGTAAGACGGCTTATATACGGTCCGTTGATAACACTTCAAAACTTGACCATAGGATTCCTAACTACACACTAGAAAGGGCTCAAGAAAAGATAACGAACAGCTTTCAGAAAAGGCATAAGTCTGTGCCTAAATTGAAATCTCCAGTGAGAATAGCGGAGCCCATCTTGGAAGTCATCACGCAATCGGTGGAAAAAAGCGCTTTGACGCCAAATGTAGAAATTTTTGAGAAAAGTTTGGAAAATTTGTTAGCTAGTGCAAAATTTGTTAGCTGCTGTATGGGAACATTGTTGAGAAGAAAGGGGCAACCTCCAAGTACCGTGATAAAAGAAAGCGCTAGTAGCATAGGGCAAGCAAGAGCAGCTGTGGAAATGAATTGAAAAAGAAACGTTGCTACAGTGATAGGTATCTTTCCCATTCGAAATGAATCGATCACAAAGAGGTGCTAATACGAACTCTTCTCCTCTTTAACTACTCATGTCAACAAGTTGAGGAGAAAGTGCAAAAATGGAAGAAATGGCATCCGAATCAAATTTTCATCTCTAAATTTTGACAAAGTTTTTCTCGGTGAATTGAATATACATCTTTGAATCTATTAGGAGTTAATATAAGCCCTTGCGCTTTTCCTTCGGATGCCAAAACTCAGCTTATCCGCCGTTCCACCGAGTAGTGCTTTTGCCGCACTCTACTACAAAAATGAGGCGGCAACTGCACTACGCGGTGGAACGGCGGTTAAGCTGAGCCTTTGGCGTTGCGCGGTTCCTGCAATCTGTGCTCTGAACAATGTCGAGACTCTAGCACAGAGTAGAGAAATGCTTGGCGGGATAGACGCAAGATTACTCAGATAAACCTCTTTGCAGGCCTTTGAGGAAGGCGATAGAGCCGAAAAGTCAGGCCGCTAATAAAAAGTTCCATCTAACAACCTCGTAAGGCACAAAGAACTTCTACGCAATAGTCAATATGCCGAGGTTTCAAAATACGAAGGCATTTGAAATATCACATCTCAGGAGTCTTCCCGCAGAAGCTTACGTCGTTATTAAGAACAAGAAGGACTGAAGAGTCTCTGAACAAGTTTCCGGCTAAACTCTACCACTTTTATTAGTGGCTACAATCCAATTATTTTCTTGGCGATACACAACTCATCTTATTATTAAAAGGGATTCCATACCAGCAAAGGAACCATCGTTATGTTTTTATTAATAACTTTCCCAGTAAATGTGCCGAAAACAGGTCCTCGGAAGAAGAATGTAAGGCACCATTTGAATGAGAATGTAATAGTTTTGGTCCATCTTTGGAACACCAACATTGTCGTATGTATAAGCCAGAACATGCGCAGCAGAGAATAGCTTTTGAGTTTCGGAAGTAGTCATATACAAGTATCTACCCAACTTGTAAATGCTAGAAGGACAAAGGGTTGGGAATAGGCTATGACCTACTCATGGTAAACCTGCGCTCCCAGAAATGTCAGCTAGGATGTCGCCTTCTTTCGACCTCGCCATAACCACAGGTTTTGAATCAACCGCTTGCACCCAGCAACGCTGCAAACCATGGGTACTTTCACACAGCACATCAGGGAACATAACAAAGAACCAACTTTCAATGTTAACTGAATCAATTTTTGTTCGCAGTTGCGTAGTTCGTTTTTTTTTGTTGAGAGACTGAATTCACTTTGAAAACACAAGCCCATTTGGAACAACACAGCATTCATCTCGGAAGTTTGTTGCTTCTTTGATCAAATCTGATGCGATATCACATTTAGTTATCTTATCGTTAACGTTTATTACTATATAAAACAGGTGCTATAACTGCAAACCAATGCATTAATTATTACGAGCCTAAAAATCTACTACAGCTCTCAATGATCCACAAGGAAAGCTGCTTTACACATGAGGCAGTCCATGCTTGGTAAGTTGCGATTGGGCCTCCTCATTGAACAGCTTGCCCAGGGTGTCCCACGCTTCTTTCTGTTGTGCAGACAATGTTGTTCCTTTGCTCTCCAAGAAGCCCTTCCAATATCCCCAGAACTCCTGCAATTATGTCAGAAACAGCACTTTTGCTAGCATTTCCAGGAGTGATTACAAGGAAAAAAGATTCTTGATACACGAGGGCGAGATCAAATGCGCGGTCATTTTCATGCATTTGTCATCTCAGTTAGTCATCACTTCTGTGAAATTCAACGGAAAAAAGCTTCGGCTTGGAAAAGTGGATGCACCTTCCAGAGCACGGGCTCCAGACCCCTCGTTACATGTCTGCTTATAACCTCACCAGTAAATGCGCGGAAAACGGGTTCCTGTAAGAAACTTATTATAGTATCTTTTTTTTTCATGAGCTAAGTTCTCTTCTTAAATACTAACGTTGTCGAATGTATTCGCCAGAACATGAACATGAAGAAGTATGGCATGTCCAAGCTTGTCAAATCTGAAGAAATAGAGTAAATCTGCGGCATCCCTTGTGCTCGCTCTCATCAGAACTATTCCAACCTTTCGCTCTTCTCTACATCGTCAGCATTGAAGTTCTCCGCGCCTTTATAGTATCTTCGATGCTCTGGATGAGTGGTGAAGAAACTGCAACGACGAAGGGAAAACGATTACTGAAAGGGAGGCACAGGTTCAAAACTTTAATGGCACTTACTACTTGTAGAAGTCTCTGCCGTGGTGTTCCTTCATGACAGGCACATTAACAAGTGAAGCCACGGTGTGCTTCCTAACGTCGGCTGGAGCCATCGCCCTGCAATTCAACAACTGTAGGGGTGAGAAGAAAGAAGGTACATTCGAGAAGAATTCTGATTGGGTGGGAAGTCAGTCTGAAACCGAGTTTGCATCCAAAAGCAGGTATCAAAAGCCTTATTTTTAAAGGGGAGTGAAGCAGCCAAATGTGATCTGCAGATTACACGAAGAAGACACGGAAATGTGAGAAATCTGTGGAATTGAGCGTTAGTTTGCTTCCAATAAAGGAAGCATTTCCAGGAACTTACGAGGTGTGTGCTGCGTAGAAACATGCTGAAAATAGAAATTATTTCTGATGATACTATAAAACAACATAAAACAACAATGCTGTGAAAGCAATCGCTTACCAACGAGAAGGATCGCAGACAACGCTGTCTCTTTCGATGGCATTGTCGAGTAGTGCTGAAAGTACTGATTCAGGAAGCCAGAGGAAAATTTTTGAGAACAAGGTTGAGGGAAACGATCAGAATACGTTGGGCATGCTATGATTCCAACTTCCTCGCCACTGCGAGGAATTGCCCACTTCAATCACGTAGGAAACCACGACATTTCCTTAAAAATTTAGGGTTTCCATGTTTTTTAATTTTTCCGTGACATTTTCACAAATGTTTAACTATTACGTACGACTTCCGCATACTCGGAAAATACAAGGTTCAGTAGTGACGGTCGCTCTGGAATCGCCGCAGTAGTCGCAATTCAACGTTTTCTCAATAGTTTTCCATTTTATTTGGTGCCAACTATCCAGGAAACTAACAAACACTCGAGAAAACCTTATGATTTACTATCGCGGAGATAACTTCAGCACGAGCTGTACGGTCGCATTGCGTGCTTCTTAAGTCTGCGAAAAATGCAACCCCATCAACCCTCACTGTATACATCAGCCTAAGTGTTTGGAATATCTTGACAATAAGTCGCTCCTTTGACTAGAGCAACAGTCAATCGTTTTGTGTCGAGTCGTTTGTCTAGAATCCCAGCACAAGTGCTCTGCAGAAAATGCTTCGGAATGTCAAGGCGCACTATTGCAGGTATTGTAACCACTTCGAAAAAGTGCAGTGCACGTGTCAAAAAGCTGTGCATTTTTCAGCACCCATGTAATTTTGTGCTCAACGTACTACTAATCGAATTTGATATTGATCCACTATTGTAATTAATGAAAGCAGCATGGAGTAGAAAGTGGTAGGCGAGGGAGGTGAACAGAGCAAAGAAACCTCAGGAACGAGCTCTAAGTGTTCGCACCCCTCGTTCCTTTTATATTAATTTCTCGGCTTCTAACCATCCCACTGTAAAGCTTAGTTGGTTCGGTTCTTCACTGAAAAAAATGAAAAACGGCCCCACACCGCCCGGCACATGATGCAGGCAAATTTGCGTGGTAAAATTAACGCTACTGCACTGCATATGCAAATGCACGCAACAGTTGGTTTTTCAGTAGAAAAACGCGGAACTGCCATAACTCATTCTTTCCCAATGAGTTTTTCAAAGCCCTCTCCAGCAAAAATGTCAGAACGAAAGGGGCGTTAATGAAGTGAGTCTTTCGCTACTTTTGAGACGGCAGCCTTCTGAGGCGATTTCGAAAGACTTGTATAGGTTCACCACATTGACCACTACCAACGTCTTAACGAGCTATGTCTTGCGGAACCGAGGCAAAGTTCACGTTAATTTCTTCCACTTTAGTGACACTGCATGAAAGTTTTTTTCCACCGCAAACAGCTAAAATTTTCTATTAAATTCCCACTAAAGTCGCTGTGTAAGACAAATACGCGTTCAGTGCATCTACGAATCACGGCTGAACTGGAGTGCGTAGCGCATAACACGAGCGGAACTGATTAACGTCGACCAATCTATCTTCTCCTTACACTTATAGATAAATATGGAAAACTGTGGTGATAGTGACATCAACTGTGATGATGCATGATGATATTCGTGATTGTCATCATTATCTTCATTATTGATGGCTAATAACATATTATTGTTGTTGTCATTTATTGCTTTTTATTTTTGCTGATAAGGAATGCTTAACGTAACCTCGAATTTGGTGTGACGATATAAAACTGTGGTCATATTCAAGTCCAGCTCATGAAAAGGAGTCACCCTAGCAAAATTTAGAGGATTCTGAGAGCTCCATTCATGATGTGGGATCCACCGGTGGGTACCTCGGTCCCTTATGGAGGCCAAGATATGATCCACCCGTGGCTCTCATGGTTGTCAATATGTTGAAGGCAGCGCTCGCCAAAACTTTTAACTTCGAACAAGTGTTGGGACTAACAAGGATTTTCTGTGCAGTACATATGTGCACTTTCTGCATCAGCATACTGGAATCTCATATAACAGGTGTTGTCGTGAAAAATCATCAGACGAAATCAGCAGACCAAATATCTCTGAATGCAAATTTCAGGGAAAAATACATTGCTAACGGAATTGCGCTTTGATCATTTGCTACTAATACCACTTACAACGAAACGTTACTTCATCGAAGGCCTTCCTCTGCCTGGTGTGCACTGGTTTGTGCATCTTGAATCGCTGATTTCAAAACTGTTTTAATCTCGGTCCAGTTTCGTTTTCATAAGGATTTATATCCCTTTCTCCAACGCATGGGATAAGGAAGTATACATATGTTAAGGTACCCGTGTTAGATAAAGATAGTGTGTGGCGCAGTGGTCAGGATCTTTTTTTCTCATGGACGTCCTCGCTGGTTCAATCCCTCTCACAGCCTGGGTATTTGTATTTTTCTTCCACTTACTGCTTCCCTCTAAAAATCTATTCTATACAGCTTTATAGAGGTTTCTACTCATGGTTAGATATTCCGAAAGCTTGGAAAGATTTTGAGCGATTCTCACTATCCCGACCTTGTTAACACTGGAACTGCTAATGGTGTTCCTATGGATTTTCAAAGGATTCTTTTTCACTGAAATTTCCCATGCTAGGGTTGTTTGAAGTGTTGACACGAATATGGCATCCATTTTGTAACGTGACCCCATTTTTATAGGTTTAAGGGAGAATCAGCTGCAAATACTGCAGAAAACCTACAAAATTGTTGATTTTGTCATTAAGATAGTAGTGTCATGCAAAACGACGTTGATCCACGCCTGAAATTACCCCTCTGCGCAAAATTTTGAAGGGTACTAAGAGACGCCTAAACTACTAAATGGTAGTAGTAAGTGATCAAGGCGCAATTCTGTACCCATAGTGCATTTTGTCTCTGAAATTTCCCATACTAGTTTACTAAGACTGCTGATTGCAAACTCTGTATCCATTTTGCATAGCAACCCCTACTTTGCGAGGCTGAGGCAGGTGCATGCAGAAACTGTACGTACATATGTACTGCACAGACAAGGTCATAACTTTTTTTCGCGATAACATTAAGCAGTAAAGGAAAGCGTATTCGAGGTCAGCATTGTCAACTTCAAAATATGAAGCACATTCAATTTCGAAGTGCCACGGACTTGTGGCCACCACGGACAGTTTAACTATCAAAGTTCTGCTTCCGTTTAAGACTCAAAAAACAGTATACTATTAGGCGAAAATTTCACTGGGACACCGCCTATGAGCTACAACATTTCGAACTGTATGTGGCACCACTACAGCCTCTCCTACTTGTAATGGCATGACTTCATTGAACAGTCAGAGTTCATCCTCAGCAAAATCAATTAAATTTGAAGCGTTTAGCCCAAAACAGCTGGGTCCCAACAAAACAAAATGAGGTATGTGCTAGAAAGCATGAGATGATTGCACAAGTCTTGAGGCGCAATGTAGCATACGGAATCGAAAGGAACAACGTTGTGTGCCTCTAAATGAAAACTGCCATCGCAAAAGTCTCCAAACTTTTGGAAGGCGATTTTCGCATGTTCTAGGTCAGCAATCTGCTGCTGTCAGAGGTTTGCACATAAGTCTTGGGAAATGTGATATTCAGTTATAGAGAAGTCTAAGGAATGAGGAGAATGAATGAGAACCTCGATTCCTTACTGCGCCAGTTTCTGCCGGGTGAGTTTTCAAGTGAGAGGTTCAGCGCTACCCTGGAGCAGGGCGAAACCTGATTCTATTAACCATTGCCGACCACATCTGCGGCAGATTTTCGGACAGCGATCGAAATTATAATAATAAGACCTGCTGTCAAGTTTTGAGTAGTTTGGAGAAGGATGCAATCAATTACACCCTTACAGCAGTGAACGCGGAATGTTGGCGGGTGGAAAAAAAGAGGGGTCCCCGCCGTTCTGGGCACCCAGAGAGAAAATCAATTTAATAAAAACATTTTTTATAATAACAAGTAACTGACGAAAATTAATTCAAAAATAATAAAGAAAATAAAAAGTTTAGAAAAAAACTAACATAAGATTTTTATTTGCGTTATGGGGTAATTTCAAAACGCCACTGCCTTATAGCTTCACCAAACTCATGGCACAACCTCCCTGGAAAGAAGATCTGGTTTTAGGAGAACTTAAATGTCTTTACCCGTCCCCTTCGCATTCCCTATTATAATACAGAAATGGACTTTATTCACAGTAATTACATGATTTAGAAATGGTCGTTTAGGGACGAAAAATTAAGTTGGAAAAGATGTCACACCTGGTAAGAAGCTAGTCATAAGTCAAATCATGTTTTGAAAATGTAGTATAGTAAGCGTGCTTCAGTGGTCTCGTCGTCCGGTTGCTAGGATCTGGTTTAGGTTCCACGAATGCCCTCAACGCCTGATCGTCTAGCGACATCTCCCGACCATTGTTGTATTCGAGTTCAAATCGTAGAAGGAAAACTCTGCGAACCCTTACCTCACTGTTCGTTGGAAGGCGATTCTAAAGCGGAACAAATGCAAGATTACCGGGCACCTCCGGTTCAGAGTGATCAAGTTTGAAGTCATTGACTACGACCACCCGAGAATCGCTTTGGCTCGTAATTTGGTGGCGACTCCACAAAGAGGTATCAAAAGGAGCTAGCCAAAATATTCAAGTGGCCTTTAAAAGAGAAGAGTAAGCCCTTTCAGAAGGTTAAGCAGGTCACAGAAGTTGGCTAGAAATCGCCTAAAAACCGCAAAAGGGAAACGTTTATTTGTGCATAGCCCGAAACGGCAATTAACTTCGCACCAACCTGATAGTAATCATTCACACTCATAGTTTACTGGCTATTCATGACATTATAAATTATGCAGAAGTCATGGAACAGTCTCGATCATAGGACATCAAGTTCTGGGTCCTTTTTCAAATGCTTCTTCTTTGCCTGTTGTTCCAGTTCCATGATGGTTTCTTCTCGTAGTCCTTGCGTTCTTGCGTTTTCTAGAGTGATTTCTTGTGGTGGCCATATCATTCTACTTCTCTTTCCCACTGCTAATGTTTCAGGATCCTCCTCCATTTTATTTGTTTCTTCAGACGTGCTTTCATCTAGATCCACGATTGTTGTCATTTCGGCTAGCTCCTCTACCGCTGTCTCATCTTCTGCGTTTTTAGTTGATAGATCTGATGGTTTGTCAGTAGTTCTCTCGATCGACATCCTAAAAGCAGCTTTTTTTGCTTTTGCTTTGCAAGACTTGACAATTTCTTGAATTCAATATTTCCATTGCGCATTTGTGCAGACACCTTCTAGGTACAAAGGATGTTGTACTCGTTTGACAAATATATAGTTGTTGACAGGTTTAGTGAGATGTGGTGCGGCTCCACAACACTATTGTCGCGACGGACGTCACCGACATCAGTCAGTCGCAAATTGGATCCCTACCAGATCAATCGTCATATTTTGTCTGTTTCCTCGATGCCTCCCCTTCTCTAGTTTATTTTTTTTTGCCTTATTTTTGTTTCGACATGATTCCGGTTCCATTTGTGGTACCAGAACGCCTACCAAAAATATGCATTATCCTGCATGTAAAATGATATCGACGAACCTAGTCTTCTCCAGTGGAAGGTCTGGTTCCATTCGTTCTTCACTGCTCTCGTCTTGTTCCGGCATGGCGGCCAATTTCGGAACATTTTGCCCGGAAATGTCATCATGTCTGGGATATTGGACTTACGACCCTTATACCAAGAAATTCATTAGAACCAAGTCGTTTCCTCACCTGAAGGCAAAGCAGCTTACATCTCCTGATGTGACCTCACAGAATAACCTTGCAACAGCAAAGTAAGAGAATTTTCCAGTAGCGCAAACAGCATCAAAATGTCCGCCGATTTCCACAGCTGCTCTGTTCACAATTGCGATTTTCGCCATGAGAATGTTGTCGTGTATGCTCTGGAGCAATAATTTTTAGAAAAGAGGTAAGATTGCCTTTGCTGCTAACCTCTCGCATAATTCGTTTCAACTCGACACTATTGCATGTAGAGCCGCCACTCTTCAGAGCGCGTCTTTCGCGTTGTTCTGCTGAAATACAGAGTGAGAAATGATCCTTGCATTCACCTACTATATCTTGACAACACTTACATCCCCTTCTCTTGATCTTGAGACTGAACCGAGAGTTGTACTGATTTTCTGGTGATACTGTAGTTCCCTTAAATGACGACATTTGAGATTAACAGTTTTCAACATTGAACAACATATTCAGTGATCGAGGGTGAAGGTTCTTTCCAAATCAAGTATTTGCAGCAACATTGGGGGCAACTGACATCTTCCACATCCGTTTGGCATTGAACAGGTGGAGCAGGATCTGGACAAGGTGGGCATGGCTGAAAACGAACAAAAAAGAAGAACAAACAGATCCAGATCCATGAGCAATTCTTAAGACATTCGGGGCTGAGGAGATATTCTAGGCATAGGTAAGTAGAACAGTCCATTTGTGGGAACGTAAATGAATGTTCTTATAAAGCTCACCTTGAGGATTCTTTCATTCTACTGTTCTTTTTGCTTTGGATTCTCTATCTAAACTCTTCAGATTTTACCTAATGCGGTGCACACATTTGACTTCCTCTGAGTCTTTGCTTTCAGATCAGCCAATTTTAACAGCGCCACTGCACTGCACATTTTTGAGGAAGAACCCACCCCACAACATCAGTGGGTGAGGGGTCGAGGGGTCGCCGCCTAGATGCCACCGTGTCTTCATCCACGTCAGTTTATTACTAGATACTACGACCAAAAATTTGTGACCATTTTTCATTTTGATTACATTACTGTAGTAATCTAATCTTTCGATATTAAGCGGATAATTCCTGTTTGACATGACAGTTATACCGGAGATTAGCTTACATTTGAGGTGGTACAATCGTCAAGGAGTTCTTTACGGTAGATAGGCTGGATAAACAGGCAGCCGAGAGATTACAGTCGCTACGAGTGGATCACTAGTTTCAGAACTGTTCAGGCGGTCAAGCGACAAGGCGGATCTTTCCGTTTTTGTTGCAACCGTTCGTGTTGAACCATTTACCCATGCTCAGTATCGAATGGTCACACGACTCCTTTTGCAGTGAACCGCGTGTGAAATAGTGGTTAGTTTTTGTCGATTTTTGGAATTGGTTTAAGGATTGGGTTCTCTCATGCGGTACTCTTGGTGCATTAACCCATAACGCTGTTAAGCCACCCAAGCATACTCACTGATCGAAATGAGAAAAGAAATAATGGAGTAAGGAGTATTAAGAAACATCAATAACAACGAGTGTAGAATGAGGCATTCTTTATGCTGAAGTGTCGTTTAACCCTGACGTATTTCTAACTTCGTATATTAGGTTGTTGGAAAATCGGGGTCTGATTTTGACATTGGCTGTGAATTGTCATAACTCAGCTGAAACTGGTTTTCTTTACCAACTAAGCTGTCGTTTGAACCAGCACATCTTCGCCATCTATCTCCTGAATTCCGGTTATAGTGAGCCTAAAGCCTATTTTTTTCAGAGTCCGCAGAATCTACAGAAGAGTTTCGAGCTGTAGCCCCTCTCAAATCTCAGGGATGAATCCTACCACCTGATCTGTGGTTATCCGAAAAGAAACAATTCGTTGAGTAAGGTGTGTGAATGAGGGCAAGTCAAAAGAACAATTACAGATTCAAGGAAGGTATACAACTGCAGAATACAGCTCTGGGATGGAAGTCAGATCATAAAATAAAATACCATTCAAAAAAAAAAAAACTTTTTTGTCCATTGGATGAGCTGAGGAAGATTGCATAGCGCTGGAATTCGGAAGCTAGTGCAATTAAAAAAGAAGTTGAAATGATGCATAGCAGAATTTAATGATCTGGATTCCTTTGGCTCGTCATATCACAACAACGATGTTAACACCACAACGATTCGAGACAATGTGCTCAACCGGATGAGCACGCTGTTTTGAGATGTGATTGTTTTCAGGTTGTTATAAAGACACGTTTTACTCCGGCCTCACGTTTTGACTGAACGTCGTCTTCAGTGGCCTGAAAGTGGTTCTAGTTTTCTATCCGCGCTCTAAACCATCAAATACTCCTCACTTCCGTTTCCTTATCTCGTCCAGGTCACACAACAATAAGCCCCTCGTCGATGGACGAAGTCATAACGTGTCCAACCGATTAAAGGCAGCACCCACGGAAATTTTCGACTTAAAAATCTCAGTGTATTACGAAGGTACCAGAGGTGCTTAAAACGCGTAGAGTCGAAACTTTCCGACAGCACCAGAAATACAGGTTTTAAAAGCTTATGGCTAGGTTAGGTGCAGCAGGTGTGGTTGAGTTGCATGGGCCAGGGATGAGGAACGATATCAAAAGATCGATAATGGCTTTTTTTACCGCTTGGATATTTGAGCGATCAGTTTTTCGTTCTAAACTACAGCCTTCTAATACCTCATCGAGATAAATAAACACCAGAAATTGTGTGGCACTTAGCAGAGACTTCACTAAGAAATCAAAAAGTTATGAATTTTTCTAATGGAGGAGAATTCGGAGAAAATTTAAGTTTCATCGGAAATGAGTACGAACTTTTGCCAAAAAAACTTCAAATTCTGTAAAGTGCAAATGAGAATGCATTCCTGCTAATAAAAATAGTAAAAGAGCACAAAAAGTCACCAAAAGAACTCATAAACATTGAAGAAACGACTGAATCTCTCCAACATTGCTGCAAAACAGCTGTTCCCATTGCAATTCGCGCAACAAACAATCGACGAAAAACTCGTCCCAATTTGGCGCCAGCACAAAGATGTACCAGTTACTGTGCTGAACGCAGTGGGTTTCTATTGTTGTAGTTGTAATGGAAGCAGAACCAACCGGCTTGCTCTAAAGTACCAGGAAGTGTGAAAATCTGAGGAGCGAAAGTTTCCGTGGGTGCTGCCTTTAAGTGGAGCAGAACGCAGCAGCAACTGATCCTTGAACCGATACTGTATGCTGCAGCCATGTTATGCCTTATAAGAGACGTGGCCGTCTTATAACAACCTGTGTGGCTTAGAAGACGAATCATATTATATATGATTCATATTCAGTAAAAGTAAAGGTGCCTAGATTTCATTTTTTTTTCAGAAGGAAAACGATACCTCGTTTGCACTTCCTTCCGACTGCGTTGTCGAGACGAGTGCAAGGAGCAGCCAGAGATATCGCATCGGAGCTCTGCAGAATCTGGAATCAAAGCCATTGCTCCTCGGAAAATCAACATAATACGTTTTCTCCAGCATACCAGAGAGTAGCGGTGGCGCACTGCTCTTCGAGACTGGATGGTGCTTATGTAGTAAACGCTACTCAGTGCTGTCGATGTTTATACAACATGCCCATATACGCTGGACACTGAAAAGCACTTATATGGTCTGAGAGACTGGATTCGCAGTAAGCGGGAAAAGTGTTTGTTGCCGCATCGTCACACCCAAATACATTAGTCTGATTAATGCTGAGTGGAAGGAGATCGGGTGACCGCTTTATGAGGCATTTTGGCTGCACAAACATTGAGGTAAATTGTTTTTATGTTGACATTTGCAACAGTCGGTGTTTTTACGTTCACTTTTACAGCCCTCAGTTCACTGCATTTGAATAGTAGTAGCTGGGATAGCTCTCTGCGTTATAACAGTTTTTCCTTCTGCTTTTTCCTGGCCTCTAGTTTAAGTGATGGTTTTCCTACTTTCCCAAGCGTACATGCTTGAAATGATGCCTGCGCGGCGAAAGATAGTGCAAAAGTGAGTGCTGTGAAATTAAAGAAAAGAAAATATTGCTGGGTTACAAGAATATTAAATTGCATTCTCCCATGTATACCTTGTAATGTACTTTTCATAACTAGCCAAAGACATTATTTTAAATCAGTGGGCATCATTCGCTTGAATTGTATCTCACGACTGCCTTGAATAGTCGTAATAAGAATACTATACCTATAGTATATCTACTCTGTTTCTAGTACAATACTATCCTTGAACCCATGCATATCATTGATAGATACAGATGGAGGCTTTGTGTCTCTCTAAGATTAGTTCATGTCCACCCTGTTCAGGTCAGATTATTTCTGATCACCTTGGCAGTCCTGCTTTCTACAATATTTTGACAAGATGTAGAGTTGCTTGTTCAACTTTGAACGAGAGATAAAAGTTATAAATTGACGCACGCATGCAAACAAACGCAAACACACGTGCATCTGAATTGCATATCATATACGTAGGCGTGTGTGCTTGCGTCACTGGATCCGAAGTCATAAGAGTGAATAGATGTGGTGCTGTATGATTATTTGCTGCTTCGTCTCGATATAAATTCGTTGAAACCCCACAGAAATGGCATCAATGTGCTGAAAAGATAAGATACCCGTGCGCAGCTCATTGCCGAACTGCACCTAACAAAGTTTCGGAAAATACTGTGAGGCACCGTATCTACCGCAATCCTATCGTAAGCAGATATAGCGAAACTGTGAGTAAAAACACGCTCAGGCCGAATTATGCAACGCTATCAATCTTGTGGCAAAATTTGCACTGAATGACGGTAAATCATCTTTTTCAGAGCTTGACAGGACCGTGATTCGGTTTTCATGTAATCCTTTCTATCGAATTTCTTTGAAATTCTACCAACAATAATGTGTACACACAGAATTCTCGGTTCGAAGCGCCCGAATCTAGGCGAGTTTGAATTTCTTCTGCGGTCATTCGCTTCCTTTAGCACAATTTGGCAATTTGGCTCTTTACTTTCCTCAGCTGTTGAGACTAATTTCTCGAGTGAGCACAGTATTTTATTCTTGGGGCTATCGGAAAGTTTTTTTAAAATTTTTTCTAAGAAGAAAACTGGTTGTTAGAAACTGGAGCAGCAGCAGATAGTATGACTTACGGCTTCGTGTAATAATCGTAAGCATCGTTGACTTTTTTCCGTTAGAAAAAAAAAGCAAAGAATGTCAGGAAGCTACCGCCCAGGACCGTTCAATTGAGAGCATATCTCATTGAGAAAAATAAGAAACGATTTTACAGGGAATCAAGCACTCCTCCTAGAAGGGGGAATTTTTTAGGAAGAACTTGTAGATGATTGGCCAAATTGAAATTTGTGAAACCCAAGAGCCCGTATCAAACTAGAGGTTCACAAAAGCATCAAAATCATCAGATTCCTATGTGCAACAGCATTCATGCCATAGATGTGCACTAGAAAAATTTCAGCGAAGCTTCACCCAAGCAGAAGTTATGTAGGAAAATTCAAACGGCTATACAATTTTTTATACTGGTTTTTAATGATAGTTTCCTTCACATTTTCAATAAGGTGTAAGATTAATAGCTTAGGCTCTAGGTTTCAATTGAAAACGTGCATTGAAAACGTGCACTTTTTTGAGTAGTTGGGAACTTCTTCTTGAGTTACAACCAAGACAAAACTGAAAAATCTAACATAAATTAGAGTTTTATAACAATTTGTCGTACAACACCGTCACTCTTGTATGTCCCTGTTAGAGTACGTTCATACTCAACCGACGGTGAGGGCGGTTGGTGAATAAAAGATGCATATTGACTGGCGAGACAGACGGAGCGGTCGGAATATTCTCCGCTTGGGTGTTTAGACTTTGGTCGCTTTCACAGCGGAAAAATACGCTAACCAAACATTTCATTAACTCAGAACCCCTCGAGCAAATTGCAAACAAGGATTTCTCAAAAACAACTTGCAAACAAGCTCAAATAAAGTTGTTTGCAAGCTTTTGCTAAAAACAGCTTGCAAACCAGTATGACGTCATCACCAGCCTGGAAAAAACAGTTGCCGACCAGCTTTTCATTTTGCAACTATTTTACTAGGAATTCAAAACAACTATTTTACCAGCTTTCTCCAAAAACTTATTTATCAAGGAATTGGTCAGAACAACTAATTAACTAGCTTTTCATTTTACAACTATTTGGCAAGGAAGAGGTCAAAACAACTATTTTGCAAGCTTTTCATTTGCAACTATTTAGCAAGGAAGTGCGAAAAAATAGTATTCTACCAGCTTTTGAAAAACTAGTTTCAGATGCGATCTGAAACTAGTTTCTCAAAAGCTGGATAAATAGTTGTTGCAGAGGTTCTGAGAATGTAAACAAGGAAGTGGTTGTGATGATCCGAGTGCTTATTGACCGATCTATCATGAATTTAGGCTTGTTTTCACTGATTAACGGGATAGCAGGCCGCTCCACTAATCACTACACCGTTAGAACTTCCGACGGGATGAGCGTATTTTTGCTCGCCGAAAAAACACCGTCGGCAGCGACCGATTTCTCACCGCCTAGTATGAACGCAGACTTATTTGGGACGCTTTTTTGAACGTGGGTTATCGTTAGTCGCGTACTGTACATATGCAAATAATCGAAAATGTGTGTGTGTTTGTCTACAAAGCTGAGAGAATAACTTCCGCAAACCAACGATCTTTTCAGTTTCGCTGCTGTATCTTGTTTCCCTCTTTTCTTTTCGAAATATTTGCCTCAATTGAACAGAAAAAATAGGGAAATCAATGAATTTTTTCTAGGGAGTAGTTTGCTCATAGGCAGGCACATACATAGAGGATCGAAATTTTCAAATATTAGTTTTTGTACGAATTCTCCCATTTTTTTCGTCAATTTTCTTATTGCGAGGTCTGAAAAAGATGTTCAAATTCCAAAACATGAGGACCGGTTTCAAAGCATTCTGTCTCAATAAAAAATAGCTGCTACTTCAAGCAGAGTACGAGCAAGTGTGGTCTCGTTCTGTTTAGCTCATTCTATGTTCTGGATGCATCGTTGAGATGTCTATGTCCAGATGTTACCCATGGAAATAATATTACCCAGTGATACATCCGGGCCCGGGTTTCCTCACTGCCCCTACAAGTTGAGCGACAAGCGTAGAAGGTGAAAGCGTGTGATAATACATACAGTTCTCAGTTCGGATACTATCCATGTCATCAGCTCGTCGTCACCTCACCGGATCAGTTTCGAATGCTCGCCGAAGAACCTCCGCTGCAGCCATTGTGTGGTTTTTGCTAAAGAGCTATGCGAACCTCCTGTATTCCAAGAGAAACGAGGTGAACTGCCACAATGCGTCCGAAATGTGCCGGTTTTGAATAGCATGCGATTTGTGTGGGATCGGACTCGCACGCACGCGCCGCTTATCAGTCTCATCGCGAGCTTCAGTAATTCATCTCAGCCTCATACGTCACTGAGCCGTGAATCCCCGGAGGATCCGGCGTTTGCTAATGATCATTCAACTACTGCGGGATGTCCTCAACCGAAGTCCAATCGACGACTTCATCGATGCGTCGTTAATTCGGACCAACTGGATAGTTCTGGCTTTTCAAGCAGAGTACTAGTTCCGCATGTATATGTAGTGCGTATTAGAACTCTGCACCAATCACAGGACCATTTTTCTGTTCACATCAACTTTCATGGCATGGAAATCAGTTCACTCAGTGCTTTCAGTGCAAAAATTCATATGCTCCTGCGTTGTTAGACTCATAATCTGCAGATTGGATCTTCTAACCATAAAATCTCTCCCTTGCATTGGAAATATCCACTCAAAATTGAAACAGATTTTCAATTTTTGTAGTGGTATAATCTCTTGCATCTGCGACGATAGTTGACCAGTTGTGTTTGTCGCCTGTTTTTCTTGCCACCCTCTCTAATAGCCTCGCGCTTCCTCGCGTTCTTTTTCTCTCTGGTGTCTTTCCAACTACTGTTGCAGGTGGAACGCACTCGAGTAGAAACGCCAGCAGCAGCGGTTCCCAGCTGCTGCCATCCTCCCCTCAGTTACTGCTATCCCTCAGCAATTGCTGCTAAAAGGACGAAAGCCTGAGCAACAATTAAGGGGAGGATGCTAGGATTTCTACTCGAACCATTGCGCCGTTCGGGTTGTGTTCGTGCTGCACAGTTATCAGATTTGGTGCAAAAATAACGAGCGTTTTTCGTTGCATCATGTCCAATGCAGAAGATCCTCAGTTTTTCTTATCACCGTTGTAAAAAAAAGTTCTTTTTGCAGCAAATAACGTGGCCTTTTCGGATGTCAATGTCAGTTTTGAGCATATTCACAGTTTTGTTGAATTTTTAGCTTTGGATGGAAAGATGCCAAAGCAGAATTTTTGCCCAGTTCACCTCTGCGAACCAAAACTTCGCTGCATCGCAACAGCAATCTCTCACTGTACAACCGCAGTTTCGACTTTGTGGTGAAAAAAAACTGCTGCCTAATCCTGGATCGCTTAGTATTACAGGTAAGGTAGGATCATCTACAACAAAAAATGCTTTGCTCAACAGTTGAGCAAGGAAGCAGCATCGAAACACTGCCAGAAACAGAAGCAACGCTGAATGGAGGTCACGGCGACTTTGAGTGGGCTGCTGCAGAAACTCTTCGCTACAGCTCGTTGAAGTTTTTTTTGCTTAAGAGGTACTTCTTAAAATAAACAAAATAAATTGGAAACCTCACTGTGATAGTCTGGTGTTGCTCAATAAAATGAATCATAAGGAAAGGTGGTCTGGGAACATTTACCTTATTGCTGAAGATTTCCGATCTGCAACAGTTTCAAGCTTATTTGAAGCAATTGGTTTCGAAGCGAGTTAAGGGCTTTGGAAAAAGGGGCTTGAAAACGCGCATTATTTTTGCACCAAGCTGACATTTCTTGCTGTGGTCCTCCTCTACTGCCCCATTTCTTGCCCGACCAGCCAGTTCTTCCCTTTAAATCGTGTTTTTTTTTCAATTTTACTCATTTTCTGCAGCATTTCCAATGCACCGAACCGGTCAGGGCCCTTCTTCCTGGAAGTACTAACCAGACAAATCAAGTGCATGGGCACCGCATGTCGTCAGGTCTTTGTTCTACTTTGAACCTGGAAATGAAGAACCAAGCAAGGTTCGCAAGATGCCCTCAGTGATTCTAGAGTAGCAACTAACTGTCCTTTTCGGAAAAGAGTGCGCCTGTAGAGTCTTCGATGTGCCACACTACAGTGACTTTAAGCGCTTGTATTAATTCTCCGATAATTATAAGAGGCCCTGCCTATTTATTTAAAATGTCTTAGTAAAGACCTAAGGATGTTTACTTAATTTGCTCATATACACTACAGCCCTTCAGACAAATGTAGCACATGATCCATACTCGGACGATTTGCTGGGAATTCCTTGGAAGGATTTTTAGGGGAAGCTTGTCCTTAGATGGTTACGATAGGAAATATTTCATAAGCTCTAGTCACTTGTTGGTTCTATAAGTCTATCAAATGACTGTGAGAACATTGACTTGACCATGGCGGATATCCTTGCCTCATTTGTTGTGAATTCCATGAGGCATGCTCTCGAAATATTCATTGCATAAACCCTCGATCGACCCTCGGTTGATAATTGGGGAAAGTGCGCTTTCATGCATTTATCCTCACTGCTATGGAATTCTATTTTCATGCATTCAAATTCCATTCGAATTCAAATTTTGAATTTTCCATCAATTTTCAAAGAATCGGCTTCAACACATGGGATTCTCTCTTGATACCTTCGCCCTGCTGCAAATTGCATACTACTGCAACTCCAAGCTTTTTGCTCAGGTTTGCTGGAGTGTATAGGTCCCACTCCTTGTTTTGTGTATTTGCGCACAATGCCTGTCTTACTACTATTTCGCCGCAGCATTATAGCAATGGGTTAATTCCAAAGTGTACAATTTACTCCTATAAAAAGTTTAAAAAACGAAGGAATCTAAACTAGCTTTAGCTTCACCAGTTGACCTCCCGGGGCAAACCACACCTCAAACTCTTTCCATTAGATTAGTAATTTCATTGGGTAACTACACTTTATTATATTAATATCTATATTCACATTTCAGATGTACAAATAATTATCTAGTCTAGTATAACTAAAAGTAAAAGTGAGGAATTAAAAGAGAGGAACTACTACATCGAAGCTGCGAGCCCTACAGGGTGCGCGCGAATTATTGGCGCGTGGTTTTTTGAGCCCCAATCATTAAGGATTGAGCGAATTCATAGGCCGTTCTTTGGGTATGTTTGGTGAAGCAATACCTACCGTAAGAAACAGCAAATTTGCCTTGTGACTTCTTTCCGGGTCTGTAGAGACTTGGAGAAGCTTTCAGCTCAGACCACCCTCGACACGCTAGTGTTATTCCGGAAGAAATTTTCAGGATTCTTCAGGAACGAACTTCAGCCAGTCGGTTCCTATCCATTTAGTACTACAGACCTTGTTCACTAACATATCCAAAGCGGAGCTCATAAGAATGCCAATGAAGTGAGTTACGTGGACAATCCCTTCAGGCCAAAATTCCAGGAAATCATCCGTGAAACCAATTTTGATCGAATTTCGCCTTTGCAAACTGGGGACGAACGAGGTTGCAAAAGCCACTTTCTACTGGTAGAATTGGGAGTTTTCCACGGTTACGAAACGACTACTATATTTGCTCTTCTTATGATTAGCAGCCCCGAGTTCCCAAAAAAAAAGAAGCAAAAACGGTCTGTTAGATTCAACGCCTGTTTTCGGCATGATAATCATTCGGTGGTCCAATTAACGGTAAGCCCATTGTAGTTGAGACTTAGCTGTGACCTATCATACATGTATGGTCGGAGTTTTCTAAAGTCTACTTCGGAAAACCTTGGAAGGAATGGCGCTGTCACCGACCCCGTGCCACCAGCGATTCGACCAGGAGATTTCCTGAAGCCCATGTAATCACAGGAAGAGGTCATTCAAGAAACCAGTTGATATCTACGGTAGAGATGGCTCATGGAATGACACCTATAACATGACTTGTGATTTCGCTCAATCCTTAATGATTGGGGCTCAAAAAACCACGCGCCAATAATTCGCGCGCACCCTGTATTTATACTGTGCTCATGGCGATGGGGTCGCAGCTGGGTCCCCTGGCCCTTTGTGAGACAGCGAAAAAGCATGTTTTTTTTTGCAGCAAGATAGCTTTTTGCAGAGATGCAGCTGTGCACTTTTAACCGAATAACAGGTCAAAGTCAAGCTACAGATACATTGATTGATCCACAGAAAGCTGTTATTATTATTGATATACATAAGTAATAAACGGGATCACTAGAGAGTTGCGACTCTCTATAGAATCTGCCTGAATAGCATTATTATTACTGCATGAATGTAGTTGAATTTCTGTAACTTTATTGTCCACACTACTTTTTTAATCATGGGCCGCTCTGTTTTGTTGTGTTCGCATCGTTTGTGCTTGTCGATCGCATGCAGATAATAGCCAGATAACATCCGGTTCGCATCGTCGATCACGGCAGTTGCGCAATTCGCGCCCTATGACGCCGTCAAACTAGTGCGCCAACTCAGAACTGGTATTTCGTGGCATGTTATTTCGTATTTCCACACTTGTGAATGCATTTACACACATAAGAGTGGATTACAGCGTTCACGCTCTGAGAGGATGAGCTTGAGGAGGTTACTGTACACCTCAACGAAAATGCGACCGAATCGCAATCAGGAATTCCGCCGTCAAGGATGCAGTGGCTTCAACTTTTTTGCAAAGAACGCTGTTTTCACCTCAGGTTTTGTCCTCATACTTGTTCGCGACCCCGTCGCGATCTGTTGTGTATGAGGACGTGCGTTTTTCCAAGTGAAAGCGAAATCGCTGCGATCGCTTTAAGCCAGAACCAGCCAGCTGCGAACACCTGCTGGTTGCAGCAAATCCGTCAGCATCTGCCGTTTTGGCGCCGTCGGGAGCTTCCAGCACTTTTTTGGCCTTTGCAGGGAGATCAGCCACTTCATTCTGCTACAATATGTCATGAACGTTCATTTTATGTGTATGTACCACTTCCGTTTTAACCCTACCCACTTCTTTCCGCTACCTTTCAGTCATGATGAAGATTATGTAACACGAAGAACGATCTCTTGCGCTGTCAATTTCGCTTAAAGGCAGCACCCACGATAATTTCAAGATCTGAAATTTTAAATGTTTTGGAGAATCGACAATAGTCCCAGTGATCCTATGCAAGTAGGATCGCTATAGAGGCATCTGCATTCTCAAGATAAAATAGGCCAGACAACGTATCCGGGTATCCTCGGGCGAGTTGTTGCATGACATGGATCAGCTGTTTTCGCCTCTATTCACTCAGTTTCCAATTCTTTTTTACATTATTTGTTCTTTACCCATTACTCAATGGTTTCGTTTTCACCTCCCGAGACACGTCCATATGACGTACATTCTCCCATTTTTCAATTTCTGTTCTTTTTCGCTCTAGCAGGCTGAAAAACATACAAATTCCCGAATCCGTCAAGAAAATGCGTGACCACACTTGACCCGCGCAACTCGACCAACCTGGTCCAAGGCACTGAATTAGGGATTTATTCGAAACTCCCTTTCGCATGAGTTCTGACCGTATTCACTAATGTATCCGTGTTCATCGTAGCCGAAAACCTAAGCTTACGCTGAAATCTTGATGACGAAAACTTTCGTGGGTGCTGCCTTTAACTACACCAAGGAGATCTTCATCACAGATATAACAATTGGCAGAGCAACACTGGCAGTAGCGAATTTAAAAGTTACGATGTGAAAAAATTGTTGTTCCATTAAAAAAAAACTCACTACAGTGCTTAATACTGAGTACTTGAACATTTATTTTTCGACATCTTCTAAAACTATGCAATATTTGCGAAAATTTATAATGAGTGCGAACCCTGCAACATCCCAGTGAAAGCCTTTTTCTGTTTAGTTTTTTCCGTCGCTTCCTAAGTGTGACATTGGGTGACATTAATTGTGAACAAAGAGATTTATTAGGTGCGAAAGTCATGTTTCGCTGAGAAAATCGGAGAATTGATGAGAAAGTGCGCTACAAGTATTCCTTTCTAGTTTTGTATCGCTAACAATTTTTCTTTTGGTACTTGGAAATAATTGCATTAATGCTAACAAACGAGACAAATAGGTGGAAGTAATCCACATATGTATAAAAAGGATTTGATAATAGGAGATTGATATTGACGCTATTGAAATTTTTATGTTCACAGTTATGTAGGAGAGAGGTAGAATTGGTTTGAGGCTTGTCAACGAGGAAGCTGGAAGCCAAATAAGACTAAAATTTTTCTCACACGAATAATCGGATTATTTACTCCATTGCTGAAATATAGTGTACTCTAAATATGACTGTCAACAGATTTCAAATATATCCTAACCAACGGCTAGTGACGCACCAGCAGTCTTTTATCTCTGTATATGTGTCCTTTGGATTAGCATAATCATTCTACTGTGTGATCTCAGTAAAATGTGTTTACCTGACATTTGCATTAGTTTATGCTACATTGTATTGTACATGCGACACTATGACACTGTTTCACGCTTTAACTAACTCAGGTGTACTTTGTTCCAGATCTTGAATAGATGAGCGTTTGTGAGCTTGATGTTTCTGTGGATGATGGCACAGCTCTTGCTCTCTAAGGCTTCCATATGCAGTCATTAGCCAACCGAAATTCGGCCCACAACGAAGCCACTCCTTTGCCCATTGAAGTCCTTCAAGTAGATTTTTGAAACTGGACCTGTACCACTTTTGTCTCTTGCACAAGAGCCAAGCCCTCCCTGTCGAAGTAACTATGGATTCATATTGTTATGAGAACTAAGATAAGCAAGAAAATGTGTCCTTGGAAGACTGTTTGGATGAGAAACAAGGAGGAAAAAAATGAAAAATATTGTGTAGTTGTGAGTAGGAACTTTGAAGTTTTCACAAGGCCCCTTTATAACCGGAATCATCTTTCCGCTGCTTTTATCACATTTCTACGTTCTTTTCGCACGGTCTAGCAGCATCGAAATAGCAGGGCCTGAACTATCCGCTAAAAAAAGGCTTAACAGCGCCTGAGATCAGGATCCGAACTGTAGTATAACCTTCTGCTCATATCGCGATTGGTGAAATCAAGTTGGAATTACAGTCTTTACCTTTACTGCATTTTGAGACCATACGTGTTCCTGTTCATGGAATGTATAACTGGCATTGTACTTATGGGGCAACTTCTACCACCTCAACCCCTTTTAAAAGGGATAAGACCATAGCTCTGAGTACTCACATGGTCTAGAAACATAAGGGACTAGTTTTGGATCCAAAGCAACAAGCACTGAAAGCCACGAAAAGAACTATAAGGAGATGGACTTCTCAATTACCCGAGAACAGGCGCCATAAATCGAGCTGCTATCTCCATCCGCACTATTGTCGTTAGGCGTTAGCTCATCCAGCCAGTTAGCGGTCGTTTATGTGCTTTAAGTTCTGTGAATGATGTTTATGGATGAGTATTTGGGACTCAAGAAATATACGTATGCAATCGAAACTAGAGTTGTCTTCGTTTCATTCTGGAGATAATTGGTTGAATAATTCTCATGTTTGTTAGCATTCTTTGGATCTAAAGGAGATTTCCCAAAAAAAAGCAGCCACTGAATCAATCACTCCCTCGTGTGACGGTCAGTCAAGCGAACTAAAATATTCTGATGATCATCTAGTTAAAATGCTCCCGATTACTTCGAAAAAGGCTACAAAATGTCTACCCCGACCCTGGGCATTTTGAAAAGCAGGGAGTGCTCGAAGTGACAGCTTTAAGGACAAAAAATCCAGTCAAGGTCTCTATCGGTATTGATTTACCTCTAGCTTATTCATTTATTTGTTGTGACTTGCCAGCTAACGTACGTTAGCCACGACCATGTTTAATAAAATAAGGGGACAGCAGTGGCGGACGCAGGGGGGGGGGGGGGGGGGGGGCGCCCCCCCCGAGAATGGGTCGCCAAATTTTCGAAATTACTTTACAATACAAATAAAAATCTTGTGTTAGTTTATTTTTAATTGTTTATTTTTATTATTATTTTTAATATATTTTTTATTTATTGTTTATTATTATAATTAATATTATTATTAATTTTATTTTCCGTCTGGGTCCCCAAAACGGCGGAGACCCCACTTTTCTTCCCACGCCCCCCCTCCCGCCCACTTTCTGCGTCCGCCAGTGGGGGACAGTTAAGGATGTGACCGCTGTTGATTGATCTTTTGAGGATGTACACCACGGATTCCGTTTAGAGTTGTATATACATAGATGCTTTATGCCTTATGAAGGAACTTGTGAGAGAACTAAACGTAAGTGGGCGCTCTACTCTCCCTGAGGGATGTAGTACTGATTTACCACAAATATAATAGATCCAACGTGCCTCTATTTTATTTTCTTACTATTGCGCCCTTCATTCTATTGCTGATAATGGAGGGCCTTTGTAGCTCAGGAAAGAATAAAGCTAGCGGTCACAGCGATGGCTATAGCTACTGCTTATTCACCCTATTCGCTTACATGGGAGAAAATAAGGTCGATCAGGAGATTTAACAGACAAGAAAGTCAGCGGAAGACTTTTTACTTCTATTACAATTACGCTACAGTTGCTGTTGCAGTTACTGTTACTGTAATACAAGTACGACTAGTCTTCTTCACCAAAAATATCTCTATAATTCGAGATGAAGTAGATCTAGTGTGGTTTCAGGGGTTCTTTTGGGGGACAACTGCATTAGAGCTAAAATTTTTCCCTGGTTGTGGATAGTGCTGGTTGGGCGCTTGTACTCAAAGGGCTTCGCAAAAACTTGGTTTTCACAGAGCCAGCCTTTCTTCAAAACGATGATTTCACTAAGTTTTCCTTTGGCTCTTCCCGATTCCTCTCCACTTCCAGATCCAGGCCACTCCCATCGTCGATTCCGAAGCCAATGTCTCTCTGCGGTTATCGTACTGTTATGACGCGGAATCGGTTCGTGGTAGCGCGGGTCTGACGCTAAGCCCGGTTCGAAGCCGACGCCAAAACCTTCGTTGCGTGTGCGATGCGCCGTGTCGCTTAGCCCCGTATCAGCGTGAAACATCCGGTCCGGCCCTCCCCCCTACTGAGTCGCTTAACCACCATCCCCTCGCATCAGTCTCCTATCACCATCACAGCGATCTGGAACTGTTCCCTCTTAATCAGTCGTACGCTATGGCTTCTTTCGTCTGAGAGGGGTGGGGGGGGGGGGAGGAGGGAGATGTGCGATAAAATTGGTGTGGCCTGCATATTGCTCAAGCGGCTCTCGTGTGCTATCTTTCCCGTTCTATTCCTTGGTTCTCAATGTGACTTGTACTTTGTCTGGTGTAAGAACCATTCAAAAATCAAATGTTTAGGGGTCTCTGTGACAAGTTCTCGTTTTGGGTACACCCATATTTCCTTCGTAGGTTTCCGTTTACACCCCAAGTGAACACTGCTCGACCGTGACGTCCTGATATCAACACAGTTTCCAAAGCATCACGTATAAATCAACCGTTTCTGGGAAAATTCTTGCTGAACTCAGCTTGAATTGCATCCGCATTTTCTACAAGGAATCCTTTTTTTGCATGGCTTACTCCCCTCCCCGCCCCACCCTCCCCCTACGATACCCTCATTTTGTCGGATGATTTCATACGTTTTCGAAAATGCATAAAACATGAAGCTGTACCTTGGCTCATGATGTATAAGGAAAGCCGGAATCAGGTGGTAACTGTGATTTCACAATATCCTTTGTCTCTAAGACCAAAAGTAAAACTAGGATCTGCAGCCACAGTGTATATGGTTTCGTCCGGACCAGAGGTTGCATGCACCGTTGAGGTTACCCAGGGTCAACGTGGTAAGACAACCCAAATCCACCCACATTCAACATCGGAGTTAACCCACTTACCTTTGCTAATATCAGTGATGCAGGTCGTATAATTGAAAGGGTCGGGATGTTTCATTGAAAAGATGGGTAATCTCATGTCCATAAGCATTGTTACCCATGGGTAACAGCTGGATATAGACAACGTCATGAATGGGTATAAATCCTGTTGTGTGCCAGGCAATTGCAAATTTGGGAAAGTTAGCCCGTTTAGCGTGGGTAATCTAAATGATGCATCATGGCTTTCGCCTTCCTTCTATTGAATCCTCGCTCACATTTTCCAAAGATCATCCTGCACTTGCAAAATTTGTCGTCAGAAACCAGTTTGAACACAGCCATTCAGCAGTACATAAATAACTTCTGCCAAATATGAGCTATTCATTCGTGCTCCTTGCAACCGTCCAGTTTTTTCCCCTTCACTGGCCATTTCCCAGGGACTTTCTCTTCATTAAAATTCTCACTGGAAAGGGATCATCCTTGACGGCAATAATCGAAACGCATCCATGCGTGCGTTTACCCAGGCGGGCGCAGTAAACAGCTTTTTTTGTGCTCGACAAATTCATATTATTAAAGTGGTAAGAATCCTGCAAAAACGTTCAGTTTGTCCTGGAGTACTTATAGAGAGTAAGATTTCGTTCGTATTCTTGCGGATCATATCTATTCTATCCTGCTATTTAAAACTACTCTGAAATCAATGAGATAATATTTTTGACCCTATGTCATGCATGAACGAAACACACTGTGCATATATTGCCAGTCTAATAGCAGAAATTTCCAGAAAATAGGGCGCTTTGGTCTATTATTCGCATTTTGTGAAAGAACAAGAACAGGAAATCGCTACGTATTCCCCATTAACCAAACCTAATCTACTGCTTTTTCCATCCTCGGTGCTTAGCCGCGATTGCTGCTTGTTCCTTTTCTTTTTTGGAAATCACGTAAAAGTTTTTTTCTTATTTCAAGTGACAAATGCAAATTAAAATGGATCTGACAGATGGTTTCCGAGTCAGACGTCTCCATCCTACAAAAGGAACTGCACAAAAAGCAGAGGCGCCGAGAATTTTCCATTGACTTTGTCTTTTCCGGAGATTAATCTTTACGTTTTTCTGCGTCCTTCCTCAATTGCGATTGGCTGTTTTTTTTTCGGTCGGCTAATCAGCCAGTTAATCTCGCATGAACAAGAACTAGTTGTGCGTTTTTTCATAAGGACTCGTACTGTAGGTGCGTTGTTTATTGCGATTTGCCGTTGGAACTCCATTCATTTGTTCATTCGTTCATTCATTCACTCTTCATTCATTCATTCATTCATTCATTCATTCATTCATTCATTCATTCATTCATTCATTCATGAACTCATTTATTCATTCATTCATTCATTCATTCATTCATGAACTCATTTATTCATTCATTCCTTCAATTTTCGTTTAAGTGCGCAGGCATCAACCCATCCATCCAATTTTACTATCTATTTCCTTTTTTCCCTTTTTATTTTTTATTTCTCGCTGCGCCAAGTTGTTTGGATAAACTGAAGCGGGGAGTGCCGATTTATCCTCATAATCGGATTTGTGTTCTTCATCATCTTTTTCATTTGTTTTGTTTTTTTCTCCCGAAAAAAGAACCCCAAACGCGCTTTTCATCATGAAATCATTATCTTTGGAGCGCCACACCGCCAGCTGTGCTAAACCGGTCGTGTCCTAACGATTCGGGCAGGTATAGATGATCGTGTCATGTGAATGAATTACGGAGACGTAGCCACAAAGGAAGTGCTTTCCACTTTTTGACAAGGGGACGGGGTTAGTACGCGTGACGATCAAAGAGCGGAGTTAGAAAGAAATTAAATTAAAGAATAACCTGCACCTGTAGAGTGAGAGCTATTAAAAGGCCGGTGACCACTTTCGGAGACCACAACCTCCTGAAATAAGATGCATTTTTCAAAACACACGGTTAGGATCCTTTACGGTACACTTTTAACTTCACAGAAAGGTAAGCTGAAACAGTGAAGCACTGACGTGGTATATCGGATGCCCCTCCCCCCTAACCCTGCAGGTCACTGTATGGAGAAAATACACATCCGTTTCCTCTACCATGCTCAGATGAAGTCATATTTTTTATTTGTGGGGCATTCCACGTATTAACGCCGACAACCTTATCACTTATTCTTTACTTACGGTAACCTAAGATATGTAGTTCCTATGAAATAATGAATAGATTATTCTTACATAGAATTTTTCGTATGAATTCCTTACAAAAGTGCACATTAGCTAGGAATTGACTGCCCTTATGTATGATGGGTAATTCATCATCCTTCCATAAAGGAGAAAAAAATCCATCGAAACAATGAATGACGGATAGAAAGTGCAAAGGAAGCATAGGTGTTCTTTCCTTGCCATTCTGGACGTTTTTGACAATAGATTTACAATGGATGTATTTATGTATAGCTTTTTCAAAATGTCTTTCGGATAAGGCAAAGTACCACTAGCCTGAATAACAACATAGTTGCCTAGAAATTCATTTACAGTCAAAAAATCCTGGTATTTTTAACACCAATAGAGTTGGTTTTTGGCTTCATTGGCATTTCAGGCTCAACTACTCGTTATTTTTGGTTCTTTTCCTATCCTTGGATATTTTGCACCGGAATAACAAGTGGCGAAAAGTTTAGAGAGGGAAGGAGGTGATAGTCATGTAGAATATGGTAAGAAATAAATCTTTCTTTGAATATTTACTCATATTTGCCCTTCTAAATGTTACAGATTTTTCTTTTTAAACCAATTCCGTTCATGAGAGGTGCGTCTCACTGGAATTTTATTCGCTACTTTCTAGTCAAAAGAAGAGTTGAAGTCCCGAGAGAGTCTCTCAATTTTGTCACTGGCTCCATACATCAAATATTGCCTGAAAATGCGACAGTTGGGGAGAGCTGGAAATTTTCGTGGCAACTTCTCTTCACCCCACATCGTTTTTGTAGAACTTTCCATTAATTTAGTTTGCGTTTTTATTTACACCTTAGTACATCTACAGATCTCGTAGAGCTCTATGATTCTTCATAATTTCCAGACCATGCCTGGTTCGAACCCGGCTGTACTTAAGTATCGGTGATTATTGCTTGTCCTCTCTTTTCCCTCCTGAATTCCTGTACAATTTCCCAAGCTGCTTTTCACTCCGACTTTTTCATCTGTTTTACCCAGCGAAATGGACTCTATTAGTGGCGGATGGCCAGTTAGGGCATGGAAAAAGGCTGAAATTTCCTTCTTTTTTGGGGTCGTTGATAGCAGGGATGTCAAAATGAAAGCGGATCTATAAAATAACACATGCCATTTTATGAAGTATTTTTGGAAAATTTGGCGACCCATTCTTGGCCTCCTCATGCGTCCTCCAATGTGCCACGCATGTATGAAGGAGAATAATCAATACCGGTAGACAGATAAATGAAAAAATAAATATTGTTTTTCTGGATGTTGGAGACCTGTGCTTTAGTCGAGTCTCAGAAGAAGCTTTGCAGGTAATTGTCCCTTCTTTTCCGAGGAATATTTATGGTCGAAAATGAAATTGCTCACTCGATCAACACTCATGCATGTCTGAAATTTCATACCTTCACTTCATAGAATTAATACACATAATTAAGAAATTAGGAAACATGCGCGTTTATTGGAAGGGCCTACAAGTTTCAGAAGGTTCTTCGGAGTACAGGAGAAAAATGCGGTGTGGACTATACTTTGGGCCGAATAAAAACCGAATAATTTTGTTATTTTAATTAACCATTTAGGAAACAATTTTAACATCCATGTGTCAGAGAATGAGAAAGCGCAATAGCTCTTCATCTCTATCGTGCAGTACTGTATTGCTCATCATCGTTGAAGTATTCGAATTTATCCATTTATTCGAAATATTCGACATTCGAAAGCGAAAATATTCGGTTACGAAAAATGGAAAGTTCGAATGTTTCACCACTGAATACCACTACAATGCTGTACGAAAAAGAAAAAAACGCTTTAGGGCTCTCACAATCTCGAATATCTGGATAATTAAGTTATTTCCTAAATTGTTGAACATGTACATAACAAGATTATTAGGTTTTTATTCGGTTCGATGTATAGTGTAGACGTGCTCTGTAATTGGTTAGTTCGTGCAGCTGGCCAATTGCAGACCCTGGTTCGCTTCTCTCGCCAGTACAACCCACCACTTCTGAGGATTTCCGCTCATCACCGAAAGTTCCTGCTGTTTTACGTGTTGGTGAAGAATTTGGAGTTGACTTCTTCAAACCTTCAGCAAGGAGTTTTTTTTTCTCTGAAAGGGGAAACTCTGAAATTTTCTCTCTTCCCTTGAAAGCCACCTGCGAAATTCCGAGCTTTCTCCCTCGTTTTCCTCGTTTTTTCCTCGTATGTGATTCTCGAACTGCTCTCCTTGTTTTTCCCTCCTTCTAACCTTTTTTCTTTTCTAGCTGCTTTACTTGAACACGATAGTATAGACCGTGCCAAAACCGGTCATCTGCATTATAATATGTTGTACTTACTTGCTGGAAGAAAGTAAGAGGAAAAAGATTCTTCAGTCAGGTTATTTTTCGAAAAAAGAAAATCTACTAAGACTCTGTTCAGGGTTTTGTGGGCTTACCACGCATCCGAGTGACTTTTATTTCTAAAAGAAAAAGAAATGCTGCATTTTCCCCAAAATCCTGGAGATTTTTGAGAAAACCCGCTCATAAAGACGCTGCCCAGTGCCTCCAACTGCTTTGCTATTGTTTTGCTACGAAAACGAGGCGAGAGGCCCGCGGCCGGGCTGTAACCGAAAACACCGCGCACAGGTATGATCAATAGCCGGGGCTGGTGGGGTGGTCGCCCACCACACATTCCGCATGAATAGCAAATAGCAAACAAAAACAACATAACCCAGACAATCATCAGATGCTCGGTCCGGTTTTGGCGCCGTCGTCGCCGCACATCCTGCGGCGACCGAAGACGTCACGTTTTAATCGCAACCGGTAGGTGTTAGTCGTGTTTGTGCGTAGATGGGGTTGGCACATTTCGTTGGCTGACAATGTGGGCGAGTCCTCTGGTAATGTGGTGATTGTGGCCATTACAAAGCGAGTTTTTGTTAGAATAGACCAAGGTAATAACTAGCAGTGGTTTTTTGCAGCGCTGCTTTTTACCTAGGTTGGACAATGAGAGGAGATTTTATTTCTCCTTGGAGAATTTCTACCAGGTCTCTATCCAAACTCTATAGGATGAGGGCCGTAATTTTTGATAACACTTTAAAAAAGTGTTGCCATGAATACAGGTGCCCATCTGTGTCCTGAGAGCACAGATCCAGAGGATTTTGATATAGTTGGTAACGTTCCAGATTTTCCCTCTATCTAGGATATTTTTTCGATTTTCCACAGCTACGCTATATTTTGTGTTATATGTTCCTCTCTTTTTTCCGCATTTTTACCCTTCATTATAGGACATTCCTCTAGTGTAAGTGTTACTTTTTTCATATTTTCTTCCTCTCTACATATTTTTACTTGTGAGTCTTTCATCGGTCTCTTTACACACTCTGAGAGCATCACGAAAGGCTGACAACGCCTAGAAAGAAACTTTGAATTATGTCCTGTGACCCGTGATTGTAGAACCATGCCGTTCCCCATATTTTTTGTTTTGTTTCTTTTATTTTGGCGCACCAAAAATCCTTATAGCTTCTCAAACTTTTGAAAAAAAAAATAGTGAAAATTAGGTGAGGGTAGCAACATCAGTTTGCAAACCTTTCGTTCAAATTTTGGCGATCTTGGTAGCAGTTATCTGAATCTGTTGCTAGATTTGCCCTGTTTCCCATCTAGTTCTCAAAATTAAAACTTACAAAAAATACTGCAATTTGTGGCGAAATCTGGTCCCCGTTATAAGCCACTTCTTTTGCTGACTCTGCGTAAAATGCCTCAAACTGCTAATATGGTTTGTACTTGTGTGTTGACCGAATATTGTGTTAGATTTACACGATATACGAATCAATTATCAATTCGAAGCGCTCGAAAATTAGAAGAACAGCAAAAAGAGAATTATGGGTGTAAGTGAAAAGAATGGAGGACCTTCACTTTTTGAAATATCTGATTTTTGGAATGGACTTCTAGAGTATCCACTAAACCAAGTTATATGAATTTATTAGGTGCGTGCAAAAGTTCCGGGGCAGTTGGTGGTATTTTACCGTTCAACATCGTTTTGCTCCCTTCGTTTACAATATCCTGCAGCCTTTTTCATGTATGCTGGTAGCCTAAAACATCTGCTACCTATATCACTTTTGGCTCGGGTCTAGGTTACAGCCTTGCTCTGTTATGGGTGTAAAAACAATGCTATGAGCTGTGCAATACTTTGGGGAATTTCGCTTTATAAAATCAAATCTAGAAGACTAACAAGAGAAGCGACCCATAGCATCAATAATGCGTTTGTGGAGAGCATGTTCTCTAAAACGCCAGGTGCTCGACGCTTCCTAAAAATACTGAGCGGAGATGAGTGTCTGTAAAATGCTTCACAAGTTGGTCAGAGATTTGGTCATCGCAGAGGCGCCAAGAAAGAGCAGGTTGAACCAGACATTGTGCAAAGTACGCAAGACATTACGGGGTATTTAGTCAACAATGCCTCGTTACTTGAAGAAAATCGGTAAGAAGGGGAAGGTGAGTAGATGAATTTTGCGTGGGTTGAGCGAAGAGCACAAACGTCCACACTGGCAAGTCTGCAGATATTCGACCTCCAGATTTTCTAACAATTCGTTTCATGGGTGAATAGTCATTGCTGATAGAGAATGGGTCATGTACGACAATAGGAGGAGGTCATCCCAAAGTCCGGGCTCCTGCCACCCACCTAAAAAATGGCGGAACCATCACTACCTTCTTTTTAAAAAAATTTTGACCTTTCATGGTCAGCAACGTGACTTATCTGCAATGAATTTATTTTCTAACAAATGCACAATAATCGCTCTATAGTAGTTTCTTTTCCCTAAAGTATCCATGGGAAAACTCTTAAGCATAGGGTCGACACAGGCGGAAATATGTAGTCTGTTCCGGCTGTGGGATAGCGCACACCAGCATGTTGCAGTGTCAACCGTATAAAGAATTGGCCATTCGTGCTCCGAAATTGTAGCCTAACCTATATTACTCCCTATACCTGCCTCTAACAGCGTATCCCCATTTCATCCTTTTATGGCTTTATCTCCGCTGTAAAACTTTTAATGAACAGACCCTACTGGAAAACGACGTGTGCCATTACTACAGGTGTAGAACTTTCAAATTTTCAGATCCCGGAAAAATCCTTTCTGTTCCATATTGGCATTATGTTATGCAGATGCCAATGCTTTCTCCTTTGAACAAAATTGCTGACTTTGATCAAGTTATGGCATTTTGAAAAATAAGGTGGAAATGCCCTGGAACTTTTGCAAGCACCTAATACTTAGATTTTATTCCAGCAGTGCTATAGTCCATATATTTTTTACACCGTCGTCTCCAGCATCTGTTTCCAAGAATTTTTGTTCCTTTTCCTTCTTTTCATACGAACACCGACGCCTACTAAAATTGGTAATTTTGGTGAGCGAAAACTGGTCCTCATTCAAACTCCATTCAAAGGACGACACATTTGAAGAACCGACGACTCCGCAACTTAGTAGGAAAGAACAAACATATCGAATTATGTGATTTTGCTTCAAGTATCATTCCAACTCCCTCAGTAGTCAACTTTAGAAAATTAGCTTTCATGCGTAAAGGGTACATGTTCTTCTCGGAATAAAATGACAGAGAGGGTTTTCTCTCCTTTTTAGAGTTTTCCGAGAAAGTGCAAACTCTTGCAGGTTTTCAGGCTTTTGTAAGATTTTTCGAGAAGAAAGATTTGAAAAATACATTAAACTAGATTTTCTGCCAGTTATTTTAGAGTTCGTAAAAAAATCTACTTTGCAATTTCGCTCGAATCTGCCGTATAGCCTGTTTCACAAATGACTATTATAGTTGAGTACTTGTACATATTGTCCGCCTATGTAGTCTTACTCTGTGAAGGCCACACACTTTTCGGCGCTCTTTTTTCCTTAACATCTCTTCAGCTGTCGTTCTTACTGAAATAAAGCATGCTATTTGAAAAGTTAACCGAAAAGAGGTCAATAGCACGACAAAAACAGCACGAGAAGTGCCACAAAACAAAAAAGTGAACAGCTCCGCACCTAACTCTGAATTATTCACATTTCGCTAGTCCCCTCTTTTCCGCCTAATCCTTCCTCCCCATTCCAGCCCCCCCCCCCCTCTCCCCGTTAATTGCCGCTGGGGCACTTTTATAGTCTCTTAAAATCATTTTTAGGATGGATGGCTCTCCAAACAAGGGAGCATTGGTTTCTTCTCAGGGACGTATTACTAAGTAGTAGTACATTACATTTACTTCAGAATGGCAAGCTTGAAGTGGTGAGGATTCCAAGTTTCAATAAACCAAGGCTATAGCCAAAAAAGGAAAAAAAAGAAATCGATTTGGTGTAGCTACTGGATCTAAATGGCCTAGTACTATCCGTACCGATAGGTTACATACGAAATGATCAGTGGCGGACGCAGGCCCCCCCCCCCCCCCCGAGAATGGGTCGCCAAATTTTCGAAATTACTTTACAATACAAATAAAAATCTTTTATTAGTTCATTTTTAATTGTTTATTTTTATTATTATTTTTAATATAATTTTTATTTTTTATTTATTATTATAATTAATATTTTTATTAATTTTATTTCCCATTTGGGTTCCCAAAGCGGCGAAGACCCCACTTTTTTTCCCACGTCCCCCCCCCCCTCCCGCCCACTTTCTGCGTCAGCCACTGGAAATGATCACTGCCAGGACACAGGCGTGGCAAGCCAGATTGGTAGGCATGGAAAAAAAGAGTGGCAGCTCCACCACGACGGGGATCCTGATGGAATAAAAGTACAAAAAATATTAATTTTGATCATGAACAACGAAAAATAAATATTTATAAGATAATAATCAAAACAAACATTTATAGGTAAACTAAGACAAAATTTTCGTTTGTTTTATAATGTAATTTCGAACGCCCTGCGCCCACTAGTGGTAGTTATGCACTTTCATTACCTAATAATTCGTTGAATAAGTAACTTCTGAGGCTTCTAATTTTAAGAGCTTGTTGCTGGGTACAAATTGGTCAGAGTATCCTTTGAGTTTGAGTCACATAGTTGTTAATTTCCATTAGCCACTAGACCTAAGCAAGAACCGTTACGATTGCTTACCTAAGCAGCTAGGAGTTGAAATAACTTCAGAATTATTATTATGCACCTCGAAATAGCCTAGTATAATAGTATGTATTTCTCAGAAAAGAACCCTTTTACCTTTTTACCGAAAGAGCTATTTGCTCTTACACAAACGACTTCTAAACATTTGGTCCAGTTTGCCGTTTAGGCATATGTTTTCGGGCCCGCTGAAACTCTCCATTTAATAAATTATGGCCAGGCGGGGCTTCACCACATCGGAGATTCCTAGATAAGCACATGGGGCTACAAACGTCATTGCGCTTGGTTGTTCAACGGCGTAATTGCTTTATGCTCCTTCCAATGAACTTATGCTCTGTCACACCATCATTCTTTGTTTGTGCTGCTATTGTCCTGCTGATAGCCCTAGGCCATTACAGCCTGATCCTCCAGTGTTAGGAATGTCTGCTGTCTCTGCTTCTAACCAGTAATTTGACGACACTTGCGCAGCTGAACGGCATTCCACCGCGGAAATGTTGTCTTTCTTCAGCGGAACACTCAAATCCACTTTCTCCATCATTCCGCCCGCGCCGTCGCCGTTCATTCGGGAACTCCATCCCCCCCCCCCGCCGAATTTTTGAAGAAATTCTTAAGCGTTAATCACTTTGCTGTTTCGTCTTGGGCAGAAATTGCGTCCAAAAACTGAAAAAAAAATCCTTCAATCCTGGAATCCATCCGTTCCTATCCGGCAAAATATTGATAATTTTCCCAAAGTTGTTGAGAACGTTAGGCGATCGACTCCAAGCCTGTTCAAGCTTAGAATCCCCCAAAAAACGCCAGCTGTCTACAGCGCTTTGCTTGAGCGGCGATGCCACGCGGCGAAACTCGTGAAAAGTGTAACTTCGGGGTTTATCGCCGTCAAAAAACCGGCACCTCCACACTTGGAAACTCGTTGGAATTCGCTGTCGATGGCAGCCGGTTTCTTTTCGACGACCGTTGGCGGCGTAGTAGTGTAACGGCATGGCAGCTCTTCACTCTAACACGATAACCATCAACGTGGGCTACAGTCATTCACCTTCTTGCCTGTCTACGTAACAGTCTGTTCGTTTTCACTCCAAAGTTTTCTAAACTGGGCATCTGCTAGCGAAGTCTAGGAGGAGGCGACAGTTCTCATTCAGAAACTGAGTCTTTTCTGTGAGTTTATAAGTTTTAACTCACATAATTGCTACTAATTTCGAAATTCTAGGAAAGATCTGCCTTACTAACCTTACTTGGAGTAATAATTTTGACTGCTATCATTTTCACCCTCATTTTTGCCTAAAGAAGTTTTAACTGAAACTCATTTGTAAACTCGTGAGAAAACTTTTAAATTGTGCTGCTCTAAACCATCCGTTTGAGCTAGCATAGGCATCATTCGCTGAATATATAGTATTAGGTTGAGGAAATATAAATGTCCGCTGGATTCGTGACCATATTTCTCGTCCGTATCAAAAGTTTTAGAGAAGTGAGTATATTCATTTTGAAAAGCATTTCATAGCGCGTCGCGTCTACTGAATCATCATTCTTCCACTTTTTGAAAAAAAATTTGGAAGTTTGCAGATCAAAATTATGGAATTTTCTTCTGCATGTTATTTGAACTTGAACGAAGAAGATCGGGTGTAGAATTGCACCAAACTTTGTTTAGTTCCCTCAGAGAGCATTTGCATTGCCATTCGCTCACATCCGTGCAAAAATTCACCCTCCTTCCTTGAAAATATCCTCGAACTTGGGTAATCGAACCGACTTTGGGGGTGCCAACCAATCTTTCTACTGCACCCATTTTCAAATTTGAAATTGTATGCCTTTTAAGTCACCATCTCATTGCCAAGCCTGATATTACCAGAATATTGTTTGCATCCATGGGCTAATCATTGCTCAGAGGAGAAATAGTTCAGGAGTTTGACGGAAGCAAAACGTGGATGGGTCGCAATTATGACACACAGCCGAATTCTCTGAGGAGAGTATTGGTTGTTTGTGTGGAAGAAGGAGGAGAGTTACTGATTAGGAAAAAGGGTACCCCCTCAAATAGGCTGTTGAACCTTTGTTTTGACTACAAATTTTATTTGCCTCCCAAACAAACGTCCTCCGCCTAGTATGTACTCCTCATTTTTACACATAACTCTTCCTTATCCTCAGACTATTCTAAGGTGTTTTTTCTCCAAAGTTTCATACATACCGTGGTCTGAGACATGCTCGTTCTGCTAGAGGAAAGAATCGTACCATCTCAAAACATTTCTTTACATTCGCCAGCACATTTCTACCGGTATTTGCTACATAAGGTCAGTTTTTGCTTTTGCCGGCTCTTCTCAGTGTCCCAATGAGGGTGATCCTTTCCTTAAAGACAGCACTCACGATAAAAAAACGTCGCCGATTTTTTCATGAAATTCTACTCTGGAGGCTACTCTTGTACCCATAGTAGAGGAAAGACCATCAAAAAAGGCTACTTTTGCGAGAAATACTATGTTGTATTTTGTCAATACATGTACATTTGTACGAGATCCATCGCCTGAGATGGGTGCGGCCACCGAGGTGCGGAAAAGATCACCGCTATCCGAAAATACTGATCGATCCTTTATCAGCTGAGAAACACAGCCGCACACGATCAAAGAGAATGGGGCGGGGTTGAGCATGGCGGGCGCATTTGTACATGCGTACGAGTTCTATTACTCGAGTAACAACAAGATTCGGAGTGATTCCTTTTGCAGTTACACTCCAATTGATGGCACCTTTGAAATAAGCACAAATAGGAGAGAACTTTTTCCAGCGTGAGTGCTGCCTTTAAATTGGATTCTAGCTTAATATTCCCGGAACCATCCATCTAGCATTATTTTGAGCATCATTACCACCTGGCCTTCACACGCTCAATTAAAAGAATCAGCTTCTCACGTCACATATGTACATATTTTCATACCTTGGGCTTGGACAAGAACAAGGTACCAGTTACGTTCGTGGAAACTCTTTTTGCTCCCTTCAATGTTTCTCCATTTATGTTTACCCCTCCAAAACTCCAATCTCTTTGTTGAGTTAGCTATGTGAATTTCTTCCAGCACAGATTTACCATAGTTATTGACTTTTCTCAATCCAGGGTCGAAATCCAAAGTGTCTAGCATACTAAGCGACAGTATGTCGTCGATTAATTCACGCAATGCATCAAACTTAGTAGCTTCCATATGCGGGATCCAACGAATATTTGCGTGATCGTTAGCTTCCCGTTTGTTGCTTCCGAGCCGTAACCAACATTATTATAGCACTCAATTCGGCTAATTTTTCTACTTACTCGTCCGCATCGAACTTACTACAGTCCTTCCTTCACTATGCTACACTGTTTCTACGTAGAGTCACCATAATAGGTAAAAATAAGTACCATGTTTCTATGAACTTGTTATAGAAATGGGGGATCATGAGTCTTATGCATGAGAGAGGCGTGTCATTCTACAAAAAAATGATGTGTTCTATTGCGGTTATAATTAATAATTATAATAATAACGGTTATAATCAATTGCTGTTGCTTCTGAGACTGCGTCTCTTAAAGATCATACCTTCTTCATTCTTCGTTTTCATTTAATTTGAAGTACCTTTCTTGGAAAACTCATTTTCTCTGTAGTAGCGAGAAGGCTGCGATTTTCTGAGAACTCTAACGAGCCCCGTTACTAATTGTTTCCTGCACTTTGTTCCAATGCAGTGCTACGGTGTACCCGCTATTAATGGCAAGTGCTCTAAAGTGGTCGTTCAGTCATGTACTTGCGCTTTCGTTGATACATATTTTACGACGACTTTCAACTACTACTGGACTACTCCCTAAAATTTGTAGTACTTAAAAAAGAAACGCCCAATTCCCATGCAGTAGGTTTTGCCAATGAATACTGCAGGAAAATGAGCCCCTTAAAATTACAGATACCTTAGAGGCAGGGGGCCACCTCATTCTGCTTGTCAACATATCCTAGATCTTCTCGCCATGTCGATCCGAGGAATGTACATCAACAGGCTCAAAAGTGACAAAAGCCCCATTTTTGAAGCGGTCGAAATGGCTACATTTTTGGAGCCCGGAGGCGGATCGCTCCAAAAATCCGATTGCTGTGCTGGCTGACTGCCACGGCTGCCGCGGTGGCCAACGAGTCTTGGTGTGTCCAATCGATAAGATCAACGGCTTTACACGTCAACTCGGGTTAGCAAACTGTTACAGACCCCGTCCCGGAAAACGGATTTAAAGACCGTTTTGGGACAATTTACGTATACCATTGGAACCATCGTGTCGAGTAGATGCGCAATCTGCTGTTAGCTGAACTACGAAGATGAGGTGGACCCCTACCTTTAAGAATTCCTTCAACGGTTAGGCAGTTGATGAAATCAATTAATCACTTGTTTACATACGTATTTATCTATATTTAGTCAGTTTTATTTGTGTCTTCTTCTTTGTGAAGAAGAATTTATAAGTTCATTTCATTGATTTGCTTAGGTAATTATCTATTTACGTACATAATTATTCCTATCACACAGTCGCGGGTGCACCACAAGACTTCATGATGCTTACCTGTCAAGAAACTACATAGAACTGCCTAACAAGTACCCACGCCTTTGAATCCCAGAAAAAAAGAAAAATCAGAGGGTATGTTAGGGTGAGCAAAAGATCATGCTTTTTTGTTGTACAATTTTAACTCTAGGTTTCCAGCCTTCCGGAACTTGTGAGAGGAAAGAATGGATTCATTTGACGTTTCTGTGCCTCTCTGTTTCACTCCCGTTCTGGCGTACGTCCAATCCAAGTCTGCCCTTTTTTCTTTGGGTCATACTTGATTCTTTTGCTCTGAGGCCCTTCTCCATATCGCTATTCTTCTCTGGCTCCTGCCGGACATACCACTCCTCTGATATTGCACAGCCTGGAACGGAAATTATGTAACTATTGTTATAGCATCACATCAGTGTATTAACCTTCTTGGTTTTGTTCTTTAGTTTACTCCTCAACTGATTCCCTTAAGATGTATTCCTTTTTCCCTTGTCAGGTCCATAAAGAGAATTCTGTAATACTTGAAATGATTAGAGCTCAATGAGGAACTTATCCCCATGTCAAAAATCACCACACAAACAACTACATAGTTCTGACACCAGAGCTTCCTGTTATGGTGCGGGTTTGCCTTTCGTAAGCAACTCAACTATTCAAAGGCTGCCCGATCGGTTGTGTTGTTGAAGATGTCCATGTTGCTCAGAGTTCACTCGATTTGTGTTCGTTCCGTTTTTCAGCTGAGCCATCCAGAAAAACAGAGGAGTCGCGGTGATTTGTCTCAAATCTCTTGGTAAAAAGAGAAGTGGAGATACATATTCTTGTTGGTCGTATATTTTGGAGCGAAGGAAATATGCTTCTATCAAACTTCTCGTACGGGCTTCCACTCGAGCTTCCTCAACGTGTTTTTAGACCACAAACGAACTCTTCATCTCTTCTTTTCTTATTCTTCTCGCATTTTCTTTATGAGATCATGTCTACTCTAATTTGTGTTGATAAAAGCGCACTTATCTTTAGCCTTCATGTAACATCACCCTTCATAAGCCTTTCTTCGTTTTCCCTTTTTTTAAAACCTGCTGAGCACTTTTGGGCCATATCCCAAAATTCTTGCATTTTCCAGTTGCTCATATAAGATTTACGGCTGCATCTTGGTTTTTATTCAATACTATGTATGTTTTAATTGTTATCGTTGGGCTTCGCTTACAATCTCTAAAGATCTCGATATCTGAGAGGTTGATCTCACTACACGTCAAAATCACGAATATTTTCTTCCCCCGATCTCGTTGTAAAAAAAAAATGTTGTGGGTCGTGATGGTTTAATATTACCCAGGTTGGTCCGAAAGTCTTGTACCTAATGTCATACATTTTTTCAAAAAATGTTAAGTTTATTGTAAATATTATAGATATCAACCAACAAAATAATTACCTCCATCATTCATGAGGTATGGTCAACGCTTCACTAAAGCACCAGCTCCACAAGTCAAGAGTCTGGCAGCCGCGAGTCCAAGAAGCTTAAAATCTCACTTTTCGGTTTAGTCCAATCATCGAACTTCTTCTCTCGTAGATGCAGCTTCAGAGCTCCGAGCAAGTGGCATTCAGACGGGGATAAGTCGGGAGAATAAGAAGGGTGTGGTAGAACTTCCCAACCTAATTCGGCAATTTTTGGCGGGTAAGCATTGCCACGTGAGATCGGGCGTTGTCATGAAGTGGAGCAACATGGTCAATTTTTCTCAGCTCCAGACGAGTTGCGTCTGCCAGTTTCTGTTGTTGAGAAGAGTAGGCTTAGGCAGTCACGGTGGCTAGGTGTCAGCAGTTCTCGTTACAGCATTCCCTCGGAATTCCACCAACAACATAGAAAAACCTTCTTTCATGCCCTTCTCGTTTCGGCTGTTTTGGAGATGGTTCCCCATGCGGGAATCAACTTTTCTCTCGTGTATGGTTAACACACAGCACCCTACTCTTCATCTTCAGTGATAAGCTGGCGGAGAAAGTTCCTCCTGTGTGGACGCAGACAGCAAAGTCTGGCACACACTCAGTCCTGCAAGGCACTCAGTTTGTGAGGGACCCAACCCATCATCAGTTTTCTGTAACCCAGCGCTTCGAGATCTCTGACGATTACTGAACGGCCACAGCCAGGTGTATTCTGCAGTTCACGTGTAGTGGCATTTTGATTCAAAGTCTATGGAATTCTAGATCCTAAAAAATATCTTGGTGCAAAACTTTCGGACCAACTTAATATAAGCTCTAGTTGTTCAGAAAAATGGCTAGAAATGGTTGAGCAGTGAAAGCCCCGTTCTTTTTTTTTTTGGGGGGGGGAGGGGAGGGAGGAGAGAACACAAAATGAAAGGTGAAAAATACTTGCAGTTTTAGTAGAATTTTTCCCGTTTCATCTCGATTATATTAAATCGAAAAAGTTCCGGCCAGTGGTTTCTCTCCCTCACGGCGACTGGGTCGTGCTTCGTCTGGCTGTGCGCGTCCGAGATATCGGTAGTTCCTTTTTTGGACCTTCGCACTGATCCCAGTAATGGACATTAACAGCCACGATAGTGCCGAGATCCCGTTTAAGAGAGGGTTCGCAATGAGGACAACGGCTCCCAGTATACCTTCACTACAGTTCTCATGGGCTTGAATGCACCAATGGAAGGATGGGTAGTCACATAGCAGCCATGCATTGTTAACCACACGTGTGGGTAAACTTTTTCATGGGAGCCCGGTAAAGGGTAAGTGGTAAACGCTAATTTGTTTATCGTGGGTAATTTCAGTGATGAATCCGGCTCGAGTCATGGTATGCATTTTTGTACAGTCCAGTGCCATAAATAGAATAATTTTTTAGTTCTTCGAAATTGATACGAGCATTAAATATTACAACATGTTTTAAGTAGTACAAATCTTGCGAAAAAAAAACGAGCACTGGAAGCGTGAAGCACCTGTCATGCCATATGACTCTAAAGGAATACTCGTGGAGAACATATGTACATGAGAAAAATTAGCAAAAATGACGAAATTTTCAATACTAGGCGCGTAATTCTAAACTGAGCTTCTTTTCCTCTCGATGTGTATTTTTGCCGATCACTTTTTCTTACGGACGTTGACAACCTTACGCTAATTTCTATCAAGATGTTTGCTGGGAACTGGTTTCTTCAGCAATTTTCAGGTCATTAATTTGATTTGACTTTGGCCATTTGTCATCTGATTGTAACGTCTAAACCTTTCTGATCAACGGTGCACGCTAGACCGGCTCTCGTAGCTTCATTTCCTCGTCACCGCAATTTCTTTTGTGCTTTTTCTTCCCAGGATTTACATCCTTTGCCTGCTGAATTGTTCAAAATCCATCTTTTCATTCGTTCATTGTTTGTACGTAATGTTTTTGGTGCTATCGCCCATTTTCATGCCCTTCCTCTTAAGAGCGATTGACTTATTACGAATTTTCCAGAATCTTCCATGCTTTACGTATGACGCTGACGCTGAGACAGTCTGGACTATTATGCGAATTGCATTTATTTTCTTCTATGTAGGACGTTTGTACCAGAACGCGATCGCCGACAATGGTGAGTGGAGCATCATTAATTGTCAGCTCTTACATGTTTAACTTTTCTGTATTTATTCCCTCAGGAGAGGTGTTATAGTAACTGTGACATCTTCTATTTTTCTTTGTGATTTTTTTAAACTTATTTCTTTTTTCACTTCGATTTTATTCTGAAACTGGTTCTTCTGGCTCTGCTTTTTGATTATTTTCCATTTATCCTATGGCTTAGGCTTTCGTAATTTTTTTTATTCCTACTGCGCAAAACGCAAAAAATAGTCATTGCGGGCGTGGCTTGCCTGCAATTCGCAAGTCCCTTCACGATTTCTCTCCGTAAGCTGTTGCTGAACAGTACCATACCTGATGTACATAGCACTAGTTAGGAAATATATTGCGTCACCCTCCTTTGATATGGATTTTGATGGGTATCGATCGGTTGGACGCGGCTTCAGCGATGCTCCACGCAAGCACCGAAATATGTAGGCAGCAGTGGCGGACAGAAAAAGTGGGCGGGAGGGAGGGGCGTGGGAAAAAAGTGGGGTCTCCGCCGTTTTGGGGGCCCAGACGGAAATAAAAATTAATAAAAATATTGATTATATAAATAAATAATCAATAAAAATTATTTTAAAAATAATAATAAAAATAAATAAATAATACTGAACAAATACGAGGTTTTTATGTGTATTGTAACCCCGCCCACCCCTCCCCTCCCCCCTGCGTCCGCCACTGGTAGGCAGGAAAGCAGCATTCCGATGAGGGATGTTATACTTCACTCGAAGTACAGCGGGAATCCACTTGATAGCAAGTAATGATGAAGCTATGTATCAGCGCAAAGATTATAGGTTTATTGGTTGAGTATCTCCAAGTAATACTTGGGTTAAACACTTATCTTTTATCTGTTTTTTTTTTTCACCAATGAATTCTCAATTTCATAGCGCAAATTTATTGAAATTTCCCGGGCTTAGGTTCGGATTTGGCCACGGATGCAGTTAGCGTGCATTTTGTGGCTCCAATGCTGTGTCCATGCCCGTACACCGCGTGAAATCAACCTCTATTAGTAAGTAACCTATGCGGTATTGTACCTGAGAGAAAATACGGTAGTGGAGACCCTACTGTCATGTTTACCTCCCAGGAAAGCGCAATTATTTACTCGTTGCAGAACTTGACTATAAAGACAGCGGATTAACACCGTCGATGGGGAATCCTCGCTTCCCGGCATCAATGGTGCCCCTCTCCATTTCTTATGCCCGCAAATCTGCTTGATTATTAGTGCTAATTTCAAGTTTCGCTTATGTCTGGAAGTGATTCCTCCAGCCTTTCACTTATCGGTGTTTGGCTGACTCTCAGTCGAAACAAGTTTTACCAGTTTGCTAGTGGGTTTACACTTGCCAAGAAGCTACAGGGATCCCTAAATTGCACAACCTAAGATGGGAGACCGCGCCTTTTCGCGATGTGGAACACTCTTCCATGAGAAAGATGGTCCTCCAAATATTTACTCCACGGAAAAAGGCTCTGAAGAAGATGGGGAGGGCTAAACTCTAACCCAATAAAATTTGTTCCCAGTCTTGGTCAGGGCTGCAAGAAATTCACCAGGGCCGACATATTTTTAAGGATCTCAAAGTTCGTTTAGAAAAAGCCTATTCTATTTATTTCTATCTAGATGACAATGCTTGTTGGCATATTGCAATAATGAACCAGCGTAAGACACAGGGGCTTTATGGGAAAATTCTAGCGACCCAGCATATTCCCCAGAAGTAACTGCGCCTTATGATCACCTCCTCAAGCTCTTGAGCGATTACCTGCAAAAAATAGGCTTGATAGCGAAGGTCATCTACGAGGTGAGACCTCTAGCCCTGGTTATAAAACCTTCAGGGATCTGTGAATGAAAGGAAAGATTGTAGTAAAACACTTCTACATGTAAGTAAAGAAATCTTTGATACTAAAACAATTCGGACAACTTAATCTTGCTATTTTTCCTTTTTTTTTGTTCATCCTTCACCATCTGTCCCTGTGAGGATGAATGCCTAAACTGCAGGTTTCATAGGTGCTACACGTCAAGCGCCGCGACCTGGAGTCGACTTTATCGGTCCCCTCTGGCTACCGCGCACCTACAAGGTCACCTGCTGTAGAGGAGGTCAGCCGATGGCGGAAAACGCGGAGGTATGAATACTACTAAATATGAATACTAAATGAATACAAAATATACTAGTTTGTAACATTCGCGCAGTAATTATACTTGATTCCAGCTGATCACCAACTGGACGCAGAAAGCGTCCGACTACGCCGTTGACGAGCACGCCCTCGATGGAGGAGACGACCACTGCAGGGTGTTTGAGGTGGCTTATTCGAAGAAATGTGCATGGATTACCTTTTTCGATGTAAAAATAGCGGTTTTTAGGGAACATTCCTGTTGTCGGCTTCTGCGCTGTTTAACTTCAGCTTCACTGGTTATGGAGTCCAATGCAAGTGTCCAGGTGAGTTCTGGGGTAGCCCATCCGATGAATCAATTCATATTTGCTGCATATAGGGTCCTAAAAATGTAGATCAGGGATAAAAATAATCAGTACGAAGCAAGAGAATTGCTTCTAAAATTATTGCATAAGGAGCAGCAGCACGAAAACTCCATTATTCCTGCAAGAATCCAATAATATGGATAAAAATGAAGGAAACGAAAAACTGGGTAACTAAACCGTCACAAATGGAAAGCCAACCTTTATAGTATAGTATCGTAGTGAGCGTAATTTTCAATGTTAAATTTAAATTCAATTTCAGACCACGCCGACGCACTGGACCGACATTGTAGGCGGCTGGCCCCGTGCCAGAACAACGGGTATCGATCTCAATCACTAGGAATGATGTGTGCCTGTACAGAACCCTATTTTGGGGAATTCTGTGATAAAATCTGTGACCAGGGTCAAGTGCTTAAAGGTACGTGGGTATTCTGGATTTTTTTATTTCACTTTTTTGGACGTAAAATACGTAAAATGACTGGGTTCATGAGAAGATAAGAACTGGTCCCCCAAATTTTGTAAATCTCACTTCGGTTACAATTAATTACCAAGAATGTTCGTGCAAGATATGCGGGGCTAGGGTGATCCAAAGTGCTAGGATACGCTATACCTTCTGAGTCGTGGCGCTATGGTTGCCTGCGCATCCGCACTAATTCTTGATAAGTGCTCTGGTCTGGCACCTGTAGGTGGGTCCAGATCATTGAGTTTTCCCAATTTTTGCCTAGAAAGCTCATTAATTTGTGGAGACGTGTGGCTGCAACCTTTTTGGGGACGTTCATGAATCCCATTCAAGACAGGTTATCTATGAGGGAGCCACGAATCCTCTCATTCTTTCTTTGCTTCTTTGGGGTTGAAATAATTGACGTTTCCGCCTTAGCAAGTATTTGCTTGATCAATACCCCGATCAGTAACTCATTGCGCCGTCAATAGCTGTGTTATTGTTGAAGGAGCAGTGTGATAAGCAATGGCAAAACAGTACTAACCTTCCACCCCTCCTGAAGATGGGTTAGGGCTGGATAATTTCATATTGTCCTATAGAATGACTGATCCGTGTATAGCGCGTGAGATCTCTATTGCACACTTAAAGGCAGTGTGTCACCTCGTTTCTTGGGCTGCAGTTATAAATAGATCCTAGACCTCCTCATCGCGCTGATTCCAATGATGTACGTACGTCAAGACGCATAAAAGTGATGAAAACCCCGCTTTCGGAGGGTCTGAAAGTGCCGTTCACGGACCACTTGGGCGGAGCGGTCCGTGACTGTGCTGGTCGCCGGCCACGGCTGCGGCGTTGCCCAACACGTCTTGACGCGTCCGATCGGTAAAACCAACGAATTCACACGTTCGCTCTGCTCGACAAAGTGTTCCATATCCCGCCCCTAAAACGTTTAAAAAACAGATTTGAAGACCGTTCTGTAACATCTTATGTATACCGTTGGATCCAGCGCTCCGAGGAGATTGAGAATCTTGTAAAAGCTCAAGCACGAAAACGAGTTGGCACACCGCCTTTGAACCTCCTTTGTTTGTTTGTTTTTTTTTTTCAAGGCTAAATATGAAAAAGTGCAGTGATTCTTTCATAAAGTTAAACATTAATGTATGAAACCCGAAAGCCTCGGTGTGTAATTGGCATTTTGCCAGAACTCTGAAGGCCGCCGCCTGAACATTTTACGGGTCTCGTTGCCTGGCCAGCAGACGTGCTTGCCTGCTGGCCAGGCACGCAAGAGCCGGAAACTGGCTAGGCAACACCTGGGAACTGGCAGGAAGTTCAGTCCCGGAATCTGATCAGGCAGCCATGAACACCCGGAAACTGTTCAGGCAACACCGGGAGGCTGGCCTGGCCAGGCATCACCCCGGACGTCCTTGCAAAATTCAGATAACATGCTCCCTTACGGCCAGGGATCCCACGAAGACCTAGGGAACTCTACCACCAAAATTCTCTTGGATGAGCCCCTCGTTCCTAACTTCGAGTGCAAGAAACTCCATGACACAGATTTCTTTGCCACGAAGCTTGAAACACACCTCCAACCGCGAATCTCCTCTTAAAGGCAGCACCCACTGAAATTTTCGACCCCGTGATTCCGGTACAATTCGGGTTAATCGGGTGCGCTTAACAGTGTTTTAATGGTGGGAACAGTGAGAACCGTCAAAACCCCTGTTTTCTGGAACCTTCAGTCCATCGATTTCGAGCAGGTTGGGCCGAGTTGCGCGATCTGGACTGATCCAAAAAAGTCAATACCGCTGCCTTTTTTGTCGGCTGTTTTGCGGGCGAAAGAGGTTTTTGGCCATGTTTTGCAACGTTCCTAAAGTTTATGGAAGAAAACAAACTTTGGAGAAGATAGTCTGATCAGTCAAGATGTAGAAGAATCACCAATGAATTCTAAAACAAACTCTGAGCAATGAAAAAATTCGAAAATGCGACACTGGTGAAGATCAACCATACAAGTAACTAAACCAGTACATTTCTTGTGAAGTAACAGATAAAAAGTTTATCATGCTAATTAGTGCAAAAAGGAAAATTAAGGACCAAGAAGTAGCTTTACAATAACAAGGAAAAAATGGCTAACCACCAAATCAGCTGGCAGCAACGATCCGTTGCCGCCACAACTCGATCGAACGACCCCACGCTGATCCTGCTGATCCAGGATCTTGGACATTTCACTAATTATATCTTAGAAACGGTTGGGTTTTCCGCGCCACTTTCTTCGCCAAATTGTTAGAACTATTGCTAATGCTCAGAAACGATCAAAACCTCAGTAATGAAAATTTCCGTGGGTGCTGCCTTTAATTGTGCTGCCTTCATGCAGCAAGTGGCAACTCGCATGTTATTGTAGAGAAAATCCGTTTTGACCCGAAAATTGCTCAGTTTTTGACTTTTTGGGAGGAAGTTAAGGGCACATCCATCTGGCATGAGCTTCAGCTCTGAATTTCTTCGCACTGTCGAAAAATATGGGTGCGACTACAAAAATTCCCTACTAACACCCGTAATCTGGTCAGGCAACAGGCGATACCCGTAATTTGATCAGGCGACACCCGTAAATTGAGCCGATTCGAATGTGGATCCCCAAATTGTTCAAGCAGCATCTGAAAACGTCGGTTCAGCGGTTCGGTTAAACTGGCCAGGCAAACTTCAGATCTCCCGTTTCCTGGTCAGGCACACCCCTTCTCCTGCCTGCTGGTCCAGCGGCGGACTTCACAAAAGCCCAACGAACTAATGGATTAACAAAATTTGATTTCCTTTTGTGATGCGCATCCTGCTCTTTAAATTTTTTCTTTTTGGATAGATGCAGTAGCGATCTTTGATTGTGCACTATCCACGGTTTCAAATTATACTAGACTCCCTGTTTCTTTCCAGGTGTCGATGGCCGAAGCTACTGCAGCTGCTTACCGTTCTACCAGGGTGAACAGTGCACGGATATGGTGTGCTTGAATGGAGGTTAGTGCGCTTTTCGAATGCCTTCCGCTGCTCTATCTGTCGTTCTTGTCTTCAGGAGTGGAGGTACACGGACGTTGTACGTGTCCGCCTACTTTTGTTGGTTATCACTGCGAAGTGGACGCGAATCGAACCATCCAACATGGAACGCGGTTTCACCGGTTTGGCGAGGTGATTACATCTCCAGAATATTTTTCGAAATTTCTACAATAACGCTTAGGAGCACCATAAGCCGCTGATGAAAATGGTATACATGGTTCCGTGGTAGAGTAGTGAAAAATTCGTTTCCGAAGCTTTTTTGTGGGGCATTTGGGCGGAGCCAAAACAGCAGTACGAGCTTTCCTCACTATGCACTCCCTAGTCGGGAGTGCACCACCTAACAAGTTGACAGAAACCAACTGAAGTGTGTGATCTGCGCAACATGCACTACATAGCTAGAGATTCACCCCTTATAGGTTAGGAAGTGCAGTTAGGAAGCGGTGGGGAGGACTCGTACTCCGCATTCGCTCCGCCCACATGCTCCACAGAGGAGGGGCTAGACCTCTGTGATTGGCGGGTCTTTCTGATCTCAGGCATATGGAATCAACTTTTTAAGTTCCCTTGCTCATTCCTATAGCTAACGTTGTGTGAGTAGGAATTTTCAGAGCAATGAGCTACTCAGTCGTGACATCAGTGGCACCGTGTTCAGCTTGGTCATGATCATCGTGCTAGTCGTCTCTATGTATTTGCTCATGAAGCATAGGATGCAGGTGAGATTTTACCAAGCATGGCAGTGCTACAAGTAATTTATCATGTCCCAGCAGTCCATTATGGACGAGCGCACTTCGCGAGACAGTCCGTAAATCCCAGCACAGGGAGAAAAATGACTAGAAGCAAACCATGTATAGCTATTTTAAGGTCCAATCGCGATTCGCAGCCTCTCGACGCGAAGAGATGGCACGAGCCGCTGCAGCGTACGGAATCTCCCGACGCGGTGACGTCATCGCCCCGGAAGACCTACGGATAGCCCCGTTCGTAGCCGCCGGTATAGATGGACCCCCTCCATATGTGCTGCACACCTATACAAGTACGTCTATGGGTGAAATAAATGTTTCACACATAAGGTTGTCGCTATGATCCACATGGAGTATAGCACCCTGCGTTGCAGTCGCCACCGACATCGATTTCGATACTTATCGATTTTTATCGGAACACGGCTGGCGTCGCTGCTTGAACAGGCAGTGGTAATCGATACGTATCAAAATCGTTGCCACTTCATCGACCACGGCGCGGGGTGCTGCATTTCGCGTGGGAGTACGGCCATTCGAACAATTGGCGTTCCTTTCAGGTCGGATGCGCACCGAAATACTACCTCCTCTTCCTTCTTATGAAGATGCGACGAAAGAGCCACCTATAAGGTAATGATGAGAAGAATTAGCTCCTTTCCCTTGCGAAAAAAAGTCATAGGAAAAAATCGAAAAAAAAATGTGCAGGTTTATAAGAGTTACCCATAAAGATTCCAGAAAAGCTTCTTTTTTCCTTCTCCCCTCCTCATTCTCTCACTTCTTAAAAATCGTAAAATATTGGGAACAAGTTGCAATGAGATGCACTAAATGAAGCGTTGAGTTAAGGTTGTTCATGAATTGCCTTCCCACTAGCAAATTTTTTTCCCAAAAAATGCTGGTCCTGGATGCAGCTTTGAGATTGTCCACTGTAAACGTGCTGACACTCGTGTAAACGATGGGTAAATTATGAAAATGTCAACACTTTTACTCTGGGTAATCTCAATGATGCATGCGGCTCCTGGTTTCGCAGAGGAAATGAAAAGAATGGCTTATGTGCAATACATGCTGGCACAGCCTGGTTATGTTTGTCCCATGAATCTTTAAGAAATCCGTGGAAACTTCGTCTTAGTGCGCTGATCACGAAAATCATGCCCATTTGGGTTTGCAGTGCCAATATTGTAGGGTAACGATGGTATAGTAAAGGAACGAATCTAAAAAAAAAAAACTCAGTTATTCAGTCAATCTGGATTGAATGGGTCCGGTTCAGGCATCCTTGCTGAAATTTAGTGACATTTTTGACTAGTATCGAGCCCAATTCTGGGGAATTTATAAGCCGTTTGATCCGCCGTAATCCGCAGAACTTGCTTAGAGGAAACTAGGGCACCCCCATCTTCAAGAAAGTTATTAGGGAGTAGTCCTTTACGACGAATTGATGCAGCACGAGCGTCTTTTTCTGCAAAGATTAGGAGCAGTATTGCGCTAGGATAATTGTAGTTGTCTATTTCTAAACGTATTTGCTAGCTATAAATAGACTATCTTTTCCAGACTATCGGCTCCCGGAGAAAGCTCAGAGTCACGACCGCGCGCCTCACCTTCTCCACCAGTTGAGCAGCCGTCGAGCAGCTCGAACAGCTCCAGCGCCCCCAGTTCCGTCGCCTCAGCTCCGAATCGTCGGCAGCCTGATGTCATTGAACGGCGATTTGAGACTCCTATTATCTCCAGGATGATTAGTGCCAGGAGAAGTTTGTAGACGTCAACGTTTGACGTGTGTAGCATAGACATACTCAACATTCCCAGTGCCTTTATACTCCTCTTCCGTCGCTTGCCATAATCGATGTCTCACAGAAATTTGTAAACATTTTCTAATGCAGTCTCTATTGGTAAGAACTTCTCTTTCAGGTCGAACAGCTTTCATTTGTATGCTATGGCTAGTGTGTTTAGATGCCACGTATTTTTCATGTACACTATTGTTGCTCAATCCATGATCTTTCTCGTTACTGATAAATCCTTATTGTCAGCTGAGAAGGACCATGCAGAAAAACATACGGAATCCTGCCTTCATGAAGGCATCTAACTTAAAGGCTTATGGACAATTGGCCATATCTGAGTATTGTTATTGTCATACATGGTGTTTTCACCTCTCAAAATTTTTCGTATTTTAAAGATCTCTCAGCTGCCGATATCCGAACTTCTGGTGTTATGTAACACTTCCGCTCATCCCTTGTCTAGGTTCATCCATTCTTAAACGTTGAGTACGTAAGCTGAACCGAAGAAGAGGACAACTTAACCAGATTCTTACAGTGATCACGTAGAAGCTAGATATGCACTGCTTGGCAACGAAAACTATCGTGGACATCTTCCAGGATAGGAAAAACCAGATCGTATATTTTTCCTGCAGCTAAAACCTTCGTCAACGCACCTTCTTTTCTTAGATACGTTTACTTCTTCGTAAAAATGTTTTTGGCAACAAATCCCACAGTCTGAACATGTCATGGGCGGTAGTATCTTTCTCCATTTGATCCTCCTATGAGAAACTGACTAAACGTTCGGCCGATGTTTCACCATAACTTCATAGATGCAGTGGAAGTCGCGGTGGGACGCTTCTTGTGTTGCAGCTTTTGCTTAAGTAGCCGCTATACTTCTCGGAGAGTATAGCACCTTGCGTCGTCGGCGGACTTCGAAGTTGGCGATCGCCAATCGCTGGCTACGGCGGCCGCCGCGACGCCCCGTCCACCAGCGACAGTGTTACAAATAGTGACTACCCCACACCTCATCTCGAAATCATTTCTCAGCATGATTGGTTTGTTTTTTCCAATCTTGTTCCACCTCTTTTTCATTTCCGAGGGAAGATAAGTCATTGTAAATTTAGCTTTTTAACAAGGCATTATATCGCACCACGTAAACCCGTTCTTTCTAGCCTCACACCGGCTAAGAAGGTAAAGTTGTGATGTTCTTGAGATTCCGTGTTCAGTTCAGAACCTAGTTAAAACAAACAAGGACATCGCGCGTAGGGCTCAGAATACCACAGGCGCAGCTGCATTCTACTTTCTAGTGAATGGTGTACAATAAAATCTATGTCGACAGATCAGGTCTTGGATTCGTGAGGATTTTCTGTGCATCGTTTTTCACGACGGGTCGTATTCGCCATGCGTAGTCATGTGCAAGTCGATTTGAGATTGAGGCCACGGAAGCGACGGATTTACTTAGGATCAAGAAGAAGCTGCGTACTTAAGCCAGCTTGCCGAAAAACTTGGAACCGATGAAAAAATTCGAATATTTGGAGAAGTGAAGGAGTACCTTCCCATTTTCTCACCAAAGATGTACTGTTTGCATGCATTTCACCTACTAACTTGAAATTGTATATTTAAAGTCGCCAAAAAAGTGGATCCCGAATTTGTAGGATAACATGACGAATCCGGCTATACTAATGGTTTTGCATGTTTTTTTTCTCTGGTTTGGATTTTTGATGCTTTCGTAGACTGATATCTAAGATCTACATAAGTGATGCAGAGATTTACACACTATGGCAGGTCTTGTGCAACACTCAAGGCAACAAATTTTGGCTTTATTCCAAACATATTGCCGTTAGGTGTCTAACGAAAATGATTTTTGTACAGATGAATCAGCAACACAATTTCTTTCTAATATTACGTGAAGATTTTGAATTCGTCTTCGCTTGATCCTCTGAGAGGAGTGGGTAATGGTGATGCGAGTTGGAGTGGGCTGCTCCTGTGGTTGGGCAACTCAGAAGAGAAGCCAATCATAGAAAAATGATCCGCCTTGTTCCGCGTAATGATGAATCCGTTGGAAGAAAAAAAGTCCTCTGTCTAACGCAGGTGAACTCCTGCCCCTCCCCCTCTATCAACGAATGGTCGGTGGTACCGAAAGTCCTGTTATTTCGTTATTTTTATCCCTAATTTCTCTTATTTGTGTACTCAAGCCGGCAGTCTGCATCTGCAGAAATTTTTGCCTTTGAGATTCGCTCGTTTCTACAAAACTCGATCCCGAATTCAATTATGAAATTGCGTGAAAGGCCTAAGAATTCCAAGAAATGGTGATGCTGCTTCCGATTGAATGCTCCGGCATGTGTTTCCCTTGGACACTAATGGCTCACTTGGCGGAATAAAAATGCCAAATGTCGCGCAGTTGGATAGAAATGCGCAAACTGGAGCACAGACTCAGATGTTATAGCAGGGTTCACGCTTCTGAGTGGAATAGATAAATTATCATTCTTTCTGTTTGCTCCACTTTTAATACGCCGGAATTGTTTCACTCTTTTGGCACTTTGAATTCATGTCGAAAATTTGGGCGAATGATGTGTTAAAATTCAAGAGTTCAAAGCTCTTCTTGGAGCTAGACAGTTTTACGAGTTTTACGAGAATGGACGGTCCAGAGTTGATGGGTTCATTGAATATGGACAGAGGATGGTCGTATTAACTCTTCCATAGTAGGGAAGCCCAGCTCTCTACAGCTATGCCCCGCCCACTGCGTTTACTCAAATCTCATGTGGTTGTCTCAGCCACTTCCACCAATATTACCTACTATATATGTTACTCAGTTCGGGGTTTGTGGTCTATTTGAGCAGAAGCCAAGATTTGTATTGATCTTTCTATTGAACGGCTAATGTTTCGGCGCAGTCGCCTTCGTCAGAGCCTGGAAAAGTCAAAGACAAGTATGATTTACCCCTCAAACACCTCATCACATCAACAGGACCTAATCCAACAAGCGGGATAGGACCAGAACAATACCAGAGAAGAAGGTAACCGTGATGCTCATCTTGACAGCCGCAATGTCGATGGAATAACGGACCACCTAGTGATAAAAATGCGCCGCTTAAGGTATTTAAGTGCCTTATAGACCCGCCAACGTAGGTCAAAACCCGCATAGGTTCTGGTACAGCGCGAGCTCGTTTCTTATAACAATGCACTCCTCCTTTCTGTTCATTTTTGGGTTTTTGGAAGTAATCCAAAATGCTTCCAACGTTTTGCGAGCCAGAATTTCGGGTTCCTGCGACAAGATCGTGACCTTTACCTCAAACAGAGCGTTGTTGTGACGTAACACACGGTGAGTTCCTGGAAAGTTTGGATTTATTGAGACCCTCTAGATGTTCTTTAATACGGACAAACAATGGGCGCCCAGTTCCCCCAATATACTGCTCCCCACAAGTACTACAAGTTATAAGCTAAATTACTCCCGAGGCAGCACAGTCTCCTTCCCTGCCCGAACAACAAATTACACAGTTTGGTGTTTCGCAGAGGCGGTCGTAAGCCCGGTTTCGCACTAGGCGCTCTTTGAGGGTTCTGGGTGGGATATCTACAACTCGAACAGAGTCTTGAAGTCCCACCCTGCGTAAGCATGTGCGCACCTCGTTGCTCATCTCGTCTGTGATGAACGGGAGGCAAAAGGGATTTTGGCGCTGTCATCCCTATGCAAAGGCTCTCGCTGCACGAGTCGATGATGGCGCTGTGGGTAAGTGCTGCAAGGGTAAGCATATATATGTTATGCTCACTTAAAGTGATTATTTGCAGCGGGTCTCCCTCTACGAGGGATCCCAACCGATCTGCAGCGAGGCTACGTGGCGCGATCTCGGGTGGTGGATAAGGGGTTTACCGCCGAACAAAAGCAGTCATGCGCTTGCCCTGCGACGGGGGTAGATCTTGGAGATGAACTCCTTAGTTCGACAGTGCTGGATTCGACTCATATTGTCGACATATGAATGTGAACACGCACTTTGCGCGTGTGGGTGTGTGGTAATGCTTCATGTGGGCTGTATTCTGCAGTTCGGATTTAGCCAAAAGCTCCTATTCTAACGACTGGGAAGCGCATGAGAGGCGATCTGGGCCGCCTCTAACAAATTAGCCCCTCGTCCGCGGGAAAGGATATCCTTCCTCTCAATGTTCGCATGCCGGCTACAGGCTATGGAGACACGCCGACCGAGGAAGACTCACGTCACGTCGTATGGTTATGACTCCAATTGTGCCCAAGAAGAAAGCTACGGCGTACAGGGGCAAGCAGCCGAGTCGTTAAGGAGGACAACGTAGCCAAGACGCACATCGCGACTTTGAACGTCGGCACGTTGATAAGCCGCTCCTGCGAACTAGCAGCCGCACTGAAGCGCAGAAGAATCGACATATGCGCTGTTCAGGAGACGAGATGATCAGGCAGCAAGTCGAAGGACATAGGATGCAGTTACAAAGCCGTTTACCATGGTAGTGCCGACACCAGGAGTGACGTCGGAATCATAATCTCAGAACGCTACCGAGACGCAATAGCAGACGTTTTGATCATTGGCTTATAAAAATTGTCATCGCCACTGTTGAACTGCGGCTCCTTTTCTTCTCGGCACGCGCTCCGCAAACGGGGTGCTCTGAGCGGACCATAAAAGACTTCTGGGCGTTGCTGTATGAAAGGACCGCATAGGTACCCAAGAAGAATACGATTGTCGTTGCGAGAGACCTTAAAAGTCACGTGGAGCAACGAACAGCGACTATATTTGTCATGATGGGTTCGGCTGCGGGACACATAACGAAGATGGCGAACGCATTCTCGAATACGCCGAGTCTCGCAACCTCGTCATAACAAATACACGATTTCAAAAACGCACGTCCCATCTTGTTTCCTCCTACAGCGGCAGTACGAAGACACAGATCGACTATGTACTTTTGCGTCGTCAAGATCGAAAGCTAGTTACAGACGTGAAGGTCGTGCCATATGAGGCAATAGCGACACAACATCGGCCGCTGATCTGTACGCTGAAAATCACTCCGCCGAAAAGGAGGTACGAGGAGAGATGCGGAGAAAATGAGGCAGAAGAAGCTGTGGTTATATCTCGCATTCGGTTACCGCCAATGACGAGTGCTAAGGAAACCTGGCAGAATGCAGTGTGGAGTAGGTAGAGTGGTCGTAGAGGCAGCACGCCTGAACTTGATGTGACTGAACCGGGTCGAAGGAAGACCGACAAGCAACCTTCGCTGTGGACGAACGAAGTGAAGTCGAGGGTACGAGAGAAGAAGCGCATGTACCAGGCCTTCCTCGACAGCAAAAGGACTGATCGTTGGCGCAGATACTGGGAAGCAAAGAGAGCAGCGAAAAGCTGTGGTGGCAAAGGCCGCATTTTACACTGATGTCGGAAAGAAGCTGGACACGAAGAAAGGCTAATGGCTCATATACCGGCCCGTGAAATTTCGTTAACGTCAGATGGAAGATACCGAAAACTTCAATGGCGTCAACGACCAGCATGGCCGCCTTCTAATGGACCGCAGGAAGGCAAAGCGATGGCGTGACTACTTTGAGAAAGTCTCAACAGAGGAATTCACCCACCAATTCCCTGTGTCTCGCCAACCTGCGGACCCGTGCAGGCAATCACTACCGACTAGACGGAGGCAGCGCTGAAGCGAATGATGTTATATAAAGTGACTGGTCCCGATGACGTGGCAGTGGATTTGTGGAGGTCACAAAGCTGGACATCTGCTGACTGGTTGACGAGGTCCTTTAACCAGATAGTGGCCGAAAAGAGAATGCAGGAAGCACATTCGCATTCCTTTATGAGACTTTCGCAGAACTTCCGAAACTTGACCAAATCACAAGATTGAGAACTACTTTCACCAGAATGACAAGGTAGTGGGGTTTTCATTTACCGCTCATTCATCTTTGTCTCCAATCCTATATTTCTCTTCAATCATCTCATCGAGCTTCGAAAAAGTCTCCAGTCACCGCAAATTAGGACGGAAATCGTCTCTTCATTACGAGTACAATAAAGCCGAACAAAAAACTCCGATCTACGGAAAAGTTAAAGATTCCAGTGATATTTCGAAAGGACCCTTTCCTTCAATACTTTGAAGTGAAAGCCGAGAAAAGAAGTTTTACTGGCTCAAAGCAACTGGTGTGTCTAACCCATGTATGTAACTATCATATTCTGTTTCCATTGTCTTGACGCACTGTGTCAGTAGGTGGATTTCTTATGCACTATCAAACAGCTTTAAATCATGTGTCTAGACGTGCTAGTATGTATATGTCCGCATACGTGAGACCATCTGGCCATTTAACTCTGGTCAGTACCATGCTAATGTCGATACATTTATTCAAAGTGCTCACCATTTTGGTGATCGGCATGTTGTTGGGCCTAAAAAGCTCTTCTTCACCGACATATTAGCAAAAAACGTGGCTAAGTTTATAAGTGCGACAAGGGTGAGAATGCATCTCCAGTAGCGAAAGGGGCACAGTTGATCTACCTCCTGAAAATGAAGAGCAACGACCACTGACGAACTGGCGAAACAGGGTTAAAGGCAGCACTCACGGAAATTTTTGTGTTGAAGATTTCGCGGTATATCGGGGTTTTTAGGGACGATGAACTCATTGATAACGATGACGTGAAACACGCGGAAAACACAGAAAAAGATGGCGGTATTCCACGTGTGTCCACAGCGCGGACGAGTGTTCCGTGATGGGTCCCGGCACGGAACCCTGCAAATGGTACGAATTTCATAGACACGCCCCCGCTGAACCACATGCACATACCCTGTCAAAGGCGTTAGTTGGCGCGACGGAACCCTAATGTCCAGAGCGGCAGATGTGTCCACGGCAGTATCCTCGCAGGTAGGTGGCCATTCAAGGTGTTCAACTTACTGTTGCGATTGTCCAGCGGCCGGCTACATGGTAAGCGACCCATTTCAGAAGCGAAAATTTCCGTGAGTGCTGCCTTTAAGGGAAAAATCTGGAAGAAGGCGGTGAAGAGGACATTGCCGATGTGTCAGACCGATGAATCAGCTACAACTCTGCGGATGCGCAACGGCGCTCAAAGCAAATCTAGATCCAAACATCGTATAGCGTAAAGGAAGACCTCGTACGAACTCATGGCACTGAAGCTAACAAACATTTCAATAGTTTTTCAAAGCTACACTTTAACATTTGAAACAGGAATTGCACGTACTTTTTCAATGTTTTTGCTTATAACTACTTTGAATGGGGAGAAAACTTGACAGTAAAGAGAATTTTTGTTCTTCTTCTCCAACCCTTTAGCTGATGAGCAATATCCTTTCTCCTGAGAATGCGTATTGACCTGAAAAAGCTTTTCCCTCAACAAGGACTGAATTTCTCTCAAAGATTCCTCACATACAACACCAGCGGTGTCGCTGTATGAAACTGCGCGATGTCTGTCTGATGTCGCGCTTTTTTTCGTCGCATCGCCGTAAATCTCTTTTATCTTGACTAATTTCAAAACGGAGGAGATGGTCGGAATCAGAATGATTTAATCCATTAGTGTGATATGCTTCGAGTTTAGAAATTTGGAAGTATAGATATTCGCCGATTACCGCTGCATTGAGTCTCTCCTAATTGCATCCACAGGTACCTTTCCTGAAAGTGGTACGTGGCATTCCTCATACTTGTAACTTGTTACACTGCACAAGAAATCCATTTCTTAGGCATAGGAAATGGTAAGGATAAGAACGGTACCTCATTTGATTATTCCAAGATTTTTTTATGAATCAGAACAAGAAGTTCATCAATCACAGCAAAGATTCTCATATTTTCAGCTTTTTCAAAGGCAAAGTAACTGACCAGGTCTGTGAGAGGGTTTCGCACGAGTATCACGGCAGCCAGTTGACTATGGTTACGCCTCTAAGTGCGTGTGGATGCAATTTAGAAAAGTTTGTGTTATTTCGTCACCCAAAAATGATTTCATCCAAGCTAAAAGGGATTCACCGAGGGAAGCGATCGGCAAATGCGAAGCTTTTGATAGAGCATGGTTTTTGAACCTCTGCAACGATACCAGCCACATAATTTCATCGCAAATGATGCGATTTCGACAAGTCTGCAGTTTTGGGAATTTCTTTGGAAGCTTCACTTTTCCCACTAGATCCTGTCCAAATTACTACTCCAACAATCCACAAAATATCGATTCGTTGATAATAAATCCATTATAATTCGCTTTCATTATGTTTTCCTACCGAGCTCTACCCACATCCCTTCCAGTCAATTATCGCGGCCTCGGTATCGCTCCATCTGCTAGGCCTCGCCATAGAATGATGCACTCTGCGGTACTTTAGCAGCTCAAGGATGCGATTGCATTTGAAAAGATGAAGTAAATATTGAGAAATGGAAGCTTGGCAGAAAACCATGGAGCTTTTACAAGTTCATGGAGAAAATATTGTATGGAATCCGACTTTCAGTTTTTCGAATTTGCTGTTTAAAAAAACTTTACGAGTAGAGGTTATCCAATTTTTTTCTTTTTTTGACGTATGCACCTTTTTAGCTTGCTCAAATCTTCTTCTTAGTTTCATGTTTGCACTCAAAATAAACTCTGTCCCAAAAAGTGTTGGCATTTCTCTTTAGATATGAAGTTGTCAACAAACACCAAGCTTCGACAATGGACTGCTCCGTCTCAGTACCAAAAGTACATCAAAGCTTGGACTCGACGCTGGCATTCCCATCGCCATTTTTCACCGTGATATTCTCCGCATACTCCCACGGGGCTGCTTGAAGTCCTTTCATGAGTAATGTCCACGGCCCATTTTTGCCCTCTACCAACTTGTCATACTACAACAACCGTTTATTCAAGTGTATCTGTTCACTGTGAACACACATTGTTGCCTAAAAAAGGCTAGAACTTGAAAATTCTGAAGAATATCTCTACCTTCCTTATAAGGAAGTCATACTTTTAACTCCCTGTTTTCTTGCTGGTTTTGAGAGGGGATAAGCATAAAACTTACACGTAAATGCATCTTCTAAATATCAGTGACTTCCAATTTTAGCTTCTCATCCACATCTTCATTTGGACTTTCAACATTATCTGAAGAATTTTTTTTCTGACTTTCTCTTAAATTAAGGGATTTTTTTTTCTGATTTTCTCCCAAATTAAGGGATTTTTTCCCAAGAAAAGATATTTCAGTAAGTACTGAATAGAAATTCGGTTTCCACTATGAAGTTCCATCTTCTGAACATTCCTCTCATACGAGAAAGTCCACCTATCGAGGCCCACACCATCCCGCACGGCCGAGGCGCTGCTAACTTTAGGCAGAGAGCGAGATCGGGGGTGCGCAGACAGCCAGGGTGACGCGCCGCAGGGGAGTGCACAGCGTCGTGCGGGTCTCGACAGCTGGTTTTCAGTGTGAGCAATGCCAGAAGAATCAAAAGTCATCTAGAGCTTAGTACTTACAATCGATTTTTTAGAGGTACTATGTCATGATATAGTAACTAGTGGAAGTAAGTCAATAGTAGTAGCTCATGATCTTGAGAGTAAATGACTAGCAGTGGCATCTAAACCTTGGATTTCTGTGTGCAGTACCTTTCTCATCGAGAAAACTCTGTGCTGACAATAGTTCGCGAAGTTACAGTGGACGTCAGTTGCGTTGGCCCATCTGCGGCCTCGAGAAGCACGTCGCGCGACCGCGCCGCGTGCGCTGTAATCTATCTATTCTGCTGCTATTATGTAATTTCTAGCAGCTTTCCTACCCGATTATGAGGATTTTCGAGCAAATAAAGGAGAAAAGACCCTAGAATTAGCGGAGGGACCCTGACTCCTTCTCGAGGCCGCAGATGGGCCACCGCCATTGCCATACACTGTGCATGCATTAGATAAATTGTGTTAAGACTTTGTTAATTAGCTAACTTGTCGTGTTTCTGCGTTGCTCCTGTCCCAGCCCCCTGGTCGTTTCTCATTTTTTTCTGCCAGTTTAATTTTTTTGCCATTTTGCTCACGTTCCTGCCACTTATTTTGAATTGCTATCTTCCTGCTTCCTGGTTCACATCGTCCTGGTGTCATGAGCAATGCTTCTTCCTTTGAGTTCCCTTCACAATAGACAACTTTGTACTGTTAAATGTATAGGTGGATATCTTTGGGAAATCTGCAAAGAACTCTCGGCTTTCAAAGAGTTTTTGTGGCAGGATTTTATTAATGAACATTCCCGAGAAGTCCAGACTTTTCCGCTCGTATAGAGTTTACGAGTTTCTCGAACAAAGTGTGATGTCTTTTGTCGTACTTAACTTACTTGCCATCGCTGACAGAGGCGAGTTGACCAGACCAGCACACCTAATTTGCCCGTAGGGTCCAGAGTCCGCGTGTGTAATCCCCGGCAAACCTGTTAACAACTCACAAAATTACCCATCGTCACCATTGTCGTTAGTACGTTTACCCTAACTTACTTCAATTGTGCATCCAGGTCTACAAGGTTCATTACTGGAAAGATGAGTAATCTCACACACGGGGGTATATTTACCAATAGGTAGCAGCTGGGTTTAGACAACCTCATGCCTGCGTAAACATGATTGTGTGTGTCATCTGCCATCTTGGATGTATTAATACGCTTACTATGTATCCGGAGCCAGAACTCGAAATTTTGAATAATGGACAGGTCACAAATTTCGGAGAGCGTTCGTGAGTTTTGCCAATGGTGAGCTTCTAGTTTTTTCTTGTTTTTTTTTCTTCATAAAAAGTGCTATCTGCGGTGGTTATTGTATACTATTAATTAGTTTATTTATTTGTACTTGGGTTTATCACGAAAAACGAAGGATGCAACCATAAAAGCGTGAGAAAAGTGCGATAAAGATAGTATACGAATTCTTGATTTGACGCTGATATATCCCCCAAGAACTAGTTCATTGTCAGCTGTGTATGACACTCCCGAAAGATTTGCCTCGCCGGGTTATCCAGTTCCAAAACGCCAGAACTTCCGAAATGGTTTCACATGTGTCATCGACTTTGAGGCTGAGAAAAAGATGTCATTTGTTTCCATTCGTGCAAAAGTACAAATTGCTCCCAGTTGGATACGGCCAAAAAGAAAATAAAACAACGGACTGGAACACGCACATGCATATTTTATCCCCCGTTTCGACTCGCCAACTTCCTATCTTCCACTGGAATCCGTTTATGTTTCGATTTATCCAGCTGAACTCGAATTGTTTGAGTTTTACAGGATGGCTGAACACTACTTGGGCGCCAACACTCTCATCCTAGAAACATATAGTAATAAGAGAAAAAAAAAGAGAAAGAAAACACTGTAGCTTATTTCCCATGCCAAAAACACTTGAGAAGAAGCTCTCGGTATTATATTACCAGCATGAGTTGTTCTTCTCAGATCTCCAAGAATAAGTTGTCACCTTTGTCCCAAAACAACTTGCAAACAACCTTTTAACTAGCAGATCTTTGTTGACAAGTTTGACGTCATCATGGCATCCAGAAGCAAGTTGTCGACAACGTTTTCTCCTGACGATTTGTCGACAAGGAAAGACCAAAACAAGTTAAATCGTGCTCCTTTTTTAGATTTTTATGCTCCTTTTTGCAATATTATTTAATTATATTATTTTATCTTATCTTGTGTTTAAGTTGTTGTTTAAAGAATTGGTTTATAAATTTTTACTAGACCATTTGGCTAAAATTGTTATTTACAAAGTTAAAAATTTTAAATTTATAGATAATAATTTGGATAAATTTGATTATATAGGTTTTAATTTTTTGGGTGGACTTAGTATGTACTTATTTTGTAGGTATAAAGCCTGCAATACACCTATAAAACTTACTTTAGTAAACAACGTCATGAAAAGTAGCAAAATTACACATATTTACGCAATTTTTCACTCTTCACACCCATTCTGATTTTCAGAACATCATTTCAACTTACTCTGATTGGCTCTGATTGCGGAGATTTTGCCAGGTTAAGTCTATTTACGTTGGACTAATCAGATTCTCGTGGGCGCTCCCATTTGGAAATTTCTGCTACTTATAGCTGGATACGAAAACAAGGATGACACATGCGCATTTTCAAATATCCGGCCTTTCTGAGATGCATCCGGTAGCAGCGCTTCGTTACATCTTGAAATTTGCGTACGTGATGTTGTGTTCCCCGAATATTGCCATATATTGCCACAAATTCATGCGCTTAACGTCACTCATCAGTAATAAACTGCAATTAACACATCTTGTCGGTTTATTCGAATATGCACTTACGAGAAATAAAGATAAAACACTGCAACAATCTTAGGGTACGCTCCGTCTAGGCTTAGCAAAAATATGTGGTTCCCATCTCTGCTCACGCCCATCCCGACTCGTTCAGCGCATGCTTCCAGGAATAAGCTGCGAAGACGTCGGGTTGTCATTTTTCACTCGGCCAATATGCGTCTGGTGGGAGAAATATCGCTGCGAGAGCTATACGTCTTCTTCACGTGAAAGCATTTCCTCCGTTCGTTCGAGCCACGGCCACTTGAGTGATTCGCGAACGTCAGCCGGCGGAAATCGTGTCAACGAGTCTCTGGTCTCCGTATGTGTCATCTAATCCTGGTTTTGTTGCCCCATGAATAATGAAGTGGAGCAACGCTTATGAATGCGGTAATATTGTAGGCATTACATACATATGGTGGATTGGCTCCCAGAGGGCGCCTGGTCCAACTTTGTCTGCAATTACGACTTTGCCCGCAGAATGCGTCTGGAAGGGTATTCCGGCGAATAACAGTAGGGAAACATAAGAGTGGAAGGAATCACACCATATGCATATCAAAAAGGTGCAAAAAATGGATCAGTTAGCCGAAAAAATGATGAGGTTGCGGACAAAGTCAGATCGGCGCCCTCTGTGAGCTAATAGACTGTACTTTTGTAACTGTGCAGCAGGAACGCATCACGATACCTTGAGTACAAGTCCTAACAGCATCTCCTCCCAGTTGCTGGCATACTCACCTCAATTGCAATCAAACTTCGTCAGTTGCTGCTGAAAGGAGCAAAGTTTTAGTGAGCAGCATTTGAGGGGAGGATGGCAGCAACTGGGGAGAGATTCTGCTATGCTTCGTGCTGGATGTATTACGAGGTTCGGGTGGCGTTTAAAGCGCACATTTATCGGAGTGCGTTACTGGGATTAATTTCTCCAGATGGATCGAGTTCCTCAATATTCCCTGAGGGGGAGGAAAATCTACCAACAGTGGAGATTTCTTCGATGATCTTAGTTATGACATGTGGAGAATAGTATTGTAAGGAGTAGGCTCTACTAATAAAACCTGTCCATAGTATTTATTTTAGAGCAGACAATGACTATGTCCGTCACTAGCCAAAATGCTCCTGATGATTTGTTACAGAGTTTTCTTTAGCTTTAATATAACAGATAACATTGTAATACTCATTATCGCAAACCACTAAACGTTAACTGCTTGGGAAGACAAATGAGTTGCTGAAAAAAACACGTAAAAGAAAAGCTTATTCAAAGAGAAACTTAATCGTTTGTTTATTCATCTATTGATTATTTTGGAGTTATTATTATTAATTATCTGTGTATATAAAAGTGAAAGTTTGTATGTATGGGTGTATGTATATAATGAATAGAAATCGCGGAGGGTGAACCGATCCGGACCAAATTTTGCATGCACATCCTACGCGGGACGGCGGAGGTTATAGGCTACGTTGCATCTGAGGTTATCGATCGATTTATCGATTATATCGATTTTATTGTTTTTCGCTATTTTTGCTCAAGGGTCGGTGGAGACATGTCTTCTGGGGTTCCTCAATACGATGAATACGAATACGACAACCATTCTGCACGGAATATTGATTTCTCGATTCTATTGATTTATGGCTTTTCTGCCCGATGGGGCAGTGAAAAAATTTATTTATTTATTTATTTATTTACATGCACATAAGTGCGCTATACAATGGTGGATCACGAGCACAGAGAAATAGATGAGAAGCTCTCCAGATTCAGTTGAAAAAAAATCAGAAGTTATTTCAAGGTCCCTGTTATGTTATCCCTGTTACGTAAGGTATCAGTGACCGTATTTTGACAGAGATATTTTCTGCTCAGAAAATCAGAGAGGCAACACTGCAGTTCGCCCATAACTGCTCCCACGAACAGAGAGGATATCGAAAAACCCGTATATCCTTTAAACCAGAGCAATTCGAATCTTTAGCGGTATTTTTGCTCAAGTGGGATGAAAACGTGGGTTCCATCTCTGTCGGTTCCTCGCAGTATCCGTCTCCTTCTTGTCTCAAGATTTGCGAGCAGAAAAGGAAATGAATTTATAAAACACCAAGGAGGATGATAGGAGAGTACAAAAGGGGAACAGGGAGGAATTTTGGAGAAGAATGCATCCGGAGGACTCCTCGTACACAGAAAAAATCATAATAAAAGTTAAGAGGCAATCTCAGATGGTAGAGAAGAATAGTTCATCATGGATGTGTTGGCATATAAAGTAGTTCTGTTCTGAGACTGTAGGCAGATGATGTCGCAAACGATGAGCTGAAAATTTTAGATTTCTCTGACCCCTAAGAGGCGAAGGAAATTTATTTTTCTTAGTCTGGTTCGAAAAACAGAGGTAGACGGAGAACATAAGACATCTTTCGGTAACTGACAAAGCCACCTAGCACCTCGAACAAATAGAGTACTAAACATTCTAGTGTTAAATCTGTTGTTAATTCTCTTGTAGTGCAATGTAAACGTACCTGAGCGGCCATTACATGGCCTAAAGATCCAATATTTACTGGCCCTAAGCTTGCAATCTATTCGTAAAACCTTGAAGCAAAAAACAAGATCATTGAACGTGCGTCGTTGCAAAAGACTGTCGAGTTTGAATTTCTTAAGTCTCTCATGATAAGGCGGAATTTGATGGTAGTTATAGGAATTAGGTAAGCATCTGTGCAGGAGCAATCTTGTAAAAGTTTGCTGTACTTTCTCTAAGGCTCTTTGTTGTTTCACAGTAGAGGGACTCCAAACTTGTGAGCCATACTCAAGGAGTGGAAGTACGTAACATTTATATAGTTTAATCAGCAAAGAAGAATCATTCGAACGAATATTGCGAAATATAGTAAATAGTGCAGCGAAAGACCTATTGACGACATGCCTAATATGTGTATCGAAGGACAGTTCCGAGTTGAAATATATGCCCAAGTCTTTAATTTCCTTGCAAGTATTCAAAACCGTCCCATTAATAACAAATGGCATAGGATCACCTTTACCCACGTGAAATACGAGGGTCTTGGAGAGATTAAGAGGTATGTCGAAAAGTTCAGCCCAAGCTAACATATTTTCTATAGAGAGGGATAGAGCATAGTGTATTTCCGAATAGTTCTGCGAGTTGTACGATGCGAAAACTTTGATGTCATCGGCATACATTTGGACCTTTACTGATGGATGCGTGCGTAGTTTCGAAGGGAGGTCATGCGTGTAAAGTAGGAATAGTAGCGGTGAGAGAACTCCACCCTGGGGTACTCCACTGTGACAAAGATAAGATTTAGAGAACGAATTTCCTACTTTCACGCACATATGTCTGTCACATAAATATGATCGAATCCAATCAATTAATGCATCTTTAACTCCAAGGTCTTTCAGTTTAGAAAGGAGTTTGAGATGGTTAACTCTGTCAAACGCCTTTGATAGATCAAAATATATAATGTCAATCGAATGACCATTGTTGAGCGCACTGGACCATTCGAAGACACAGTCTACTAGTTGAGTTGTGGTAGAAGCTCCGGATACAAACCCATGCTGTTCAGGTGGTATCAGATTGAGTTTGGTGATATGGCTAGTGATCTTATTCCGGATTATTCTTTCAAGTACCTTCACCGGTGTAGGTGTGATGCTTATAGGCCTAAAACACGAAATGTGAGTGGCATCAGAATCCTTGGGAATGGCCGTGACAATGGCTTCCTTCCATGCAAGGGGAACTTCTAGTGAAATGAGGGAGATGTTGAATAGTATTGAAAGGGGTTCACATAGAGAATCTGCACATTTTTTGTAGATTATTTGCGGGATACCATCGTAAGGGATTGAGGTGGAAGGTTGTAGGCGTTTGAGTAAACATCGAACAGTATAAGGATGAATTGGTGAGTCAGAGATTTGAAATGATTCGTAAGATCTTGGAGAACGTGGGAAGGTTTTTAGAACAGAACTACTAGAAAATACACTAGAAAAGTACATTGCGAGAGCATCAGCTTTTTGATTGTCGCTCGCAAAGATATCTCCGTTATCTCCATGAAGAACAGGTAATTTATAATTGCTTTTTAGTTTATGGCGAATAAAGGAGAAGATAAGTCCTTTGTCAGTGTTTCTGATAATGCGTCGTTCAAGATTAGCGTGGAATTTTTTGAGATGACGATCTAATTCACAACACACTTTTTTGTAATCTGAGCATAGCAAAGGATTTGAGCTTGTCGCGAAAATTCTGTCTCTTTGGGACATAAGATTGGTAATATGTTGAGGGTATCGTGGCGACAGTTGTCGAGGCTCAGAGAGAGGGACGTATTTGCTCATACCTTCATAAATTACACGGCAAAATTTTTTGTAGGCGTCATCAATAGAGCTATAGTTTTGGAAAACTTCCCACCAATTGATCGTTGAGAAGAACGATGCTAGGGCATTGTAATCGGCTCTGCGAAAATCAGGTAAGGGGAGCTTGAAGGCATGGTCAACCGCAACAGAGAGGGTAAAGGAGATGATTTTATGATCAGATGTAGCTAACGGAGGTAGGGCTGTAACTTGATTTACGATTGGCATTGAACTAAGAATGATGTCCAGTGTGGACTTTCCTCGTGTTGGGAATACAACATGCTGTGATAAGGAACAGTTCTTGAAAAAATCATAGAATTTCATTGCTGCCGAGTTCTTAGGGGTGTTGGTCGACCAGTCGATGTCTATGTTAAAGTCACCGAGAACTAAAGTTGGTTTAGTACAAGAACATAAGTCTGATAGGGAATCAATTAGGTGTTGATCGTCTATGGAATTGGAATTTGGTGGACGATATACAAGGACAATTCGAAAATCGGGAGAGGTAGTAAGGTTGTTTGAGTCGAGGCAAATTAAGTCTGATTTGAGAGTAGTGCTGAGTTTTAACTTTCGAAAGGATAAGGGCACTCTAACAAAGCAGCAAACTCCCAATTAACTAAAAGAAACAAAAAATGTCTCCCGGAGTTCCCCAATATGCTGAATACGAATATGACAGAGATTTTGCACGAAATATTGATTTATCGATTTTATTGATTTCTGGCTCTTCTGCCTGATCGAGCGTTGAAGACATGTCTCCTGGGGTTCCTCGACACGCTGAATATGAATGTGACAACCACTTTGTACGAATACATCGATTCAGTATCACCGGAATAGCTTTGCTAACTTTTTCCGCACAAGTCGGTGGGAAAATGTCACTTGGGATTCGCTAACATGCTGATCACCGAAATTATGAAGACTTTAATGAATTTGTCGGTGATAGTAATTGACCTCAACAGTGTGATGTAGCCAGGGTAGTAAAACACCCGAGCGAAGCCGAGTACGGCAGCTAGTTATTATTAATTTTCAATATATTATTATTACTGATTATTTGGAAGTTAATCTGCTTGAACGCATTAATTTTATTCAAGAAGTGCAGGCGTGATCTGCATGAATCAGGGTTTTCCAGAGAAAATTGATGGCATCGCAGCCGCAGCTGGTCGAGCGCATTATTGCCGACCAAGGTCGAAGTGGGTGGTGGCGGGGAAGGAGTGGCGAGGGAGGGGGGGGGGGTGCAGGAGGAGGATCTCCTTCAAGATTGTGAGAAATAGTTTGCAAACGACGCACAAGTCTTGTACGACTCGAGTTGTTTTTATGCTAAACTATGTGTTTCTTTCTTTTTATTGCTTCCTACATAGTTTTTGAAAAATGTGCGTCCCTTTGATTATACAATTATGTTTGGCATTAGTTTTTTGAGGCCTGATTGATGAAATTCTGCTCTACCTTCTGTGAAGGAACCACATTTTTCCCAGACCTCAACTGTTTTTAACTGGAAACTGTTTTTAAGGAGTACCGGCGTGTTGAAACTACGTCAAGCGCTGAAAGCTCATGATATGGGTTAAATTTGTCGCAACCTCTGAGAGGATTCCGGAAGTTCTCCCACTGCTGTCAGCAACATATGAGTATAGATAAATATGTTAATTGTGAAAAAATAAGTGTTAGTGTCATTTTATGTGCGTTTTTTGATTATTAAAATAGTAAAAACAACTGAAATAAATTATCCCAGTAAACGATTCGTAGTTTTAGCAACTACCTAGTTACGAATCTTTCCAAGTTCAGTTTTCCGCATGTATTAATTGAAAACTCTATGGAAGCCCTTGTTCGTCTTCATCTCTTTACCTACGGGTCCCTAGCTAAAATAAGCAGCAGCACCTCTTGATTGTGAGCAGATATATCATATTCTGAAACACCTGAAACATCGATTACTCACGAAAAGATGCCGAAAATCGAATACTTCAGGATGTACACTATTTTCGAATCCGATCGCTTCAAAAATTTAGTAGAGTGTTTTAGCTAGACCACGCCAGATTCTCTTCACTGCCCTTCCATTCCACGCTCAATTTTCCACTTGGTTTTTAGAATGCTCTCCGCTGCACCACGCATCATTCATTCAGCGTCTATTTCCAGCCATTTTTGCGAATCCATCCAGAAAATGTCATGGACGCCCATTCCTCCTTTGAATAATGATGCGAATGACGTCGTGCCGCTGTTCACTATTTTCAATCCATTTATGGCCTTTCCGTTGTGATCGTGTAAACGAATGCTAAGGATTTAAGAAGATCTGCGATCGTTGCGCGCTCCATGAGAGACCATTGGCGCTCGTATGCAATCGTTCCGATCGCAATTACCCATGGCGTTATCAGGGTTACTAAGAGAGTGTCCTTCTCCGTTTCTGTTCCCTGTCAATGCTGTGATTCATATTTGGGTCGCTGCTTAAAGGCTGCACCCACGGAAATTTTCGACCTCGAGATTTCAGTACAATTTGGGGCAATCGGCTGCGCTTAAGATTATTGTAATGCTAAGAACAGTCGAAACCGTCGAAATTCCTATTTTTTGGAACCCCTCAGCTCACCGCTTTCGAGCAGGTTGGGGCGAGTTGAGCGGTCTTTCCGCTGTGGACCGATCCAAAAAAGTCGATACCGCTGCCTTTCTTGTCAGCTGTTTTGTGGGCGAAAGAGGTTTTTGGCCCTGTTTTGCAGCGTTTCTGAAGTTTATAGAAGAAAACAAACTTTGAAAAAAGTCGACTGACCAACCAATTTATCACAGAAACGCAATCGAGATGTAGAACGATTCCGCAACCATGCGAAAATTCAAAAACGAGACATTGGCGGAATTCGGCCACACATGTAACTCAAGAAGAAGGTTGCTTGCAAAATAACAAGTAGAAAAATTTGTTGTGCAAGTGCAGTGCAAAAAAGGAAAGCAATGGACTAGCATAAAGCTTTTAAATAGCATGGAAAGAAATGCTTGTCCATCAAATCAGCTGGCAGCGACGTTCCGCTGCCACCCCAACTCGATCGAACGACCCCACGCTGATCCTGCTGATCCAGGATCTTGGACATTCGACTAATTATACTGTAGAAACGGTTAAGTTTTCTGCGCTACTTTCTTCGTCAAATTGTTAGGACTGTTGCTAAGGTTCGAAAACAATCAAAACCTCAGACATGAAAATTTCCGTGGGTGCTGCCTTTAAGACTTTGTGTGATTCGTTCTCTGGGTCACCGTAATTCAAGGAGAAAATAGAACGAGGAAAACCCGAAATCCTATTGCAAGGGAAAGCTTGTTCAGAAATGAGAAAAAAGTCAAGTCATTTCTAGAGATCTTTTAGGTACACTCACATGCTAGGACGCCATGTCTTCTTGCGAAGACGAAGGTTTGCTCTCAAGAGCCTTAATCTCAAGCGTCTTTGCACTCTGGCAGCAGTTTTACCGATGTATCAAAACCTTTCCGACCTTGACCCGCTCCATCCCTTTTTTCTCAAAAGTTTGGATGAGGTTACGTAGCCTTAAGTCTTTCAAGCCATCTTGTCAAGTTTAATATTCTCAATTTAAAAAGTTCTGAATGTTTTTAACTAAATTCTATGTTTCTTTTATTTACTCTTATGTGCATACAACACATTCTGTAGGAAGCCATAAATTAACTGAATTCCAGAGAGACACTTTAATCTGAGTGGCTAAGAGAAAAACATGATTTGTAGTGAAGCAGCCGTCTCCGGAGACTTTCTTCACCTTCTCGTCGAAAAAAGCTGCAAGAACTCGAAGCGACTTGCACCGAGTAGTCGCGAGACCTCGCCATTAATCAGTCTTTGCCCGCTTCGTTTCCATCAAATCAGCTATCTTTGCTGGGAATCTCATTAAATTAAGCACGTCGCCGGACACTCGTTCCCTCACCTACTAAAACAAAGCACTCACTACTGCGATCCAGCTGCTTTTTCCCCGGCGACAACAAAGCCTCGGCGGACAAGGCACAGGTGACTTTCGCGCCGCGCTGGGATTCCAAATGCAAATTGAGTTTTTCTTATTCGATTAGCCGACTCTATGAATACTGAAGCAGTTCCTTCCGCTCCTTTGTGCTCCTAGTCATTCTTAGCTGCTAATGGCGACGACTGCAGTTGCAGAAAGCCTGTTACTAATAATCTCCATGTCCTCTGATTTTTGAACCTGGGCATTTCGGTGATCGTGAAATGATGCTTCTGCTTCTTCCAGGTTGTTAGGTGGATCTTTTATTATTGGCCTAACGTTTCGACGAGAACGTCTTTGTCAAAGGCCGAAAGTGGTGTGGAGTTCAAATTCACGTTCTTAGCCACCAAATGTTTCCTTCCTCCTTGCTAGTCCGGCATTGTTCTGGACTCACCAAATAGAACCACTCTTAGGGGTAAGACGAACCAACCTCTAGAATCCACCGCTTTTCGGATGTTCGCACCGATGCAGACACTCTTCGCGAACGACTGGGTGTCACTGTGCACCACAGATGGTATATAAGTGCGATTATCGCGTCAATCTACAGCTTGCATAGTGATAGGAAAGGAAGAAAGTCATTAGTGATTGACAGACATTCGTTGCGGTTGTTCATGCTCGGATTCCTTGCGGATATCCAGAGCGCTTCTAATGCCTTCTTCGCCGTGATATCCGTCGCGCAGCTCAATATCGTGCACATCACATCAAATTCAGAACCGTTGTGTTTTTCGTGCTTGTGTTTTCCGAGCGGAAATACTGGGCTTCCGCGACGCTTACTAGCCAAATGTTCTTTAACGCGAATGCTGAGCATTCGGCCAGTTTCTCCGATATATAACGCGCCACAGTTCAAACATGTAAGCTGATAAATTACCCCTTCCTTCGAACAATCTCCGGTTTTACCATGTGGTCAGACTATGCAATCAGTTGATATGCACTGCTTACCCTATTACTAATAAATTCTCAATATAATGTGAACGTCTTATATAAAAAAGAAAATGGTAAAGCTCGTAAAAGAGTGTGACCCATTTGCCCGTTTCGAGTTCGCCGCCACGAGTCATATTCGAGTAGTCATTTAGGCCCTCAAATGGGTAGCATACATCGGGACTAATGTTGCATTTGATATATTCGATTTCGAAAATTTGATTTTGAGTTAGTCAAATGCCGAGGTTTTCTAAAAAGAGGGAGCAGTACAACTCTAGAGGAGCGAGACGAATTTTTTTTTGGATTGGGTTCTGAACTGAGAGTAAAGTTGGTTAATTCATTGAGTTTCTGTTTGATCCTCAGTGTAACATATGCATACCTTAGTGTAAGAGCTCACAACCTGCACTGAGGAGGCGAATGAGAGAGGAGAAATGCAGGTATGTAGTTTACCTGGTAAAACACCCTGCATTGGCATATTCATTTAAGTATTCGAACATTCAGACAATCATTCAATTGTCATTCGATTCTGTCAACACTTCTCTATTCACAGTACATACCATACATACCATGCGCTGTCTGTTCTATCTCTGATAACTGTGGAGGACGAACGCAGGCCGAACGGCGTAGTGGTTCGAGTAGAAACCCTTGCAGCAACGGTTGCCAGTTGCTGCCATCCTCCCCTTGATTGCTGCTGTCTCTCAGCAATTGCTGCTAAAGGGAGAGCTTGAGCAGCAATCGGAGGGAGGACGGCAGCAAGTGGCAACCGTTGCTGCTAGAGTTTCAACTCGAACCATTACGCCGTTCGGGCTGCGTTCGCGCTGCACAGTTATCAGAGATAGTCTTAGCTATCTCCTCTCATCACGCAAGAATGGGGATTGTGATAAAAACGTGGAATCGCACTTCCATAGCAATTACCCTGCTGAGAATATACACAATTTTCCCATATACTAATTTTCTTTGGATTTGGATTTCTGTTAGCGTGGAAGAATTCTGTGAACTCTTAGGACAATGTTCCAATAATACTCCATGATTAGTACGATTGTGAAACTAAGGTTTCTCTCACAGGCGCTCTAGCAGCAGTAAAAGAGTACCGGAGTTACACAGTTGTTCGTTTGGGAACAGTGAAGCAACGAATTCAGCCTAACAAGCCAGTCTTCTGTTCAACTGAAATGTTCTGATGTGAAAGCTTGAACTACTCCAATGAAGTCAACGCTTGTCCCTGCGTAGGAACCAGCAACGCAGCAGTCATTTCCATTCACTCTCCTCTCTTGTCCTTATTTATCGTTCAGCTTTCCTCTGCGATGAATCCCTCATGAACTTGAAGAGAAAGTATTGTACATATAAGGAGGTTGACATTAAAACAAGTGCGCTTAGCTACCGAATCTATCGATTGCTTATCCAGAAATTTCCAATTTGTTTTGAGAAATCACCGATTCATCGAAGTCTCTCCAGAATTTGCTTGTAAACCAAAGGAATGTTGAAAAGGCCAAAATCATTCATTCGTTAGATTCCTATAAACGTACAACCTACATATACATGAACTGCTAGCTCTCAGAACCATATTCGAGGGGGGAGTGGGAGCTCGATGTAATTTTTTTCCGATACTTGGAACAAATAAGTGATTGTTCACATTTGTGCCATACACTAAGTGAAAATCAGTGAAAGATGAAATTGTATATTACTTAAGAGAGACTTAGAATGAAAGGCTTTTTCATCCCTGAGAAACTTGATAGCCACCAGCTTTCACATCAAGATAGCCTTTCCGAGGTCTAGTGCTTAGATTTGCACTCAGGTTTCCCTTTTCTCTAGTGGCGCCGTTTTGGACCTCATCAAATCCAGAATGACTTCTTGTAATGAATCATTACAAATTAAGTTCATCACAATGCCTCCTGATACGTAGTCATTGTTACTTTTCGCAGTCTGCCTACGAAGTTTTATTCTGGACTAGCGCCCCTTCGGGACGCTAGAAAGTGGGGTGGGGCAGCCACTTGAGGCATGTGCAAAAGCTCCACACGTGCAAAATGCTTAGAAAATTAGCAAATAAGCAAAATTAATCATTAACTGAGCTCAAATTCAAAAACCTTCTTATAAGTTACGTATAAGAGAAGCGGAACAAATCTTCCAATGGGCCCAAACATGAAGTCCTTCTTATGAGTTGAGTATGCGAATGAGAAGTTGAGTATGCGAATGAATTCCCCATCGTATGGCGTATTCGTGCGTATTCCTCCGACCGGCCAACGCAGACGTGTTTTCCATCGGCGGAACTGTATCCTGCCGTACCCCACATTATTGGACAAAGCGAAATCGTATCCGAGTGTTTTCCACACTACTGGGCCGCAGCGGACTTTCCTCCATCGGTGGACCAGTATTCTGGCGCCATCTTCACACATTAGGTCTGAACCGTATCCTGGTAGTGTGAGTCACAGCGGACCAATCCTATGTTGGCGGACCCGTATCCTGGTGTTATCCATACTACTGGGCCACGGCGGGCCCTTTCTCCATCGGTGGACCCGTGTGATGGAGTTTCTCGCACCACTGGGCCACGGCGGGCCCTTTCTCCATCGGTGGACCCGTTTCTTGGCGTTCCCCACAGCATTGGGCCACGGCGGGCCCTTTCTCCATCGGTGGACCCGTGTCTCGGCGTTCCCCGCATCACTGGGCAACGGCGGGCCCTTTCTTCATCGGTGGACCCGTGTCATGGCGTTCCCCACAGCACTGGGCCACGGCGGGACCTTTCTTCATCGATGGACCCGTGTGATGGAGTTTCTCGCACCACTGGGCCACGGTCGGCCCTTTCTCCATCGGTGGACCCGTTTCTCGGTGTCCCCGCACCATCCCGGCGGGCCCTTTCTCCATCGGTGGACCCGTTTCATGGCGTTCCCCACCACTGGGCCACGGCGGGACCTTTCTCCATCGGTGGACCCGTTTCTTGGCGTTCCCCACAGCACTGGGCCACGGCGGGTCCTTTCTCCATCGGTGGACCCATGTCATGGAGTTTCTCGCACCACTGGGCCACGGCGGGCCTTTTCTCCATCGATGGACCCATGTCATGGAGTTTCTCGCACCACTGGGCCACGGCGGGCCTTTTCTCCATCGATGGACCCACCTCATGGCGTTCCCCACAGCACTGGGCCACGGCGGGCCCTTTCTCCATCGGTGAACCCGTATCCGTATTTAGTTGATTGGATATACAATGTCATGCCTTCCTACTTAGAGTCGATGCGGCAATAGCACCTACCAGATGAGGCGACCGCGTAAGTCTACCCTCCCGAGCTTCCGAGACGCGGCAGCCCTCATAGCACCCGTCCATCTCTTCCTGCAAGTGCACTCAGCGTCGCATCAGTGGAAGGCTGGTTTTCCTGCTGCGTATATTGTGCAGCCTGAAAGCTCGTAAACACTCCCTCACTCCTATGCGGCGAGACCGCCAGCGAAGGTGATGAAATCACCATCCCGTGCATGCGGGAGAGCCAGCAGTGACGTAATTTCGGGTCCCGAAGCGAACGTGTCTGCGTCCATGGAAATCGGCCATTTCGCCACACAGTCTGCGCCCCAAGATTGCGGTGTCTATGAGTGTCGCCCCGTATCTCTAACCGCTCTAGCCCCCTTACGGCGCTTTGTTTAATAGATCTTCTGGATTGTTTGTATCCTACTTATGTGCTTTTCATGTTCTGTGAATGTCTGGGTCATGTCAATGCTATTATTATTTTCAATTCATCCCCGTCCGTCGGCAGAGTTGCGAGAGGGTTGTTCGCAGGTGGGGCGGGGTCTTGTTTTCCTAAAATTGGTTATCCTTTGTTTTGATGTTCTGACAGGATCTCAATTTCCAGTTCCTTGGAGGCCCCAGATTGCTGCATCATGTGTGCTGCTCATCTTTGTCTATTATTTTTTTTCAGCTTTGCAATATTGTATGAAAACAGAACATAAACTATCACAATTACTACCACTACTAGTATTAATATTATAAGCTAAACAAGATAACTAAAATCTTTCCAACCCAGTTCTTTCTTTGTAGATGGATGAGTTCTGATAGCGATGGCTTGTTCTGCTAGGATTTTTTTCTCTTCTCACCTGTAAGTAATTTCGTTATCCTTCAAAGGGAGGTTCTCATCTAGAAAATGGTCTTATTTCACCTTGCTCATATGTACCTACCAGTGGCGGACGCAGAGGAAAGGGGTTTGAAACTACTTCACAATACAAATAAAAATCTTGTATTAGTTTATTTTTATTTGTTTATTTTTTATATTATTTTAAATATAATTTTTATCAATTATTTGTTATAATGATTAATACAGTGCGTTTCATAATTATAGGGACACCCGATTTTTTGCTGTAGCGAGCTTCACCGTGAACCAATCGATCTGATTTTTTCGTTATTCAATTCGGGATGTGAAATAACCTCTAGAGACATATTTTCCATTGACATCATCAATATATAAGGTTTTTATAGAAAAAGATAGAAAAACCAGTGTTTCAAAATTATAGGGACACTTGGACTTGATGGAACGATTTACCCAGAGAACGGAATCTGTCAGTGCTGTTGTTACCAGTGGGTTATTCCCTTTCCATTGCTAATCCGAACCTTCGGTTCTTCAAACTGGTGTAGGTGTTCCAGATGAGGTTCGGCCCAACATCGATTTTGGTTTCTTGAACTGTGCTTCAAAGTTTTTTAGCATAAAAGTTCTAGACGTATCAAGCATGGAACCATCTAGAATTTGTCTTAGAACCATTTTCCGCTAGAAATGAGTGTTTACAAGCGCTTTTCAGGTACAAGGCCTCGAGTTTGTGGCAGCTTTATCGTGCTGTGGTGCCTTGACCCACGGGGATAACTGCACTTTCTTGAATCAAAGCAAACTTTTGTCAACGATAACCACTCAGATGTGATGCAGAATGAACACACAGGATTTGATGAATGCCTCTATGTTGAACTCTAGTTGATACAAAGGCGATGAACAGCGTACGACATGCACGAGATCCAATCGACACTGCACACAGTCGCTTCCTAAATCCCATCATAAAAAGGAATCATAATTGTGGCCTTAATTCTTCAATAAGGCCTCTTTTCTGTATGAATCGATCAAATTCTCTCTTATTCATAAGATCGGATAATATTTCTGGAGAAAAGAATTAGTTTCCCAAGACGGTACTTGGGAGGCAAAATGGCTTGTTCCAGCATGTCATGTCGTGCACGGCGTAAATTGTTCATCGCCTTTGTATCAGCTAGAATTTAACATAGAGGCATTCATCAAATCCTGTGTGATCATTCTGCATCACATCTGAGTGGTTATCGTTGACAAAAGTTTGCTTTGATTCAAGAAAGTGCAGTTATCCCCGTGGGTCAAGGCACCACAGCATGATAAAGGTACCACAAACTCGACGCCTTGTACTTGAAAAGCGCTTATAAAACTCATTACTAGTGGAAAATGGTTCTACGACAAATTCTAGATGGTTCCATGCTTGATACGTCCAGAACTTTTATGCCAAAAAACTTTAAAGCACAGTTCAAGAAACTAAGGTCGATGTTGGGCCGAGCCTCATCTGGAACACCTTCACCAGTTTGAAGAACCGAAGGTTCGGATTAGCAATGGATAGGGCATAACCCACTGGTAACAACAGCACTGACAGATTCCGTTCTCTGGGTAAATCGTTCCATCAAGTCCAAGTGTCCCTATAATTTTGAAACACTGGTTTTTCTATCTTTCTCTATAAAAATCTTATATATTGGTGATGTTAATGGAAAATATGTCTCTAGAGGTTATTTCACATCCTGAATTGAATAAAGAAAAAATCAGATCGATTGGTTTACGGTGAAGCTCGCTACAGCAAAAAATCGGGTGTCCCTATAATTATGAAACGCACTGTATTCTTATCAATTTTATTTTCCGTCTGGGGGTCCCCAAAACGGCGGAGACCCCACTTTTTTCCCTCGCCCCCCCTCTGCCCACTTTCTGCGTCCGTCACTGGTCCCTACGTAGTTTTGTCCGAAAAGGTTAAATCCAGGGAAGCTTTACTTGCCTCTATCGCCGAACTATGGTTTACCTTGAAGTTCACAGATGATTTGCGTCCGAAAGGTGAACAAAGCGATGTTTCCCCAACAAAACAGTACGATTCTCAACAAGTTTCCCATATGTCTACGTCATACTTACGATAAACAAAAATAAAATATGCCAATATGTACCTACATAGTCTCCGCATTAACGCAAGAAAAGAAGTAACCTGTTGTACCCTGACTCCATCGGTGTTCTCTCTCTTCATCCAGAACTAGGCATCTCAAGTGCATGGGAGGTTCATATGGTGCGTATAAATGAAGATTTCTAGTAATTTGCTCATTGAGAGAAGTTGAAGGCACCTAGTCTGACAGCATGAAGTAATAGATACATAAGGATGATATGAAGAACACAATCCGCGTTCCTAGTACTTTTGCACTAGCCGGTTTCGGGGCTTGAACTGGACCGGAAGTGCAGCTTCGTTGGCGCCCCCGGGTCATAGACCCTTTCATCAGTAGTTCCCAAGGAAGCTACAAAAAGATCTTAGTATTAGGTGCGTGCAAAAGTTCCGGGGCAGTTGCACCTAATTTTTCAGAAGGCCATAACTTGACTCAAAGTCAGCAATTTTGTCCAAAACAAAAAGCATTGGCATTTGCGTAACGTTGCCAATAATGCACAGAAAGATTTTTCTAGAAGCTAAAAATTTGACAGGTCTACACTTGTAATAGTGGCACACGTCGTTTTTCAATAGGGTATGTTGATCAAAAGTTTTAGAGCGGAGGTAAAGCCAAAGAAGGTTGAAATGCGGGTAGTCTGTTAGAGGCGGGTATAAGGAGTAATTAAGGTTAGGCTAGAATTTCGGAGCACGAATGACCAATTCTTTATAAGGTTGACACTGCAACGTGCTGGTGTGCGTTATCCCACAGCCGGGTCAGACCACACATTTCCGCCTGTGTCGGCCCTATGCTTAAGAGTTTTCCCATGATTACTTTAGGAAAAAGAAACTACTAAAGCGCGATTATTGCGTATTCATTAGATAACAAATTCATTGCAGATGAGTCACGTTGCCGACTATGAAAGGTCAAACTTTTTTCAAAGAAGGTAGTGATGGTTCGATCCTTTTTTAGGTGGGTGGCAGGAGTCCGGACTTTGGGATGACCTCCTCCTATTGTCGTACCTGACCCGTTCTCTATCATCAATAACAATTCTTCCATGAAACGAATTGTTAGAAAATCTGAAGGTCGAATATCTGCAGACTTGCCAATGTGGACCTTGGTGCTCTTCGCTCAACTCACGCAAAATCCATCTACTCACCTTCCCCTTCTTACCGATTTTCTTCAAGTGACGAGATATTGTTACTGAATTCCCCGTGATGTCTTGCGCACTTTGCACAAGGTGTGGTTCAACCTGCTCTTTCCTGGTGCTTTTGCGATGACCAAATCTCTGACCAACTTCCAAAGCATTTTCCAGGTTCTCATCTCCGCTCAGAATTCCTAGGAACCTTCGAGCACCTGGCGTTTCAGAGTACATACTCTCCACAAACGCATTATTGATGTTATGGGTCGCTTTCCCTGTTGATCGTCTAGATTTGATTTCATAAAGCGAAATTCCCCAAAATATTGCACCGGTCATAGCATTGGTTTCACACCCAAAACAGAGCAACGCTGTGACATAGACCCGAGCCAAAAGTGGTATAGGTAGCAGATGTTTTAGGCTACCAGCACACATGAAAATCGTTGCAGGATATCGCAAACGCAAGGAGCAAAACGACGTTGAATGGTGAAATACCACCAACTGCCCCGGAACTTTTGCACGCACCTAATACTAAGTCAATGAGATGAGTCCGAGAACCTCAGAGGAATGTGCTGCAACGGGCAAAGAATTGTGCAAGGGACTTGCAATAAATTCTTTTATGTATCTTGGACACATTACCTAGTTATTCAAAAAGTGCGCCATAGACCTGTTACGTTAGCTTGTCAACCAATTTGGTTGACAACCAACCAACCTGGTTCTTACCTCATAAATTAGAGGAAGATGTGCATGATATCTGTACGTTCAGCTGGTCTTCGTATCAGACTTCCCAGTACGATACCTGGGGATATGTTATAAAGTTTGCACGATTCGAACCACAAGCATAAGCGAGGTCAGAATGCGTGTACGTGCGTTTGAGTTTCGCATCACGCTAACCATAGGGTTTCTGCGACGCAAACATTGGAGTATTCTGATGCGGACGTCATGTATGAACTCGCAAACGATTTTTCACTGAAAGGATTGTTCCATGAAGCATCCATTGCACAGCCTTAAAAATTCCCAACAATGAGTAGGAACCCAAGTGTTTGCTTTTACATTTATTTGCCGCTCAGTATTTCACGCGTACAATATGCGTCACCTCGTCAGATCAACCTATTCTCTTTGCTTTTACAATAGGTTCCCAGTTGCTTCTGAGTATTTTCAGTAAGTCATCTCGCCTACTACGTAGCTTTCCGACTAGCGTTTGGTAGCGCTAAGGATGCTTATTATTTACTAGTTCATATGTTTACTGGCGCACAAGTGTCCAAGTGTTCAAAAATAGCCTTGTTCGTTCCGAAGGATGCAGTTTCCCTCCGGCTTGCATTTCACCTTAATGCTTTCCTTTGACTAACTGGTGTTGTTTTCTTGAAATTTTTTATGACTTATTGTCTTTACCTTACTTGTCGATAAATCTTCTCAATTTCCACTATCGTCAAAAATTTTTCTTTTCGTGAAAAATTGCCTTCTCCACAGCTTTGCTCCTTTACATACATGTAACAAATCCTAATGAGGTTGGAATTGTTGGAATTCTTTTTTTGGAATGTCTTTTCTGCTACCTTTCCTTTCATTTTTGCTTTTGTGGACCTATTTCTCTTGCCTAGTCATCTTCATTCCATCTTCATCAGCTCCATTGTGGCATTATGTGTTGTGTTGCCCTTTTCATGCACATTACTCAATGTCTATGCGCTTCGACTGCAGCGGCTCGTAGATGAATCCATTTTCCAGCTTGGATTTCACACATCGCTTCACCTGTAAGTGTATTTGATTATGTATGATATTGTTTGAGTTTGTAAAAATTCATAAGGTTTTGTAAAAGGGGGAATATTTTCTCGAATGGAAGCGTCGGGGTGGGAGCGGGGGAGGGTGGACCTGGGATTTGACGGAAATATTCTCTAACCGCATTCACGGATGAACATATGAATATCTTCTTAGTTTTTGAGGACATTGATAAAAAAGAATGATTTGATGCCTAGATGCCTTTTTCCCCTGAAAAAGTAGGAGGAAAAACGCAACGTTTCCAGGAAATACAGGATATACCTGCTTAATAAGGCTGCACTCTCGGTATCTCGGAAGCATGTCCTTGTGGACATTCAGGATTTCCTCAGCCTGTTTTTCTCCCGGTGCTCCCATTTCCCATGTGCCTTCAATCCCATGCCTGCCGTCTGCTCTTCTCCACACTCCCCTCTGCCATCCTTCTATCCATCCATCTGTGTTCTTCTTGTTACTGACAGCTAAATGAGCGCCCGACAAGGCGCTAAATTCGCCGGCACCCATAACTAACCGAATTCCATTGTCCCTCATATCCAATTACCGGCCACGCGGCTCGTTCGGTCCGCTTTTCCGCCGCTGCCGTCGGACCAAAGACGTCCTTCCTGAGCGCTGGCGCTCTCGCGCTCATCTCCAATTGCTTATTCGTTTGAGTGTCAGCGCTGGCTGGTTTTTTTTCCTGAGCGTCTGAATGAGTTTAGCTTTTGGCTTGTCAGCATGTGGTTGGAATCCTAGGGGAATTTCTATATTATTTTCTTTGATCACAGCATTCACAGATGTTATTTTGCGAAGGTACACTTTCTTCTGAGGTGTTGTTAACCTACACGTCCTTTATATTAGGTTGTCCCATAAATAATGGCCGTTTTGGAGGTGCGCTTCCAAGGTGCGTAACTCAGTTCAAACATGAGATTTTCCCTTGAAATAAAAAGTATTATGATCGGCATTTCCTGCACATTTTAGCAGTGCAGTGGAACTTATGTAATGAAGAAAGCCGAAAATACAGGAGTTAACGAAGTGCGAAAGGTCAATTTTCAGTACCCATTGATTCACATGAATTTTCTAGCCGAAAACTGGATTCACCGCGAGCTTGAAAAGATACCCTATTAGGCAAAGGTCTGGCCAACACAATATTACAATGAGAGATCCAACGTCTCACTCAGTGAAATTTTTCTTGCTAGGATGTGAACCTGTGTGGATTTGCCCGCCCCGCCAGTGGACATGCACCTCTTCGGCTCACCAACACTGAGGCATTTTCAACCGAATCTCGAAGCCAAACCCAATGGTAACAGGCGAGGCGTTTAGCAAATTCTACTCGTGGTCTGGTCTAGCTACTGTCGAACACCTCGAGTAGCATTTCATCTCCCAGAAAAAAGTTACCGTAATCTGAGATGTCAAAGTTCGTTGAGTATATCCAGATCACTCTCAGTGATGCAAGCAAGACAAAAGTCCATTTTAATAAGCAATGTCTACTCATCACTAAAAGTAGCCCACTTTTCCGGAAAATTTCGAAACATAGTTTATTAGAGGGATAAAAGTAAATGGTGTCGCAAGTTAAGCAATGACCAGCAATTCTTTTGTACAAAATCCACTTTGCCCATTTTTTGCCATGTTTGGCTGCCAAGAAGGCAGGGCGACTTGTGATTTGATTGCGTCCAACTTAGTTGCTGACATTTTTACGTACTGTTTCAGAATTCTCGCCTCGCCTCCAGAACTATACTTCGTTTCTGACAAGTTTCGTGACCATCACCTGGTCAAATTTGAGAACTCGCATCGTTCTGAAAGTGTTTCTCTAGTCGCAGCTTCTGCGCGTGTACAACACGACTAGCTGGCCGAATGCAAGACTAGCACCAAATCTGGCTTTTACCTTATTAGGGCAAAAAAATAGTCAAAACCTTGGGAAAGCACAAAAACCATGTTTTGCCTCATCTTACAATTTCGTCTGCAGAAACCAAAGAAAGGGTAACTGAGGAGTCCTTTTTAGGATACGGATAGAGCAGACCTCGCTTTTTATAGTAGTCCAAAGTTTGTCCACCTAGCTTCTGATTTAATGGATTTATGAACTTCCAAAAATTCATGACTAGGTTGCGGCCATTTTTTGTGGGACAACCTAATACATTTCAATTAAATAAAAAAAAGGTTTAGATCAGCAAGCATGCGGGTGATCTGCTCTATTTAGAATTAACCGCTTTCTGTAGGAATAATACTGCAGAGCAGCTGGTAACACTGTGAGACAAAATATGTACTCATCTAGTAAACGGGTGCAGTAAGGTGGGGAGAAGTAGTAGGAGGGGGGGGGCGGTACAGGTGAGGTATGATAAAGCAAAGTAAGGTGAAGTAGTGCGTGGTAAAACGCTTTTCTTTCTTACTAGAAGTTTGTGAAATTTCTAGAAACACTCGCATTTGTGAATGCCTGACCCTGCATAAACTCTACACTGTTACTCCATGACCAAGTCCAGGCGTCCATTCATCATCAGAACACTACAACCTCAGCAGATTTCTCTCAAGAGGAGAGGCATGTTTTGTTTGAAGAAGTGTTTTTATTGTTTTAAACACTATCCTGGTCTCCGACCGCTGTCCTATTGAGGAAGTGGTGGTGCAACTGTTTTTACAAATCCATTTGACTCTCTCAGACACTAATGAAGGCGGGTGCGGCCGCGGAAAAGGCTTCATTTTTTATTTATTCAGAATTTATTAGAATTAAAGGTAAGACGATTTAGAAGTTACTGCAAATTTAGAGCAGGATCTAGTTATGATGATGCACTTGTAGAGCAAACCCTGCTACTCTGTGTTGCAGACATAAATGGTGTCAACTGCAGTTAGCACTCATGAACCACTTAAAACACCACATGTTCACGGACTCCGCGTACTCACGTTCTTGTATTTCATGTAATTTTGCTGTAACACAACAAGCGTTTTGATTTGGAACACGTTTTCGCATTCAATTCAAGGATCACTATGTACCTAGGCTTGGTGCAATAGCGGAAGAAGTTAGAAAAGCACTTTTCCCAAGCATTTCATTACTTGTTCTGGGGTTTTTGCTCCAGGCTGCCGCTTAGAAGCAACACGCTAACCATCTATCGCTGTCATTTGCTCAGGAAACTCAATGAGGGTTTTCCAGAAAAACGCTCTAGGCGCCCAGAGGCTCATCTTCTGGCGCTTTCGCAGTCGGCCAAGATCCGCTTACGCTTACGAGAGTTGGTTTGAGGTTTGGTTTGGATTTAACCCTCGGTTATACTAGCTAAGAGTTTCCTCTGCGCACACTACATTACCCATCTCGAGAAACTATTGGGTTGTTCGGAAAGTAATTGGGCTTTTCGAAAACAATTTTTTCAAACGCTAGCTTTGGAAGGTTTTTGCTGTTATTATTTGTTTTCATTCGATATATATTAGGAGGACGTATTTGTGTTTCTGTTTGGAGAAAGTGCGCAGATTTCATTTCCATTTGCATTTTTATGATCAATTTGAACATGGAGTGTCAGAAGGAGCATTTTCGGCACATTTTGCTTTTTTACTTCCATAGTGGCAAAAGAGCTGCTGATGCTTTCCACGATATATGTAAAACATACGGTGTTAATGCCTTATCACAGAGCACATGTGACAATTGGTTCGCAAAATTCCGTTCCGGCAATTTTTCACTTCAAGATGAACAACGTTCTGGTCGGCCAGTAGGCGTTGATGATGATCAGTTGATGGCATTAATCGAAGCCAACCGTCATGTAACCGTACGAGAGCTTGCTGAGAAGACCAACGCATCCATTGGAACAGTTCACGAGCATGTCAAAAAACTTGGACTAGTAAAAAAGCTAGATGTTTGGGTGCCACATGAGTTGAAGGAAATTCACTTGACGCAGCGAGTTAGTATCTGTGATTTGCACTTGAAACGCAATGAAGACGACCCATTTTTGAAGCGAATAGTAACTGGTGATGAAAAATGGATTGTCTACAATAATGCTACTCGCAAACGATCATGGTCAAAACCGGATGAACCTGCTCAAACGATGTCCAAAGCTCATCTCCATCAAAAGAAGGTTATGCTATCAGTTTGGTGGGACTACAAAGGTGTAATATATTTTGAGGTGCTCCCAAGAAACCAGAATGTCAACTCGGACCTCTACTGTCAGCAACTGATGAAATTAGATGAGGCAATTTAAAAAAACCGGCCAGAATTAGCGAATCGCAAAGGAGTAGTTTTCCACCAAGACAATGCAAGACCTCATACATCTTTGGCGTCTCGGCAAAAATTATTGGAGCTTGGTTGGGAATTGATGTTGCATCCACCATATAGCCCTGATCTCGCGCCATCCGATTACCATTTGTTTAGATCGTTGCAGAACTATTTGAATGGGAAAACATTTAGCGATGATCAGGATATCAAATCTCATCTAGCCCAGTTTTTTGCCGAAAAAGACCAGAAGTTCTATGAGAGGGGAATTATGAAATTGCCAGAAAGATGGCGAAAGACAATCGAACAAAACGGAAAATATATCATTGACTAATGTTTTTTCATTGTGAGAAAATAAACTTTTTTCTGAAACCCCTAAAAATCCCAATTACTTTCCGAACAACCCAATATTATTTCGTCGGAAGGAAATAGCCCTTGCATCATGGTCATGAAATAAGCGGTGATAATCATACAAATTACACCATTACCCAATGTTATTGTTCGGTAAAGTTGTGAAGAAAATGAAGTCGACAAGAAAGTCTGGCAGAACTTGCGCACCAGGCTGGTATATTTAGCAACTCTGGTTATGGCCAAAAATCTTCAATATGCTGGATCCTGACGCAATTATGCTATGGTTTCATTGAAGTAAGAAACTACGCAAAGACAGGTACATGAAGGAGTCTCCGGTAGGGTACAACTCACAAGAACATTGTAGAAATGTACCACCCCCTTGTTCAGTAGGATTCCGTGGGAAACGCTTGGTAGCTTTTGCTTTCAAATCGCCTTTTTTTTGGCACATAGTTTTTTAGAGAATTTTTCTGATTTTCTTCTCAACTGAGCTGATAGTAGACTGACCGCTTATTTCGAATAATATGTTTGTCCCATCGGTGGTTAGCCTATGCGGAGGTCTTGATTTCCTGGAGGTTCCATTAGACTAAACAGGGAGATTGTGTGCCTGTTGCATACAGAGGCTGTTTTACTACCGTAGAATAAATGTATCCCTTTCCTTTTGTACTCTGATTTTGAGGTGGTTTTGAAGCCTACTTCCTTCGCTTTTAATATTTTTTTTAAATTAAGCGCTATGCTTTGGCATAGGGTAGAGAATGGAATACGGGGGCTTGGATGTTTTTCGCGCGATGAAGGTGATTTGGCTTGGAAATCCTGCTGAAAGTTGCGAAACAGGCGAAGAAATGGCAAACATCAGAAAATTGAGGGTTTTGCGTTTCCTGGGAATCATCTTAGCTTGCGTCTCTCACGGTATAGAATTTTAGGTGTAAATTTTGTGGCTCATTGGGTCACCCGACTGGCTCAGAGCTTACCAAGGCTAGCTCTAATTGTAAAGAAATCATTAAATTGCGATTTCTTTTCGTCTTCAGACCACTCGCCCCACCATTGAGTCCGGAGACCAAATCCCACATTTTCCTTTATATGCGGTACCAAACAAAAATGAGAAAATATACATGCAAACACTGCTGGCATATATCCCATCCAACTTCCATGTTTCCCAAAACACCAAAAATGCCATTTCAGCCTGTTTTATGCGTGGCTAATCAAATTATACTCGCTTCCGGACAATTGCTCCGCCGGGTGCGGCTAGTGCACGTCAAGTTCGTCGGCCGAATCCTCACTGATGCATGCCTCCACTAACGTTCCTTAATTAAAGTTTGTAGGGCACTCCGCGGCACAGCGACCACTTGACTACGACTTCCCAATAAATCCTTCTGATCCTTCATCTTCAGGATTTTATTTATGACCTCGAGAACCCGATATGATCGCAGTGCAATGGGCATCCATTCGTAAAAATAGGGAATGCGTTAGTGATTTATGGTGTGAGCGGCGTCAACACACTCCGCTTCGAATTCCTTGGAGCCCCATTCGCTATAGTTTGGTCGTTATAGGTATTTCTGGATAGGAATCGAGTCCAGTTGAAGAGTTCTTGGGTTAAAGCGAGTTTGAGTGTTGTTTCGAGGGTTAAAGTGGCATCTTCACCTGGATGGATTGTTTCTGATCATCCTGCAGTTCATCTTTTTCTACTTTCATCCTTCCACATTGAAGGAATAAATTAGTAAGTGAGTAGAGGAAATAATAGTACTCTAAAATGTGCTCACCTGAATGCGTATCGCTGCAGCATCGCAGGTGTTCGGTGTTCAATTTTCCAAATAGAGGATTTGCACCTAAGGTGCATTTTTCAGTGTGCTGCAGAATTATCCATCAACAAGAACTATTATTTTCCTTTGTTCATTTCTGTAGAAGACTTCTTGCCTTATCTTGTCCATGATCATTATATTGGCTTGTATATGGTACTACAGCGATGATCAATCATTATTGCACCGTAGGAAACGAGGGCGCGCTGCGCCACCTACATACGCGGCGCGGCACACCAGCTAGGTACTGCGTTCGTCGGGAGTTATCGGGCTTTATGTTTTTCATAGTTTCCACAGCTAATTTCTTTACGTATGGGCATTGTTACATGCACTTACATTGTTGTGCACAAAAGCGGAGGTCTTGGTAACGACCGAGAAGTATAGCGCCCAGCAGGTGATTCGCGCCGCATAGGTGGTGCGGCGCGGCCTCACTCCCTGCGATGCATTAATGATTGGCCATCGCTGTACGAGAAGTTCTTCTAACTGCTTTATTTTCTTCGATCATGACACCTCATTTTGCCCATTCTTTCTGCCATTCATGGGCGTGGTAGGGTTTGGTCGCATTTAATTTGTATTATAAATATTTAAAATATAGTCGCTAGAAAACATGACAACATGAGCGTAACCGCTTCAGCAAACACCTATTATCGGTCGAAACAGAAGCACTACCTCTTGCGAATCCGTATGCCCAACCGTTTACAGCAATCTACAGTCATTTCTAGCCCGCGGAGGACATTCATCTCTGGGTCCAGGTTAACCCATTCTTTTAACTTACCGTTCCATTTTATTGAGATACCCATTCTGAACAATAGTTTTCTAGCGACAAGGGAACTCCATTCATTGCCGAAAACTAGGATGTTTTTCACTATTTCTAAGTGGATAATGGACACATAATAGTCCTCATCCGGTAGTTATGTATGTAGTCGATGCACTGCTGTCCAATGCGTATTCGTCTCCACAGAAGACGGTGATGACAGCCGCAACTGGAGAGCTATCAAAGACCCAGCCAAGCTGGCAGCTTTATCCCAATTCAAGAAAAAAGTGTCTGGATGGTCTCTTAAGTTTCCAGCTGCTAGCTCCTTTCCGGAAGGCAAGTGGGTCACAAATGCAAGTTCTGAAATGGCTTAAGGCCAAAGATTGCTCCATGCACCAGTGCTTTTACCCTTGTCAACATTGCCAGTGTCACCCGAAGCGGGCAAATAAAACAGCTGAGCGTTCCTATTCTGAATCCCAACATGTTCCGCCCACCCATGCCAGCGCCGAGCAAAGCTCGTCAACCTAGAACATTCATCTGCCATCGTACATAGTTGTCATAGTTGTCGCGTACATACTTTTCCGCACCTATTTTCTTCCGAACAGCTATATATAGCAATAAACCATAGACTTATTGTGGCCAGAAGGCCAATGCATTACAATGCTTCGCGGCACTATTTATCATTGCTCAGTCGCGCTGTACTTCCGCAATGGCATCATTTGTTTATTCTGACGTGCACTTACGCTAGAAGTCGCCACTTCGGTCGTTTCATTAGTTCTTCATTCGGGCTGCCATAACTCAGCATAACTCAGTGGGGCAAATAAGGCTCACGCTATATTCTACGCGGAGTATAGCACCCGTATCGCCATCGCTCAGACGACAGCGATTTTGATACACATCAATCAGAAGCAGTGGCCCTTGCAGAAGCAAAAAAAAATTTTAACAACTCCTACTCTGCGCTTACCCAATCAACAGTCGGGTGGGTATAGATTGGAATTTGCCTTCAAAGTGTTTTTTTTCTTACATTCCCATAGCCTCATTGGGCTAAGTAGACAGGATGGACTACACTACTTATAATATTAATGGTACACATAATAATAAAGTGGCATAATTAAGAGATCTGGGAAAGCTACTTCTAAAAAATACTAGGGACCCCTAGGCCTATAATGGATTCCAATCGAGGTCGGCCGGAGTAGGGAAAGGATGGTGGGACTTGACTCAATTTTAATTGATTTTTCTAGTCATTATTACACCTCAACACTTATTCTCAGTCAATTAAACTTGAAGTTGGTTTTCCCACCTCTGTCATCAGGATCCCTGCCAACCTCCTTTTCCCTTTATTCTCCCACATCCCACTTCCCCCCCCCCCCCCCACCTTCCCATCTTAACGACTGCTTCTAAGGCTGAGTCCTTATGAGTACCTTGGCGGTATTGGCGTGCGAACATAAAAAGGTGTATTTTGTAGCTTTCAAAGCTAATCCTGATGCTTGCCTTCATCAGTAATCCCTCTTCTTCTCTCTCTCATTCGTGCAGATTTTGCAAACGAGTGTTTTTCATGTAACATGTAGCATTTACGTACCAACGCTACAACTTTATGAGCTACAATCTAATGTTATTATAAGAACTCATTCGAACTCATTTTTTCATCCGTATTATTTTTCAGCACTGCTGGTACTGTATGCATATACATACAGTGGACGTCAATGGCGATGGCTCATCCGCGGCCTCGAGAAGGACGCAGCGCGACCGCGCCGCACGCGCCGGGATCGATGTCGTCTGCTGCCGGAATGCTCTTTCTAGTCGCTTTCCTCCCGATTTGATCAAAAATCCTTGAAATCAGGTAGAAAAGTCGCTAGATATGGCATAACAGCAGCAAAAGGCATCGTTTACGACGTGCGCTGCGCGGTTGCGCGGCGTACTTCTCGAGGCTGCGGATGGGCCACCGCCATTGACGTCCAGTGTAGACATTCACTCACTCGCTCATTCATTCACTTATTAAATAATCAATTAATCATTTCATCCATTCATTCCATCGTTCATTCTTCCCATCATTCATTCATTCCATCACTCATTCATTCATTCATTCATTCGTTCATTCATTCATTCATTCATTCATTCATTCATTCATTCATTCATTCATTCATTCATTCATTCACTCATTCATTCATTCATTTACTCATTCCATCGTTCATTCATTCCATCATTCATTCATTCCATCATTCATTCATTCACTCATTCACTCCATCATTCATTCATTCCATCATTCATTCATTCATTCATTCATTCATTCATTCATTCATTCATTCATTCATTCATTCATTCATTCATTCATTCATTCCATCATTCATTCATACATACATACATTCATTCATTCATTCCATCATTCATTCATTCCATCATTCATTCATTCATTCATTCAGTCATTCATCAATTCATTAATTCATTCATTCATTCGTTCCATCATTTGTTGATTCCATCGTTCACTGATTCATTGATTCATTGATTCATTGATTCATTGATTCATTGATTCATTGATTCATTCATTCACTCATTTATTCACTCACTCATTCATTCATTCATTCATTCATTCATTCATTCCATCGTTCATTCATTCCGTCATTCATTCATTCCATCATTCATTCATTCATTCATTCACTCATTTATTCATTCACTCATTCGTCCATTCACGTATTTGCTTTGCTTATCCTCAGCCTTTTCAGAATTAGTTTTCATACATGCAGTGGTTGTATGAAAAGTCCTTCCACTTCTCCAAGACACCTGCTGTAACGGGCCTACAGGGCCTAACAGCCCTATCGCTGCAGTATTTTTAAGCCTATCACAGAATTTTGCTTTATACCAAACTGATTCTTTGCCCGCAGCATCTGAACAGCAGCTTTATGTTGTTTGCTGCTTTCAGCGGCGCATATTTAATTCCTGGGCTCTTCCTGAAAAGCGTCTTAGACGCGCTCGTTAGTGAACACCATTAGCTAAATGAAAAACGCGGCCGAGTCAAAACTACTGCGAGGCAGCGGCGCTGGGTTACATGTAATTATGTGTTCCACTATTTGACGCATTCCTCCACTGCGCACCGCTGCCGTGAAACTCTGCCATTATACCGCGGCGGTGTTCTTTTAAATATTCGCGCTATAGTGGAGTATCGACCACTACGTCCATAATTACACACGTATAACGTCCTTCAGCTGATCTGCGCTGACACACTATGACAAGGCAATCCTGTGTGGATGTAGGATTAACGAATAAGCTAGGTTTATTGCCCTTGAGGCTTCAAGTACCTGTGGCGACGTCAGCAAATACAGCTGTAAGTGTGCTTCGAAACAGTACTCCCCCAGAAGACCATTGATGCCATCAGTATGTCGCTATTACGTTACTATAGCCGTTAGTAAGTTAGTAAAGCGGAATTTTTATCATCAACGGAGCTTCGCATGTTGGGTTAAGATGATATTCCCATCCTATACAACAGGATTTCCATTCACGAACTCATAACCAAGCGAAATCAGTCTAGCAAACCAACTACCAGCCCTCGATTCCTGCGTCTCATAAGAGTGAGTGGCGAACGCACGGGGGACGGAGCTGGCGAGGAGAGGTCTGACAATGGACCCCCGAATCTTTGGAATTACTTTGTGAAACGAATAAAAAAGCCCTAATTAGTTTATTTCTGATTGCTTTTATAGAAGCTAAATAATAAATATCAATTTGCAAATGTTTGAATTGGTATTTTTCACCATTTTTGTTTTCCGCTTGGGTCCCCAAAGTGGTGGAGACCACATTTCTCCTCGTGCCCTCTTTCCGTCCACTTTCTGTGTCCGCCACTGGCAGCTGAGTACTGTCCGTGTCAGCTTTGCCAACCTTACTGAACTCAGAAGGGATTTCCAAGTTTGTCGGCTTCCAGGCGCGTTGCGGTTTATTGTTAAAGTAATAAATGGGATAAAAGCGAAAAGGGGATGGAGTGGATTCTTGGCGTCGGAGGGCAATGACTCATCAGGAGGGCAAGCAGTAAAAGTATAAACAACTAGGAATACCAACCTGCTAGGTTTGAAAACTTTGCCACATTCTCAGAATAGTATCTGAGAGCTTATCCAAGCTTTAAATTTTAAGATCGATGCCTATGAAGTACATATTATTAACCATAGTATTTTTACAAGCAGACGCAGTTTAGGTTAGGAACTAGGATTCTAAGCGTCTTGAAGAAAAGTGAAGCCCTGCAAATCCGCTGAGTAAATCCAGGAAATTCATGTTGATAAATACATGAGTGTTTTAACACGGTGCTATAGGCAACGGAAATTCCAGGAAGCTGGAGGAAACACAAAGATGAGGTGACTACTAAATGAAACACGCAGCTGTCTATAAACATTATCTTCTTGCCTACCGTTGCATCTGTCCTAACTCCTATATTTTATTTTCGTTTTCGAAACTTTCTTCTGTGATATAGTACTTCTATCACTTATTAATGGATATGTATGCAAATAAAGGCAATAAGTTCTCTGACAACGTCACTGGCGAAGGTTTTGGCCCGTTGACAAGAATGTTGAAAAGGGCTAGGAAGAATATTAGGAAACACTTTCTAGTCAACAGAGCAGGGCCTGATTTCGAAGTACTTATCAAGAAGTTAATCATTCCGAGTAAACATTTCAAAAAACTTTGGAGGAGTACATGAAGTCTGAAGAGAATCAATCATGCTCCTAATGATCTTTTCATTCCTTACTATCTCCTTATCTAATCTCAGTGTTTTGCCTCACTGTGTGTTTTAAATCTCAAGTAATGTTTGGGCTGCGTTGTACAATGCTTGGATGTTGATGTTACGTTTATGTTGTGTTACGCTGTTTAACCTTACACGGACACTGTCTGTGTTAATAAATAGTAACAGTAATAGTTGACTAACATCCGTTGCACTTACTGACAAGAAAGTATGGACAATTCAGACGCTATAGAAGGTATTGTAGCCGGCATTGAATAACTCCAATACCTACACACGTCGCCACTTGTGCTCTTTCCAGTCTTTTTTAAGCGACTGAGTGCGCGCTTTCCCAAAGAGTCTGAAAATTGTGGTGGAGTTCTCGGAAATGCTAAAGCAAGGCTACTGAAGCTTTCGTTCAATTTTTTTCGCTTTGAATTTAACATTTGGAAGTTGTGGCTATTTCTATTCAAAAGCTGCCGTCATTAATTACTGTTACCCTTTACTCGTCACAAGCTTGCCTGTGCCTGTTCTTAAAGCAGAACCCACGATAATTTTTATGCACGGAGTTTTGAATGTTCTAGGGTCCGAGCGATGGTCCCAGTAATTCTACGCAAGTTGCACTGCTGAAAGAAGCTTCGTTCCCAAGATATTTGTAGCAATATAGACAAGGT